>CM070714.1:56036053-56749763 GCA_036346275.1 Otatea glauca | reverse complement strand
ACCATAGCCCTAAGGACCGCAGGGCCACTTGTGCGTAGGTCGGGTTGTTTTGGGAGGAGCGAGGTGGATTGAGACTTGGCTATGCAATGTTAGGCGACTTGTGAGGGATAGGAGTGTTCTAGACCGCCAGGATCTTTCCACTGCACTTCCTTCTTCCGCAAAGTGCTACTTAGCAACCGTGACTGGGCGAGGCCGTAACACTTGGGTTGAGAGGGTTACCGCCGGATGGACTCTCATGACCGGGCCGGGTCACGACTCATAAGCGCGGGATAGCCGAGTTCGTATGGGGAGGAGGTTCTCGCCGACCCAAAGGTCACTCCACTCGGTACTTCCTTCTTCCGCAAGTGTTAGCAACCATAGCCGCGGGCGAGGTCGAGCACTTGGGTCAAAGGAGTTACCGCTCGAAGGACCTTGTGGTCGGTTGGGTCATCAACCCGCGCAGTGTCGACCGAGCAGCTCAACGGGCGCCAAAGGCAAGCTTCGAGCGCCGTGACCGCGCACTGTGTGCTCGTAGGAAGAAGGTAAAGAGCATGCTAGGAAGAGGAAAAGAGTTTAGGATAGAATCGCCTTAACTTTTCAATGTTCCGCATTAGGAGGATGCGACCATCGGCGCCCTTGAGTCGGAAGGTGCTGTGCCCGAGAACTTCCACGACGGTGAAAGGACCTCCTGTGGGGCGCTACCAGGCTTATCTTTGGTTGTCCGACCTCGACGCAGTAACCAAGTCGCCGCCAACAAGGATCGCCCTCGAACTTGGCGGTTGTGGTAGCGCGCAGGTTTGCCGATATCCGCCGACCGCAGATTCGCCACGCCGCGCGCCGCCGAAGTCGGGTCGATGGCGCCTTGTTGCGAGGCGAGCCCCGAGCCTCATCGGCTTGCAATCTCGGGAGCCGATTCCGTGTCGATGGCAAAACGGCTTCGCCACCAACACCATAAAGAAGGGTGTGAACCCGTCGCCGGCCGGCGTGGTCCGCAGACTCCGAGCACGGAGGGCAGCTCGGCTACCCAGCCCCGCGAAATGCTCGAGCCGATCGAAGATCCGCGCTGAGTCCTTGAAGGATCATGCCGTTAGTGCGCCGACCGCCGTTAGTCCGCGGATGGGCTATCGCGCCCAATCGACACGGATGTTGAAGTCGCCACAAACTCGAGGAATTCCTTCCCGTGAACTGTGTTCCGTTGTCGGTGATGATGGAGTTTGGGACTCAAACCTAAAAACGATGTCGCGGAAGAAGATGGCCGCTTGTACCGACGTGGCGCCACGACCGGCTTGGCCTCTATCCACTTGGTGAACTTGTCTCACCGCGACGAGTAGGCGGGTGAAGCCCGGGCGCTTCCCGAAGGTTCGACCAAATCGAGTCCCTGCACGCAAAAGGCCACGGATGGGGATCGCCTCAGAAGCTTGGGCCGGCGATGCGTCACGAGCAAAGAACCGCATCCTTCACAGTGCGTCACGATATGCTCGGCGCCCGACACACGTTGGCCAAGAGAAACCTTGTCGAAAGGCCTTTCCCACAAGAGATCGGGTGTGCGTGGTGACCGCAGACTACCGTATGTCGTCCAAAGAAATTGCTTTTCCTTGGTCGGTCAAGATACATTTTTGGAGGACCCCGAGGGACTCCTTTGTAGAGGTCCGCCGATCAGACGAAGGATTTTGCCCACGGGCGAGGCGCCGGCCTCGGCCTGGTCGGGAAGTGACCCGTCCACAAACGGCCGATGTAGGGCCTCCCGCCGGACTCAAGTGCTAGCACACCGCGGCGATCCGCCAAGTCTTCGCTCGATCGCTTCGGCCGGGGCGACCGCGGCCGATTGGTCGGTGGTCGCCACCACGAGTCCACCGACAAGGCCGCAGGAGGTCGAGACGAAGATCCCGCGGACGGGCTCACTGGAGGCAAGATTGGCCAGTGATCGGCCTCGCCATTGTAGCGCCGGTAGCTATGGTGAAGCTCAAACCCTTGAATCGCTCGAGCCGGCGATTTCGACAAGACGCTGCCACGCGGCGCCTCTGGCCCGCAGCCTTCATGACTTGGTCGACGACAAGCTTGGAGTCCCCGTGGACGAGAGCCGCGAGCACCGAGGTCGGCAATGATCCGGAGACCGCTGACGAGCCTCGACTCGGCAATGTTGTTGGTCGGCCAAGAGCAACCTAATGGCATATTGAAGCTCTGCTCTCGAGCGGGAGATGATGACGACTCCGCGCCGCGCCATTCTTGGTGTAAGACCCGCAAGCACATTGTCCAAGACGGGTCTTCACCACCGGTGGTGCTCGGCTTTGTCCACTCGGCGACGGTCGGCAGAGCTCGCGACTTGATCGCCGTCCGAGGACGATATTATGCCATGGCCGCTAAGCTCGAGCGCCCATTTGGCTATCCTTCCCGAGGCATCGCGATTGTGGATGATCTCGCCTAGTGGGACGTGGTCACCACGTTGATGGCGTGTTGATCGGGTAGTGAACGAAGTTTCCTCTTTGCGATGAGCACCGCGAGAGTAACTTCGCAGACTGTGGTACCGAGTCTTGACTCGGAAAGTACTCATCGATGAAGTAGACCGCCGCTGTACCTTGAGCTCACGGCCTTCTTCGCCGCTTCCACCACGGGGGCGCACGACGACTTGGGTAGTGGCGGCGATGTAGAGGAGCAGCCGGTTCACTCGGTGCCGGGCGATCAGATCGGCGGCGAGGACAGAAGGCCTTCAGCTGCGTGAGGGCCTCCCGAGCCTCGTGTGTCCAACTCAAGCGGTCGGATTTCTTGAGCACCAGAGCGGCATTCGCGTCGCGAGGCGAGACACGAACGGCTCAAAGCCGCCAGCATCCGGCCACCGACCCCTTTGAGGTTGCCGACCGCCCATCTCGCGATCGCCGAGATCTTCTCCCGATTGGCCTCGATGCCTCGCCGAGACGATGAAGCCTAAGAGCTTTCCTTTGGGGACCCCAAGACGCACTTCTGGTTGAGCTTTATGCGAAACCGCCGAAGGTTCGCGAAAGTCTCTTCTAGGTCGGGCGATAAGGTCGCCACCTTTCTCGGTCTTTACGACAATATCGTCGACATATGCCTCAACGCTGCGCCGATCCGGTCATTGAAGCACGCTTGCATACATCGGCGGTATGTAGCGCCGCGTTCTTCAGCCGAAGGGCATTGTGACATAGCGAACGAGCCGAACGGAGTGATGAAGGAAGTCGCGAGTGGTCGGACTCCTTTAGCGCAACGGTGGTAGCCCGAGTAGGCATCCGAGAAGGAAAGAGACTCGCACCCCCGTGGAGTCGATGACTTGGTCGATGCGAGGTAAGGGAATGGGTCCTTGGGGCATGCTTTGTTGAGACTCGTGATAGTCAACACACATTCTCCATTGCCCGCTCTTCTTTTACAAGTCTGATGGTTGGCTAGCCACCGGGGTGGCGCACCTCTTTACTTAACCCCGCGCCAAGAGTTTGGCGATCTCCTCCTATAACCCCGCGCTTTCCTCGTCAAGGCGGCGCGGCGCTGGGCGACCGGCTTTGAGCCCGGCTCGGACGATCAAGGAGTGCTCGGCGACCTCCTTTGAATGCCCGCATGTCGGAGGACCTCCATGCGAAGACATCTTTGTTAGCGCGGAGGAAGTCGACGAGCGCTTCCTATTTGGCGGAGCGTGGCTCGACCCAGACGGTCTTGGTCGGATCACGAGGATCGACCGTGACCTCCTTCGTGTCCTCGGCGATTTGAAGGATCCGCGCCGATTTGCCGGATTCGTGGACGGACTCGGCGGCTTCCCGAGCTTGTTGAGTTCGCAGAGGCAACGATCGCTGAGGCGAAGCATCGCGCGCAAGGCCGCGATTGAAGGCAAGCCGAAGGACGATGCCGCGTGATGACTCCATGCGTTCGGGCATCTTCACCTGAGGTAGGCGTGCCGGGATCGCCATGAACTTGGCGTAGCATGGCCTCCCAGATGGCGTGGTAGGCGCCGGGAAATCCACGACCTCAAGGTGAGGGTCTCGGTCGCGAAAGTTTCCGGCCTCGAAGGTGACGGGCGGTCGACCGCCGAGCGGATGGGCTTGTCGGCCCGGATGACGCCATGGAAAGGTGCCTTGCTTGGCCGGAGGCTTGAGCGCGGGACCCCATAGCGCCGAACGCCTCAACGTAGAGGATGTTAAGGCCACGCTTCGCCCATCGCGACCTTCGTGAGGCGCCGTTCGACGACGGGCTAACCACCGCCGGTACCTTCCGGTGTGGACGCGATCGAGGTGATCGGTCGATCAAAGGTGATCGGGAACTCCGACCACCAAGATATTGGGGACGCCCGCGTGACGTGTGGACCTCGCATAAGCGAGCTTGAGTCGACGCTTGTCGGCGAGCAAGCCGGTCCTCCGAAGATCATGAGGCAGCCGTCGGGCTCGGGAACTCGTCGTCGCGCTTCTTCTCCGCTGTTCGCGGGCGCGGCGAGCTTCTTTCCTTTGCTCGCGGCGTGGTGGGGACGCTAGAGAGATAGCGCCTCAGACTTCGCAGCCCCGGTGATTTGTGCTTGACGGAGAACCCATGGTTCGCATGGGCCGCCCATCAATTTCTCGAAGTGGTCGAGGCGAAGGTCGGCGCGCGCCGCTGGAGGCGGTCGACCGTGGTGACCACTTGGGTCTCACGGACCGCTTCACGTGCTACTTCCGCTTGTCGAGCGGTCGGGAGGAGACCGGTTTGACGCCGGCCTCTGCTGGGCCTTTCCTCCTTCGAAAATAGCCCCTACGGCCTCGCCGGGCGTGGTTGGTGGCGATGTCGAGGAGTTCCTTGGTGGTCTGGGCTTGAGGCGGCCCACTTGTGCACCAAGGCCTTGCAGAGGTGCCAGATGAAGGCTCCCACGACATCGGCGCGGAGATGTCGGGAGCTCGTTAGATCAAGGAAAACCGCCGGATGTAGTCCGGAGGGTTTCCTGGCTCTTTGTTTGCAGCCCTTCAGTCTCAGGAGTTTCGTGGCGCTTGTAAGTGCCACGAAGTTACCGACGAAGAGATTCTTCAAGTCGGCCAGCCTCGACGCTTTTTTGGCGAGTACTCGAGCCGAGCTCGAGCCGAGTCCGCGAGGTAGATGGGGAGGTCTTGGATGATGAAGAGATCATCCGTCGCTCCCTCACCCGCATGCGAGCGGTAATCTTGAGCCGACACAGGTTGGTGGCCCGTGTACTTGGCAATGTTGGTGGCGCCCGAATCGGCGGGAAATCCGCTGGCGGATCTTGGCAAAAAGCCCGTGGTCCAGACCATCGTGGCTTGGGCTGCGAGTGAGTGGCGCCACCATCCGCAACACGTGAGTGGCGGCGTCCTCCGCCATCTTTCTTCGCGCCTCGAGGGTGGCGCGATGTCGTAAACATTACCGAGGCGCGCGCACCGGGTACACGTGAGGCTCTGGGTGGTGCGGTCTTGGCGCACCCAATGGACTCCGCATGGCAGACGGGCCCGGTGGCCGGGTAGCGCCGGTGTGGTAGGAGCCGAGGCTGCATGTGCCGTGACGGCCGCGCGCTCCACCACCCCAAGGTTCGGTAGGTAGCTCGCCTCCGGGTTTGCGGACTCGGAAGGCCTCGAGCAAGATTGCGCCGCGACCACGTTTTGGCTCGCGTGAGGGAAAAAGCGGGCGCGGATTACGCCCCACCTTGTGGTGCTCTTGGCGCTGCGCGCCCGTCTGTCGCCAAGACTTGCGCGGGCTCGGGCTCGTCTGCTCCAGTCGACCATGGCCGGTCGAGCTCGACCGCCGCTCCTCGGCTCTCGCGTTGTTGTTGGAGCTCGGCCCGGCGAGCTCGAAGCTGCGTTCAAGTAGCCTTACGGTATTCCCCCTCCCGTGCCTCGGCGCCGGACGGGGACCGTCGTAACGCGGTGGCTACGACCAAATCGGTTGTGCTCGCCACGTTGCACTCGCGAGTGCGCACGCTGGCGGGATACTCGCGTCGGAGCTGGGCCGTGGTGGAAGAGTCTTCCAAAGAACTCGTGGACGGAGGTTGGCATGTAGCCGACCATCGCCACTCGATCGCGAGCCTACGGGGTGACATGGTCACCGCCCGAGCCTACGGAGTTTCGCCGACCGCGCGAGCACTCCTCGGGTTCGGCCGGGGCTGCGAGGCGCGCCAAGCGGAGCTTAGCGGCCGCCGGAGAGGACGCCCAAGCTCTCGGCGGCGCTGTCTTCCGAGACAGCGGGACGAAGCGTGAGCCCTCCGTCGGGTGTGGGCGGTCGAGAGCGGCGGATCCGGTTCCCGGCGCGATCATGCCGTCGCAGTGGGTGGATGCCATCGGAGACAAGCGGAATCGGAGATGGTGATGAAGACGCGAAGTCCCCTACTCGGCGCGCCAACCGGCGGCGCGGGAGGCGGCAAGTAAAATTTGTAAGTCTAGGGGTCGCGCGTTCCACTCCTGAATGGTTAGACTCGTGAGTCCAAGATGTATCTTGGTTGGTGAAGGTCCCTACTCCGATTCGTGTGTGGTGGTGTTGTATTACTCTTGAGTACGGATGATCGCACAAAGTTTTACAAGCGAGAATGCCAATGGCTTAGCGAGAGGAGTTTGATAGCGCTCTCTCCCTTTCTTGTTCTTTCTCGTTGTTTTTCGAATCGTTTAGCCTCGCCTCCTTTTATCTGAAGGAAGGCGGGGTTACATCGAGAGTCGAGGAAGCGAGGTGACCTACGCTAGGAGCTCCGGTCCTTCGCCCCGTGGGTGGTCGCCACCCGCCTTGCCCATCTTTGGGTTGGTAGCCTTGGTGGTCGGGGAGGTTAGGTATTTCGGGAAGTAGCGTGCTTGCCCTCTGTGATCCTTGCGAATCGCCGGCGTCGAGTGCGTGTGGCCGGTCTTGCCTCGGGAGGAAGCGTGCGCTCGTCTTTGTCGTGACCGGTTGATGGGAAATTTGGAAGCTTTGTCTTCTCTGATCACGGATCTTCTTGGGAAGGAGCCACCGCCCTCGTATAGTCGCTCGATTGACCTTATCCAGGGTGCGTGGCGGTAGGCGGTGAGGACGACACGCGGCACTCGGCGTTCACCACCTTGGTTTGGTTGGAGTCGGAGATCCCGCCCGCCAAGAGGGGGTCGGAGCGTTGTCTGGTCGGATCGCTTCCCTGGCGGTCGGAAGCGGATGCCTTCGCGTCTCGCGGTGATTCGGTCGTGGCGGGCGGCGCGGCCTGTTGGGCTGGAGATATGCTTGAGGCTGCTGGCTCGTCGCTTCGGGCTGTTGGGGTATCCTTTTTATTAGTATTCGTCACAAAGGCAGGCAATCGCCCTAGCATCCCCGTGCCGAATTTATAAAGGCCGAGCAGGCGCCAGCCAAACCGGCACTAGCCGAACAGACACCGCCTTGAACGAATCGTCGCACGTCCCGTTCCTCCGGCTGCTATGCCGAGCAAAGCGGTAACCCCGCGGTTTCCAATTCCTCTCTACGCATTTAAGTATGGCAGGACAGCAGGAGGCGAATAGACGTTGTATCGGGCAGTGCGCTCTGTGAACCCTTCGGTTTCCGCCTCCGGGTCGGATCGGCTGCACCGTTATGAGTCTAAAAGGCCCCTCCGGGCCGCTGCGGCCTCAAAGCGACGAAAGAGCCCAAACGCTCGCGCCCGAGGCCCAGCCTAGAGCTGCAGCTTCTAAAGGCCAGGCCCACCAAGAGGGCACAGAGCCGCCCCAGCGGAAAATTTGAGCAAGGGGCGAATACAAGGCGAGCTCCCAGTGGGCCTCTAGTTGGGTTGGCTGACGACCCAATCGCCTTGACTAGTGTCCGAGACCATACTTCACACTCTCCCGCAGAGCCCATCGATGGGTGACAACCAGCTGTGCTTTGGGTCGGCGAACGACCCAGAGTCCGATACGGGATCGAGTAAAGAAAGGTTTCTCATGGGCCGCCCCCAGTGGGCCGGACACCCTACGCTGGGACCGTCCGCTTGGAAGGGTCCCCCTTGGGAGGGACCTCCAAGGACCCACTCGGATCACCCGTTATTAGCTCCACGAGCACGGCGTTCAAACCCAAGCGGGTAAACGCGCATTCGCTCACCCCCTTCAGGTCCCACACCTGCGGACGGGGCGTCTACGTGGGACAGACAGTGCCCGCTCCTCTTGCAGCTCCCCTCGCTAGACGAGGACTCAGGATGGATGCCCACCGTCCAGCTACGACGTTAAACGAGCAAAAACGTCCGGCTATGACGTTAAACGAGCACTCGGACACCAGAACCTCCCGAGAGGCATCCGTCGTCGGCGGACTTAAGGCCACGTCCAGCTACGACGTTAAACGAGCCACCGTCCAGCTACGACGTTAAACGAGCCACAGTCCAGCTACGACGTTAAAACGAGCCACCTCCAGCTACGACGTTAAACGAGCACTCGGACACCAGAACCTCCCGAGAGGCATCTGGTCATCCCAGCCGACCATGGTCGTGTCTAGCTACGACGTTAAACGAGCACTCGGACACCAGAACCTCCCAAGAGGCATCCGGTCGTCCGCGCCGACCAAGGCCGCGTCTAGCTACGACGATAAATGAGCGCTCGAATACCAGAACCTCCCGAGAGGCATCCGGTCATCTGCGCCGACCAAGGCCGCGTCTAGCTACGATGATAAACGAGCACTCGGACACCAGAACCTCCCGAGAGGCATCCGGTCGTTCGCGTCGACCAAGACAGCTTCTAGCTACGACGTTAAACGAGCGCTCGGACACCGGAACCTCCCGAGAGGTATCCGGTCATCCGCACCGACCAAGGCATTGAAGCGCCCGTACTTAAGAAAAACAACCACGCATCGACTGCTGACCCTCGGGGGCACGAGTGGTCTAAGAAAGCATCTAAAGCGAAGTCGTCATACAGATGAATCAAATCGCAAAATAAGGGGAAATTTTATTATAAGTCGACAAGCTCAAATATTACACAATGTTACATGATATGGAGTTACATAATATGGTGGAGCTATTTCAGCACCAAGTATTATATTACGCGCGCACGCACCATCGCCTCCAAGAGGGCGCTCCTCACCACGAAGAGCTTCGGAACAACCCCGAGCAGCGCATCGACGGCGGCGGTGTCACAGGCCACGGCCTCCTCCTCCATGAGCTCAGCCATCGCCGGTCACGCCTCGGCCGAGTTCGCCAAGGATCCTCTTCCACCACCTCGACATCATCATCAAAGCCAAAGACCAGCGAATGCGCCGAAGCCATTGGAGGATTGAAAAAGAAGATTCTAGGATGGGGGTAACCATTCAAGCAAGCGGTGGTACCCTTATATACCCAAAGGAAGGAAGATCAAACGACTCCGCATAAATACCACACGCAGGAAAACGAAGCGCCCTTCGCCGGATCCCGAAGCTGCCGAGGAGACGAATGGTCAAGATGTGCAAAACCATGCACGACACGCACAACCAAGCAATTAAAAAGCTTCCGACGGCAGGGGTACCCCCGATAGATCCCTCAACAGCTGCCGGATGCGCCCGAAGAACATCGGCTGGAGCCAACCAACCAGGTCGGTCGGACCAGCCGACCAAATCCGACCGCCGCCTTCGACCATGCTTTGCCGACCAAGCTCAACCCCCGACCGTATCTAACGAACTCGCTCGGGGGTTCGGGGGCTACTGACGAGTACTCATACAATGGGTACCCCAGCGGCCCGGAGTAACAAGCGGGTCATCCCATGCCCGTCTCCGACCAAAGGCCTCGCCGGTCTAAAAAAGACATTCGACCCCGACCTAATGAGCTGCTCCAAGGTCGTCCCCGACCTAACGGGGCGTCCGACCCCCGCCATAGGTCGGACTCCCCACCGGCTCCGACAAAGCTGAGACGATCACCGCCAAGGTCCAGGTGTCAGGCCTACGCCGGCCATCGGCCACGTAGTCTGCGGACACAACCACTCGAAGTGACCGTGCGAGGGCAAGTGGCTCCTTCCCAAGACAGCACGAAGGCTGCTAAAGTCAAGACTCCAGTCTCATCATCCGGTCACGCACAGTACGGAGATACGCTCCCTCCAGAGGCAGCACCAAAGACACAATATGACGTCAGTGCCCGTCAGGACCGCAGAAGGCAGATGCGCTGTTTCCCAATGAAGCAGCAGACTGATCTACTCGATGAGCCCACCAACCCGGTATGGGTAGAAGAGGGGGTCGACCAACAACCGAGACCAAGGATCAGAGCTAGCGTAGAGATCTTCACCCTTCCCTCTCTCGACTTTCCATGTAGCCTGCCCCCTTCGACTATATAAAGGGAGGCAGGGTCTTCTAGAATAGGAGGCTCTCGGGGACGGTCTCTCAGGCTCCCTTCTTTTGGCCTTTACGAATAGACAGCGTACGCTCTCGTGTTTGAGCTCTCAGCTCCCGCTTGTAGACACTGTGCAGTCTTCTGCGCCTAAAGCAATACGATAAACACTACATGAACTGGAGTAGGGACATTCAGCCCGAACCAGTATACATCCTGGGCCTTTAGGTCTAACCATTCAAGGAGAGGGAGCGCGCGGCCCCTTAGACTTACAAATTTACTTGCCGGTGACTCGAAACCCCGACACAACGGTAATGGGATATCATCCTTCCAATTCTTGCTACTTGTTTTTCTTATAGGGTATCTATATCATACTTTTTTTGCACGGAGCATATGTACACTTCATATGTGAACTTGTGACATGTTTCATTCATTATCTTTTTTATCAACACAGATTGCTGAAAATCTGGCTCAGCTCCTGTTGACATGGATACATGTTCAGGAATGCGCAGTACCGTCTGGAATTGCAACATAGTTTGGAGCAGATTGCTCTTCCCGAACCAAAAGAAGAGAAGGTAATTGCCCACCAATGTTGACATATTACCATGGTTGTCATGGTGTACGTTGCCACCTTGGTGACTGACAGGTGCCAGACGAGGTACGGCGAGTGAGACAAGAGTACAAGAACAAGAGTAACAAGACAACACATTATGCTAGATAAAAAGTTCATAACATAATTAACAACCGAGAGGGCAAGTCCATAACATAATTAACAACTAAACAACAAAAAATAATCAGTAGCAAAAGCATGGAATTGCAAAGGATATTAACATTAACAATCATAATCGGAGTCATCTCTCTTGCAGCCCGCAACAACACTTTGTTTATTGGTGTCAAGAGTAGGACTAGGAGGAGATTCACCGTAGTCATCTTTAGTCTTTATCATCCATCACAAATCTTCATCAGTCCTGTCTCCTTCCTCTTCAACCGGCCTTGAGCTTGGACCTGCACTACCACGTCATCGTCAATGATAAGCCAATACATTGCTTCCAGTCCCAGTAGCACTGGCATGGGCTTTCCTAGGTAGATTGCGACCATGAAGCACACTTGATGCATCCATAGCCTCATCAATAAGAGCCTAGTCCATATTTTCTGGCTCCATCTCATGGACATCTTCAGCACCGCATCAATCCAATTAGTGTTCCTACTCATCAAAGATCAATGGCTAAAGTTGCTTCCATCTACACGTATCTTTTGAAATCTTTCAACAATCTTTTGGTTATATTTGATATAAACCAAATCATTCAACCTCTTGTGCTCTAGCTGGTTCCTTCTCTTTGTATGCATATAAAAGTCAAGATTCAATTGAACATTAAACAAGCCGGCTAAAGTGAAAATGAAAATTATACATTACTTAGTACTTACAAATTCAAAGGTGCTCCAATTGCGCTCGCACCTGGAGGCTGAAGCACAAAGACAAAGAAGACGCTTTGCAAACTGTTGGAGCTAAGATGTGTCGCCACCATATGCATCCCATTCCCACCAATCAACTACAATAATGCAAAAGGGATGAAGCAATGAAATTGAATATGCAAAAGCAAAACTAAAATGAAATTGAATACGCAAAAGACATGAAGCAATTAAATGAAATTGAGTACTTACGTGGGCTCATTTTTCCTTGACTTGATATCGCTAGTGCCTTTCCAAAGCAATCTCGCTTTTTCTCATAATGATTAGCTTGGGTAGCTATATTTGTGGTTAGTGCGTGGTCTGCACCAACCATCTTGGAAAGAATATTGTTGAAATTGTCTCTTAGCTTTCAAGCACGTGCACCATCTTTCTCTTTGAATGCATAGAATTTATTTGGATTCGAGTACAGTGCAACCCATAGTTGTCACGGCGGTCCGGCTAGGCGCAGTGAGCTCGGACTGCCTGGACGCCTAGGCGATGATTAGACGATGAAAATAATAAATAATATCTCATATGATATGAAATTAAGTCGAATATGAAGCCAAAGATGTGTAATCTTCAATGCAGGTACCAACAAATTAATTGTTGCCTAGGGAAAGCTTGTGGCAATAAAGAAGGGTTATCTGGGTAGGCATCCTAGAAGCTACTGGAGCAATTTCATTTCCCATTACTGCAAGAATGTAAACACAATCATCATGAGAAATGCGATCCAGTTTTTTGTGATGACAAATATCATTTTGAAATTTCAGGATAGAGAGTAATCCATATATTGAATAAATGAAACTTGCTCTGGCAGCCATGTATCCAAAGTAGCAGATCTTACCTGCATCAAGAAGGAAATCTTTTGTTAGAACGATAAAAATAGCAGGTTATCCTCTTTTGGTAACAGACACAAAAAAATGGTTCTATCCATGAGAGTATGAACTATGAAGATGTAGAAATGTGTAATCTTCAATGCTTACCTCATAAAAATTAGGTGGAGGTGCAAAATATACCTCATATGAAAGAAAATTAGAGATGACAATCAAGCAAATAAGTAGTTCAAAATAGAAGGGCATAGATAGATCCAAATAGAACAACAAAAGATACAACTAGTTCCAAATAGTACAACAAACCATCAAAGTTCATCAATCACAACAAAAGTAAAAGGCCACATCACAAAGAGTGAAATAGTAACAATTTCAGTCATCATCCAACTCCAAACTATGCCTCTCCTCAATATTTTCTTCACCGCTCTTTTGAGAAGGAATTTGCGGTGCTTAATCGAAGTCATCTTCAACATCCTCATCATCACACACAACATCCTCTTCTTCTTCGTTGTAGCCTAGCTCATGGGGGGTAGATGTAGCAACTCCACGCCTAGCATAAACTTGAACTTCATCTCTACGAGCTCTCCTAGGAAGGTTGCGACCCCAAAGAGAGGATGATGCACCTACAACTTCATCAACATGATCCCATAAAAGATCATCCTCACCGGCATGCACTTGTTCGGCATCCTTATTGGTCCATTCATTCTCCCATTGAAATGTTTCTAGGATCAAAGTATTAGAACCACTTTCTTCATGAAGCCTTTCAAACCTATATGTGATCTTTGTATTGTATTGAATGTAGACCAAGTCATTCAACCTCTTGTGCTCCAATCGGTTCCTTTTTTTGTATGAAGTAAGAAGAATGGTAAAGTTTTAAGTTTGATGTGTATTGAAAATGGTAAAACTATAGCCTATAGGTTTGAAATACTTACAAACTCAAACGTACTCCAATTGCGCTCGCAACAGGAGGAGGAACAACAAAGATCAACAATCCGCTTTGCAATTGTTTGGAGAGGCAAAGCATGGCCACCATATGCTTTCCACCAATCAACTAAAGCCAAATATGAAAGTCTAGGTTAGAAAGGTTAAATGTCATATTGTTATTGAATACACTTAGGATTTAGTAGGACTTACAAGGTTTCTTTATTTTTTGTTGCATGATCGCTAGCTCGTTGTTGAAGCTACCACGGGTCTACTCATAGTTATCAACTAAGACATCAACACTGCTTAGCAAGTCCCATCACCATGACAAATATTTGCAATCACTAAATTAAATGTCATGCGTAGGTGAGCTGCATAATCTTCATCATTCTCTAAGATGTCAACGAACCTAGATGGATTCAAAAACAAAGCAGCCCCATGTAGCTTTTGCTCCATTTGACTCTCCCACCAATTGTCAACAATGGCCAACACTTTCTTGAGCAATCTTTCCTTGCTTGCAGCTGGGAAAGAATCCTTGATTTTGTTCTTAGCCATATCCATAGCTATGGACAGCTCCGGCATTGCGGGCTTTTCATCACCATCAACAAGCTTCAAGACAATTAGGAGGGGTTGCAACGCTCTTATGTAATCTTCCACTGAATTCCAAAATGGCATAACGAGGACAATGTTCGCTACATCCTCTCCAGCTTCTATCCCAAACAATTTGGCTCTATTCCAATCGTCACTAACAATGAGCTTCCTCAATGCATCTTTATGCCTGTATATGCTCTGCAAAATGAGAAAAGAGGTGGCAAACCTAGTCGTGGGTCTCACAAGATCCTTACCTCCTGTCGCATCAATCATTACAGTAAGAAGTCTCACATGCCTATAAATGAAGGTTGTGAAACGCTTTGCTTGGGCAATGCACTTCCTGAACTCCTTCATTTTGCCAATATCCTCCAACATAAGATCTAACCAATGGGAAGCACATAGCGTCCAATATAGTCTGGGAAACCTCTCCATAAGATTCCTTCCCGCCACCTTGTAGTTAGCCCCATTATCCGTGACAACTTGCACAAAACTTTGTCCTTGCTGATCTCTTGAATTCTCTTCTCAAGTAAACCTGTCAACAACACTGCAACATGCGACTCACTAGATGCATTGCAGGAGTTGTCTTTAGTCGTATGTTAGATTATATGGAAGAGTATTAAGAGTCTACAGCGGAAGCTTATCTGCGACGGACGAGGTCATCGTGCAGTCCTGTGGGGACTGCAACTTAAGCAGTCCTCGCAGGACCGTCTGATCGAAAGTGGACGGTCCGATCGGTTAAAAATACAGCGCAGATTTTTTTATTGTATGAAAATACTGTTTATGATACTGTAGCAATACGGTTTACGTCATTTTTGTCCAGATTCGAAGCCTCCAATGCCTTAATCGGACTGACTGTTGGACTGCTTAAGGGTGCGTTTGGTTGCCTGGATAAGCCTGGATGGGATATGGCCATCCATGTATTTGGACTCGCTCATTTGTTTGGATGGATGGATGAGTTGGATATGGATATCCAGTTTTGAGGAATATTCTATTGAGATACTGGATGGATCAATCCCGCAGAAAACACCGGATGTCCTCGTCCACTTGCGTCTCGCTCCCTCCCCAGCGAGTCCTCTCACCTCCCTCCCGGGCCTCCACCAGCCACAATTCACATCCCAAGCGGCGGGCGTAGAGGCGGCCGAGAAGGAGGAGCAGTGGGAGCGCCCGATGGAGTGTGCGCCGGAGAGCGTGACCATGTCGTACACGGTGAGGTTCTTGGTGGCAAAGCGGGTGACGAGCTACGTGAGGTTGAAGGACGCCGGGGCAAGTTGGCGAGCGCCTCGGAGGATTTGGAGACGCGGCCGTCGAGGCAGCTAGAGGGCATGGCGAACCTGATGACGCCCATGATGCGGGCGGCGTCGCAGGCGGTGAAGGCGATGATGTCGGCGCTGGAGACGACCCCCGAGCAGCGGCGCTTGACGCGGTCGATGACGCCAAAGTCGCGCAGGCTGGGGAAGTGAAGTTGGGCGGCGCCGTCTTCTCGACGGTGGTGTTTCCCGGGAGGATCGGAGCAGCAATGTATCATTCATCGATCGGCATTTCACGCGGTTAATCTAGCAGCATGAACCGAGATCGGTCGATGCTTTGCTTGATCATGCGTGATGGATCATGGCGATTAATTGCTGAAGCAGGTAGGTAGCTAGGGAGAAATGCATGCAATGCATGGCTAAGAATTGTGCTTCATTTTTTAGGACTTGATAAGTTTATACTGATGGTACTGACACATTGCTTTGTGTCAGGTAAATTGTGTGCCTTGCTAATATTAATCCATTTGTGATCTCTGTTCAATTCAGGTTTTTGGAGTAAGAGTTTTTGTTGTTTGCTGTTCCTCAGAAGGGTAAATGAGATCAGAAGGACCTTCAGTTGTGACTGTCCACGTTACTGGATTTAAGAAGTTTCATGGGGTTGCTTAATACTCCAATTGTGAAAATTGTGAGCAATCTTAGATTATTTATGGGAAAGAAAGGGTTGGTACACTATATAAAGTTTTAGAATCTTCGATTGCAGACAAAGAGAATGGGTCATCATATCAGAGGCAAGTGATTTTGGTTAGTGCTCAACTTATTCTTGACTTGATAATGTGTTTATAGGATCATGCTAGATGAAGCCATGAGCTTTCGAAAATGGGAATTGGATACAAGTGCTTGATTTTTTTATAATTTTATTTGATCATGTATTTTTCACTTACATGTTGCCATACACCCACCATCTTGTGTATTGTGATGTTTTCCTCTCTAAAAAGAAAAGGAAAAGTTTCTAGTTATTCTTCATTGTCACTCAAATCAATTTTCGTATAGAACATTTTTCAGATCCACTTTGGAGTCAATAGTGGTGCAACAAGGTTGAGAGGTGCTTCCATGCTTCTCTTTTTTACAGTTGCACAAATATTAAAGCATGAATAAAAGGTAGATGGTGATTACTTACCCCTTCGCTTGCTTCAAGATTTGTGCAACTTGTATTAGGAGGGAAAGCATTGAAGCACTGCTCAACAAGGTTTGCTCTTGAGAATCAAGCTGTTAATGAAGCCACCTTCGGTTGTCCAGATGAGTTAGGATGGAAACCTCAGGTTGTCGTGTTGTCCAATTGAATACATTTTTTATTCTCCATCTACAAATAAATCTTGTCATATTGCATTTTATCAGCTTCATTGTTCCCATGCAGTCAGTGAGGAATTGATAAATATGTTTGATTTTAGTTGCCAAAAAAATCCTCTGAGTTGTACAAGTATCATCGAAGAATTCCCTTCCTTTCTATTAATTATGTTTCAAACATAAAGCATCAGTATGTGAGGAATTGATAGTACAGCAAGGAACCAGCTTTTCGATAGAAAATAATTGATCTCTATTTTCTTATCCAACAGTATTCCCTAAATTTGAATCTCTATATCTCTAAATACAGAATTCCCTAAAAAGATTCTTTCTCTATATCTCTTCCCTCTCCAACAGCATTCCCCAAATAATTTAAAATTTAAAACTAACCAAAAATGATGTGTTATTTAGACAAAATGACAGGTCGCGCTACATGATCAAATGAGCAATTGAGCACAGTCCCAAATAGCATTTTTCAAAGACAAGAATACTGTCAAAATATTGATACACGCTACACAATCAGAATGCAAAAAACTGCAAGCTAACATATTCATCCATTAGAGTTGAAAAATGACCTGTAACAGCTATGTCCTGCTAGCAGTCTGAACATGCTCAAGAGTGAATGTTTCACACACATAAAAAGGATGGAAATTACTAACTTTCTTCTATTGTGTTGCAAGACAATCACCCTGGTATACCACAGTTCATGGCCACAAGCCCACAACGTAGAGCTGGAAACACATGACACACTGTTGTTCCTGAGGCAGCACCAAGGTATAGCACACGAGTATCAGAAGCCTAAATCACAAACTAAACGTCAACTATAACAACAAGGATGCTATTGAACATGACAGTACAATTTTGCCCTGTTGAAGGTAGGTCACAACAGAATTTCTCAATGATCACAACTAACTAGTACAATTTTGCAGAAAAAAAGAAAACCATGAAAGCTAACAATCCATTACCCTCCAAGATCTTATCAAGCTTTCTTGATCCAGTAGTAACTTTGAGCTTTTTCATATCAGGTGCGGCTATCCCAGATGCCTTGACCACAAATTACACAGCAAGTTAATGATAACAAAGCAATCAACTAGGATATTTGTTTACAAGAAATAGACATTGTTAAGTCACTAACTACATCTAAAAAGTTTCTTAGATGGCACTCAACATAGGAGCATCGAAATCACCCAAGCTAACTTGCAAATGCCATCTTAACAGCCCGGGCTAATCGAAATAGGCAACTTTGATAAACAGAATCACCACAAAACGTTATTTCCAGTACAGGTTATCTGCGCCACTTGAAGAAATTATACCAATAGGCAATTACCGGCTTTGATAAATTCACATCTGCAACATAGATTAATCTGCAACAATTACCAGTAACAGAAATTTTACCAAGCGCGGGCAGAGTTTATCAAAATTCACATATTAACATGAACAGTATAGCATCCCTAATGATTCAGTGTTCAGCAAGCATTGTGTCAGCTGTACAAAAGTATTTGAGCTATACTTTTTAACAGAACAACTTTGCACAGCTGTAGGAACAAATACGTATACACTTTCAGCAACAGTTTTGTTAGGTGTAGCTTTAATACATAGGAGAAAACAAAATTTACACCTTTGTTTTGTCTTGCCACACAATTTCAATTGCACTACAACACTCCTCAAAGGCGTAATCACAATGTATGAATAAACAAAAATACTAGTACTGACATAATACGAGGCACATGATACATCCTTAGCATCAATGCTAGATGATTATGGCCACACAGCAAGGAATACGGATACCACCGCAAACTGCGACATCCCTGCAAGCAATCAATAGCAACGATCCATGAGGAGATCAACTCCCCACCCATCAATCGATTACAAACAAATGAAATCCCTGATCTCCCCCAACAATTAGAACACAAATGACGAAGGTGGAATGGAATAGCAGTAATCGATTACCAGTGTAAGTCGGCAGCTTGCGCTTCTCGATGGGCGACTTGTACTCGGGCGGCGGCGACGGCTCGAACAGCTTGAGCAGGTTGGGTGTGAGCCCCGTCGGGTGGCCCTGCCCCATCTATTTCTCCCCAGCCCCCAAGCGCAAAACCTCAGATCGAGACGAAGCAAACGGGGATGGAAAGAAGCTAGGGTTAAGATTTAGGGCTTACGAGCTTGAGCTGCTGGACGTTTTGGCGGACCTACCCCTTGGGGCGGGACTACACGCCGCCGTCCGGGTTGCCCCGCATCATCGCGTTGCCTAAGTCGCCCATGACGACGGCGGCGGCGAGATATTTGTGATATCAAAAGCGCAGCGAGCGAGAGAGCACGCGTGGTCTCCTCGACGGGGCGGGAAGGAGCGACGCTCGCCTCCACGATGGCTCGGGACGGAGTGGTGGAGCGGCCGCTCGCCTTCTCCAGGGTGTTGGCCCCCTCGACGTTCCTCGTGGGCGCGGGACGAAAGTAGCCGGTGAACTGCGAGCGGATGGGGAATGGAATTGGAAAGGGAGAGAGAATCCCGAGATTTAGGGTTTCTCTCTCCCTTCCCTAAAGATAGGGATCGCGATGGAGATACTGTTGGAGGGCGTTTCTCGAGCTGGTTACTTATTTTTTCGGATAGAGAACCGTATGGGGTTTCTTTTGGAGATTTTCTTACAAGCGGTGGGATAGAAAAGATGGTATTTCAATCCTTGTCTTTTTCTCCCTATCGTAGAAATAGCAACTTGTGTTCGCCAAATGAAAGGAAAGAAAAGGATGTTCACTTTCGACATGTTCTACATATAAATCAAATTTTTGTTCCTGGTAACAAATAATGATTCCGGCTGGCGCTACAGATTTTACATGCAAACCGTACAATTGTTACTGTTCAAATCACACGTCGGCGTATTTACTGTGAATGTAAAAGTGACAACAGGGGTAAGCTCACCACAAGTTATCACAACTAATCCATCCACCCTCGTCCCTCCAAACAAACAAAAAAAATTGACTCATCTTATCTATTATCATTCATCTAACTAAATAAAAAAATCTATTCATCTAACTAAATAGTCCATCTAGACTTACGTCTCCGACGCGGCACGGATCTCTACTCTTTTCGCAATCTTCTTCTCCTTCCTTTCCTTCCTCGCCACTCCAACTCCCCATCCCGATCCTCAAAAAAGAAAAGGAGAGAGAGAGAGAGATCCCGACCGGAACCCTAGGGGAGAGAGGAGGGAGATCGGAAAGAAATTGAATCAGATGGCTCCGCCGCCTCCCCCTTCGCCGTCGCCGCCGGCGAGCGGCGCGCAGTACGCGCACCAGTTCCTCAACACCGCGCTCTCCCAGCGCGGCCCCTCCGCCCTCCCCTACGCCGAGGACGTCAAGTGGCTCATCCGCAACCACCTCGTCGCCATCGCCGACGCTTTCCCATCCCTCCACCCCAAGGCCGCCCTCTTCACCCACAACGACGGCCGCGCGGCCCACCTCCTCCAGGCCGACGGCACCATCCCCATCCTCCACGCGGGAGCCTCCTACAATCTCCCCGCCGTCATCTGGCTTCCCGAGCCCTACCCGCGCTCCCCGCCCCTCGTTTTCCTCTCCCCCACCCGAGATATGCTCATCAAGCCCCACCACCCCCTCGTCGACCGATCCGGCCTCGTCGCCAACGCGCCCTACCTCCGCTCCTGGGTCTTCCCCTCCTCCAACCTCGTCGACCTCGTGAGATCCCTCTCCCACCTCTTCGGCCTCGACCCGCCCCTCTTCACAAGGAGCCCCAACCCACCTCCCCCTGCGATCGTCACCCCTTCCTCCGCCACACCTGTGACCCCTGCGCCCCCTCCACGCTCCTACCGGTTCCCGGCCGTGCACCCCCCGCCCACTGAGGACCCCGCCGAGGTCTATAGGCGCAACGCTGTCGCCAAGCTCGTCGACATGGCCTACGCTGACGCTGCCACCCTGCACACCGCGCGTGAGGCAGAGGTCGACGCTCTCTTCGCAGTGCAGGCTGAGCTGCGCGGCCGGGGTGAGGTGGTTGCCGATGGGGTGCGCAAAATGGGGGAGGAAAAGGAGGCACTTGAGCGCCGCCTGCAGGACGTAATGATGGCCACCGACGTCATAGAGGCCTGGGTCATGAACAATAGGAAGGGGGCCGCCGCCGACACTGAAGCGGAGGAGGCCATCGAGCTGGTGGATGTGCTGTCCAGGCAGATGCTTGAGTGCACGGCCGCGGATTTGGCACTCGAGGACACCATTTACGCTCTCGACAAGGCTGTTCAGGAAGGGCTTGTGCCGTTTGATGGCTACCTCAGGAGCGTGCGCGCGTTGGCACGGGAGCAGTTTTTCCAACGTGTCCTGTGCACCAAGGTGAACAGTGCGCAGCAGCAGGCTCAGGTTGCTAGGATGGCTGCGCGGGCACCACAGTTTGCATCCTAGGGACGGTCAGGGATAGGTCAGTATACTTGCTTTACAGTGCCAATAAGAACTTTAGTTGGGAGTGATGCACGCACATGATGTTGTGTATGGTTGGTTTCTGAACTTGCAATACATATCTCAGTTTTATTCTTTACAGTCATTTGATGTCTCATTCTTCATCATACATACATAGGAAAATTTCAGAGGCCTGGTTGCTTTGCTATACATTTGCTAATTGCAGTGCAATATGATGGAATTTTCATATACTAGACGCATATGGAGTCATCGTTACTTTGGGAATGTCATACTTAGATTTCTTTGTTTGTCATGGCACCTATGCCAGCCTAGCCTAGTTTACTGGTGCTGAAAACTTCAAGCACCGGGAATTGTTAACTAATTTGGTTAGTTGTGATTTCTGGCTTGTTCAAAACTTCAAGCACCGGGATTGCTAACTAATTTGGTTAGTTGTGATTTCTGGCTTGTTCAAATGTTGTGATAATGGGAGAGAAATAACCTTATTACCTATGTTGTAACTGAAGGTTTGTGGATACTTTGGTTTTATCAAGGTATCTCTGGCCGCTGTATCAGTGATATCAAATGGCCTGTAGATTATGCCATGCCTTACATCATGGATAGCATGTTTCAGGCCTTCCATGACTTATTCCGTGGTATTGGTTTGAAAATTTGCATAGCAATCTTGTTTGTGGCCAAAAGAAAGAGCTTTGGGTTCTGTTTGGTCTCACATATTCATTGTGAGGGTCAAACAGAACGTGCTCCTTGCGGGAACTCAACGATGTTGTTAACATTAATCCTGCAACTTATTTGCAAAGTGAATTTACTGTTGTGGCTGGTCGTATATATGTTAGGCAATGACAAGGTTGGAATTTTGGCTTACAGTGAACTAATTTATGGTGCCTTGCAAATTTTTAAGCTAGGGTAATCATGCCCAGATGGCTAAGCCAAGCGATCAATTTGCCCGGATGTAAGGTGCCTTGCAAATTTTTAAGCTAGGGTAATCATGCCCAGATGGCTAAGCCAAGCGATCAGTCGGTCCGGATGTATGTTTCTGCCTCATTGACTGGTGCGTGCTATCAATGTTTGGTGGCTGTAGAATAAATGGAGCCTGAAAAAAATTGGAGTTGCATAAATTTTGTTTCGCACCAGACCAGATGGTTAGATTAGCATATACTAGTTAGAGGAAGTGAAAAATCTTATGTTTAGTTGCGTCTACGTCTACATTAGCTTGCTAGATAGTTGTAACACCAGAGCCTGTTACTGGTGTTGTTTGCAAAACCAACAACGTCAGCAATACACAGGAGATAGGCTTGCTCAGTTGGATCACAAAATTTGTTGGAGGAGGATGATGAGTGATTCCAATTAGCGATCTAGCTAGTATATGGTGCCCCATTACAGTAGCTTGCAACTTTGTTGAACTAGGTATATACTGGCTGTGCTTGGAATCAAGGAATGCATGCATAGTCGCTTTGTGCCAGACATTGAGGCTTATTTTAGACGATCAATTTGTCCGGATGTAACGTATCAGTACCGGTACCTACTTGTACAGCCGGTAGGGCGATTACCGCCGAATTTTTTGCCCGTAGGTCTCAACTGGACAGAGCAAGTTTCAGGGACTAGACTAGACACCAAAACTATGACGATAGCTGAGGGCGTATTCAATGCATCTTAAATTTTTATACACCTATATGCATCCTCTTTGAAATATGATGTAAATAATTATAAAAAATTGACAATATGACACAAAATCAATCTATCATGCCAAAAAAAATTTAAATATAAATTCAATCTACACATGGAGAAACAAAAAGAGAAATCCTGCTGAAAATGAAATCCGAAAATAAAAAGAAAAGGTTACTATTCACTTAAATTTGTCTTTTTTATTTGTCCTAATATCGGTCGTGTTTTCAATTGAATTTTTGCAGGATTCTTATTGCATAATGATTTATCTAACAAAAAATAATTTCAGAAATTTCATGACAAAAGTTAGATATACTATATATACCCTCCGACAGGGTTTGAAATCTCATTTTCGGTTGACATCTCTAAAGTCGGCGAAATCTGAAATTTTGCCGACATTTTGAAATTTTGGACAAATCCTGGACGAAATACAAAAACCAAAATTCAAATCCGTTTTTTTTCCAACTGAGATTTCCGAGATTTTGCTGAGAAATACCGAAATCTCGCCGAGATTACCCGAGATTTCGGTAAAACTGAACCGAGCAATAAATGGTTCAAAACATGTTTAATTTTTTTGTGGATGGTCCTGATACATCACTAATATTCTCATAAAAATTTCAGATGATGATCAAGCTTGAGAAATTTTTAAAAATTCTAAAAGTGGTACTAGCCTGATAAAAGGATGATCGGCAAATTTGAACCGAATGAAAATTAGAACAAACCACGTTATAAAATTTTGAAATTTTTTGTGGATGGTCCTGATGCATCAGTAATGTTTTCGTAAAATTTCCAGATGATGATCAAGCTTCAGTAATTTAAAAAAAATCTGATAGTGCTACTGTCCTGATAAAAGCCTTAGCGGCAAACGTCAACCGAATGACAAATGATTCAAACCACGATATAAATTTTTTAAATTTTTTGTGGATGGTCCTCATTCATCATCAATGTTTCCATAAAATTTTCATATGATTATCAAGCTTCAAGAAGTCTCAGAAATTCTGACAGTGCTATGTCTTGATAGAAAAAAGGTTTCAATAGATATTTTTTTTCTTGAGCAATCAAATAAGGTTTAGAATTTTTGAAACTTTTAAATAAGGGTTATATAGAAATTATTAAGATGTGATAAAAAGTTTGGATCATTATCAAACTCTAGTGAATTTATAAAATTCTGACAATGTTACTGTCTCACTTATGTTAATTTTGTTTTTGATTTTTTTAAAGATAACAAATGAAGTTCAATTATTTTAAAAAACATTTTGTATGATCATAGACTATTAAATATGTTACCATAAATTTTTCAAAGTATGATCAAGCTTGTACAATTTTATAAAAATCTGCCAACGTTTCTGCCAAAATTATAAAACGCCTCAAAAATTCGGTTTTTCAACAAATTTTCATGGAAGATGATATTCTTAAGGGTTATTGGACCAAATCCGGTCAAAAAAAAATCAAATTTCGGTCAAAAAAATATCAACAAATTTTTCCAAAAATACAGTAGTAATTTATTTATTTATTTCAATTTTTTTATCTGGCCGAGATTTTAAATCTTGTCCCCGACCGAAATCCGAGATCTCGTCCGAGATTTTCGAAATCTCATTGGTTTTTGTATCCTTGCCCTCTGATAGGTTACTACAGAAGCCGAGCAAGGTCCAACAATGTAATATTCAATTCACCCAAAAAGACAGGAAACAATGGAAGACCAGTTTAGGGTTTAGGGGCTGTCCCGACCAACTCTTGTTCGCATGGTGGTGGCGTCTCGCAAGATAGGAGGTATGTCACATCTGAATGTTCAAGCTCCATTAGTTTGATTTTGGTATTAATGACAAATCTAATATTGAGACTAACTCTTTTATTGAGCTTAACTCTTATTAGCCTCTTTTGAATGAAATTATGAAATTATCAAATGTATGCATTCAATAACACATAGTATATATATTGTTGCATTCTTTGATTTCAAATATGTTATGATTTTATTGATAAATCTAAATGTGAGACTAATGTGTTTATTGAGTATATTTTTGAATAGTCTCATGAAAAAGAAAAATAGAAATCCAAAAGGTATGTATCCAATGCAACTTTATTATTTCTAGATACATTCTTTGGATTCAAGATAAAGGGTGAACTCCACCATTGTTTTAACCTTAAGATGTGCATTTTGTTTCCGACTCCATATATACATGAATGCATACATTTAGGGGGAGTTCACACTTTACCTTGATGTTTCAATAGTATTGATCTAATTCATCTTTCTATATCAAGAATCATTACTTCGAAACAAACTCTTGAGTATATATATAAAACTTGTGTAGTTGTAGTATACTCGTATTAATATAGGACAAACTCCAAAGCAATCTCAAAAATTGAATATGTGCTTATTGATTCCAAAGTTCAATTATTTATATGCACATATTTAATGGAGTTTATTGTATAGTTGATGACCTCAAAAGTATTGATTCCTTTCCATCACTCAGATATATTTGGATTATTAGTTTTCATCAAATTGAGTATATGAAACTTATGTAGTTATATATACTCGTATCAATTTAAATGAAATTTAAATTGAGATTCGCTTATCTTTTAATCATTAAAAACGTTTCATCATGTGTTGATGTCATTCTTTGTTGATTTAGGACAAACAAAAAGTTCTTGAGTATAAAGAAGCATTAGTTGCACAAAGTGCTCAAGACACAATCAATTCATTCAAAATTGATGTGGGTTGTGCTCAATCGATCTTGGAGGCAAGGTTTGAAAATTCGGTTTCGGAATAGATTTCATCCCTGGCCAGATCGCAAAATTTCAAAAATATTTCGAATGAAATTTGAATTTAAAAATTCAAATCCGGTCCATTCCGGAAATAAAAAAACCGAAATTCAGCGAAAAAACCCGAAATTTCGGGCGAAATACCCGTAATTTTGGGTTTTTTGCACCGGCTGAAAAGTGGTCTGAACGTTAACGAAATATTTTGAAATTTGTTTTGGAGGTTCCAGACACATTGCTAATGTTTTCACAAAAATTTCAGTAGATTATCACATCTGAAGAATTTTTAAAAATTCGGAGAGTGGTACTGTCCTGATAAAACACTGACAGACAAGTTTGATTCGAATGGAAAATGGTACAAATCAAGTTATAAACAGTTTAAATTTTTTGTGCATGGTTATTATCCATAAATAATATTCTCACAAAAATTTCAGCTGATTATCACATGTGAGGAATTTTTAAAAATTCGAAGAGTGGTACTGTCCTGATAGAACACTGACCGACAAGTTTGATCCGAATGG
Organism: Otatea glauca; assembly: GCA_036346275.1. Lineage (NCBI taxonomy): Eukaryota > Viridiplantae > Streptophyta > Magnoliopsida > Poales > Poaceae > Otatea > Otatea glauca. Next base: position 56,723,893 of record CM070714.1, on the reverse strand, counting down.
AAAATGGTACAAATCAAGTTAGAAACAGTTGAAATTTTTTGTGCATGGTTATGATCCATAACTAATGTTCTCATAAAAATTTCAGATGATTATCAAGCTTCGTTAATTTTTGAAAATTCAAAGAGTGCTATTGTCCTATTAAAAGGTTTACCGGCACATTGAAACAAAATAAAAAATTGTTTTAACGACGTTAGAAATTTTTGAAAATTTTGGTAGATGGTCTTGATGTAACATTAATGTTCGTATAAAATTTTTAGGTGTTGATCAAACTTAAAGAATTTTTAAAAATTCTGTGAAGTTAGAAATTTTTGACATGTTGATCAAATTTGAGTTTGAGTCACAATTCGACACAATCAATGTATATTTGCATGAAAATTAATAGACACGAAATAAAATCGATACATATGAGAATTTATTGCATATTTGCATCACAAAGCCTACGACTACCATGAGCCACGTGAGGCAGGTGCTTGTTGTAATGCTTCTGGGTAAGAGTGCTACATGACCACCATATGCATGCCAAGTCCAGCCAACATGATCAAATTTTGGTCACTCTAACCTTCAAACGAAAAGGTTCTAATTAATTCTTCAAGTGTACCAAAAAATGCTAAGCCTTTGAGAGAACACTGCATATGAGAATAAAATTAATATATATTTGCATGACGTACCTACGAGTAGTAGTAGCCCTGTGGTTGAAACTCCACCTCCGCGTTGTCAACAATGACCTCGTGATACCTCCTCTCATGTTGTTGCTTGTATTCTTCCCAGGTCATGTCCCGTGGTAGCCAGGCAGACTTCCAATGTTCGTAATGAAACTCCTAGGCACTAGGTTTCTCGGACTGGAAAAGATAACTGACACTAAAAGATGAGTGCCGCGCGTACGGATCGGCGTATGGATCAGTGTAGTCAAACAATGAAGACATGCTAGATCCATCAACACTTTGTCTGTAACCATATGCACCCTGATATCCTCCATAGGGTATTGAACCATACCCACTATGCTCAGTTGAGAACCCCAAATGGCTGGAAGACTGACTGCTATACCATGAGCCTGTGTCATCCTGTGGCTGTGTTCCCTGTCGCTCACCCCCACCACTCGACGTGCCTTTCCCCTTACTACGGGTCTGTCTCTGTGAGCCCCTCCTCGAGAGGCTAACCTCATGTTGTGATGTTGGTGGAGATGGTGGCTATGAATGGAAGTGCATGGTATACTGGTCAGTTTTTGTTCCATCATCGCTCGGAGAGTCTGACTTTGTCGTTGAACCCCTACTGAGGCTCTGCTCATTATCAGGAGTTTCTGTTTCCTCATCACTGCCGACAGCACGCTCATCATCAGCTAGCTCTCTTCCTTCTCCCTTGGCAGGATGGCTCCCCGATAACTTCTCCAAACCGCGTAAAGCTCCTGCCAGTGCGTGGTCGTCGTCGGTATTGCTAGCACGCTTTCTCTTCCCTTTATGCGTGTCACCGACCGCGAACTCGGCCCAATCTGAGAGATTCTTCCCGCCTATGGCCAATTGAAAGTAATATTAACAACGTTGTGAGGTTTCAATATACATGATGCACAAGTAGAATGGAAAATAATTATGTTAGTTACCTATGGTCTTATTCATCTCTTCTGGCGGGATAGAGTCTACCACGAATCTCGCTGGGAGAGGTGGATCAATCCCAGTGTCCTCGTCCAATAGGGGCTCTCCCCCAGACCTGCACAGGTTGAACCACTCTGCCATAGGGTCAGTACCAGGATGCATCGCACTCTCAATGAGCCTATCGATTGGGTCTTCGTCCTGAGCATCACGAGTTGATTCGTAGTCCCGTAAGCGAAGTCGCAGGTTGTAGTGCACGAACACAAGCTGCTGCAGCTTTGCATAACTCAATCGGTTCCTCAGCTGCGTGTGTACTAAGGCAAATGTGCTCCAATTGCGCTCGCATCCACTTGACGACGCGCACTGTGACACTAACCGCAATGCAAACTTCTGCAAAGCTGGCGTCTCATTTCCAAACGCCATCCACCATTGAGCTGCAGGTAATACGATAAAAGAAAAGATCGCCATTCAGTTGTAAACAACATCGTAGAAATAACTGAAATTACGTATTTACCGTTGTCATGCGATCGATCGTGACCGGATCGGTAAGGTGGGTGGCAAACCGTCCTCTTTAAGACGGTATACATCAACTTCCGTATGGCTCGCACCGCGTATGGTCGTTATTAGCCATAATCTCTAGTGCGAGAGAGTGCTCCCATGTACTACTGAGTCTCGCATATGTTGTAGGAGAACCGAGATCGTGGGTCAAGCACGCGATCGCGATGCACAAATCATTGTGTAGTGAGCATAACAAATCCCTACATTGCGTAGTTACCATAAGATAACTGACATATTAATTTCACTGACCTGCTTGCACGAATGTGGTTTCCCTTATTTCGGTAAACCTCTTTTCCGTGACTTGCAGAACATCTTGTAATGCTCTCCGTGTTCCATAGCGGTTGTTGTACTCATTTCGCGCGATCGCAGATCGCATCATGACACCGCCGATCGTCGGTAACTTGTCTTGATCCGCGAACCTCAACATTCTGCATAAGGGTTCTACTGACCACAACCGACCACTCCATCCACTCCCAAAACTCCCTGCTCGGGATGCGGTCATATGCGCATTTGCCCTCCTCCATCGTAGCCCACTTGCACGCCCGGTCCAGATTTGTTATCCATCACTGGAACTTCTCCTTTTTTTGTTGAAGCTATCCAAAAAAACAAAGGTCGTGCCAAACCTAGTGGCATTTGGCCTCACCAACTCTCCCCCAATATGTTGCCGCATCTGTGCGTGCAGATTTTTGTGGTTGTACATGAATCTGCAAATCCTCTTGGCCTCTCCCACAACCTTTCTGACTTCTGGGTCATCACACACGTCTTTCAGCATAAGATTCACAGTGTGTGCCAAGCATGGCTACCATATAATTCGTGGTACTGCACTCGTAACATCTGGCATGCTTTCTTGAAGTTGGCACCGTTATCAGTAACCACCTGCACGATATGCTCTGCCCCACTCTCCTCAGCCACAACCTTTGTTATCTCGCGTAGCAGGTACTTGTGGTCCTGGACCTTGCCTGTGAGAGAACAAGCCAGATGGTAGTACATGTGTCTTTCACGGTGGTATACAAGAGTGAAAACAAAACTGATGGTAGTACCTGTTGCATTGATAGTTTTATGAAAGAACATGGCCCCATTCTAATACACCATGAAGTTGATGATGCTCTGATGAGTAGGTCTGGTCCAAGCATCACACATGACTGTAACACCAAACACGGCCCAGTCGTCCTTGAACTTTCGCAAGTACTGCAGTATCTCCTGCTCGCTCTCATCCAGGTACTTCCCATCTATCTCGTGGCCTCGTGGTGGACGAACACCTGGGCCTAGCTCCTGCGTTACCTTGATTGCACTTGTCCATTGCGGACATAACAAATTAATACAATCATCACACAAGTTCTAACATACAATCATTTCGTACCTGTGAAATATGGACACTCGACCTTCCTTTTTGGAATTGCATTAGCGTGAGCCCACTTGGCCCATGCCCTTCCTAGCTTATTCCTTCCCCCTGCTTGAATGTAGTGTCAATACGGGGTTGCTGCAGGGCGCTGCTCCGTGCAAGGTCAACATCAATGGATGCATGGCTTCCTTGTCTTGATTTGCTCCTCCCGAATATTTTGCTGAGAATGGATTGGACCGATGACCTCCCAGCAGCACTCCCAGACCCCGAACCTGGGGTTAAACCTTGGCTTCTGAGGTAGGCCTCTTCTCTGGAGACTCTTAAGACCATCTTCAGCTGCTCCTGCTCGGTACGATACTCATCACCCAAGGTAGCCCAGTCGTCGCAAACCTCCTCCTTACGGAGGCGCTCCTCCTCCCTATCCTTCTTCTTCTCCCGACATCCACGAAGGTCCGCGAGCATAACCTGCCTAACCACTTTAGGCACGCTAGGACAGGCCTTCACATCGCCCGCGTGCCCAGCCAGATGTTGCTTGAAACGAGTCGCCCCTCCACCCTTCATAACATGATTGCAGTAGCTACACTTCGACCCAGGGCCGATGCGCTCCTCGTGCTCCCATACGGTACCCTCACGATCTGCCATCACGAGAGCCTGCAATGGAACATAGGAGATGCCAATGAGGCAATGAGATAAAATTAAAAGGATTGTATTACAGACTGTTAATTTACTTGTACTTGGTTACTAAATCATGAAATATTTTTACTGCAACAACAAAATAATACGGCTCATAACTCATGACTACATCATGAAATGTTTTTCACTGCAAACATACAATACTTTGTTACATCGGCCCAAAAAAGTACAGACTACAAAGAACTCATTCATATTGGTTTGTCCACAAGTACAGACTAGAATAATATGGCTGTTGATTGTTGATCCAAATTCAGAGAGAATGCCAAACTTCTGACGGAGCATAGCGGAGGCCCATCGCCGGTAGGCTTGACCTAGGTTACAACCGCCTATATATATCTCCTTGTTGTGTTTGTGGTTTGATCTTCTTCATGTTTTGTTCGTCATTGATTTAACAATGGCTTCAAGGCTCATGACTCATTAGAACTTGGTAATTTTTTGCTTTTGCTATCTTGGCATTGTACTGGATCCTAGTTGGTTAAGCCCTTATGTTTTTCTTACCATCGAATTCAACATATACACGGCATCGGGAAATTACCAAGTTTTTGTACTGGATCATCTTCATGTTTTTTTTGGTTAAGCTCTTATGTTTTTCTACTGGATCATCTTCATTCTACAGACTAAAATACATGAATTGAACTGAAAATTAAACAAGTTTGCTCAAAAAAACTGACCTGCTGGCGATTTGATGATTCGGCCGAAATTTCGCTAAAACAACCCAAAATTTCGCTACTTATGCCCGAAATCTCGCTGCAGACGACCGAACATGCCCGAATTTGGCCGGATCAGGGAGAGGCGACGTCGCTCCGGCTTGGAGAGGCAGAGAACTAGAGGAAAGTGAAAATGAGTGCATAGTGCATGCATGTGAAACAAGCTCTGCCTGTCTTCTGTAAAGCAAAGACCAATTATTGAGCTCTGCCTGTCTTCTGTGAAGCAAAGAAAAGGTGCTGTAAAGCAAAGACCAATTATCATAGCCATTAAGTTTTTTTTTCAAATTTTGTTTCTCGTAGTTATAAGTACGAAAAAATTATGGAAATTTTTTTGGATGTTCGTGAAGCATTGATCATATTCTCATAAAATTTTGACATCATGATCAACCATAAAAAAATCTCAAAATATATGGAAGTGCTACTTGACATTACATTTTTTTGGAATAGTTTCGAGCATGCAAAAATTATAAAAAAAAATTGTACATAGTTGGAAAGCATCGATGATATTCTCATAAAATTTTGAGATCATGATCAAACCTGAAAAAATTCTCAAGAAATGTGAATGTGGTACTTCCTAGTTTTCGGACTTCAAAGCGCGTATTCATACCGTTTGCAATTTTTGATTGAGCAGCCAAAACAGGTTCAAATTTTCTAAAACTTTTACACAAGGGTTATGAGAGAATTACTAACTTCTCATAAAAATTTAAGGTGATGATAAAACATGAATAACTTTATAAAATTCTAACACTGTTACTTCCTTGTTAATGCTAATTCTGTTTTTTATTTTTAAAACATAACAAACGAAGTTAAAATATTTTCAAAAAATTTCTGTATGATCCTACGTTTCTTATTATGGTACCATAAATTTTTCATAGCACGAAAAGGCTTCCTCAATTTTATAAAATTCCGACAGTGTTTCTGTCCAAACTTTAAAATGTCTCAAAAATTAACTTTTTGGACAAATTACCATTGAAGATCACTTTCTTATATGTTATTGATGCCATTTCAGTCAAAACCGGCCACAAAACATGTAAAACCGATTCATAAACCCGAAATTTCGGCGGTTTATCCCGAAATTTCCGAAATCACTATAGCATTTTCAAAAAAAATTCAAAAATTTAAATTTATCCTGTATTTCCAATCTCGAAGGGGTCCGAAATCTGAGATTTCGGCGAAATTTCGCCGAATTTTTTAACCCTGCTTGGGGCATCCATTATATGTTAATGGAGTGTAAGTGATAATTGAGACAACCGTGTTTGTTGGAGTAACAATCTTTCATGAGTTGTGAAATAGGTTGAGTTCAAGAAAATGAAGAATCGGGGAGAAGAATTTATTATGTGTTGATGAGCTTCAAGGATAAATCTTGAAGTGAAGTGAAGCTAGAGAAGGTTCATCATGTGTTGATGAACAAGAAGGAAGATCCTGACATGGAGAAAAGATGATCGGTCATCATGAAAGCTTAGTTGCGAGAGGCAAATGTATAACTAGCTAGGGCTAAGGATGTGTTCTTAGTCTTTTATCGGTCTCGGTGTTTGGATGGAAGACCGGGTTGCTAGTATAGGTTATCGTACTATTAAGAGGGGTCGAGTCTTATAGCTTGAGTTTCATCATGTGTTGATGAACTCAATCCGGTTCAATCTAGCTCACTCTCTTATTTGGTTTTTGCATGATCTAAGTATTTGCATGTGTTGCAAATAAGGGAGCTCATGCTTGTTTCTTATTGAATCTTGATTTGATTTTTGCATAGAGCTATGGAATTGTATTTGTTGCAAAAGGGAGATAGGTTATGCAAGTTGGTTTAAGTGGTTGTTTGTATGGAGCTAGATATTTGCATGTGTTGTAAATAGAGAGCTCATGCATCGGAGTCTTAGCTTATGACTTGATCATGTGTTGATCATCACAAAGGCTAAGATAAGTTTATGCTTTGTGTTTGCAAAATGAGTTTTTGTAAAATATGGTTTGATTGAATCTTATCATGGAGCATGTGAATAGGGTTTGCAAATGTATTTGTAAATTGGTTTGATCATGTGTTGATCATCACATGGCTCAAAGATATGATCTTGATTGCTCTTGTTTACAAGATTTATATTTGCAAATGTGTTTTGCAAAATATTGGTGTTCATGCATTTGATATTGAAGCATGCGACTAGATTTTGCAAATATTTTTTGCAAAATTATTTTGATCATGAGTTGATACATTGTTGCAATTTACATTCCTAGAATTAAATTGCTTGCTTGTCTTTAGGATTGTAATTTATTGTTAGAGATATAATTATCTAGTGCACTTAGTGAGCCTAGTTGACTTAGACTTTTAATTGTCAAACCCGTAGTTTATCGCTTCCGCATCTATTATCATTTAGATTTTAACATAAGGGTATTTAGGCAAGATTTTAATTGTAGAAGAAATTTTTAAAGCCGTCTATTCATCCCCTTAGTCGGCATCCTCGATCTTACAACAGCCAGCCGGAGCTTGTCCTCCATGGTGCCATTGACGAGCATATCATTGTCGCAGCGTGCTCCGGTCGATGGTGCCTTTGACGAGCATATCATTGTCGCAGCCTTGATATGCCCAAGCAACACCATTGCGATATCCGTGTGCTCATCAATCATCTTCTTGCATTCTGTCAGCTCTGGGAGTGAGTTCACCGCATTCATGAGGTGCTTGGTGTTGCCATTCAGATCTATTACACTATCATATCTTTTCTTATACGTAACAATCTTCCGGATCAGATCTGTTTTGTGAGATATGGTATAAGCGTGTATAGTCTTAAGAATGAATAAATATGAATCTCGTAGAGAGAACCAAAATAATGACGTTAAAGCAGCCACGACAAGATAGAAAGATTTAGTAAAACTGATCGCAAATTCTTTAAGCATAAATTTAAAAGAGTACAATGGATTGTTGCTCTCTTATAACCTCTCAAACCATTTAGGACCCTCGGATTCTTGCCTTATACAAGAATCTAGTGCTAAAGAATAGCCTAGCATCTAATCCTCTCGTGCACCTCTTGCTATGGATGAGTTAGTTTGTGGCCTCTTAGTTGTTTGAGTTCTTCATGATCACCCCATGGATTTATATAGACCTATTAGTTCTTCAAAACAAGTAGAAATTCTGCTCTGAAAGAAATTAGGAATCCTAATCCTATTAGGATTCATCAAGCACATATTTTTAAATCATAAAAGACTATATATGAGTCACCATAATTAATAATCTCCATATTGACTCTTATCCATTGAGGTTATCGTCTGCCTCTAAGAACTAGCTCCAAGTCGGCTCCATATTTTTTTTGTTTTTCCTTCCACCTTTGGGAGTGCCCCATCATAGGGGCTCGTGCACATTGACATAATATATGTGTTGGTGTTTGGGCTGTGTCATGAATCCTTCACCTAAGAGCACTTTCTTTGTGTAGTTTGGTTAATCACATATTCTATTTCTACAACCCTCCATGTCACATGTTTGTACTGTCTCCGAGTTCCACCTGCTTGGTTGTACCACGTGGTTGGTCCCACCACGTCTTACTTTTGCCAACAGCTCGCACTTTCATCTTTCTACTAGATTTTGCAACCGTCTTTGCATTCGGTACATAACTGTAGTTGAGATCTGATTACCCACCGTTAACACTGTTTTCTTCTTCTGATTAGGACTTTTTTCAGACCTCCTATTGGTTTCCTTTTCTTTAGGTTTACCCACCAATCGGTATCCTCTATTGCTCAAGATACTTTTCATGACTACCTGTCCTTTGCAAGTAAATCACATGACTCCACCTCGAAGTGATACTTCACAACCTTCGAGTTCAAGCAACCTCATAGATATTAGATTCTTTTTTAAGACGAAAACATACTGAATTTTTATCAATGTGCGATGTGCTCCATCATATATCTCCAATATAATTAATCTCACCTCAGTAGTTGCATCTTCTTGCAATCAACAAGTTAACAGTTCTATGCACTAGACGTATAGATCATTCGTCAAATATCTCCCTTGTCGAACATATATGGAAGCAACAACCTGAACCTAATATCCATTCATGAGAAGTTAATGATTGATTGATAATAAGTTTGTCTGAATCATCTTTTGCTAACGTAATTGAGCATTCATCCTTCATTTGCTTCAAACTCAAACAATCCTTTATCATACGACCTTCCTCATCACATAGATAGCATACGTATGTGCTATTGCTTTTGCCTGCAACACCTACTGCAGTCAAAGCTTGATTACCCGATAACGAATATTCTAATAGATATGCAACTGACTCCTTGAAGTTGAGAATGCTTTTTCCAACGAGAATATTCATCACTAATTGCTTATAAGATGGTGGTAGAGATGATGCCAGTATGATAACCTTGTCATTCTCAATTTTCTCATCCACACTAGTTAGCCATATGATTAGCTTATTGAAGACATTGAGATAGTCAACAAATCGTGTACCTTCCTCCATGCATAACTTGCACAGTTGTCGCTTTAGAACCCATTGGCTTGTCAACGACTTTGCCATATACAATTTTTCTAAGTACTTCCATAATTTCTACATATTCTCCTTGATCACCAAGTACTTAACCTCAATGAAGAGACATAGACGAATTGTACTAATAGCTTTCTACTCCATCACCTTCTAATCTTCAACAGACTTCTTTTCTGGTTTGTTTCCTTCAAGAGTAACAATTAACTCTTGCTAGACAAAGACATCCTTCATCACACACTGAAATTTTCTCCACTATCAAAATTTTCTACTTGATTCCATATCATCGACATTGATCTTGAATTTGTGCCACTTGATGCTTTACCGATCTTCTCACAAATTTGATTAATCCGGTCTTGACTCTGATACCACATATTACACTCTGATACACCTTATGCTGAGAAGCTCCCCAGATCAGATCAGAATTTTGTGAGATACAGCACGAGCGTGCACAGTCTCAAGAACGAAAAAGATGAATCTGATGGAATTAATCTTGTAAAAGGAAAGTTATAGTTTGGCAAGTTTGTATTAAGAAAGTCTAGGATGAGGAGTTGAATTAGGACAAGGAGGTAGAATCCTATTCCACTTATGAGGATTGTAGTTTTGGGTATAAATAGAGGGGTAGACCTGAGTTTGATAGAAAAATAGAGCGAGAATTAAAAAGAGAAAATTGTCTCAAAAGTTTTGAGTGTTCTGTTCCAACAATTGGTATCAGAGCTCCGGGTTCGAAACCCTAGCTGCTGCCCCGGGAGGAGGAGACTCCCGAGGTGGTCAACCGCGAGGTGGCACCAGAAGAGCAGGGCGCGCGAGGGGCAAAAGAAAAGAAGGCGGGCTTTCATCGCCCGAGTGACGCGGGAGAGGCGCGAACGGAGGCGGCCAATCGAGGTGGCAAAACTTGTCATCACCTGGTCAGGTTGCCGAGCTGCGGCGGTATCTCACCGACGAGGTCCGTGTAGGAGAGATTGAGGTACCAGAGGTTGGGCAGCAAGCCTAAGAACAACGGTAAACGAGACACCATGCCGCCGAGGCTGTTTCGGCTGAGGTCGAGGTAGTCGAGACGCGGCAGGTTGAGGATCCAATGGCAGCAGTCGAGACGCCGGGCGGTCCACGACGCAAGGTGGCTGTCCAGATCGCTGGAGAAGCCTCTTTTGACGGAAAGCAGCGTCGCTCGCTCGCTCAGGGGCAGCAGCACGTTGCACGTACGTGATCTCCGAACAAAAAAAAAATGGGAGAAGCAGAGGAGTTCCTGGTCTGCCGACGCGTGAGATCGATCGCCAAGCAAAAGTCTTGTGAAGCGTGAGGTGACGCCAGCAACTAGCAGGAGATTCCTCACAAGATGAACAGCGACAGGACAACAAGAAAGCGATGCGCATGCAAGGAACCAGGAGGTGATGTGCATGCGCGAGCAAATGGAAGAGACGGTCACGTGGAATGGAGCCAGCAGGCGACTTGCTCCAACTATGCAAGGCTGTAGAAAAAAAAGTTACATGTTCTCGTGTCAGTTGTGTCTGCGAGATACTGTGTGTGATTACGAGAGTTCTTGTGCGAGTTGTGTCCACAAGATAAACATGTGCGAGTTCCTTCAGAGATGTTGTGCGCATCAGAAGAGATCGTGCTGCACGAGAAGATCAAAGGAAGCCGCTGCGTGTGCTAAGTCCAGTCTGTCGAAGTTGACTCCGGGGCGTTGAGGAGGTGTGTTCGCCGTCCAAAGTCAAGTTCGTCAAAGATGAGTCCAGAATGTTGAGGAGTTATGGTCGTCGTTCTAGATGTGCGCGCACACAAGAGTTCCTGAAGGTGTGTCCAAGTTCTCTCGTGGGTAAGCTCTAATCCAAGTCTGCGTCACCGTCAAGTTGCGTTACCGGTGAAAAGACAATTGGAGTCGAGGCAAATGTTGTAATCACTGGCGAGGTGCGTTACCGGTGGTATGGCCAGCAAGAAGAAGACGAAACTCCTTGGAGATGCGTTCACCATCCTGTGTTGAGTATTTGGGCAAATCGTAGTTGAGACCGATTGCCTTAATGAGTTAGAGTTCTGTAACAAGATTAAGGGGGTGATTGATGGAATTAATCTTGTAAAAGGAAAGTTATAGTTTGGAAAGTTTGTATTAAGAAAGTTTAGGATGAGGAGTTGAATTAGGACAAGGAGGTGGAATCCTATTCCGCTTATGATGGTTGTAGTTTTGGGTATAAATAGAGGGTAGACCTGAGTTTGATAGAAAAATAGAGCGAGAAGTAAAAAGAGAAAATTGTCTCAAAAGTTTTGAGTGTTCTGTTCCAACAGAATCTCGTAGAGAGAACTAAAATAAGAACATTGAAGCAATCAAGACGAGAGAGAAAGATTTGACGCAAACCAACCGCAAATTCTTTAAACACAACCTTAAAAGAGTACAATGGATTATTGCTCTCTCACAACCTCCAAACCTTTTATGACCATAGAATCTATGTAAGAATATAGTACTAAAGAATAACCTAACCTGTAATCCTCTCATGCACTATGAATTGGTTTGTAACTTCTTAGTTGTAGGGTTCTTCATGACCACCCCATCGGTTTATATAGCCCCTTAGTTCTCCTCTATAGAAAGTAGGAATCCTACACTGAAAAAAGTAGGAATCCTAATCCTATTAGAATTTATCTAGCATATATTTTTAAATCCTAAAAGACTAGATATAAGTCACCGTTATTAACAAGATTCGTGCCATCAAACTCAACCCCATCTTTGCTGGTGGTGTGCTGGTTCACATTGTCCACATCCTTCTTGTACTTGGCGAGCTATCTCCTTGGCCACTTTGGTGAACGATGACCAGCTGTTGGCGACCTAGAATGTGTCAGAGTCATCCAAATAGTATGTTGCTGGCCTCGACTTGTCCTTGGGCAACTTGAGCATGTTGAGCTTCAAGCCGAGGTTGTCGTGGACTAAGGGGCGGTAGCTCCAGTCGAAGTTCCTATCAAAGAGGAAGAGCTAGCACAAGGCGTTGAAAGGAGGCGACGGAGGTAGAGGCAGCCTTGGCGAAGAGGTTGGGCTCGGCGAGGAGGTGATTGTGGAGGCAGGCGTCGAGTGCTGTGGCAACCATTTCGGTGGGGCCGCCGCGCGAGCACCTAACGATGGGGATGGTGCCCAGCGTGGCAACAACACAGAAGAGACCAAGGGCTAGTGCGTCAATAAGGACCTCGATGTTGGCATCGGCGGTGGAGGGGTCATCGAGGGCGAGGTAGGAGCGCGGGTGGGTGAGGAAGACAAAGTCGATGTACTGGTCAGTGAGTTGGGCAATGCCTTGGGCGGAGTTGGAGGCGGTGGTGGCTGCAATGAGGCGATAGAGGATGGGGCGGTGAAAGTAGACGGTTGGGGCATTGGGAACTTGCTATGTTTGTGTTCTTGGCGGAAAGGGAATGAAGGTGGGGGAAGACGAGCAACCAGCCAGAGCCAAGAGATAGAGAGAGTGGATGAATGAAGAGATGTGCTTCTATGCATCACTTTTTGAAAGTTACACAAATATTAAAGCAAGAATTAAGGGTAGATAATGATTACTTATCACTACACTTGCTTTAAGATTTGTGGTGATGCATAGAAGCACTACTCATGAATGAATAGTGAGTATCTACTGCTACCACTCCATCTTCTTCAGTTGGTCTTAAGAGTTGTTAAGGACTTTCATTCTCCTTTTCTTTCTTTTCTATATTTTATTTTATTTTATTTTTTTGCTATCTATCCATTGAATTTTAAACCACTAGATCATATCTCAACATCCATGCTTCAATCAGGGATCTTCAGAAACCCAATCAAACATTTTGGTGAACGGTGGCGAGGTGGATAGAAGAGGGAAGTTAGGGCAAGGATGCATGTGGAGGGCACTATGGTTTGGAGAGAAGTGTGACAACGGGGAAGAGGGAATATACTTTTTAAAGAAAAAATACAAAAAGAAAACACAAGTTTTCCTTTTGTATTTTGGGGTTATTTGGACTCGATTTCTTTTTTTTTATTGAGTTTTGGTTATGACAACAATGTTTTTTGAGGTACTTTTAGACTATCATTTTGTTTACAAAAGATAATATTATATTTTTATTCAAATAGAGAATATTATTGTGATTATTGGATAGGACACTGTTTTATTTGTATCATCCATTACTATATTTTCGAAAGGAAATGCTTTGATTGACATACTTGGACATATGGATTATCTTATATAACAGGGGAAAACTTTTTGCTCAAGTATAGAGTGCATGTATGTATTAGAAGGAATCCGCGCCTCACCAGCTATGCCAACATGCTGGTTTTGCTAGAAAGTCCCCACGTCTTTCAAAATTACGTCCAGGCCCTTGCCAAATCGTCCTTTTGTGTTCTCTTCTTTTACAAAAAAAATCCACGTTATTTTCAACAATTGTGTTCGGATCCTACACACTTGTGACTGTCATATCTAGCGCAAGACATTGATCCTGCCATCCGCCTGGCGTGCCACAAGGGCTGCATGAAAACCCTAGCCGCCCTAGCCTCGAGCCCTACGCACCCTCGCCCTCACAGACGCACCCGCCTCCTTAGCTCGTCCACTCATCTGCTTCACATGGCTACCATCAGCCGCTCCGCATGTGAGCCATTTCTCACATCATTGCCCTGGCCTCATCCCTAGCTCCCGTGTCCTTGCCTATGTAAGATCGAGGAGGCCGACTAGAGGGGCGGTGAATAGCCGGTTTTAAAATTCTCTTTGGCCAAAACCGAGTTTATATGCATAAATGTAAATCAAAACGGTTTTACCAATTAAGGCCTAAATCAACTAGTCAAACTAAGTACACCAATAACCTATGTCTAAATCAAGATTTGCAATCCTACGATGACAAGCAAGCAATTCAATTCTAGTAATGTAAATTGCAAGAATGTAATTGAGCAATAGGAAACAAACTAAAAGATGACACACGATCTTTTTACCGTGGTGTTGAGAGACTTGCCAGTCTTCTTTAATCCACGTTGAGGTAAACCCAAACGAATTGGACCGACTTCACAAATTAAACCAAACACCTCAAATCCACTAGTGGTAATTCTTTCCCCTCCGACTAGGTGAGCTTCAACCCTCACAAAACACCAGGCCTTCTCACAAACTTCTTGAGAAGATCACCAAACCATAACGCCTCTACGCCATCTAGGTGTCAGCAAACATTAAGAGTACCAAGCCAAGCCTCTTACTTGACTCTCACCAAGTGCAACACATGCATAAGTGGATACTCAATCCACCTCTAGAAGCATCACATGCAACTAGAGACATTTCTCTTTGCTCATAAGGTGCACCACATGCACAACTGAGAGGAGAAGCTCGCACTAGCTCAAGAGAATAAAATGGAATGCTAAAACGTCTCACACACAAGAAAAATCGAGCTTAAATGACTCTCAAATCTCTTAAGTATTACTCTATGAGCTCTCAAGGTTTTGCTCTCAAATGTATGCCTCAAATGAGTGTGGGAGCATTAGCAAAAACCTTCAAACTCAGTCTCTTTTATAGCCCCTAAAAGAAACTAATCGTTTGGAACAAAGTCATTTGAAAAATGCAAATTTGGATATTCCTAATTACCCAATTCGGACATTTCTAATTGGAAAATCAGACATTCTCAACAGTACAAAATTCAACCATTGTAGAAGGAAAATTAGGACATTATGAAATCACTAATTCAGACATTCTGAATTTTCAAAATTCCTACATTTCGAATTGTATAATCCAAATCAGCTCAAAAACATATGTTCTATCAAAATGTCCTAAAATCAAATTCGGACATTCCTAAAACCAAATTCGGACAAACAATACGATCTAAAAAGGAACATACTTTTTTACTCTAAAATCCAATTTAGGTGATCTTAGACTCTATGAAAAACTTATCTAGAGAGCTACAACTTTCATCCATTTTCAAGATCTGAAACCATAAATATTTTTATAGAACACTAAAACTCAAATGTAGCCACACAAGTATAAAAACTAATTTCTTGAAATCTCTAACATAAACTTGATCAAGAGCGTGATTACAAGCTGGCAAGAGTCTAGAAATGATTAATGCATGAACTTCAAAAATTTATAAAACATATTTGCAAACTTTAGTCGCATGCTACAAAGAGTAAGTGCATGAGCTTCAACTATCTGCAAAACACATTCACAAATAATAACATCATGCAACAGAGAGCTAGAAAGCGGGATTGAGGTATTAACACATGAGAAGATTCAAACTACTAGCTCTTAATAGTACGGTAACATACACTAGTAATCTGATCTCCCAACCAAACACCAAAATTAGTAAAAGATTAGGAACACATCCTTAGTATATGCTAGTTATACCTTTGCCTTGAGCATCCACTAGGAGCTTCCAATTAATGATGATCATCTTCTCTCCAAGTCTGGATTGTTGTTTTGTTCATCAACACATGATAAACTATCTTCACTTAAAGATCAACACATGATGACATCATTCATCCCAAACTTTGACTTATGACCATCAACACATGATGTCATCCGAAGTCTTCATCATCATTGGACCTATATCACCACCTCAGGAAAATATTAGTCCAACACATTAGGATGTCGCTAATCACCAAAGCACGTCATTAAACATAATGGAGGATCTAGATCCTTTATTCTACTTCTTTGGTGATTGACGACAACCTAATTGCAAATAATTGAATTTAAATTAGCATGAGTATATTACAACTACAAAAGTGTCATATACTCAAATTCAAAATAAAGATTCTTGATATATGTGGAATAAAGAAACAATACTAGTGAAATTTCAAAATATAGAATGAACTCTATTTAAATACTAGTGAAAATTAAACAGTATGCACATATCCAAGTTGAAACTTTTGCGAAGTTCACATTGTATTTTGAATCCAAAAAATACAACAAGTAATAATATGACTTCGGATGCATACCTCCGATTTTTCTATATTTTCATCTAAATAAGATAAATCAATATCATAGTCAACAATAGAGAATTTTTTTAAATATGTGTTTAATAAAAAATTACAAAAATAATATGATGAAAAAAAATAGTTTTACCCACCTGTCGCACGTCCAAATCGCGACAAATATTTTTTCGCAGTTCCGAATCTCTGTCGCAATTTGGTTGTGCGACTGATATTGTTTCCAGAATGAATTTGGATTTTACAGTTCAAACTAGGGTTCAATAAATTCAGAAAAAATCATATTTATTAGTGATAATTCATGTAGTATTTGACAAAATTATTTGTCAGACTAAAATTTTGTGACAAAAAAAATGGAATTCGTTTTTTGTCATTTTCTTTCGATGTGCGACAAATTTCCAAATTTGACGACAATTCATAGTAAAATATTCAAAATATTGAATAAAACCTGATATCGATATTGTAAAGTGCAGGACTAAGTCACAAACAGGGATAGAACATAGGTACATACATGCCTTAGGGAATTCGTAAAACTGGGATACAATATAGGTACATACATGCCTTAGAGAATTCATACAATTGGGATACAACATAGGTACATGCCTCTGGTGAAGGACTAAGTCACAAAACCATACATTCTATGGCCATGGTTGTCAGGATAGGGCATGGTCAAAAAAACGAAAGTTGTCTATTGGTGGCTGACGGGGTACTACGTTTGGATACCTGATAGGGCTTAATGTAATATCATCGTCAGGATTCAAAGGACTTCGAGGATGCAAGGTTCGTGGTCTAGGTGGTATGAAATCGTCATCGTCGTCGTTATTTGTATGGTTAGGAGCTAGCCCTCCTTCAGTGCTGGTTGAACGTCCTCTTGCATTGTTTCTTGAACGGCCTGTTGTAGTAGTGCTTGAACGGTCTGTCATGGTAGTGATTGAACGTCGAGGTCTAGGTGATACGAATCGTCATCATCATTTGCATAGTTAGAAGCAAGCCCTCCTTCGGTGGTGGTTGAATGTTCTCTTGAACTTGCTGCTGCAACAGTACTGGGTCGACCTCTACCCCTCCAGTTAGATCCTCTTCTGCGTCTTCTGCGCGAACTAGGCATCACACCCCCGCCGAAGAGCATATACATCGCTAAGAATTCTGGGATATCTTTGTTCAACAACTCTTCATCCTCCGGGAATGACTAACACACAAGACGAGCATGCGAAGATTAGTAGGGTGAACAAATATGAAATAACTAACCTTAATATGATGTGCATACTGATCGGGCAGCATCAGTACCCTGTAAGATCTTTTAGAGAAACCTGTAGCAGAAGGGTGGTCGGCTAGTTCGCACACCCTGAAATACCTTTGATGCCACCCTTGCAAGTGCGCCTTGAGGTCATCGGAGGTCACAAGGTTCAGGCTAGAGGTTGTCACGTTATGCCTCGGTAATGTTAGACACCACTCTTGCAATTTGGACACCACTTTACTTAGGTTCTTTTCCTTGAATGGATCGTCCTTCCCATTACGCATAACCTTCAACGTGTAATGAAGGGCTACGATGCTCATATCTGGCATCCACGAGAATGCTCTGCTAGAGGATGCAGCCATGGTGAAGTGTGAGTGGGAACTGTGGATGTGTGCCTGCGGTTTGGTCTTTTATAGACTCGAAGGGGTGGTGTATGGACTAAGTGTTGGAAGGTAAGATTCAAACATACAGACAGATAACAAAATGCTGGAGTGTGTAGTCAAGTGGGGCTGAAAAGGCACTCATGCATGCAAGGTGTCAGTACTGACAAATGTACTGTACAATAAGTGATAAATTCAGGGTTAAAAGTAGGCAGCGAGTGGTCACTTCGGATTATGTAGTGTGCAGTTAGTGTGTACTGAGTGTACCGAAGAGACTTCGTACCGTGCAGTGAGTAGTCACGTCGAACGACATCTGCAAAATGAATCTGACAACTAAAGCAGGATATTAAGAAAGGTTGTGTGGATAAAATGTTTATAGCTGTTGACCATTAGAAGAAGATAATATCCATTAATGACAGCGTGTGGTCAAATCGGCCTGACAAAGCTACAGTTAGAGTGTTGTCAAATCGACCTGAAAAATTTTAAAGCATTGGGCAAGTGTTGCAATTTGTCACCGCAAAAGGTGATGGAGGCTTTCTTTTTTCACTACGCATCCTAACAAAGCTGCTACATGTGACTTGTTTAATCGACCTGGCAGAGCTGCACGCCCGTGAGTTGGTTAATCGCCCTGAAAAAGCTGCTACACGGTCGTCATCTCCATCAAAGGTTTAAGTGTTTTGGAATCTGCGCCTGTAGTGATCGTTTAGGGTGTTTGCTTTGGCAGGATTAAGATGCAAAGCAAGTTTTAAGTATGATCTTTTTGCATATTATGGTAGTACATATATTAAAGGGTGTTTCGATGCTATTCCTCCATAATTTTTCATCTAAACATGTTATTTTACACCCCTCAAGAAGTTCATCGTGACCTCGAGCCTATCCGTCCGGCCTACTCGTGCCAGTAGTACGCCCGCCTCCTTCATGACCTCCCTAGCAAGGTCACTTTGCGCACGCATTGAAAGGCTAGTTAGTTCGTACAATTGCAGTAACGATTCATTACATGGCATGTCAAAGAAGTACTAACCGAGCGATGAAACACCGAGTCCGACTGCATGGGGTAGGTGTTCGCTGTGGAGGGAACATGCCTCGGAGATGAGTCAATGACACGCACAATGCGAACGCGTGTGCACGGCCTAAACCACCGAATGTACTCGTCGTACGTGCCGGGGTCGTACGGGGCAGCCTCCTCGTGAACGTCCGCCAACGCTTGCGCCCACTACTGAGCATGAGGCAACATACATGCCAACCAGCTCGTGCCACCAACGAAACCCTTCAGTGTAAGCTTGCACCCACTGCCGAAGTAGAATGCATTCATGAGCAACTTTACGTTGGTTCATCTCACAACCGGCTTTCTCTTTACACAGTACCTCGAAATGAAGCTCCCCCGTGCCCATCTTCAAAGCTCTATGCATCTCTCCCTTTTTGCCTTTCTCCTCCATGTACGTACAGATCACCTCTTAGTATTTCACATCAGGGTTACTCATACGGACTAACGCTCTAGCATAGCGATCCACAAAGTACTTCGCAATACCATGAAGAACACCCTCCACTATAGCAACAAGAGGAAGGTCTCAGGCCTCGCATGACCCAATTATGTAAACATCAGTCAAATTTGTTGTCATAACCTCATACCGGGCACCATCGGTGTCATAAAGTAATGCCTATTTCTCTCTAGGCTCATGCTCTATCTATTCAAAGAAGCATTTCGTGGATCTTCTATTCCTTCGGACCAAGTGCGGAGGGTCCGTGGGTAACACTTCCAACGCTACTGGGGCCTCCTTTGTGCCAGGCATTGGCCTCTTCGCTGCCTCCGCTGTATGCCTTGATGTCAGCTCATCCAACTTCTTCCATAGTGCATCAAACTTTCTCTGTTGGGTCTGGTCACACAATCTCTTAAAAAGCTACGTAAGGTCCTTATTCTTGAACTGCTCGTAGAAGTTAGCACCCATGTGCTTCTTGCACCACCTATTTCGCAGATCAGGCCATGGATGTGTTTCTTCTACAACTGCACGACCGCTTTCAACAGCCCGAGATGCCGATCGTGTATAACACACACTCCAAGCCGCTGATCCACGACGCCGACTTTCACGTTCCATAGAAACCAGAGCCAGCTTTCTGTGTTCTCACCCTCCACGAATGCGACCGCTACTGGAAGAACCTGATTATTGCCATCTACTCCTATGGCAGTCAATATCTGGCCTTTATACTTTCCAGTCAAGAATGTCCCATCCACACATAACAACGGACGACAATGTCTAAACACGTTGACACATGCATCGAAAGCAAAGAATGCTTGCTTGAGTACCATCTTCCCAGGGAAGCGCTGTGAGGGCCGCTTACAAATATCAATATAAGTTCCAGGATTTCTTTCCTTGATCACCTCAAGCATACCTGATAGGTTCTGAAATGAGTCTTCGTACGTACCAAATCTAGTTTTCAATGCCTTCTGCTTCACTCTCCATGCTTTCGTATAGCTTATGGTGTACTGAAACCTATACTCTATTGCAAGTATGATGGCATGTGGCTCTAAATCCAGATTGCCCACGATCTCCCCATACATTGCATTTGCAACAAAACCTGAAGATATGTTTCTATGCGATTGGGTAGACTCCGTCAGCACGTATATGTGTGGGACGACTATAGAGCACTTCCAAATAGTATCCCACTTAGGCTAGTACACATGCACACACCATAGGCAACCCTTCATCTGGCATCTGACATCATACACCTGTTGATCTAACTTCGCAACCTTAATGGTTCTACGAAGTGACATTGCCCATGCTGTCACTACTTCCTAAACTTCAAACTTATTCTTGTAAATAGCACCTTACCTCACTTCATTCTGATCCGACTGTCATGCGAAGTGTTCACCCTCATTGACCACCAATCTATCGAACTGACATGCATCCCACTCCGCAGGGAAATGCTCTTCATCGTCTTCGTCGGTACTCAAACCCTCATATCCCTAACTCTCTGCCTCCATCGCTTGAACCATCGCTTGAACCAACGATTCAATATTTTCTCCCTCGTCTGCCACACCCAAAGGTACTTGAACATCTTGCATTGGAACATCAACTTCCTCGCCTCGCACACCCTCATGATTCAAACTAACATCCTGCCTCACTAAGCATTCTTCGGTTTGGCTGCTCTCTCCAACTTCCTCCGGTTCATCACCAACAACCTCCTCCTGCGTCGTATGGTTAGCATTGGTTTTCTCAAATGCTTGCGCCAACAACACTAATGTTCAATCATTCTAAGTTGCCAATCTTACGTACGAGCTCCAGGACTTCGGCCCCTTCAGTTCTACTAACTCCCAGTACGTGTAATCCCGTCTCCAAGATCATACTCCTTGCAGCTTGAGGTCATGTAATTTACTATCCAACGAGAACATGTGGTACAACCATCTGTTAACCGTGCCCCATGAACGATCACCAGCACGTGACAGGCCAGCCATAACACTTGGAAAATGACTAAGTTCCACCCCTTGTGCACCCATCTGCGGAACCCCTTCTCCGTAGTGTATTTTAAATTCTACTCATTCGTCCATACCTGTCAAAATATTGCATGAATTTTTTCATTATCGCACGACATAACGCTACCACTTTTCAAGTCTTAATCGACCCAACGACGACATACTCTACACTAATTCAAACAACTGTTGTAGTCCTACAAAAATTATTTTTTTTTGTATCAAATTGTATCCCCAATTCTTGCACACATTGTATCTCTCATAATTCTTGTAGTTTTCTATATCAATAGCTATTATAACTCCATACAACTAAATAATTAAAAATATATATAAACCGATCACTAAATCGTCAATTTAAATAAACTATTGCCCGTCTACATATCTAATTAATTACAACCCTAATTAATCTCGTCGATATATCGTCTTTCTAAATATTTATTGCTCTACAAACCTTATTACTTACTGATCTATTTCATTTGGCCACTAAATTCTAAATTAAAACAACGAAACAAGATTTACCTCAACATGTGACGAATCTCCTCTCTTCCTCCTCCACCTCCTCCTCTTCTTCCTCCCCTCTTCCTCCTCTATTTTTTTCTCCGGCACGCACGTTCTCTGATTCGCTCGGTGAAAATGAGGCCGAATGCCAGGGGCGTCGGTTTTTACAGCCTCTGTCGTAATTCCAAATTGCGACAGAGAGCTCAACGGTTAGCGATAGCTCTCTGTCGCAATTTGGAATTGCGACTGTGACTTGAACCGTCGTCTGTCGCAATTCCAAATTGCGACAGAGTGTTTGTCGCAATTTGGAGGTGCGACAAGTAGGTGTTATTTTTTTCGGTATATTATTTCTGTAATTTTTTATTAAACATATACTATTTTAAAAAAAATCCAACGGAGTTATTCTTATATTTAGATTTTTCATTAAACACAAAAACAACGTAACTGTGCTTGAGGTAACAGCCGGCGAAGAAGAATTGGGCGGCGGCGCACAGGCATGCGGTTGGGCTGTTGAAGGCATCGAGGGTGATTACCGAGGGCGTGTGTGGAGGCGAGGAGCGACAAACGAGAGAGGGGACGACGGCGAGGGAGGGATGGGAGGCGAGTTTGAAGGCGGCGATGACGAAACGTTCGGACCCGGATGCGCCACTATTTCTTCTTCGCTTGCACCGGTGGTCATAGCGCTCAGCATCTACCGGCGGCGACCTAGGTCGGCCGCCTAGCGTCATCCGTGCTACTTCTTCCACCCATCGACAAGCCCCGCTGTGGGCTGGCTACGCGGCAGCGACGGCCGGCATCTGGGCCAGGGAGAGCGTCCGTGAGTGGAGGTCTCTCTCTTTGGTGCACCCTCCTCACATAGAAGCGGAAACCTAGGCCCGCGTGGTGACGTCCCCCGTTGTGGCCTGTTCCTAACCCTAGCTATGCGGCGGCGATGACCAGCATCCCGGCGAGGGCGAGCGTACTTTGATAGATTTTACAATAGTGTCGCCAGCATGGAGGCCAACGACGAATATTCTATGTACCGCGCGCTCCCCTTGCTCACAATCACATGGACACCTTGGCGAGGTTACTTAGCACGTTATGATGATTTAAATTGTGATTAAGAGTTACGAGCAGATCCAATGCACACCGTCTTCGTTCAGATGGGGTGAACAGAAATATATGTTGTTGATTTTTGTTGCTATGCCATGGATCTGTGAGCTAATTCAGCTTTTGCTGTTGATTTTTCCTTCGATGCAGGAGTAGATCGCCCGGACAACTCTCGCTGCACCATAGGAGTTTCTTCAGACGTTTAGTCCTTCGGTTGGCCATCCAATCGAACGCCCAAATTTCAGTTAGCTACAGCAGGAAATGCTTGCAGCCTTCTGTAAGGTTTGTTATCTATGTGATTGATTGTCAGGGTCCCCTCTTATACTTCGAATGCGTTTCTCATTTGCATCTTCGATGCTATATGTATATGTATATGTATATGTGTATATATATACGGCGGTGCTATTCTGCGTTAGCGCGTAGAACTAGTTATTCTACGCGCTGGCCGTAAGCACCACGTAACGATGTAATTAAAGCGGCACAGTAATTAAAGCGACGTAGTATGTAAACGTTTTACGACCAGACATTGAGTGTGAACTCAGATCGATAGTAAACCATTCCACATACATAGCTAGAGTAACTAGAAAATATGTTCCTATAGTTTTGTAAATGAATCTTGTTTTTATTTATTTAGCCATATCTTTCAAATGAGAATGATTTTGGTCTTGAAATTTTACAGGGAGTAGAATCCACCCTCCCCTACTTATGGTAATTTTTTGAGAATTTTTTAAAACTTGTACATGTGATTTTCATATGTTGTAACAGAAATTACTACATATTGACCTACGTTTTACTGCATGTATAGATAGATTTTACTGCCACGCGGTAGTAAAATCTTATGGTACATTCGATAAATTGATAGTAAAAACTCATTCGTGTAGTGTTTATTAGCGAGACTTATATCATTATGATCCTCTTGTCGTTAGTAAACTACTGGTGAAAACCGTTCATTAATTGAAGCTACGAATAAAAAGTTATGACTAAAATAAAGTAATAACAGAAACATATACAAACTAACACATGCGCGTACTAGTTGTTTCGGTCACCCTTACTGCTTACTAGTTATTTCATTTTCTAGTTTGTATACAAGTATGTTCTTTTTTTATTTTAGTTATAACTTTTTATTCGATGCTCCGATTCACAAACAAATTTCACCAGTAGATTACTGATGACGAGAGGAACAACATGATATAAGTTTCGGTAATAAACATTGCATGAATCAAATTTTACTGCTAAAATGAACATTGATTTACTACTGTATGATAGTAAAACACATATATATCGATAGTAAAATCTATATATAAGGATAGTAAAATTTGTTACCAGCTAGAAAAATTTGTTACTAAATAGCATTTATTATTTATTCATATAAAAACACGCTTGTTAACTAGATAGTCACGTGGGCTCGGTCGATGCAGCGAACCTGGCTGGCGCGTAGAATATGCTATTCTACACGCAGCTGTAGAATAGCGCATATATATATATATATATATAGTATAATTACTTGGGACACCATGGTGCCTGGGCACCATGATCTAAAAAGGATATTTTTTTCTATGTATTTTCATGCGAATTTTTTTGAAATTTTTAGGATACTGAGTTTAACCATTTTACTAACTAGTTCAAACAAGTTTGAACTGAAATTCAAACTATAATTTCTCTTTTTATGATAGTTTGGTTGTAGCTATGTGCTGATTTTATATATAAATCAGCAAAGCTTGTGATCCAAACTCGTTCAAAACTATAGTGCCCCCGTTCCGGCTTCCTATCATACATATATTATGTCGCCTGGGATTGTCGAGCGCCGGGCGACGCCACGTCATCTGCGCGCCAACCCTGCGCCGTTTCATCCGCGCCGGCCGTTCCGTTCCTCGCCGTTGCAGCTCCGTTCTCGCCGTGGCGCTTCCCTGCCGGTCCGCCGTTGCGATGGCTGGTAACGCCGCCTGGATTTGCGCCATGCGTGCCGCTCGCGGCTCCGGAATGTTCCGTCCCCTTTTTGCCTTCCTCTTCCGCAGGCCTCGCGCAGTCCGCCCGGTCATCGTTTCGCTCGCTCCCCCGGTCTCCTCCGGGAGCTCCGACGTCTCCTCGTTGCTTTCCTTCAGGAGCTGCCGTGCCACCCCGCCTTCGCTTCCGTCGCATCCTCCCGCTCCCGTCTGCGAGCCCATCGGACGCCTTCCCGCGTCACCTACGCTTAGCCGAGGTGGCGGCTCGGTCCCCACTCCTGCCGTTCCTTCTGCTGGTTTTCTCCCCCCATTGTGGCTCGTACCGTGTGTTTGATCTTTGGGCCCCCGCCTCTTGCTACCCGACGTTTCTGTGCTTATCCTCTCGCTTTCTTCCATGCGTCATGTACTTTTTCTAACTTGCTTTTGTTGTTCTGTTGCAGGTTGGAATTCATCACGTCCAAGTTGCGTTTCATTGCGTATTTGTCCTTCGCCGTGTGCCGTCTGTCCGTGGGATATATAGTGCGTATTCGTCGCCTGAAGATTCCTCTTTCGTTTACCGTCTCGGGTAAGTTCTCCTTGCATCCGCTGGTTTGCTCGTTGGAATTCTGCTTCGCTCGCAAGCTATTGCGACTTGGTAGATTCAGTGTTGACATGATTCCATACCGGCCCTGCTTAGTTATGGCTTATAGATTTTTTAGCTGTTTTACGCAGACAAACCGTTTTCCTGCGAATAGCAAGATGTGTATCTTATTTTGTCAAAACGATATTCGGATAGCAGGTGGTGGAATAGGGCCTATTCGGATTGGTTCGCTCATGTAGTGCGGCGCTATTCTTCAGCTTGTTTGCGTGTCCGCTCTCTCCTTGTGTTGTTTGTTCGGTCGTTAGTTTCAATGACAGTATCCTGCCTTTGTGTTGTTGGCGTTGGTTCGCTTATGTGGTGCAGAGCTGCTGTTCAGCTTATTTGCATGTCCTCTCCCTCGTCGTCGTGTCTATCCGATTATTAGTTTTAGCGATAGTATCTTTGTTTAGTTCTTGGTCATCTCGTTCGTAACTTTGATGTGGCCTCAGAATTTTAGTCCCTTGCTCTTTTTGTTCATCTGTGTGTAGAAGCCTAGCATGAAGGAACAACACAGCAGGGATTGTGTTGATGACGTTGGTTCACTCACGTAGTGCGGCGCTATTCTTCAGCTTGTTTGCGTGTCCCCTCTTTCCCTATGTTGTCTGTTCGGTCGTTAGTTTCAGCGACAGTATCTTCACTTTCTGTTGTTGGTGATGGTTCGCTTATGTAGTGTGGAGCTGCTATTCAGCTTATTTACATGTCCACTCCCTCGCCAAGCTGTTTTCATCCCTACCACAACCTGTGCTCTCCAACTGGATAAGATGGTGTTTTGCTGGTTGAACCACTCACAGTTATTTGGTGTTATAGGATTTAAATTTTAGATTGTGCAAAGTCAAAATGCCATCATGTTTTTTTTGGACCAAAAGGGGTATTGAATAAAAAACTGTTCTTGATAAGAATTAGACGTTAAATTTCCTTTCAAATTAAATGGCCATATTATTTGGAGCTCCGATCCATTTATTCGTGTAAAAGCTCATAGAACACGACAAACACCAGCCCAAGATAGGCCAAAAACTAATGGAACGAGAGATGTAGAATTTTACCTGAATGTGATTGAATGGAATTGATCGCATATTGACTGAGAAGTGGAAACACGATATCGTAAGTCTCAAAATTCCCGAATGTCTCTATTTGTATGACTACTGTAACAGGCACAATTTAGTTTGAGATAAATAAAATTGTTCATGCCAATATTTTGTATGGTCGATGGGTGCAAATCAACATATCCTACATATTTTAAGCCCGTTTAACATTTTCT
Organism: Otatea glauca; assembly: GCA_036346275.1. NCBI lineage: Eukaryota > Viridiplantae > Streptophyta > Magnoliopsida > Poales > Poaceae > Otatea > Otatea glauca. The sequence goes on along the minus strand of CM070714.1, from coordinate 56,697,174 downwards.
TGTTTGAGTAGTTAGCAGAGTTAATGTAGTTCATAGCTTTCTGCAAGCACCTTTATGTTCTGTTTGAACTTCAGTGATTCTAATCTACCCCCCTATTCATTGCTAGCGTTGTCTTGCTAATGCTTATGTGTTCCTGCGCCTTCTTTGTGTATTGTTCCTCATGAGACTTTGGGAGGATTCAATCAGGCAACCAACATTATTCTGAACGAGTCCTATGAGAAGGTGTGCTCTACAAAAGTTAGGCTACCCCCAAACTCACGGACTTCTCTGTGCTCTTCTTTACTTGATATTGGAAACACGTGCTTTTTGGCCAACATGGAAAATTCCGCATTACCCTGTAGAAACAATTTTCAATGATGCACACGTTAAGTAAAATCACTAAAAGAAATGGTGTGTAAATATCAATGGGTCGCCTTAAATAATACATTAAGGAATATAAGGCGCCATCAAGTAACAAAAGCATGAGCTACTAAAGTGATTTTATAATGAATAGTGCATGTCTAAAATCAGCTGTTACTCCACGAAATTTCATAGCTGAGTAATTCGAAGCAGCTGGTAAAATGGACACAAATGCAAAAAAGGAAGTGTAATTATTAAGGGCTGAGGTTTAGACAACACTTCAACCTATGTTCTCTCCCTTCCATATTCATTTGGGCCACAACCTATCCAATACCCTACATTGAACAATAATCAAATTATATGCTGCAGCACTTAATTTGAATTACATGTCTGTTCCTTTAGTCCCTTTTTTTGGCAAAGGATTCAAGCAAATCTTTGAAGCTTAACTGCATTCTGATCATATCAGACTGCTACCAATAGATTTTGTGAGAATGAAGATTCTGAGGTTCTGCCAGGCAAAAGAGATATCAGAGAGTCATCTTACCACCAGCATTCCCTGTGGATAGCACACTGGACTAGAGCAAGCAGTGGTGCAGAACCTCAGAATGGCAAGAAATGTAATCCTTTCGACGAAATCGATGATATTGCCTATTCAGAAGATTGTGGGGCTTTACCTTTCGAGCTCATGAGAACTGAAGTAGCTAAAAGGTTGATTGTGGGTGTGACATCTGCTAAGATTTTTGTTCAACAAAGACTTTGAAGGGTAAACATGTCTACATCTAATGTGATGACATTTTCATCAAAAGTATATCGCTTCCATACGCGTCGTATTAGTTTTAATCTACCCACCGCTTGTTTTAGTTTCCACCTTAGTTATTGTTAAGATTGATTTAAAGATGGAGTTATACTATTAGCCGTGAATATTTTATTAGAATATTACTCTCAGCCGAAGAATTTTTCAAGGAGTTATTATGTTCTGAATTATGTATTGCCTGGATGAGGGATTAAGTTGTTTCATAATTTTAGTTAGCTTATCGGGAGTAGCCTGCTGTATTATTTCGTTTATTGCTAGAAAATGCCTGACGTTACATATCCCCTAATAGGTAATCGGGCAAATTATGAACCTGATGCAGATAAGGCAATTGTTCTCTACAGGGTATGATTATATGGATATTCCCTGTTTTCTTCGTTTATATGTATCATGGCCTAACACTATGATTTCACCGAGATTCTTAATTGGTAACAGCCTGGATCGCAGCCTACACCGCAAGTACAGGATGGCACTACAGCATAGGAGGAGAATTCAAAGCGCTGGCACATCTAAGAATATTTTTTTATATAGGTTGTTATTTCGAAGCTTTCACATCTCTCGCAACAAAATTGTATAGAGTCGCACTTTACAAAATAAAATATGTATTTGCAACATATAGTGGAGAAATACACCGACATTAATCTTCGTTTACTTTTCTATTGTTTCATCTCTATTACAAGTAGCATATATACTCTTAAGATATATACTCTAAGATGGCATTTAGTTTCTTTTGTTACTTACTATTGTCCTACATTAGGAGGTTGTTAGAATAATTTGTTTTATTGTGCACTATAATTTTGCAGAGTCCAACTACTCAGAGTTCTTGAGACCCGTAAAAATATCTTACGAAAAGAGCAGGCTATGGTCTTTGCTCCTGTTGTTGTTGCTGCTGCTGGATTTGACACTAAGAACCTGGGTTACTTGATTGCGCTTTGGTGCTTCACGTTTGATGTAAGTATAGTCTTATCATTACTTAGTTTTTCATAGGCTAAATTGAATTACTTATCATAATGCCTTGTGTGCTTTTAATATGACTTAAAGGCTGCTAATTTCCCTTGAAGATTGCATCATTCCTGTCTTATATTGTATAGGATGCTCTAAAGTTCTAGAAATCAAATTGCATTTAGATCTTTCTACCGCTTTTTGCAAAAAGAACCTGAGGCCAAAGTTACAGACGTATGCATGCATCGCGCGCAACTCAACCTAATATATATATATATATATATATATATATATATATATATATATATGTGATTCCTCACAAAGGAGATTCTAGACGATACTACAAAGGATATGTATATATTGTCGTCTTCTGTTGCAAGATACTCTGAAATTTCTATGCCTCGCGGCCCCAACCCGTATACCCATCGTGTGCAGCTGCTGTACATAATAAGTAGAGTTCACGCTTCAGATACTGCCAACACGTATGTTTTGCTCCTTTCGTTGAGCTTCCTGTAAATGTTGTCCGAATTCTCTACATGCCGTAGTATGGATGTTGAGTTCACACTTTAGATACTGACTGCAACATGTATGCTTTGCTCCTTTTGTTGAGCTTCCTGTAAATACTACAAGTCGTAGTATGGATGTTGAGTTCACACTTCAGATACCGACTGCAACATGTATGCTTTGCTCCTTTTGTTGAGCTTCCTGTAAATACTACTTATATATGCATTATACATATAGCCCAATATAGCATTATGGCATATGTGTAAAAATTAGTGAAGTATTTTGATTTCATGCACGATCCTATTATATACATACAGATAGTTAAATATACTAACCAGCGGCTACACACACATGCTGCAGCCCGTGTCTTTTGCCCGCACGCGGCGTAGCGCGTGTTTCTACTAGTTGCAGTAGAGAGTGACCGACTAGCACCAAGGCAAACTCCCAAGACAAGAATATCAGAAAAGGCTGGTGTCTAAACCACCAAAAAAAACAAGGAGCTCCTGGAATAATACATATGGCGACAACTGTGACAACAGAGTTGATCCCTAATGCATGCAAACAGCACAAAATTCAGTATCTAAAAGAAAGGGGCACAAAATTGAACAAAGAGATGTTGCTAACAACGGCATCTCTTGAACCAACTAGTTTTCCAACCTTTTAGCTGGACCAGACCAACAAGTAGCTTGGGCTCTTGGCAGCATCCAACAACGCAGCAAAACAGCTTAAGAATGACCAGCTAGCTTGAATAATCAGTACTGGCTGCTCAATTCACTTGTACTTCACCTTATCCAATCCCTCCTCAATTGCTTCCAGGTCTACCATTGGTAAAGCACCTGCGCTATACACTGGCTGCACAGGAATTATGCAAATGGCTGCACTTATTATAATATTCACAGACCACTTGATGAAACATTGCAAAACAATATGAATATCTGCAAGCTCATCAATAATCCACACATGCGGTACATCTTGAGTTTTCAAGCTACCGCATTCACCCAATGAAATATGAACGAGAGGAGCATACTGCTACGAAATATAGCTGCTGCTCATTCTGTTATCTTGACAAGCATGACCAACAAAATGCAGCAATACGATATATTAGGACTGCACAGCATGCCTCAACTTCACAAGGTTAGGCTAGCTCATAATTCCCTCAACAAGAATCCATGTTAATACTACTACAAGAAGAAATGCATATCTCAAAGTGCAATGAAATCAGATTGTAGGCTTGTTTGAGCCTAGACATGGGAGGAGTGTCAGAGTGCTAGCCATTCCCTAACAGGGCTTTTACGTGAGTTGATTGATGCATTTGGTTTGGTTGTTACAATTTGCAGTAATTGACGTTACCTCATCTCTAGTAAGTTAAAAATTTACCCCACGTAAAACTTCAGAACACAAGTTTTACCCAAGGTAAACATCATTTGAAATATACTTCAGAATACAAGACGACTTCTGAAATGTAACATTATATCAAAGATACGAGCTAATAGTTAACCAACCTCGGTTTTTAGATCCTCATGCAAAAATGACCAAGGTCCTGATTTCCATAGCAACCTGATTTTTGTCAAATGATTTCACTAAAGATGAGAACATAAAAGAGCATCCATCACATCAACTAAAAAGGAATAAAAAATGTCAGTGTGCTCCATATAAGAAAACAAACATAACTCCAAAATGTTCCTTTACTACCAAGTGTTGTATTCACGGAAGTGACGAAATTTTTAGGAACCCAAATGCTGCCAAGTGCCAATTAATATGATAGAAATTTCTCCTATCTGAGTGAAGCTATGAAATGTGTCACAGGCTCTTTGAAAGATCACATCCAAAAACAATGCTTCCTGGTATCCAACTTTTGTTAGCAATTTCACAGTTGAACCACATGCATTTCAAGGCAATAAACTAACAGCAACCAAACAAGTAAGAGAGACAACAGTTACATGCCTATGATTACAGAGCATCACACTATATTCAATTACAAAAAGGTAAACGTTTTGAATTGCAAGTATCATATATGCTTTGTACAGGGTAACAGAAAAACAAAACAAGAAACATAATCACCTCAGGATGCCTGCAGCCATGCGCAATCCCATAAGTGTTGTCAAACCAGCCCAAACCCCAGCCAGGCCAAAAACAGATGGAGCATATAACAAAACTATCGATGAAATTACGCCAACAACAATCTATGTAGTCAAAACAAAATCAAGAAATCAATGAATAATAGGGAAAAAAGAACATATCAAGCTAGTGAGGACTAGTTCCCATACCGTAGCTTGAGCAACGTAGTCAAAATCTGAGACACCATAATGGAGACCATCAAAGATGAATGCCAGGGCATTGATTGGTTGACTGGCACAGACAAACTGAAACGAAAAGTAACATTAGAAAAATCCTAGATATTATTTAACAACTAAATGGTAAAGTAGGGAGGTGTACCAATGCACAAGAGTTGACAACCATTAGAACCTCAGGGTCGCTGGTAAATAGTCTTGCTATGTTACCAAATGAGGTATACAGGCCAGCAGCCAAAGCTAATCCACTGACTACTCCTATCTGCAATAGACAATAATTTTTGTTTTATATTAACAAAAAAGACAATAATTGCATCTCTAGATATATAAAATGGGTGAAAAAGTGTATCCATGTAGATAAATTGAATTTTACAATGCAAAGCAAATGAGGTACATGTCACCTGCAAAGCAAACATTGCTATCTTTTGGACCCTTTTGTAGCCCAATATTGCATAAGAGCTTGCTATCAGCGCCTAATAAATGCAAGCAAAGTTAGTTTGGACTTTTGGAACAGATAAATCATGGTGAGATCCTCAAGCTAGAGAAACAATATTTGCATTTATTATATGTCCTAGAAGTTGGTAGTTTGTCCTAGAAGTTTGTGGCTCTGTACAAATTGCAATACACAATGACAGCTGTGAACGGAAGCTGATTTAAAAGCGGGGGTGATTTCTAAAATTGAAAATACATACCTGGGCAGACACAGCTAAAGCATCTGCAAGCAAAGATACAGCAAGCCATACTTGTAAACAAATCTGATGAGCAGCCATAGCTGTTGGGCCTTGTCGAGCAGCCATTGATGTACCAATAGTCATAGTTAAAAGAATTGAGAGGGTTCTTCCCAACAGCATGCCACCTAAGCATTTCAAATACATAGATTATAAAACTAAAGCTGCAGGCAAATGAACTAAAGCTGCGGGCAAATAAAGACAACAATAAGGAAATAGGGAAATATAGCATGAGTGCGAAAGATGGCATGAGATCTCCAAAGACTGCACCTCGTAGACCTGTATTTTTTCTGCTGACCAGCTTACGACAACCTACGGTCTTAGCACATGTTGGCTCTTGTATTCCTAGTACTGAACACATGACTACACATTTAAAATGGCATCAAAGTAACAACAATAAGGACAAAAAGATCTTTTGTTACAATGCCCATTGGTTAGCGCACAGATTATGTCATAGAGAAGATATGAAGTGGCTCGGAAATGAAAGCTTTATCATTTTATCAATGACAAGTTAGTAATTTTATCTGACAAATATACCAAATCAGTGGCTATCCTTTTTCTTTTCTTTGAATGAACTTAGACTTGAGTTGGACCAAATTAAATGCATCATGGAGCCAGAAATGGAATGTGCAGTGTGACAAACTTCTACAAATTAACCAAAATAGCTCAAAGCTCCCTGGAAAAAAAATCTAGATTCCGGTAAACTGCAGTGTGGAATGAACAAAATCCATTCTCTGAAGGCCAATAAAAATGTGTATAAAGAACTTTGATTTAGCATGCACCACAACTGAATATAATGAAGGAATAGGACAGTAGCATCAAAGACTCACCAGATTTTAGATACCCACTAAACTCTAACTGGTCCATCTTTGGAGGAAGTAGAACAGCTCTTTTACTTAGAGAGCGAAGAAGCAAAATTGTAATAATGTACCTATATCGTGAATAGAAACGAAGTTAAGACATGTGGACTAGACAAGATCACATTGTAACTATAAAAAGGATGAGGCTCCCAACAGCCCAAAATTATGATTATTACACTGTATCTTTGTATTGTAAATCTGACAAGGGTAAAAACATAATGAATAAACTGCATGGAACAATGGCAGAGGATGTGCTAACAAGTAACAACCAATACTATCAAAGTACCTCCAAAACCAGAATCACATATGTTTTTTGCAATCTAAATGTATGCTGAATTGCAGTAAGTTTTAAACATACCATAAGAACAAAGCAAATCAGGAAAAAGGAAGTTTAAAAGTTTAATAACAAACAGTTGTTGCCTTTTATTATTTCAGCAACATGCCTATAACAAATGATCCGTATGTTGGAACCAAACTGAGACATTTGCTTGTATATTCATATGAAATGTGTCTTATTGTCTTTGGTAATTATTGCTGTACTCAGATTACATGGAGCTGGGTATTAATAGAAAACTTACTGGGATGCAACTGTAGAAATTGCGGCTCCAGTTATGCCAAGCCGATAGCCGTATATAAGTAAAGGAAGAAGGACTACAGCTGAAAGATTCCCCAAACCTACAGGTTTTTTAAAAGAAAATGATACAGGCATCATGAAGTGGAGGAAGAGAGATATTTGATATCAGATACAAGTCTGGTACATCACAATTCAAATGAAACTTGCTTGCAAACAGCATTTGCATCTGAAGCGTGAATGTTTAATCATTCGTGATATTTGATATGGAAAATGGAACATTATAATATATTCCACAGATAAAAATGCAGCATTAGTGTATTACTGCAAAATATTTGCTAGGAGCACAAAAAGGAATATATCACCAAAAACTAAGGAACAGTACACCATTATTTGCATCAAAAGGTACTTTGCACTCTCTCACAACTTGTGCAAACCAATGAAATTATGCAAAAGATGAGTATTTCTTGGTAGTTACCTACATAAAATACAGGAGTCTTGGTATCCTTGAATCCACGAAAGATACCCTGGACTGCTAACGTAATCACATTTGCAGGTGCTCCCAAGGCTCTCAATGAAAGAAAGAGACATGCAGATTTATGCATTGGAGAGGCCTGTATAAGAACTAAGCTGAGATATTCTGCTGATTGCAACAAGTGGAAATTAATTGCTCTGAATCCAATTAAAGAGCCATTACCCATAATGTGCATAAAAAGAGGGAAAAAAGGAAAATTAGTACTTCCTACGAGGCAAAACTCAAACATGAGAACAGGCATCACAATATAAACATACAGGTGGCACGCCCATTAGTTTAAGAAACAATCCTGATCCTAGGAACAATGCCAATGCTTCAATTATACCGATTCCAGCAGCTAAGATCAAGGCAGACGATATAGATGACAGCTCAAATTTGCCTGCAATGCTATCAGAAATCAAGTTTCATTGCCTGAATAATAAAGCAGGTGTACAATCGATATACAGATATAAAAAACTTAAATTGGTATTTATATGATGATCGTGCTACCTGAACTAGAATGCTTGCTAGCATTCTTGGAAATGTCCTCTGCCACAAATGAGGTTGCAATGCTCAACAATGGAATGTTGAAAATCTTGGACACAATGTTAAAAATCGACACACCGATACCAGCAGATGCTAGCTCCAGAGCACCTTCAGAACATATGCTAGAAATGAGCCAGAAAAGAAGTAACAGCTTGCTTTCACGCAGCAAAGATGGCTACAAGACATTACTCTAAGAGGGTGCAGTAACATGCCTAAGGATCCACATATTTCAATCTGCGTGCTGTAGTATTTCACAAAAAACACAGCCGCATACTGAATAAATAAGTTTAACATTTTCTCATAAAATTCACATGATACTGTGATGTGTACCTTTTTTCTTTGAAGGGTTGTGATGTGTGACTTTTTAACTGCCACACTCACACCAAAAGACTGTTGTTTCAAGTAACCATGCAGGAAATATATTGCAATATGTTAGCCCATACATGAGTTCAACCATTAGCATGCACCCATTTCCCACAAATCAATGGAAATCAGTAAAAGGCACAATGTGGGGTTGATATGCAACATAATTGTGATGTTTGAAATTGAAATAGCTATTGACATACAAGAAACAAGATTGACTTCAATCATAGAGCAGAGAACAGTGCAGGTACAGTTTATACCATATTATTTTACGGAAGCCACAACACCCATTTTCCGACGAAAAAAAATACTAACAAATAAGAACACAAGATGGGCTATAGTCATCAAACTTGATCAATGAACTAACAATTTGGCATTCTGTGCAAAGAAGTACAGGATATAGCAGCACAAAGGAGGTACCTAATCTACCAATATACGCAGTCTCCATCAGTTGTGCCAATGGATCAATAGCTTGACCAAAAACTGCTGGTAGAGCTAGAAGAATTAGCTCACTTCTGACACCCCCAGGATGCAGCCCACTGTTTATTTCTCCGATTATTATGAAAGGTATAAACATATCATGCAGAAATGTAAAGATTATAATGAATGTATACAGTAAAGGAAATCAGACACAAGCATGTAGGTCAAAATTAGTAGTAAATTTGTGTTATGTTACCTGAGCTGGATGATTTTGGGGGAGGGGGGAGCTGGATGATGCATAGCTAGAAGTCTAGAACTATAAGAAGTTAAATTCCTAGTATGGTTTATGCATTTGGATGGGTTTCGTTTCGTCCAGAATGACATCCCAGCTGTGCAATGCAGCCTAGATGGAGAGGTTATGTCATGGATAGAAAGACCATAGTATGGAACAGTGCTTCAGATCCGAATATACATAAATTCAAGTCCAAGGTAAACATCTCGTCTCACAGGAACTGTATGCTGCAAACTTGGAATCCTATATGAAGTGACAGATTTCAACATACAAACAAGATTCTGATGCCTGAAAGTTCCACAGGGTCATGAATATCATCAATATTGTGAGCATCTAGGTAAGTGCTAGAAGGCATTATAATTCAGTGGTGCAGTTTGTATTAGGAAAGGCATTCCATTGTTGGCAGGGAACGCTCCAACAAACAAGAAGTGAGCAAAAGCGCTGCTCTAGCTCTCTGATATCCAACTGCCCATTCATTCTTAGATGATAGGACTGTATATAGGAACCAAGAAGAACGACTTAGCAGTCTAAACTAAGAGCAAGCTATATAATAATACATAGAAAGAAAGGGGAAAAAAAGCAAAATGGAAAGAGCTAATAATATATAACTGGATTTTTGAATATAAAGGAAGGGATCCAGAACCTTACAAAAGAGCCTCATTTGCAGAAGCAAAAGAGATGTTATCAGTCGGTTTAAGGCCATCATCATCATCATGAGCATCATTGGTAGTATATCCCGATAGCGACTGAGCATTGGCAACAGGGATGGTGCGTCGCCTTGTAAAAGCCCCCAGTCCCAGGGGAAGCAGCTTTGCAAGGATGGTTGATGGAGAAGAGGCGCGGCTGCTGCTGATGCTTATGTTGTTTGGTTTTATACCTAGGGCTAGGGAAGAAGAAGAAGAAGCAAACCTATCAGCAGGGCGTGTTGTCCTGGTCCTTAGGCACAGTGCAGGTTGTCCCGAGACAAGCGCGTGATGGTTCATGTCGACTGAATCGAATCGATCAGATGCCAAGGCAAGGCAGGCAGGCAGGCAGGCTAGCTGCACATGCTTGGACCGGATTTTGACAGCCGAATTTGTTGGCTTTGAATTGCGCCGCAGCAGCCGCAGGCGGAAATAGAATAATTCCTCCTCCTCCTCCTCCTCCTCCTGCTGCTGCTGCTCTTTTCTTGCCTTGGCTGCACAGCGACAGGACAGCGCACACTCGATGAGGTGCTTGCTTGGTTTGGGGTGGTGGTGGTGGTCAGGGCAAGGGATCGATCCTATTCCTATCCTATCCTATCCTATCCTGCGCGCGGCCGCGGATAAGGAGGACGGGGAGAGCAAGAAGCGGCAGGCATGGCAATCACCGCTGGGAAGAAGAAGTATTTCGGCAAAAGATAAACACGGGGAATGGATGGGCTGGAACCCTACAAGCCCAAGGAACAAAGAGGCCTTCCTCGCTCCATTAGGGTCCGGTCCATTTGATTTTGCTTTGATTCTTTAAAAGCTGATTCTAGATTATGATCGTAGATAAACTGATTCTCTAAAAACTAGAATTCAAAAGCACATATAAAGTGGATTATGAATTCTAGTGTATATAGATGGGCTGGATTATGAGAATCGATTTCCTAGAATCGGGCTGTTTGTTTTTTATTTTGCTTTTGGAGCCAGAATCCAAAATCAAAAGCAAAAATAAACAGACCTTAGTCAGAGACAAGCCACTCGAGGAGAGAAGCGGTACGTGAAAAATAGAGATGGGGAGGTGTAGGTTGGGTGGGTGAATAAATGAGGATGGATCTGGTGTAATAAAAAAATCTCAGAAATACAACAATTAATTTCTAAATTTACAATAAATCTTTGTTCTAGATGCAACAAACATGAACAACAACAACAATCAAGCTTTTTGTCCCAAACAGATTGGGGTGGGCTAGGAAAGAAACTCAATCAAAGGTTCCTACAAGAGATTGGTCTGATATTATGTGTACCTAAATAATTGTTTCCTGATTGTTGCTATTATGTTTTCTCAGTTCATGCTCACTGGAATAGGCACGCGGACTGATCATGGTTGAATGGATAATTCTTCAGTCATTTCCAAAATATTTTATCATACATTCGCAAGTTGATAACATCACTATTTTTATTTATTTTTGCTTAGTGCATATCTGCTATCTTTAAAGTTTTATATCATCATATCTCCTCCTTTTACTATATATGCATAAATGCACGCACATTCTATACATAGCTTCTTCTGAATGTGTTACTTGAATATAGATGTCGGTTGCAATCACTTAGACTCGCAGGAATTTCCCTCTACCTAATATGCACTAGTATAGTGCCAGTACTAACGCTACGACGGCAGTACATCTGTTTATCAATTAAATAAAAGATAAGTATGAATATAATACTTAATAATAAATAATCTTGTGATCACATTGTACGTACTACATATTTAGAAGGGGAGCGAATCAAACAAGGAAATAAACAGGGAGGATCTGCATGCAAGGAAACCAGACTTGAATTGCCAAAACTGTATGTACTACATATTTGAAAGGAGAGCGAATCAAACAAGAAAATAAACAGGGAGGATCTGCATGCCCGAAGGTGTTGCCCTTGATCTCCTCTACGCATGCGCTTCGCCATCATCGCCTCCATGAAGCGGCGTCGCGACCTCCCGCCTCCCGCTCCGCGCAAAGGTACGCGTCCATCTCCGGCAGGCCGATCGCGTGGCGCAAGCCCCTGGTATAGTCCGCGCCGGGCGAGTCGAACGCCGCGCGGGCAGCAATATGTCATCCTGGAAAGCTGGACCAATAATGGCTTCCTTAATTGTCATCCAAATATGAATGCTAACATATAGAACCATTTGTGCGTCTTGATTGAGGCTAATTATTATCAGAATATCTGTTACTTCCCATAGTGTATTTAGGAATAAATCCTAAAATGAACTTATTCCTTATATTTATCACACGATAATTGCATTTCATACACACATTCCTTATATAATATTTTTCGCTAAATAATATTATGGCGATGACGTGAGCGCCTTGTATAGGATGTGGTGCACATGCATGAATGGAAGAAAATTAAGCGCGATTCATGGTAATCGATCGGTATGGTAAATATTGAATCGAAATCAAATGGGTTTAGATTTGCAACATAAATTCCATATATATAGTTCAATTGAAATATATATGTGCGGGCTCTCCTGTTGTGGGCCACATGAATGAATGAGTTAGACACATTAAACAACAGCCATCGGATGTGGGTGAGTAAAACTGAGGAAAGATCTGAGACGTTCATTTTGATGAATGCAAGTTTCTGGGGACGTTTGGCTGGGTGCACGAACATTGGGTCATCTCTAATGAGGTGCATTATTTAGGGTGGACGTAGAAAAAATTACTTAAGTGCATTATAAAGGGGTATAGATTTAGAACTTTTGAAACACCACCCCCAACCCCCACAACCCAAAGTGTGTGTTGCGCGGCCACGGAGAAGGGTAATACCGGCATCAAGCATGTTAGCCGCCGCAGGGTATGGGAATTTGTGCCTGTTTATTTGAAGGAGTTGATAGGCTGATGAAGTTGTTCTCTACACCAGCTGGAAATCGCGATGCCCTGTTGGGAGGTTGGTAATCTCAAGTGGTAGGCACTGGAAATCAGGTTCACTAGATGCGTGGGCGCGATGCATCAAATAAATAACTTCTAGATTTTTCGAAGGTGTTTTTGCAAAAAAAACGAAGGAATTTTCAGGAGCCTTCGTGAAATTCTAGTTTTTTCGAAGGTGTTTTTGCACACAAAAAAAAAGAATTTTCAGGGATCTTTGCGTAAAAAACTATTTTTGGGGGCCTTTTAGCATAAAAGGCAAAAAAACAAATTCTAAATCTTTGGGGGTGTTTTCGTAAAAGAACCAGCACCAAGCGCTCGTGAGCGACGCGTGTCCAGGCCACGCGTCGGCAAGAAAAAATCGCTTTCACGCACGCGACCGGTGCTCGAACGCGGGCTGTGAGGCTGAGCGCGAGTGAACCCACCGCTGCGCCACGTGTTCAGAGAAAATAAACGGTGATAAACTACATGAGCTGAACAAGCAGCTGAACCACGCGGGCGACGTGACTCAACGCGGTGCACGCCGTACGAATGGTAGACCCCGCGACTGTTCGCACGCGCGACGCGACGCTCGGGCGCGAGGCCACGTCGCCCACAACACGACGTGGCGCGCGGAGGGAGCCGTAATTTTTCGGGCTTTATATATGATAGTATTATTGGGCCTGAAGCTGCTACCAGCTAACTTCCATTTGCACGGTTTATTTTACATTATTGGATTCTGTATCTTCATGGTACCATATTCTACAAACTTTGCCGTATTATTCTTTCGTTCCAGATTTTTTTTTTTTTTTGGAAATTGGTGCGGTACTATCAGGGGGTTTGTAGTCTCCAAGCCAAGCAATATTTCCCAAAGTTTTGTTCTTTCATAGAAATGTTTTTTTAGCCTGATTCACTTATTCGATATGCATTTGATAAGTTATAATAGGATGAGATTTGAGATAAATACCATGTTATCCTGGTTCTTGTGTTGTTCTCAGGAGATCATATCTCATCCGTACGATATAAGAGTGCAACCTAAGACTTCTCTAAAATATTTCTTTCGACAAAAAAAAAACTTAGTTTTGGACAGGCTGCATGCCTTCTGGAATCTTAACTTTGGATGGAAGATGAGAGGTACTAAGTTTTGCATTCTTAATTCCTGCTACTATAGTTCGGCGTGGTATTGCCTCATCGCTGATGGATCTCTATTCTTATAGGCAGTTTTTGGCCTTTTGTAAAGTCCTAATTTTTTGCATTTGAATTGGTTTTATGTGTTTTAGCATTTTTATAATAAATTTTCAGAATTTTTATTGCTAATTAAACCTTAATATGGATTTTCCCTAAGTCAGAAAAGATTTAATATGTTTAATATTCAAGTGAACAATTGTCCAAATTATTTATTTGGGTTCTATATGCTCTAAGGTACTTTACATAATTTTATGAGATTTTTCCAATCTTATTTGTTGTGTGTTTGAAGCCTATTTGTATTTTCTGTATTTTCTAAAAAGAAAACATATTTAAACTTTCGGAAAAAGCTTTTAGGCCGAAATCAGCACGATTCGACCTAAGTTAGCCATATGGCCCAACCTGGCGTTGTAGCCTACCCAACCCTGCGCCATTTCCACCACAAATTTTTGCAAGATGAGCCATCGATGGGTGGGGGCCACCTATGAGGGTCGTCATCTGTGTGCACGATGTGGAATCGGAGTCCAAGGCATTCCGCCGTAGACATCACCTCCATTTTGTGCTCTACACGGATACTGAGGGGTATTTAAGGTGCGTATTGGGATCACCTTGAGCCAAGCAGCCGAAGCCCTAGCCGTGGGAGCCTCAAGTCGCCGTTGTTTCGCCGGGATGTGGATTTTCACAAGAGTGCTGCCATAGGAGAAGTTTCAATTCGCCGCTATCGGTGAGTCTTTGAGCCTTTGGTTTGTATTCGCCGCCTCGTGTTCTTCCTCGTGTGTGCATTATCTCATCAGGAGCGTTGTCGTAGGTCACCGTCACTGTGAAGCCCGCGCCGTCGCCTTCCTTGGTTGTCGCCGTTGTTGACGGTCGCTATTGGCTGTGACACTCATGTCATTAGCTTCATCATGTCGCATGCTTTCGAATGAGATGACCTGCAAGTCATCGGAGTCGCCATAGCTCGCTAGCAACGACGACCAGCCCCATAATTTTTTATTTTTCCTGATCAGAAAAATACATGAAAAACCATCAAATTTATGTAGTGCCACGTGGTGCTGACGTTGATGCCACACAAACCATCAAATTTATGTAGATTAATTGGGTCTACTGTGAGCTATGTATCTGACGCGTGGGATCCATGTGTCAGTGAAATGTAACCATGAGCCAGGTCCACCGTGAACTAGAGCCGTGAACCCGTGGACTCGGTCTGTACTCCTATTTCTCAACGGAGGAAGTAGCATACCCGTATTTCCTTTGTAAATACGTCCTATACTCCTATTTCTCAACGGAGGAAGTAACAATTGATTAGGGAAGAATGAGCTAGGGATTTAATGAATTGGGATGCGGTCAGGTTGAGATGAAGCGATTTGTGCTATACATTAGTGAGACCAGTAAATTAAAGATGATAAACATGGAGCAACGAGAGGCGATGGATGGTGGAGGAGATCAATAGGGTGAAGATGGGGATGATGAGATTGTTGATGTACAAGGACAAGGAGGCAGGAGCATGCATGCAGGCAGCAGGGAATAGTACTAGACAGTGTGCGCAAGGGCAAGGCGGTGTTGAGGTTGACGCATCATGTGCCAGTGTAGGAGTTGCAGCATGGAGTAAACCCGGGCTCTCTGCGGGTGCGATCCATCCCAGGTAACGAACCTGTGAGACTCCCCGCCTGCATGCACCAGGCTGTGCCCGCTTGTCACCTTCACCCCTTTCTCCTTCATCAGCCGCCGCATTCGTGCCCGTGCTCGTGCCGCCGCCGCCGCATTCGTGCCCGTGCCGCCCATTGCGTACATGCTCATGGACAGCAGGTACCCCGCCGAGTTGCCCGGCTCCAGCTCGAGGACACGGCACGCTGCACCCCGCCCCCGCCCGACCTCGCGGTCGCCGCCGTGGCCTCTGCACGCGCTCAGCAGCGCGCTCCAGGCTGCTCGGCCGCCGCCGCCGCCGTCGGGTATCCTCTCCTCGATGATCTTCGCCGCCCCGTCCAGGTCCCCCCTGCGCGCTAGCATGTCGACGACGCACGACAGGTGCTCCACCTGAGGATGCAGCGAGTACATGTGCGCCATCCTCTCGAAGCAGGCGATGCCCTCCTGAACCAGCCCTCCATGAGCACACGCCGACAGCACAGCGAGCATGGTGACGCCGTTTGGCTTGACGGCATCTTCCGCCTCCATCCTGTCAAGGAGGGCAAGGGCGTCCGACGCACGGCCGTTCATCCCCAGCGCACCGATCATGGAGTTCCAGCTGAGGACGTCCTTGGCGGGCATCGCGTCAAACACCCTTGTGGAGGCAGGCAGGTCTCCGCACTTGCCGTACACGCCCACGAGAGCGTTGCCGACGTCCTGCTCCGAGGCTAGCCCGCTCCTGACTGCCACACCATGAGCGCACTTGGACGCCCTGATCTCAGCGGAATCGGCGCACGCTTCCAAGAGGCTCAGCATGGTGATCGAGTTGGGCCTCTCCCCAGCCTCTCGCATTTCAACAAAGCATGCAATCGCCTGGTGCGGCATGCCGTTGTGGCCACAAGCGGCGATGGCGGTGCTCCAGGTGACGACGTTCCTCTCGCGCATCCCTTGGAAGAGCCTGAGCGCGTGCTCGACGAGGCCACTCTTGGCGTAGGCGTCCAGCAACGCGTTCAGCAGCGGCATGCTCGACAAGAGCGGCAGCCTCCTGACGGCGGCGGCATGGACACACCTGCACCACATAGCCTGGCCTCCGAGCTTCTTGCACAGCTGCAGCAGCACCACAAGCGTCGTCTCATCAGCATCGACCTCTCCATTACGCGTCGGCAAGGGAGAAGAGGCGAACAATTCGTGTGCCTCGGGGCACCGGTCAGCGTGCACGAGCCCTGAGAGCATGGTGTTCCAGGACACCACGTTCTTGTTGGTGATAAGGTCGAACAGCTTTCTCGCGGAGCGCAAATCGAGGCACTTGGCGTACATGTCGACGAGGGAGTTGGCGACAAAGACATCATCTCCTTGCAAGCCGCGGCGGGCCGCGACAGCATGCACGGAGCTTCCGACCCCGAGGTGCTGGAGCATGGCGCAGGCGCGAAGGGCCACGACGAGCACGACCCCGTCCAACTCCAGCGTGGCGTCGGCGAGCATCTCGCTGAAGAGGCGCAGGGCGTGAGGCGCGCAGCCCGCTGCTAGGCAGGCCCCGATCATGGAGGTCCAGGAGACGACGTCCCGAAGGGGCATTTCGTCGAACAACTTGGCTGCGGCGAGAGGATCCCCGAAGGCGGAGTACATGGCGAGCAGGGAGTTTGGGACGGCGTTGTGGGTGTCGATGTAGGCCATCTTGAGGAGATAGGCGTGCACGACGAGGCCGTGGCGAGGAGGCAGGGCATGAGATGCGCGGAGAAGGGCGAGGAGCGTGGCGACGTTGGGGCGGAAGCGGCAGGAGGAGGAGGTGGCGAGCGCGAAGAGGCGGAAGGAGGCTGTTGGTGGGAGGTGGTTAAGGAGGGCGTTGTAGGAGGAGACCCTTGGGGTGGAGGCTGGGCAGCGGAAGTGGGCGAGGGCGAGGTCAGGGCGGAGGTAGTAGGGGAGGAGGGGCCCCCGCTTGGCGGCGTCGGCGTGGAGCTGCGAGGCCAAACCAAACGCTCCCCCTCTCTGACTCTGAGGGAGGCGGTTGAGCAGCGCCGGGGGCTTGCCGGCGTGGAGGTAGCGCCGGACCGCCTCCTCCATTACCATTATTGCTGGAGCTCCACGGAAGCCAGTCGCAACTTGGATTTGGTGCTGCTTCTTGTGAGCTGGATCTCCGTTTGGCGGGCGTCCATGGTTGAGCCAATCAAGCAAAGGCAAAGAAAGCTCCCATCCCAAGGCGAGGCCAACGACAATTCACTGTTAATATATGCATGGACTACAAATAGTACAATTGCATTTGCATTCCTCCTAAATCCACGCGTGGGGACTTCTTCCTCCTCATGAGATCGAATCAATTAATTAATCGATGTCCTGACATGAATGGCGTGCTCATCTCTTCTCTTCTCTTCTCTTCTCTTCTCTTCTGATCCATCGCGCATTGCATGGTACCGTACGTCGGCGGTGGTCGCTAATTAACTACGTACATTCATTATATCAATGGTTGCTCTCGCGCTCGCGCCAAGCTAGCTTGTCCGTCGGCGTCGCTGGCGCTAGAGTCGGAGGAAGTCGCCGAGACGACGATCGTTGCTCGCCGTCCCATGGCTGGGAGGCCACGTGCTCCAGGGCTTGGGTCACGTCGCTCATGGTGGGCCGGAGGTTGGGCTTGTCGTGCAGGCACAGCGACGCCACCACGGCCAGCTGGTACAAGGCGCGCCGAGGGTAGCGCCCCTGCAGCGCCGGGTCGGCCAGCCCCAAGTAGTTCCTGCGATCCGACAGGTAGGGCCGAGCCCACACCAGCAGCCGCTGCTCCTCCGGGTTGGGCCTGCCAGAGTCGAACGCCCTGCGCCCCGTGATGAGCTCCAGGAGGACGACGCCGAAGCTGTACACGTCCGACTTGACGTTCAGCTTGCCGCTCATGGCGTAGTCCGGCGCGCAGTAGCCGTAGGTGCCCATGACTCGCGTGGAGACGTGGGTGTCGTCGCCGACGGGGCCCAGCTTGGCCAGCCCCAGGTCCGACAGCTTGGGGCTCAGGTCATCGGCGAGCAGGATGTTGGACGACTTGAGGTCCCGGTAGATCACCGGCGGCGTCACCACCTCGTGCAGGTACCGAAGGCCCTTGGCCGAGCCGTGAGCGATCCTGACGCGCGTGTTCCAGTCCAGCAAGAAACCGTTCCTTTTCTTCTTCATCTTGTCGTCGTCGAGGAAGAGGTGAGCGTCGAGGCTGCCGCGCGGCATGAACTCGTAGACGAGGAGGCGCTCGTGGGCGTCGGCGCAGTAGCCGATGAGGGACACCAGGTTGGGGTGGTGCAGCATCATGAGCATCATGCACTCCACGAGGAACTCATGGGTCCCCTGCGCGCCGCCGAGGCTGAGCTGCTTGATGGCCACCGGCCGCATGCCGGCGGCGTCCAAGTCGAGGCGGCCCCTGTAGACCTTGCCGAAGCCTCCCTCGCCGACCAGGTTGGAGTCGTGGAAGGCATCCGTGGCCGCCGAGAGCTGCGCCAGCGTGAACTTGTGCGTCGTGCCTCCCACCACCGTGGCCGCCTGTGCATTGCCGCCGTCGGAATGGCGCCGTATGCCCATGGAGCTCTGCGCGGCGTAGCTGGAGGGGCTGCACGGCCCGCAGTCCTGTGGCTTGTCGCGGCGCGAGCTCCGTGGGCGGCGGGGGCTCCAGGAGAAGCAGTTCATGACGATGGACGTACGTGTGCGGGCGGCGTCGTCTGAGCGAGAGGAGGAAGAGGGGAGCCACCCTGCCTCAGCCTTGTCCCTAGGCCTTGGCCCTCATGTGCGATCGAACTCGCGTTGCTAAACAATGGGAGGCCATTAGAGCCCCTCCCCCCCTCCCCCCACATCTCTCTCCCTCCGCGCGCATGTCACCGGTACGGATGGCAATCGGGCGTGGTGGACACATGTAATACTCGTCCATACTTGTGCCCGTCAACCAAAATCTTACCCACAGGTATACCCGCGAAGGGTAGCGGACGAAGAACATCACCTATACCCGTCGTCACAGGCATACCCGTTTACCCACCAAACTAAAACTCACCTAATTTCACAAGGGAGGCGGCCAGAGACAGGCGGCAGGGAGGCCGAAGGCGGTGCGACCGATGAGAGGCGACAGGGGGTAGGGTTGCGAGGATGACAACTAGGAGCGTTTAGGTTCAGACCAGAGAGAGAGAGAGAGAGACGGGGCACCAGAATTGGACGTGCCGAGCCTACGCAGCAGCCGCATTCTTGGCCTCCTTGCCCTCCTTTGATTCCCTGGCAGCGCCGCGTTGCCCACTAGCTCAAGGACCTAAAAATTGGAACAGGGCAAATCAGGCTGGTTTCGGGGGTGGGAACGAGAAACCCGGGGTGCTTGTGGCTGGCACGCCTTGGCGGTGAGGTACTTGAGGACGGCGACGAGGTAGACGAGGTCGCCGGTGCCGATGCGCTGGGAGTAGCGGCCTTGCTTGAGGTAGCGACCGATGCGAACGACACGGTCCATTTGCGCTTCATGGCTGCTTCGTGCTGTGCCGGTCCAGGCTTGACCCATTTGTACTATTGCGACGAGAGGAAAGAAGCCGAAGTCGTATGAAGTTGAGGCAGCGGACACAAATATTATGAAAAAAAGAACTAAAATTTATTTATTTTTGAATAGTTACACGGAACGAGGGGAATGTGCTGAACACAAATAAGAGGGAGCAATGAACGAGAAAGAGAGCGAGGGAGACAACAAGACAGTGAGAGAGACGAGAGAGGGAGAGATCAAGAGATGGGTGAAAAAGAGAGCTGAGAGACTAGCGAGAGAAAGCAGTTATTGGCGACACAGGTGACGTCTATGACAATCATGCTCTACCGGTCAATGACCATCATGCTGGGCTTCTTCGGTTCTTCATCATGCCATGAGTTATCGGCCTGATACGGCCCGTGCTACAGTGTTGTACCGGGCCGCCCATCATGCCCGATTCTCAGGCTCGGCACTACCTGTGCTACAATATCGTACCGACCCAACATGGCACAAGGCTTTGGACCAAACAGTGTCGCCATGCCTCACACCGACAAAAAAAAAAACCGCACAAGTGCCCACCTCTAGCTATAAGCCCAGCAATTCTTTTTCATCCCCTGCTTCACCAAAAGGATCCAATAAAAACATCGACAGACTCGAGGGAAGAAAAAGCCATTCATGATCATGCATGTAGTACAAGTGCTCCCAGGAAAGGACAAGCGCAGCATCTCGTACACCACTTTTTTTTTAGGCAATTCCGGTCTCATCATAAAAGTCACCACACCAACTAGTAGCAGCACGACAAGTAACAGGACGCCAACTAACACAACCTAACAGCGATACAGTTGAGCATGCAGAGTGAAATCTAAACTCGAATGCAGCTGCTCACAGCCAGCCACCGTTGGGCACTGCTTGACTTGAGTCGAACCATTCATTGCCTGGCTCGCGGTTTCGCCCTGCTAGCCTCCTCCGGGGTTGAAGGGAACAGCTCCACGTACCTTGTCCCGATGGTCATCTTATCCTTGCACATGGCAGTCTTTGCAACCTCAGCTGTTGGGAACTCGACGTAGGCTTCGCCGGTGGCCTTCCCATCCAGGCGGTATGCAATGTGCACATTATCCTCTGTCAGCTCGTACTCCACAAAGAACTTGATAATGTCTTCTGTGGTAGCAGAATAGGGAAGCCCACGCAGCTTCAGCACCTCAGTGTACTCCATGCTGCTCTTATCTTCAACCGGTTTCTTGGGCCGCGGTGGAGGTGGGGAGTGTCGGTATTCCGAGTCGAAGAAACCGCCCTGGTTCACCTCAGCAGCTATTGCACTGTAGTACTCCTGCTTCTTGCATCTAAACACCTCAACGTACCTCCTGCCCATGTTCTGCCTGTTGCGATGCAGTGCAAATTCAGCCTGCATGGCTGACGGGAAGACAACAAAAGCCTCACCAGAGAAGCGGCCATTCTTGTGAACCAGGAGGCAGTCCACCATGTCCAGCCCCACGAAGAACTTGCAGATGTCAAGGTCATCACAGTCAAAAGGAAGCCCTCGTAGACGGACCCCTGGAAAGTTTTGGATGCCACTGTTAACCCCTGCACCGGCTAAGTTGCTGCTGTAGGGCTGGTAGAAGCCGCCACTGCCACCGCCAGTGCTGCTGCCCATGGCTCCAAAATAGGGGGGGCCTGGTTCCATCATCCTGGCCCTCTTTGAGACATCCAATGGACTCCCTGCGGTCACTGCGAAGTATGGATTCGATTCCATCATTCGTGGCCTCTTTGATCCCTCGTACCCATCAGAAACCCCCCCGCCTCCCATCATTGCCCTTCAGATAATCCAGTCCCAAAAAAAGAAAAAAGAAAAGGAGAATATCCCCCCATCTCTCAATCCCCATTTCATAAAAATAACCCAAATGTAAAGGTAATTGCTCAGAAAATAAAAAATCTACAGAAAAAAAGGTTTGATATGTAAATGGAATTGAAATGTGACTGCATTCATTGATAGAACAGCCATCACTTGAAGCCAAATAAAGCAAATGTTGACAACATATGATTAGAAGCAATGTCCATGTTATGAGTGGTATTAACTTTGTGAACAGTCAAAAGATATGTTTGAGTACATCAACATGATGATTCTATTTTGCATTTAATGAATCGAGCTAAAATTTACATTTAACAGTTCATATCAAATCTAAGTTGACAAAATCAGTGAAAGTGGGTACTTGTCCAAATGATGAGATTTAACTGCAGGGAATAAGATAAACTAGATTGACATGACACTGGCTAGCATTCTTTGCTTGATGACAGTTGGATGGGATATCAAGAATTCAGATATTTATAATCGCTACAAGTCAGGTATAAGATGGCTAAGACCAAGTTGGAAATTCATCTTCAACGATTCTGTTACAGTTTCAAATCACAATGGCAAGCTATTTTTCTTAAGAAGAATGGCACTAAAATAATTTTCATTTATAAAAGGAAGCAGGTTGTGGCAATTGGTCAAACTAGCACTATATATCAGAAGTAGCTATCTGAAAAGCTAGACATAAACTAAGAGGTACTGTGGCAAATGCAAATTCATATAGGCATTTCGTTTTGAAAACTAGGCGAGTCACAACAGGCACATCAGGCAGAGCTAACAGTTAATTTCCCAATATCATGGGGGAGGATCAAAGACCACCCCCCACAAAAAAAAAAGTAATTCCCTAATGATTTCCTATAATAAATAGGGTCCACCTAGGAGATTAACAGGGTCAAATCCAAGCGTGCAGAACCCCTGTATGTAGCGCTACAACCTGATCGGATAGAAAATCGAATCGAATAGATGAAGAAAACAAGTAGAGATTTACCATACCGGTCCGTGTAAGGCTACGGTAAAAGTCTAAATCAGATCAGAGAGGGGAGAAACTAATAGAGATAGGGTAGGAAGGGAAAGGGGGGCTTACCCGCGGTGGCCGTACATGGCGGCGGCGGCGGCGGCGGCGACGGGGAGGAGAGGAGAGGAAAACCCTAGCGGAGAAAGGAGGGGAATCGAAGGGAGTTGCGACTTGCGACTCGTGGGAGGCGATGGTTATTGCGTCTCGAGTCGAGCCTACCCTTCTAAGATATATATATATCGAGTCGTGGTCGTATCCCCTGACACTGACAGGTGGGTCCTTTCCTTCCTTGCCCCGGAAGGTTCGAATTGCCGTCCGAGTCCGACCCCGACTCCATCCTCCTATGATCCAATTGTCGCTTCGCATGGCCCGGCCCGTTCACTCAGATGGCCCGGGTTGGGTTCAGGTTGGGCCAACAACGTGTGATCAAAACCGAGTTTTTTTATATTTTCCATTCATCATTTCACTGTGGTGTATCTATTATTGGCACTTTCTCTTATCACAAATAGTTATTATTTTATACATATGTGCAGTCAAATTTTTAAAACTGTAACTATCAATATCTTTTTAAATATTTAAATTGGATATATGAAAATTATATGTGTAGATTTGTCTCGATAAACATGTTCATATTATTATATTTTTGTTGGGTTATATAAATATATTATAATAGAAATTAGTGTTTAAAGTTGTGTTTTAAAGACCGTGTCTATGTCTAAACTATTGTAACCGGATGGAGTAGAAGATTTGGCTGCCTTGATCGATATATCTTGATCTCATCGATGCAAGTGATTCTTCCTGTCGTTTTCCTTTCGTGCAAATCGTATGTAGGATTGTTGTTCTTAAAATAGATATTAAATAACAACCGATAAAAGCAAATTTGCCTCCGTAGCATAGTGGTAGTGCGTTCGCTTCGTAAGCGAAAGGTCGCGAGTTCGATCCTCGCCGGGGGCTTATTCTTAATTCAGTGGAAATGTTTTTTATTAACACCTTTAACTTTATTTTTTAAACGGCCCAAATGACATTTTAAACATATAACTTTATTTTTTTTAAATGGCTGTTTTACCGCCGCTACAGAAAAAAAAAAACTAGTATTTTTAGTCTTAGTTGTTCAAATGTGTTTGAATTCTATCTTATTGTAGACGAATTCAAATCTATCTTGTGATGTTTTCTACTATAAATATAGCGTCACATACGTACAGGAGAATCAATTTATTCTTAATTCAGTGGAAATGTTTTTTATTAACACCTTTAACTTTATTTTTTAAACGGCCCAAATGACATTTTAAACATATAACTTTATTTTTTTTAAATGGCTGTTTTATACGCTACACAGCAAAAAAAAAACTAGTATTTTTAGTCTTAGTTGTTCAAATGTGTTTGAATTCTATCTTATTGTAGACGAATTCAAATCTATCTTGTGATGTTTTCTACTATAAATATAGCGTCACATACGTACAGGAGAATCAATTTAATAAAAAGAGTTTTACCTTCTTATATTTTTGATCGATTCAAATCGGCCCCCGCACACAACCCGCAGGTGCTGGCCGCGTTCGCCGACATGGGCATCGAGCTCATCGGTGACGGTGCCCAACAATCTTATGCCGCGTTGAAGAGGTCCTTCCCGGAGGGCATCATCCCCTCTACTAAAGCCTGAAGGATTCCTGTCTCCTCCTTGCTTTGAGCCGAGAGCAAGTCGGCTCGGCTCGCGGCTCAAGCCGAGCTGGCCAAAAAAATACGACTAGGTCCTTTTTTCGAAAAAAAATTACGACTAGGTCCTTTTCCGGGAAAAAAGTTACGGTTAAATCCTTTTTTCGAAAAAAGAATATATATTACGTCTAGGTCCTTTATGCGTTTTTAAGCATTGCGCTCGGGTCCTTTTACCGAAAAACAGAATTACGATTA
The DNA here is from genome assembly GCA_036346275.1 of Otatea glauca. NCBI lineage: Eukaryota > Viridiplantae > Streptophyta > Magnoliopsida > Poales > Poaceae > Otatea > Otatea glauca. The sequence goes on along the minus strand of CM070714.1, from coordinate 56,672,410 downwards.
GGTCCTTTTCGAAGAAAAAAAATACGTTCAGGTCCCTTTTTTGGGGAAAAATATACATTGAATTTAGGTCCTTTTTGCGTTTTTCTAGCATTACGTTTAAGCCCTTTTACGGAAAACACAAAATTCTTTTTAGGTCCTTTCCGCGTTTTCTCGATTTACTCGTGTATGGAGCGTCAATCGTGCGTTTTCTCGATTTGCTCGCGTGGAGAGCGACGCCCGTGACGTGGCACGCCGCGTATAAGTTTCTAGTATAATCGTATGTTGCATCATGAAGGGAATTTATAAGAAAAACACCGTGATTAGAGCATCTATAGACATCCAAGTGGTTGACTTGAGACAAATTAGCAGGCTTATTCTGTCTCTTAGTGAAGCTAATTTACAAGATCGATGAAAGGAAGACTGAAAACTTAATTCCTCGGATCATGGGAAGGAACTCTGCTTATTTTGCAGGCTCATTCTGATTCCACCAGCTTTTTCTCTATTATGCAACTGCCTGGGCATTTATTTTTCAAAGGTGAGATGTCTAGAGAATCTTAATCAGTGAGGATCGTCAACTCTTTAGTGGTGCCCACAACACTTTGTGTAAATTAACCATTTCGTTATCAAAATAAAAAAAATGAAATAATCATCATTCCGAATGTGTCAGAGATAACTCAATATCTCAATTTATCATATCTTTTAATTTTATCCAAATAAGTTGTTAGTCCAAGTCTTTAACTACTCGTACTCTTTTCGCTATATAAACCAACCCTGTACATGTAAGCATTGAATAGATAGTGGATTATTTTTCATGGGTTTTTTTTCGCAAAGAGTTTTTTCATGTTAAATCTTGTATTTAGTTATTTTGTCGTGCTTCTAACCCTAATAAGTGGTTTGCTCAATCTTGCTTTATGAAAAGAGTTTATATAAGACTATTCCAGTCTTTGATACCCTTTGTAGTTTTTCGCACTACAAGTGTTTGATTGACTGTTCCAGTTTTCCTTGTTTATTAGTCCTTTGAACTTTTAATGCACTTGGTATTCATAGTGCTTTTATTACCCTCGAAATTTTTTAGAAACAATTTTGTTATGGATTTTGAGTTAAGGGGAGGTTTATTAGAAATAACTCAATATCTCAACTTACCATATCTTTTGGTTTTATCCAAATAAATTGTTAGTTCAAGTCTTCAACTATTTAGACTCTTTTGACTATACTAGTATAGTGCATGTGCTAACGCTACAATAGCAGTACACCCGCTTATCAATTAAATGAGAAGATAAGTATGAATACAACACTTAATAATAAAAGAGAAATTTAGAATTTTAAATGAATTTAGAAAGAAAAACGGAACTAAATGGAGGTCGAATGGGTAAAACGGGCTCCCAAAAGATTTTAAATCAAGAAAGAGAAATAAAAAGAATTTTTGATTTTGATTTTTTTGCAGCTTTCACAGAGAGCACAACATGTTTGTCAGGCTTGGCGCAAGGGGGAGGAAGGCGGGGTGGCGGTCGGTCATGATGGGTCGGACAGTGCGGCGAGATCGCCGACACCGGCGCCTGCGGGGGAGGAGTCACGGTTGCGGTTCGGCACTGGTCCTTGTTTGATTCACCCTCCTTCCAAATATGTAGTACGTACAATTTTGGCCAGTAAAAAATTCAAGTCTGGTTTCCTTGCATGCGGATCCTCCTTATTTATTTCCTTGTTTGATTCGCTCTCCTTCCAAATATGTAGGTGGGGGAGGTCTGTTGTGGGTCATAGGGATGATTAGACACACTAAATAATGGCCATTGGATGTAGGTGAGTAAAACTGAGGAAAGATCTGAGACGTTCATTTTGATGAATGCAAGTTTTTGGGGACGTTTTGCTGGGTGCACGAATATTAGACCATTTCTAATGAGATGCATTATTTAGGGTGGACGTAGGAAAAATTGCTTAGGTGCATTATAAAGGAGTATAGATAAGTCAACTCTCTGTACATGTAAACATTGAAATAGATAGTAGATTGTTTCTGTTGGCGCCAAAAAACTTAAAGTAGGGTTTATTGGCCATAACACACCGGACGAACGCCAGGTTCTGAGATTCGGGGCGTGCCAACCGATTTGATCCTGCAATTGGTAATAAAAATATAAAATACACTCAAAACCGATTTAGTGTAGGGATGGCAACGGGTCGGGTCGGGTCGGGTCGGGTGCGGGTTTGACAAAACCCGACCCAGAAACCCAAATGAAAACCCGACGAACCGAATACCATATCGGGTAAAAATTATACCGAACCCGTGGCACGAAATCCGACGGTGCCGACGGGTTTGTGCATAGGGGTGGCAATAGGTTGGGTCGGGTATGAGTTTTGCAAAATCCGACCCGACAAGAAACCCTACCCCACAAAAACCCGAGCCGAACTCGACGGGTGCAAACCCGACCCCAAACCGGCGGTACCGGAACCCGATGGGTATATACGGTATTTCGGATACCCAATAGGTACCCGCGGGTAAAAATTAGAACCCGAACCCGACCCGAACCCATCTCGGGTACCCGACCCGAAGAACCCGCGGGTAAAAATTAGAACCCGAACCCGACCCGATCGGATGCCGAACCCGCGGGTACCCGAACCCGCGGGTTTGATTGCCATCCCTAATTTAGTGAGACAGACGGCAAAAGATCTAAACAGCTAAAAGCCGATTAAATTTAGGGTAACGATAAGTCTAATTAGCTGATTAAGGCTGATTAGATGATAAAGGTATATCTTTTTCGAAGAAGGCGATGCGCAAAAAAATCGGATAAAAATCAAACCTGATTGACGTAATCGAAGGTGATGAACAATCAGCGATGTGCAACTTTATTGATCAAATCATACTACAAAAAGTCTAAATTACAGAAGTTACTCCTAGTCAACAGAAAAAGTAAACAAAAGTAATGCGAGTTGATTGATTGGATTGTGTTTTTTTTCTCGATTGACTATGACCATCTTTTATAGCTGTCGGTCAATCGTGTCCATCTCTAATACACTGCTTACCATGATCCGTGTCGGTCTTAACTCGAACAGTTACTCCTATCTTTAGATAAATATCGATCATAATCTAAATTCAAACCTTTCTTTCTATATCCGATATCGGCCAAAACATCTTCTGATCCTTAGCTTGACAATTTAGCTACACCTTGCCAAAATCTGGTGCAATCATTTTCCCGTGGTTTTTTCCCGCAAGGATTTTCCTACATTAAATCTTGTCTCCAACTATTTTGTCGTGCTTCTTACCCCAACAGAATGCATACTTAAGACAATTTAACTGAAGAAAACCTGATGGATTTCTCATTTCTTAAGTGCTGACTTTAGCAGTTAGTTTTGTTCAGATGGGCCCGCACAATGGACAAACAGAGCATCCTTTCTGATCTACAGAATAACCTGACAAATGAAGCTGGAGTGAAGGGCTGCTGATCTTTGTACTGAGAAATGAAGCCAAATCAACACATGATCATCCATGGACCGACCGACAACGCTTGTACACGCTATACGTACTAGTATAGTACCATGTCTTCCGGTTTCATTTTCCCAGCACGTAATATATGGTATTTTTCTTTTCTAGACCGATTTTTTCCTTTTCCTTAATTCTAGGATATTTGTTTCCTTTTCCTTGAGATGATGCTGGAGGTGGTGGGAGATCTGTTGGCTGAGGCTTTATCTGAGAGGTTAATTTTGATGGAGACAAGTTTCTGAAGACGTTTCGCTAGGTGCATGAAGGTTGAGCCATCTCTAGTGGGGTGATCATCTCTAGCCCGTTTAGGCACAAGCGGAGTGCATAAGGACAATCAGTTCATCCATTCGCGGGTCTGAATCAGAGGAAGGGAGAAGAGAACGAAATGCTTCGCTAGGCTGCTCTCCGCATGTCGCGTCAGGCTAGCTCGCCTCTTCCCTTATCTTCTCGAGACGGCGTTTGTCTAGTTTCTAGCTACAAGATCAGCCATGGCGACACAGCACTGCCGATCTAGTCGACACCTATTTCGAGAACGTCGGTGGCGCGACACTGGACGCCGCGGCCGCGCTAATCATACGTCGTGCGGGATGATCTCACGGTCTCGGCACGGTACCACCTGGAATGGCACGAGGGGGTGCGCAACCTCTTCTGCCCCCATCGCCAAGACCAAGAGCGTCCGCATGAACCAAGACCTATCACAACAACTACGGCATCTATCGCAAGCTCGAGGACGAGATAGCCTGATACCTCAAGGAAGGGAACGCCACCTACGTGGAGGACATGATGGGAGATTGGCGTGACATGCCATGCTGGGAAGGCAACTTCAAGGATGGGAGTGACGTGACATACCGGGAAATTGACGGGTGCCATTAGAGACGGGCGCAGCGGGCACGCATAGTATTCGTCCATATCTGTGCCTGTTATCCGAAATCTCCCCGGCGGATCTACCCGCGAAAGGTGGTGGACGAAGAACATCGTTCATATCCGTCGCCTGTGGGATTACCCGTTTACCCGCCAATTCATATCTATTATCAGCAGCACAACAGAAGGTCTCAAAATGCTTCAGATATTCTCTGTAATGCTATAACATCAAATAATCCTACTTTAAAAATGAATTGCAAGACCATTCCAGACCAAATAAAAAATTAGTGAAACCTTGGTTGATCTCGCAGAAAGCTTCAGGTTTACATTTATATATAAAGTGTATAATGCATGCTCAAAATCATATAGCAGAACTGACTGAAAGCAAACTATGCAAGAAATACCAAGTTCCTACACGTACCGTGCAGTGCAGGGGGTAGGGTGTCTCCCGCGGTAGGGGCAGGGCGTCTCTGGCAGCAGGGGGCTCAGGATAGGGAGGGTGACCAGCGATGGGGTAGGAGCAACACAGGAGGAACGCAAGGCTGGCGACGGGCAGGAGGGCGATCGGCGAACGACAACAACGTAGGGTGGGCGAAGAACAGGAGAGCGACCAACAGAACGTAGGACCGCAGGAGGCGTGGATCGGGAGATTTTGGGATGGGGATTGGGGGAGATTTTGGGGGATTGGAGACACACGGGACTGGAGAATGCGGCTAGGGACTTAGGCTTTTGGGCACTAGGGTTTGGTTTTGCTATTTTGCATGACCCCACCTGTCAGTGTTAGGTCACGGGTAAACGGGTATAATAAGAACAGGTAGAGCTTACCCATACTCGTGCCCGTTTACCCGGTGGGCGAAGAATTGCTCCCATTTATGTACTCGTGGGCAAAGAAAGACTCCCATACCCGCCTCTATTAGGTTATTTACCTGCGGACACGCGGGTAATCGCTCACAATTGCCATCCCTAGGTGCGATGATGGATCAGTCAACCATGGTATCCTCCTCTCGATTCAACACGAAGGTTCCCGAGGCCGATCAAGATCGTCTGTTTGCATCGAATTTGATCAACATCAAGCAATTATATCTACTTCGAGCCATACGTAAGTTTGAAGCATGCAAGTAAATCGTACCTAAACAATTTTTAATCTGCAGATTAATTTTCCTAATTGCCTAGATTACTTATTTAATCTGATTGAAAAACTAGGTTTTTGTTGTACTGTTCATCAAAAAATTGAATTAAAAAATTTATTATCTGGCCACCACTGTCGACATCCTCGGACGAGCCGACATCCAGCCATTCTCACGTACCACGCTTGCGTTGGCCAGCAGCTACATGCCGATCACCGAGCCAGCACCCGGCCTACAGCCGCGCCATGCCCCTCTCGGTGCCGTCTGCCGCCATCTTGCCACGTCGGCCCCGTGCCCAGAGTGCCGCCGCCGTGGCTCGGCTCCCGTGCCACCGCCGCCCCAATGCTGTCTCGCCTAGGTGCCCCGTTGATGGCCCGCCTGGGCCGCCGCCAGCATGCATGTGTGGCCCATAGATCACATGGGTTGGCTATTTTCCAGCAGGAAGGAAAAGAAGGAAAAATGGCATTTTGCAAATTAACCTCCAAAGTTATGGCTAATAGCGGCCGGCTGTGGAAATTTTATATTTAGGGCCATGACGTTCCCTGTAATTATGGAAAATAGTTAATAAATTCTAAAAATTTATATTAAATCCTAGAAATTGAATTTTTCAGTATATAGGCTTCCGTAATTTGTTGAACCGTAGATTTAGCACACATTGGAAGCTTTATATATTTGCATTTATTTTACCTACTATAATTCCATGCTTATTCATGCTGAATTTATTTTTCTGTTATTCAGTAATTCTGAAAATTTCTTGATAATTAGCAAAAAAATATAAAAAATGCTAGAAAAATTCTGATTTCTTTACATAATTATCTACTGAATAGATATAGACCAAGCTTTACTGATTCAAGAGTGAGCATGCAATTTATTGATTTTACCAGCAGTAAAATTCAATCTTGCTTGCATATAGGATATATCGGACATCTCAAAGAGGGAATTTTCTTAACTTGCCCTGAATGACAGCAATTACCTCACTTGGGCAATGGATGCCATGCTCAATTTGACAGCTCAATCTCTTAAAGCTGCTATCACTCAGTCTGAAGCTGACACCCTTGCTCTTACTGAAGCCGCTTAGTGTGCGGCTCTGTACTTCTTAAGCACCATCTCCATGTAGACCTAAAGGCCGAGCATTTGATGGAGGAAGACTCGCTGGCACTATAAAATTCCCTGAAGGAACAATATAACCAGCAAAGAGTCTGCCAGAAGCACAACATGAATGGACCCTCCTACACTTTTAGGATGTTAAGACCATGGTAGCATATAACTCTGCCATGTGCAAGCTTATCGCCAAATTGATATTCTGTAACCAAAAAGTTACTGATACCGAAATGATAGACAAGACATTGTGCACCTTTCACTCTACTATGAGGATACTACAGCAACAATGCCGTCATGCCAAATACTCTGAGCTTATTTGCTTTTTGCTAGAAGAAGAAAAGCCATGATGAACTCCTGATGAAGAATCATCACGTCCTTTCTAATGGGACACATGCAATGCACGAAGCACATGCAAATACTCAACATGCTAGTAATAGCCATGGAAAGAGCTAAAGGCATACAGGGGAAAATGAAAGAATGACAAAATATAGAAGGGAAGAGGTAAGTCCTAGTGGGAAAGTAGAGGTAAAAGGCTAGGGAGCTTCAAGAAGTAAGGCTCAACCAACAAGGCTGCAAACTCTACACAACCTTGTTTTAGATCTGAATGCACTGGCCATTGGTCGCCCAATTGCCGCACCCCAAAGCATGTGGCATACATTTACATGCAATCCATTGAAAAAGTGAAAGGGACCCAGGTGAACGATGTTAAGGCATACTTTACTATTTAACCTGATGTTGACATGAATGCTGAGAAGTGTGATGATATCGTTCTTAATCCTACAAAGCTCGAGGAGGCCCAGAAGGACACCCATGACTTATATGGAGACCTGAATTAGTCTCCTAAATATTCCTTCACTTTGCTAGTCAACGTTGCATATTGATTATGAGTCTTCTTATCAATTTAGTCTTAATTTAGAATGAACAACGGTCTATGCTCCTGTTGAATGATTATTATTTAGAGTTAAATAAATTGTTAATTTTCATGATATTTTGATTTATTGTTATTTGCTTGTTCAATATTTTGTAATATGTTCTTGCTGCAACAATTACTTGATTGTTAAATCGTACTTCTAACATAGAACAAAGTATAATCCAATAGCGGAGGAGGAAATCTACCTTGTAGATAGTTTCACCATAAATTCAATTCTTAGGGAGACTAAATATTTCCAGATTTTGATTAAGAAAAGTGAAAATATTATGGCCATCGCTAGAAGCGATGCTCTCATAGTTGCACTAAAAAGATCATCATAGTCTTTCCTATGGGTAATCTTATAATAATAGAGAATGCCTTATTATACCCTGAGTCAAGATGTACTCTACTGAGTTTCAAAGACATCTGACTAAATGTTTCCATATGGATATATAAAATAAGGATGGTACATAATACCTACTCATGACTAAGTTTGATGGCTGCAATAAATATGTAGTTGAAAACCTCCTTCCTCCTCCGGGTTATATTATATAGATATAAAACCTGAAGTTTATGTTGCGATGAAAACAATACTTAAAAACCTAGAAAATATTTAAGACCTGACATGATCGATGGGGTCATCATGAGTTGAGCATGATGAGGAAAATCATCAATAATTTTGCTTGCCGTAGCATAAAAACTATGGACTTCCCTAGACCTAAAGACTACTTATGCCTTGCTTGTGCTAAAGAGAATCTCATAATTAGACCCTCTTATATAAAAGCTAGGAAAGAATCACTGAATTTTTTGAAGAGAATTCAAAGTGATATTATATATCTTTCAACCCCTATCGGGCCCCTTAAGATACTTTATGGTACTTATATATGTTTCTACTAGATAGTTCCATGTAAATCTATTATCTACTAAATCATGCTTTTGCTAAATTAATTGCCCAAATCCTTAAATTAAGAGCCTTCTTTCCGAGAGAAAGGATCAAGTTCATTCGAATGGACAATGCTAGTGAGTGAAAGGATCAAGTTGGCCTAGAAGGGGGTGAATAGGCAACTTTAAAACTTTTTAAGTCTTATGGAAAAACTTTTCTCAATAAAACAGCAACACCAAAAACTAATGTAAAGATTTAGCACGACTTTGATTCAGTAAGACTTGTATAGAGAAGAATTTGAAATAGAATTGACAATAAGAACAGCAAAACGAAAATAGATCAATGACAGGGAGACTCAAAGATTTTTTCACCGAGGTTCAGAGCTCAATCTCCTACGTCCCCGTTAGAGCACTTCTTCCGAAGTATAGCTTAACCAAAAGCACTTCTTCAGATGTATTGCTCCATCAAATAGCCAATCACAATGGCTTTTGGTTTTCCACTATCTTGACTCTTTCACCACTCCGGTGAGGTGAGTTTCAACCTTTCACAGTAATTGTGGCTTTCCACAATCTCTGTTGGATAGGTCACACCAACAACTTCTCCAACCGTCTAGGAACAGCTAGTTCCAAGAGTAATAGACTATCCACAAGCCCTGTCTCTTGGTTCTATAGCTAGATGCAAACTAGACACAGCTTGGAGCAAGCACTCTATCAGATTAGAATAAGGGTTTGTGATTTTCTGAGTTGAAGTTCAAACTCTTTGATGAAATGAAGCTCAGGAATTCTAAAGATCAAAGAGTTGTATATGATTTGAAAGATGTGAACGGTGCTCAGGATTTCAAGGATGTATATGTGCAAAGCTCTATATATTCATGAGCTCAAAGCACTGCATATATTGTCGGTGTTTTCGGGAGCGCCGGCAAGTAAATTTGTAAGTCTAGGGGGTCGCGCGTTCCACTCCCTGAATGGTTAGACTCGGGAGTCCAAGATGTATACTGGTTCGGGCTGAAGGTCCCTACTCCAGTTCGTGTGTGGTGGTATGGTATTACTCTTGGTACAGATGACTGCACAAAGTTTTACAAGCGAGAATGCCAATGGCTTAGCGAGATGGGTTTGATAGCGCTCTCTCCCTTTCTTGTTCTTGCTCGTTGCCCCTCTGAATCGTTTAGCCCTGCCTCCTTTTATACAGAAGGAAGGGGCAGGTTACATCGAGAGTTAGGAGGAAAAGCGAGGCGACCTACGCTAGGAGCTCCGGTCCTTCATCACGTGGATGGTCGCCACCCGTCTTGCCCATCTTTGGGTTGGTAGCCTTGGTGGTCAGGGAGGTTAGGTATTTCCCGGGAAGTAGCGTACTTGCCCTCTGTGATCCTTGCGAATGCTGACGTCGAGGTGCGTGACGTTGGTGCTGCCTCGGGAGGGAGCGTGCGCTCGTCTTTGTCGTGGTAGTTGATGGGGTGGAAGTTTTGTCTTCTGATCCACCGATCTTCTTGGGAAGGAGCCACCGCCCTTGTATAGTCGCTCGATTGACCTTATTCGAGTGCGTGGCGGTAGGCGGTGAGAACGACACGCGGCACTCGGCGTTTGTCACCTTGGTTTGGTTGAGTCGGAGATCCCGCCCGCCAAGATGGGGTCGGGGCGCTGTGCAGTCGGATCGCTTCCCCGCCGTCGGGAGCGGATGATGCCTTGCGGTCTCGCAGCGATTCGGTCGGCCGGCGGGCGCGACTTTTGGGGTATCCTTTTTATTAGTATTCGTTAGTAGCCCCGAACTCCCAAGCGATTTGGCCGATTCGGTTGGGGTTGAACTTGGGCAAAGTGGTGGCGGGCTGGTAGGTCGGTCCGGCCGATCCGATTAGCGATTTCCGTCGGTGTGCTTCGTTGGATCCGGCGGTGTCCCGAGTTTGGCGGGGCATTTGAACCGCCGGGGCTTTTACTTGCCTCGTTGCGCATGCCGAGCATAGTTTGCCGCGCGCCGCTCGTCTTCTTAGCGCCTCGGGTTTACGGTGAAGGATGCTTCGTTTTCGGCACCGCATTTACTCGAGGCGCTTAGCCTCCCTTCGTCCGGATATATATATCGTGCGGCGCGTAGCTTGCTTGAAGGGGCGAGCTTTTTCTTTTGTTCTTTCAAATGGCTTGAGACATCCTCTAGTCTTTAGCCGGCGATGGCGTCACGGTGGAAGAAGAAGATCCTCTGGCCGAGCTTTGGGCTGAGTTCGACCAGCGATGGGCGAGCTCGAGGAGGAAGAAAGCTGCGCCCGCGACGCCGCTTCGTTGACGCTATTGCTCGAGGCCGTTCAGAGGCTCGAGGTGGTAAGGGGGCCCTTCGAGGCGATGGCGCAAGGGCGCCGACCGTAGTTAGTGCGGGCGCGTTGATGTCGCTGAGCGGCGCAGAGGCATCGGCGTGTTGCCAGCGGCCGTGGCGGTGTCCGTCGACCGAGCAAGGGCCTACCGACATGCCGTCGGTGCCACCGTCTTGCCGCGGATGTTTGATAGGTTCTAGGCGTGGGTAGAGTCTGCTGTGGTGCGGCGTGGCCACTCTTGTATCTGTCGGTCTTGTGTGTAAAGTTGTGTAAAGTTTGAGCTGTTGGCCTATAATGAAATTTTCTTTTCTTTATGAAAATGTCTCTGCGATGAGTTTGCTTTAATTTTAATCGTTGTGGATGGTGCCTTGGTCGGCAGGCGGCCGGATGCCTCTGTGAGGTTGGTGTCCGAGTGCCTTGGTCGGCGGGACGACCGGATGCCTCTGTGAGGTTCGGTGTCCGAGTGCCTTGGTCGGCGGGACGACCGGATGCCTTTGTGAGGTTCGGTGTCCGAGTGCTCGCTTAACGTCGTAGCTAGGCAGTGCCTTGGTCGGCGGGGACGACCGGATGCCTCTGTGAGGTTCTAGTGTCCACCGCCTTGGTGGCGGGACGACCGGATGCCTCGTGAGGTTACGGTGTCCGTGTGCCTTGGTCGGCGGGGCGACCGGATGCCTCTGTGAGGTTCGGTGTCAGTGCCTTGGTCGGCGGGACGGCCGGATGCCTCTGTGTGAGGTTCGGTGTCCGAGTGCCTTGGTCGGCAGGGCGGCCGGATGCCTCTGTGAGGTTACGGTGTCCGAGTGCCTTGGTTGGCGGGACGACCGGATGCCTCTGTGAGGTTCGGTGTCCGAGTGCTCGTTTAACGTCGTAGCTAGACGGTGCCTTGGTCGGCAGGGCGGCCGGATGCCTCTGTGAGGTTGGTGTCCGAGTGCTCGTTTAACGTCGTAGCTAAACGGTGCCTTGGTCGGCAGGGCGGCCCGGATGCCTCTGTGAGGTTCGGGTGTCCGAGTGCCTTGGTGGCGGGGCGGCCGGATGCCTCTGTGAGGTTACGGTGTCCGAAAGTGCCTTGGTCGGCGGGACGGCCGGATGCCTCGTGAGGTTCGGGTGTCGAGTGCCTTGGTGGCAGGACGGCCGGATGCCTCTGTGAGGTTACGGTGTCCGAGTGCTCGCTTAACGTCGTAGCTAGGCGGTGCCTTGGTCGGCAGGGCGGCCGGATGCCTCTGTGAGGTTCGGTGTCCGAGTGCCTTGGTGGCGGGACGGCCGGATGCCTCTGTGAGGTTCGGTGTCAAAGTGCCTTGGTCGGCGGGACGGCCGGATGCCTCTGTGAGGTTCGGTGTCCGAGTGCCTTGGTGGCGGGGACGACCGGATGCCTCTGTGAGGTTACGGTGTCCGAGTGCCTTGGTCGGCGGGACGACCGGATGCCTCTGTGAGGTTCTAGTGTCCGATCGCCTTGGTGGCGGGGACGGCCGGATGCCTCTGTGAGGTTCGGTGTCCGAGTGCCTTGGTCGGCGGGACGGCCGGATGCCTCTGTGAGGTTCGGTGTCCGAGTGCTCGTTTAACGTCGTAGCTAGACGGTGCCTTGGTCGGCAGGGCGATCGGATGCCTCTGTGAGGTTCGGTGTCCGAGTGCTCGCTTAACGTCGTAGCTAGACGGTGCCTTGGTCGGCAGGACGGCCGGATGCCTCTGTGAGGTTCGGTGTCCGAGTGCCTTGGTGGCGGGGACGACCGGATGCCTCTGTGAGGTTGGTGTCCGAGTGCCTTGGTCGGCAAGGTCGGCCGGATGCCTCTGTGAGGTTGGTGTCAGAGTGCTCGTTTAACGTCGTAGCTAGACGGTGCCTTGGTCGGCAAGGACGCACGGATGCCTCTGTGAGGTTCGGTGTCCGAGTGCCTTGGTGGCGGGACGGCCGGATGCCTCTGTGAGGTTCGGGTGTCCGAGTGCTCGTTTAACGTCGTAGCTAGGCGTGAGTGCTCGTTACCGTCGTAGCTGGGCGTGAGTGCTCGTTTACCGTCGTGGCTGGGCGTGAGTGCTCGCACCGTCGTGGCTGGGCGTGAGTGCTCGTTTACCGTCGTGGCTGGACGTGGGGCATCCTTCTCGAGTCCTCGTCGGGCGAGGGTAGCTGCGAGAGGAATGGCGCCGTCTATCCCACATGTATACCCCATCCATTGGTGTGGGACTGGAGGATGAGCGCGCGTTTACTGCGTTGGTTTGAACGCCGTGCTCGTGGAGCTAATAGCGGGTAGTCCGAGTGGGTCTGGGAGGTCCCGCCAAGGGGACCCTTCCGAGCGGACGGTCCCGAGTAGGGTGTCTGGCTCTGTGTGGGGCGACCCATAAAAACCTTTTCTACTCAATCCGTATGGACTCTAGGTCGTCCGCCGACCCGAGCACGGTGGTCGTCGCTCATTGATGAGCTCGGGAGAGTGTGAAGTATGGTCTCGGACGCGAGTAGAGGTGATTAGGCCGTCACCGACCTAAGCGAGGGCCCACCGTGGGGCTCACCTCATACCGCCCCTTGCTCAAGTTTTCTTGGGCGGCTTTATACCCATCCGGTGGGGTAGGCCTTTTGAACCTGACTCCTCATTTGGGCCTGGCGCGAGCCACAAAGCTTTTAGTCTTGGCCGCGCGCCCGATGGGCTTCGCGCGCCGAGCAACTGTTCGGCCTAAAGGCGAGACCGAGAGGTTACGGACACGTTGTTGGGGCGGCGTCTTTATGGCCCTTGACGCTGACAAGGCGAGGATTAAAAGCGGAGTGGTATTGAAACCAGGAGTTACCGGTGGCGCGACAGACGAGGGTGGTCGCGACGCCGCTTGACGGGCGCTGCTTGGCGGCGTTCGTTAAATCCTCTATAAATCGCCCGTTAGGTGCTTTGAGTGGTCACGCTTTCTTGCACTCTCTGTCTCGCCTGCGAAACAAGAAGAGCACCAGAGAGCTAAGGAAAAAAACTCGACCTTTCTTTCTCACCTTCGATCGTCTCCCCCGTGAAGATGTCGTGGCGAGTGCCCGCGCCAAGACGGTGCGGCGCTCGGCAGTGAAGAAGGGCTTCCTCATGCCGCAGACCTTTCCTTGGAGGGTGCCGACCAGGGCCACCACCCCGCTGCCGCGGCGACGAGATCGTGGTGCCCACCTCGTTCTTGGAGCGGCTTTGGCCGCTGCACCCGTTCGTCCGGGGTGTTGTTTCATTACAAGGTGGAGGTGCACCATCTCAACCCTAATGGGGTCCTCCACATCGCCATCTTCATCCTGTTGTGCGAAGCCTTCTTGGGGATCGAGCGACTGGGCGTTGTGGAGGCACTTCTTCGAGCAAGGCTCGGAAGGACAGGCCGTCGGCGCCGCGGCGCCTCGGGTGGCTGGCCCTCGGCCGCCCGGTCGAACACGGAGTACCGAGGTAAAGCGCCTCGTCTAACAAAGTGGCGTTCGAATGGCTCGTCAAGCGTCGGCGACAGCGCCCCTCGTTTCACCGGAGAGCTTCCTATGGCGGAGGGGCGGTGAACCGGGCGCAAAAGAGGAGAAGAACAAGCCGCCCCGATCGTGGAGCGGATCGGGGCTCAAAGGAGGCGGGCTCACCGGGGCGTGGTTGTGCGCGCCTTCATGGGGATGCGCGTGCAACCACTTGTGCACGAGCCGCACCCCTGTTCGCATATCGAGGGCCGTCCGGCCGGCGAGGATGGCGAACCCAGCTGGCGCTGTCGAGGTGGAGGCTCGGGTGGCGGCGTTCTGGTGAGCGCCATGCGTGGCGCGGATGGCCACCCGAGCCATCTCTCGGCTTTTCGCGAATCTGTAGCCGGTGAAATTCCTTTCGCTTCTCTTTTCTTTGTCCTTCGCACTTGACCGACATTCCTGCATCCTCTCGGGGCTCATGGGGATGTCTTCCCAGCGCCGCTCCCGGGGTATAAGAAGCGCGGCGGCCTCCGGCGAGGCAGCGGTGACTCCTCCGCAAGAAGCGGAAGGAGGAAGGAGGAGGAAGAAAAGTAAGAGCAGCAGCGGCGCAGCGCAGCAAGGATGTGTCGAGACCACCGCCGTGGGGCGACCTCCAGCGCAATGGCGGGAGTGCCTCCGGCCACCTATGGTGGGTTTTTTTTCGACGCCGATCGGCGGCGGCGGCGTGGACTCGGCGAGGCGGCATCATGGGCCCGTGGTACGGATCCCAGTGGGGTGATCTTGCGCTTGCGGTCGTCGTCGCGTCTCGGTGGAGGTGGCCGAGAGCGACCCGGCCGACTGCCCATGGCGGGGGCGGCAAGAGAGCGCGCGTGCCACGCACCCGCTTCGACCTTGTAAGTGTATTATTATTTTATTTTGGAGCATTTTTCTTTTGGCAAAGCCGCCCGAGTGACTCTTGAATCTTTGCAGCGTCACGGCGCCTATCTTGGGGTGATCGTGGGGCGTGCCACATCGGCCCGCAAATGCTTGGCGCGGTGATTTGGTGACCGGTTGGGTCGGTGAAGGTCGCGGCGTCGGCGTCCGAGTGCGCGGCGCCTTCGAGGGACAGAGCCCCACCGGAGATCGTGTCAAGAAGAACTTCCGCCGCCTCGGCGAGACCCTCCGGACGGCGTGATCGTCGTTCGAGATGAGACAATGGCGTTGCCGGTGATCGCGCCCGATCGTGGCGGGCCGGCGACGGAGGTGCCGACCCCTCGTCCCATGGGAGGTGCCGACCGATGCCCCTCGGCGCAGTCGCGAGGGATTCTGAAGGTTGACCTCGTCACCCTTGCCCATGGTGCTTTGGGACGGGTGGCGCCCCGCCCGAGCGAGCGGAGGGGCGCCGCCGGTGTAATTCGGTCGGGCATCATGGGTGAGCGGAGGAGGCGAGTGGGCCACCCTTCGGCAAAGGCTGAATGGACGCCAGCGAGATAGGCGGATCCGTGAAGGTCGGCCCTTGCTCTGAAGTCTTCCACTAGGCGCTGGATATGATGGTCGGGAGTCGGCCGATCGCCCGGTAGGTCGGTAGAAAAAGTTCGATTCGTTGCACATTTTGATAGTTCATCCGTGCGACTAGCGGAGTGTCCACATTTTGACACTTGCGGGCTCGCCGTCGTCGGTCGAGCTCTGCGGCGCTCAAGCGGATCAAGCGAGCTGCGGCGGAGAATGCGATCAGTTGCGCTTGGTGCGCCTAGCCAGAGGCCACAGGCATTAGGCGTCGGGCGGTGGTGATCCGCCAAGGATTTGAAGAGGCCACAAAGGCCCTTCATGATGGCGCCTAGGAGGCAAGGCTTTGGCGAAGTGGCGGGCTGGAGTCCTCCCCGATGGAAGTCACCGAGGCCAAGGATCCGCCGTTGTTGCGGAGGGATCGCGTGAGACGCAGTAACACGTCTGCGGACCGAGGAACAAGGCTCGGGGATTGCCCGAGTTCGCTCCGTGGTATCGCCGTAAGAGGTGGCCGGTGAAGACTTCATCTGGGCGCCAAGTGGGCGGCAATCGACCAACTCATGGCGGTAAGTGTCTCAATTCTTCAATTAAGTTTGGGGTGCGACCCACAGGCGAACTTATCAAAATCTCCTTAATCTGCAGAGGCGCGAGAAGAATCGGCGTCGCCGTGGAGGCGAGAACGGCCCGCCGCCGCGCGACGTGGCAATCGTGGCGGGGCGAGGCGGCGGCGTTGAAGGTTCTTGAGGGCGGTCGGGCCGAGATGAGCGCCAGTGGAGGCCCTCCGCAAGGCCGGTCGGAGTCTGCGACCGCATCCTTAGGCCGGGCGGGCGAGTGCCTTGCCCGCTGGCCGGCCCAGTGCGGACTTTGTAGAAGAGGCGGTGGTCACCGTGGCTGCGCAGAGCTTCATCGGTGGTGGTCAACACCATCTCGTACTACGACGGCATCGACCTCATGGCGGTGGTGGGGCGGCGTGGCGGGAACCGGATCGACGAGGAGATCGATCGGTTCGAGCTCTTGGTTGAGCCGACGCCCGGAGATCGCCACCGCATCCCGCCGCAGTCGCCTCCGAGGAAGCGAGGCGCCAACTCTCCGCCTCGCCACCGGTCGCCGCCAAGAAGAATAGAAAAAGTTAGCTTTATCCTTCTTAGATTGTAAAGACCGTTATTTAAACAATCTTGAAATTATCAAGTCCAGAATCGTCCCTCGTCCTTTTTCGTATTTAGGATGAGCGTTTGGCGACCATAGCCCTAAGGACGCGAGGGCCACTTATGCGTAGGTCGGGTTGTTTTGGGAGGAGCGAGGTGGATTGGAGACTTGGCTATACAGCAGTTAGGCGCACTTGTGAGGATAGGAGTGTTCTAGACCGGCGGGGATCTTTCCACTCGGGCACTTCCTTCTTCCGCAAAGTGCTACTTAGCAACCATAGCGGCTGGGCGAAAGCGTAACACTTGGGTTGAGAGGGTCACCGCTCGGGATGGACCTCATGACCGGTCGGGTCACGTACCCTCATAAGCGCGTGGGATAGCCGAGTTCGTGCGGGAGGAGTGTTCCTGCCGACCAAAGGTCACTCCACTCGGTACTTCCTTCTTCCGCGAAGTGTTAGCAACCATAGCCGTGGCGTATGGAACAGTAGCACTTGGGTCAAAGGAGTTACTGCTCGGAAGGACCTTGTGGTCGGTTGGGTCATCAATCCGCGCAAGTGCCGGCCGGGAGCGGCTGAGCAGGGCGCGAAGGCAGCCCAGTCGTCACTGCGGCGACAGTGCTCGGAAGGAAGAAGGTAAAGAGCATGCTAGGAAGAGGAAAAGAGTTTAGGGATAGAATCGCCTTAACTTTTCAATGTTCGGGCATTAGGGAGGATGCGACCATCGGCGTCCTTGAGTCGAAGGTGCGGTCGGAGAACTTCCACGACGGTGAAAGGACCCTCGTGGCGTCGACTTGTGCTTATCTTTGGTTGTGCGGACGACGCGCAGAACCAAGTCGCCCGGTGAAGGATCGTCCTCGAACTTGGCGGTACGTGGTAGCGCGAGGCTTGTTGATATCTGGCCGACCGCGGGGCGGCCACGTCGCGTCCTCGTCGGTGGTCGATGGCGTCTTGTTGCGGCGAGCCCGAGCCTCATCGAAGGCTTGCAATCTCGGGAGCCGTATTCGGTCGATGGGCAAAGCGGCCGGCGCGAACACCATAAAGAAGGTGTGAACCCGGATGCGCCGGGTCGGCGTGGTCGCGCAGACTCCGGAGGACGGAGGCGGCTCGGCTACCCAGCGCCTGCGAAATGCTTGAGCCGGTCGAAGATCCGCGGCAGAGTCCTTGAAGGATCATGCCGTTAGTGCGCTCGACACGCCGTTAGTCCGCGGATGGGCTCTCACGCCCAATCGACACGGATGTTGAAGTCGTCCACGAACTCGAGAAATTCCTTCCCGTGAAGCGTGTTCCGTTGTCGGTGATGATGGAGTTTGGGACTCCAAACCTAAAAGCGATGTCGCGGAAGAAGATGGCCGCTTATACCGGCGTGGCGTTCACGGACCGCTTGGCCTCTATCCACTTGGTGAACTTATCTACCGCGGCGGCGGTGGGTGAAGCCCGGCGCTTTCTGAAAGGCCCGACCAAATCGAGTCCCAGACGGCAAAAGGCCACGTGATGGGGATCGTCTGTAAAGCAGAAATTTGGCGGATCGTCTGCGAGCAAAGAAGCTGGCATCCTTCGCGGTGCGTCTGATATGCTCGGCGTCGACCGGTGGTTGGCGATGAAACCTTGTCGAAAGGCCTTTCCCACAAGAGATCGGGTCTGCGTGGTGACCGCGAGACTCATTGTGTATGTCGTCCGGTAATTTGTTTTCCTTGGTCGGTCAAGATACATTTTGGAGGACCGGAGGGACTCCTTTGTAGAGTGCAGGCGATCGGGGCGAAGATTTTGCCGCCGGGCGGCGCCGGCCTCGGTCGGGTCGGGGAAGTGATCCGTCCGTCAAGCGGTCGATGTAGGGCCTCCTCGATCGGACTCAAGTGCTAGCACACGCGGGCGAATCCGGCCAAGTCTCGCCCGACCAGCGCGTCGGTCCGGGCGGCCGTCTTGGATTGGTCGGGTGGCCGCCTTGCCCCAGAGTCGGTGGGCGATGGGCATGGTCGAGCGAAGATCCGGGCGGGGCGGGCTCTCTTTGGAGGCAAGATTGGCGGTGATCGGCCTCGCCATTGTAGCGTCGGTAGCTATGGTGAAGCTCGAAACCCTTGAACGCGCTCCTCGGCGTACTTCTCGGCGATGCTGCGGCCATGCGGGCGTCTCGGGGCTCGCGACCTTCATGACAGTCGACGACAAGCTTGGAGTCCCGTGGGCGTAGGAGCCGCGAGCACCGTCGGCGGCGATCGGAGACCGTTGGCGAGCCTCGTGCTCGGCAATGTTGTTGGTCGCGTCGAAGAGCAACCTAATGGCGTATTGAAGCTGTTCCAGTGGGGAGATGATGGCGACTCCGCGCCGCGCCATTCTTGAGTGTAAGACCCGTCGAAGTACATTGTCGATGCTGGGGTCTTGACCCACTGTGGTGCACAGGCCGGTCCACTCGGCGACGAAGTCGGCGAGCTGCGACTTGATCGCCGTCAGGGGCGTATATTATTCCATGGCGCTAAGCTCGGCGCCCATTTGGCTATCCTTCACGAGGCATCGCGATTGTGGATGATCTCGCCTAGTGGGGCGTGGTCACCACGGTGATGGCGTCTTGATCAAGTAGTGAGCGAGTTTCCTCTTTGCGATGAGCACGCGTGAAGTAACTACGCACTGTGGGTACCAGAGTCTTGGACTCGGAAAGTACCTCAGCGATGAAGTAGACCGCCGTTGTACCTTGAGCTCACGGCCTTCTTCCGCTCGCTCCACCACGAGGGCCGCGGCGGCGACTTGAGTAGTGGCGGTGATGTAGAAGCGGCGGTTCACACAGTGCCGGGCGACCGGGATCGAGGCGAGAAAGGAAGGCCTTGGCGGGTGAGGGCCTCCCGAGCCTCGGTGTCAAGCGAAGCGGTCGGATTTCTTGAGCGGCAGAGAGGCGGCATTCGCGTTCGGCGCGAGACGAAGCGGCTCAAAGCGCGGGCATCCGGTCGACCTCTGGACCCCTTGAGGTTCTTGGACGGGCCCATCCTTGCGATCGCGAGATCTTCTCTGATTGGCCTCGATGCCTCGCTCGAGCGATGAAGCCTAAGAGCTTTCCTTTGGGGACCCGAAGCGCACTTCTGCAGGTTGAGCTTTATGCGAAACCGTCGAAGGTTCGCGAAAGTCTCTTCTAGGTCGGCGATAAGGTCGTCGACCTTCACGGTCTTTACGACAATATCGTCGACATACGCCTCAACGTTGCGGCCGATCGGTCATTGAAGCACGTTTGCATACATCGGTGGTATGTAGCGCCGCGTTCTTGGTAGAAGGGCATTGTGACATAGCGAGCAGCGAGCGGAGTGATGAAGGAAGTCGCGAGTGGTCGGACTCCTTTAGCGCAATCGGTGGTAGCGAGTAGGCATCGAGAAGGAAAGAGACTCGCACCCGGTGGAGTCGATGACTTGGTCGATCGAGTAAGGGAATGGGTCCTTGGGGCATGCTTTGTTGAGACTCGTATAGTCAACACACATTCTCCATTGCAGTTCTTCTTTTTACAAATCTGAGGTTGGCTAGCCACTCGGGTGGCGCACCTCTTTACAAACCACGCCGCCAAGAGTTTGGCGATCTCCTCCCCTATAACCTGCGCCTTTCCTCGTCGAGCGGCGCGGCGTTGGCGGCCGACTTTGAGCACAGTCGGACGCTCAAGGAGTGCTCGGCGACCTCCTTTGGAATGCGGCATGTCGGAGGACCTCCATGCGAAGACATCTTTGTTAGTGCGGAGGAAGTCGGCGGCGCTTTCCTATTTGGCGGGGCGTGGCTCGACCCGCGCGGTCTTAGTCGGATCACGAGGATCGGCCGTGACCTCCTTCGTGTCCTCGGCGGTTGAAGGATCCGCCCCGACGATTCTTTGGATTGAGGGGCGGACTCGCGGCTTCCTTCTGAGCTTGTTGAGTTCCGCGAGGCAGCGACCGCCGAGGCGAGCTCGCATTGCCGCTCGCGATTGAAGCAAATTTGGAAAGGCGATGCGGTAATGACTCCATGCGGTCGGGCATCTTGACGAGGTAGGCGTGGCGGGGATCGCCATGAACTTGGCGTAGCATGGCCTCCCGAGGATGGCGTGGTAGGCGCCGGGAAATCCACGACCTCGAAGGTGAGGTCTCGGTGCGGAAGTTTCCGGCTCCCGAAGGTGGCAGGCGGTCGACTGCCGGCGGATGGGCTTGGCGGCGGGATGGCGCCATGGAAGGTGCCTTGCTTGGCGGAGGCTTGGCGCGGGACCCCATAGCGTCGAGCGTCTCAGCGTAGAGGATGTTAAGGCCTTGCCCCGTCCATCGACACCCCGTGTGGCGCCGTTCGACGGCAGGTGACCACGTGAGTACCTCCCGGTGTGGGGCGCGATCGGGGTGATCGGTCCGATCAAAGGTGATCGGGAACTCCGACCACGAAGATATTGGGGGCGCCCGCGCGGCGGTGTGGACCTCGCGATAGCGAGCTTGAGTCGGCGCTTGTCGGCGTAGCAAGTCGATCCTCCGAAGATCATGAGCGGCCGTCGGGCTCGGGAACTCGTCGTCGCCTTCTTCTCCGCCGTTCGCGGGGCGCGGCGAGCTTCTTTCCTTTGCCCGCGGCGTGGTGGGGGCGCTAGAGAGATAGCGCCTCGGGACCCGCGATCCGGTACTTGTGCAGCGGAGAACCCATGGTTCGGGCATGGGCCGTCCATCAATTTCTCGAAGTGGTCGGGGCGGCGGTCGGCGCGCGCTGCTTTATGGCGAGGCGGTCGGCCGTGGCGACACTTCAGGTCTCACGGATCGCTTCCGTGTCGCCCGCTTGTCGAAGCGGTCGGGAGAGACCGGTTTGACGCCGGGGCTCTGTGGGCCTTTCCTCCTTCGAAAATAGCCCTCGGCCTCCTCGCCGAGGCGTGGTTGAAATGGCGATGTCGAGAGTTCCTTGGTGGTCTGGGCTTGGCGGCCCGACTTGTGCACCAAGGCCTTGCGGAAGTGCCGTAGATGAAGGCTCCCACGACATCGGCGTCGGAGATGTCGGGAGCTCGTTACTTGGCGGGAAAACCGCGGATGTAGTCGGAGGTTTCCTGGCTTTGTTTGCGCCCGCCAGTCGAGGAGTTTCGGCGCTTGTAAGTGCCACGGAATTCCGACGAAGAGATTCTTCAAGTCGGCCAGTTCTGACAGTTTTTGGCGGCGGTACTCGAGCGAGCTCGGCCGAGTCCGCGAGTAGATGGGAAGTCTTGGATGATGAAGAGATCATCTGTCGCTCCCGACCCGACATGCGGCCGGTAATCTTGAGCGGACACACAGGTTGGTGGCCCGGTGTACCAGCAATGTTGGTGGCGCCGGAATCGGGCGGAAATCCGCTGGCGGATCCTTGGCAAAAAGCCCGTGGTCGGGACCATCGGGGCTCGGGCTGCTGATAGTGGCGCTCACCATCCGCAACACGTGAGTGGCGGCGTCCTCGCCATCTTTCTTGGCGCCTCGAGGTGGCGCGGATGTCGTAAACATTACCGTATTTGGCGCGCCGAGTGCGTGAGGCACAGGGTGGTTCATGGTGGGGTGCGGTCTTGGCGCACCAGTGGCTCCATGTGGCAGAGCTGGGGCGATGGCGGAAGTAAGCGCCGGTGTGGTAGGGCCGGAGAACTGCATGTCTTTGCCTGCGGCGCGCTCACCTGACCCGAAGGTTCGGTAGGTAGCTCGGCCTCGGGTTGCGGGCTCCGGAAGGCCTCGGAGCGGCATTGCGGCCGCGGCCACGTTTTGGCTTGCGTGAGGAAAAAGCGGAAGCGCCGGATTACGCCCCCAACTTGTGGTGTTCTTGGCGCGCGCGCCGTGCGCGTCGCCCGGCGCTGCGCGGGCTCGGGCTCGTCTGCTCGAGTCGGCTGGGCCGTCGAGCTCGACCCGCCGCTCCTCCGACTCTCGCGTTGCCATTGGAGCTCGGTGGCGAGCTGGCGCGTTCGGCAGCGCGCTGGTATTCCCCCTCCACGTGCCTCGGTCGCGCCGGACGGGACCGTCGTAACGCGGTGGCTACGACCAAATCGGTGTGCGCCACGTTGCACTCGCGAGTCTGCGCTGCTGGCGGGATACTCGCGTCGGGCTTGGGCCGTGGTGGAAGAGTCTTCCGAACTTCGTGGGCGGAGGTTGGCATGTAGCCGACCGCCGCCACGATCGCGAGCCTCGGGGGTGACATGGTCACCCGCCGGGCCTCTGGGAGTTTCGCCGGCCGCGGCGGAGCACTCCTCGGGTTCGGCCGGGGCTGCGGCGCTGGCCGGAGCTTAGCGTAATCGCCGAGAGGGCGCCCAAGCTCTCGTGGCGCTGTCTTCGGAGGCAGCGAGACAGCGTGAGCCCTCCCGTCGGGTGTGGCCGAAGTCGAGGCCGGCGGATCCGGTTCCCGGCGCGATCATGCCGTCGCGTGGTGGATGCCATCGAGGAGATAAGCGGAATCCGGAGATGGTGATGAAGGCGCCTGAAGCCCCTACAGCGCGCCAGCTGTCGGCGTTTTCGGGCCGGCAAGTAAATTTGTAAGTCTAGAAATTGTCGCGTTCCCTCCTGAATGGTTAGACTCGGGAGTCCAAGATGTATCTTGGTTGGTGAAGGTCCCTACTCCGATTCGTGTGTGGTGGTATGGTATTACTCTTGAGTACGAGATAGTGCACAAAGTTTTACAAGCGAGAATGCCAATGGCTTAGCGAGATGGGTTTGATAGCGCTCTCTCCTTTCTTGTTCTTGCTCGTTGCCCCTCTGAATCGTTTAGCCTGCCTCCTTTTATACGAAGGAAGGCGGGTTACATCGAGAGTTAGGAGGAAAGCGAGGCGACCTCGCTAGGAGCTCCGGTCCTTCGTCACTGTGGGTGAGTCGCCACCCGTCTTGCCCATCTTTGGGTTGGTAGCCTTGGTGGTCGGGAGGTTAGGTATTTCGGGAAGTAGCGTACTTGCCCTCGTGATCCTTGCGAATCTTGGCGTCGAGTGCGTGGCGTTGGTGCTGCCTCGGGAGGGCGTGCGCTCGTCTTTGTCGTGGTAGTTGATGAAATTTGGAAGCTTTGTCTTCTCTGATCACGAGATCTTCTTGGGAAGG
This sequence comes from Otatea glauca, assembly GCA_036346275.1. Classification (NCBI taxonomy): domain Eukaryota; kingdom Viridiplantae; phylum Streptophyta; class Magnoliopsida; order Poales; family Poaceae; genus Otatea; species Otatea glauca. The sequence continues at coordinate 56,648,787 of CM070714.1, read as the reverse complement.
AGCCACGCCCTTGTATAGTCGCTCACGATTGACCTTATTCGAGTGCGTGGCGGTAGGCGGTGAGGACGACACGCGGCACTCGGCGTTTGTCACCTTGGTTTGGTTGGAGTCGGGAGATCCCGCCCGCCAAGATGGGGTCGGGGCTTTGCAGTCGGATTCGCTTCCTGGCGGTCGGGAGCGGATGCCTTCTTGTGATCTCGCAGCGATTCGGTCGTGGCCGGCGGCGCGACTGTTGGGGTATCCTTTTATTAGTATTCGTCATATATATAGAGCACGAGCAGTAGCAGTTGTACTGCCCTTTTTCCCGTTGGGGTTTGGTAAGATAGACAGGGTAGGTCAACTACTACCTTTTTATAAGAATTTTAAGGAGTGTGAGTCATAAGTCAAAAATACACACACGCTGAACTGAAATTTTTAATCCGGGGTATATAGGATTTGAGAAACATTGTTGTACTCAGAATGACCCATTTGCGCCGGACCAAAAATATCGGTTTGTCGTACTCAAAGAAGTTTGTGCCGGACTGAAAATATTGGTCTGATGTACATATACTTTGGCTTATATTGATATCAACAAAACAATATTTGCGCCGGACTGAAAAAGTTGGTCCGGCGTACACATGGTTTTGTTCCATTTGAATACCAGCGAATAACGTTTGTGCCGGACCGAAAAAGTTGGTCCGGAGTACATGGGAAAACGGCTGGTTTTATCTGAAAGAAGTGTGTTTGCGTCGGACCAAAAAAGTTGGTTCGGCGTACACATAGAATTTTTGTCTGCATCAAACTTCATATTTCTGGTTAAGATTTAAACAAAATAAATCTTAACACAGACTAGAATTTTATTTAGAGTGAAAAATATAACTTATGTCGGACTAAAATTTATAAGAAAATTTAGATTGGTCCGACGTAAACAGTGTACGCTTGGTTGAAAAGAATCAAAGAAGAAATCTTAACGCCGGACTGAAAAAAGTCGGTTCGGCGTACATGGAATACGCTCGGTGAAGAGAACTCTTAGCGCCGAACCGAAAAAGTTGGTTCGGTGCACATGGTGTGCGCTCGGTTGGAATTGAACTTTGATAATGTTTGAGCGCCAAAAAGATGTTTGATCTAGAGAGAATTCTTTTTGCCTGAGACATAGAAGACTTGGATTTTGAATGAGAAAATTGAAATGTCTTATGCTCCAAGTAATCTTAGTGATTTTGCATATTAACTAAGATCAATTTTTATGTATAATCCCTCTTAATAGTACGGTGAATCTAGCTATATGACTTGAAATAATTTCAAGCCAAAACTAAAACAAGTACCTTAGTCTTGATCTTCAGATACAACAGTTGTCAGCTTCTTCTTAGTATCGTTTGTAAGGATAAAGTTGGCATAGAGGGGGATGAATAGGCAACTTTAAAACTTTTTATAATTATTATTATGAAAAAAATTTCTCAATAAAAACGCAGAAACGAAAGCAGTTAGAATAAAAGTCCAGAACAACACTTGTTCAAGAAAACTTTGTAAGAGAGGGAATTTCGAAAGAGAAACTATATCGAGAATAAAGAGAGATAAAAAACAAACACAGGAGAACACAATGATTTTTCACCGAGGTTCAGAGATCACTACTACGTCCCCGTTAGAGCACTTCCTCAGAAGTATTGCTCCACCAAACAGCCAATCTCAATGGCTTTTGATTTTCCACTATCTTGACTCTTTCACTACTCCAGTGAGGTGAGTCTCAAACCTTTCACAGCAATGGTGGCCTTCCACAATCACTGTTGGATAGGTCGCACCAACAACTTCTCCAACCATCTAGGAACAGCTAGTTCCAAGAGTAATATACTATCCACAAGCCCTGTCTCTTGGTTCAGTAGCTAGATGCAAACTAGACTTAGCTTGGAGCAAGCACTCTAAATATTAGAATGAGTGTTTGTGATTTTCTGAGTTGAAGTTCAAAACTCCTTGATGGAATGAAACTCAGGAATTCTAAAGATCAAAGAGTTGTATAGGATTTGAATGATGTCAAAGATGTTCAGGATATAAAAAATGTGAATGTGCAAAAGCTCTGTATGTCATTTGTGAACACAGGCATTCTATATATAGACCCTGAACAGAAATAACCGTTACTCCTGCCATTTGCCCGTTGGGGGTTGGTAGGATAGATGGGGTAGGTCAACTGCTGCCTTTTTAAAGAATTTCTACGGTGTATGAACCATAAGTCAAACTACACACACGCTGGACTGAATATTTTGGTTCGGGGTACATAGTCTTTAGAGGCGTTGTTGAACTCAGAATGACCTATTCACGCCGGACCGAAAAATCGGTCCATCGTACACATGCATTGTTTAGCTTTGATACTAGAAAGACAATGCTTGCGCCAGACCGAAAAAGTTGGTCCGGTGAACACATGGTTTGTTTCTTTTGAGTACTAGCAAATGACGTTTGCGCCGGACCAAAAAGTTGGTCCGCCGAACATGGGAAAACGACTGGTTTTATCAGAGTTAAACAAGTTTGCGCCGGATCGAAAAAGTTGGTCCGACGTACATGGAATTCTAGTCTGTATCAGACTTCATATTTCTGGTTAAAATAAATTTTAACACAGACTAGAATTTTATTTAGAGTGAAAATATAACATTACGTCGGACTAAATTTAAGAAAGAATTCAGATTTGGTCCGACGAATAATAGTTATACTTGGTTGAAAAAAATCAAAGAAGAGCTCTTAATGTCGGACTGAAAAAGTTGGTCCGGCGTACATGGAGTACGCTCGGTAAAGATAATTCTCAGCGCCGGACCGAAAATATCGGTCCGGCGTACAAGTTGTACGCTCGGTTAGAATTTTGAACTTAGGATCTTTGAGCGCCTGAGCAAAAGAAGTTTGGTTCAGAGAGAATTGTTTTGGCTAACAAGATAAAACTCTGGATTTTTGAGTGAGAAATATGAAAAGTCCTATGCTCCAAGTAATCTTAGTGATTTTGCATATGATCCAAGATCATTTCTTATGTATAATCCCTCTTAATAGTACGGTTATTCTAGCTATGTGACTTGAATCAACTCCCAAGCCAAAACTAGAAAAATACCTTAGCCTTGTTCTTCAGGAATAGCATTTGTAAGCTTGTACTAAGTATGCTTCTTGATCATCAACACCAAAACCTACAAAATAAGTATAATAAAAAGAATAGGGGGCCTAGATGCTCTCAATCTCCCCCTTTTTGGTGATTGATGACAATATTTTTTATTTTATACTTAGAGAGCTAGCAAGGTTACTTATTTCTTATCCTGTAGATAAAAGTTAGTCTGATAGAACAAATAAGTAGTTTAAACAACTCAAGTATTTTATACTCCCCCTGAATGAATGCATGAGATGAAATTCAATTAACTTCAGAAACATTCAAGAAATTCAATTGAATACGTGAAGCAAATTCAGAAGCATTCAGGATAGGTTTTTTCAGATATCAAAAAGATTCGAGAAAAGCAAATGCATAAATCAAAGTCCATAAAAGTCTTGAGTTTCTGTATAACAGATTCTTCTTCTTATAACAAGCTTAGATAGATTACTAAGAGACGAGTTTCTACACAGAGAACTATTATGATCTTAGCCCTTTTTAACCAAGATGTTCTTCTCCTCCCCCTTAAACTAACTCAATTTTAACTAAGCTATTCTTCTCCCTCTTTAGCATCAATAGCCAAAAAGGTTACTTCTTGCGCTTTGAAAAAGTCCTTTTCAGCATACTTGCCATTCTGGAACTTGTGCTTCTTCTTGGAGGGGAAGACGATGATTGCTCTTGGTCTTTGTCAGAGAGAGGAGTAGCCATAGCTTGATCATGCCAACTAGGATAATCGGGATCACCGGTGAGGTTGAGCGTGAGTTCATTGAAGTCTTCTTTGGACATTTCGATTAGCTCTTGAGTTTCATCAGACTTATCCAATAAGAGCTGTGCAATTTGTTCCTGATTAGATACCAAATTATTTCTAGCATCTTCAGTGTAGTCCCGAAGATAATCAAACATATCTCCTTGCCAATTCAAACAGCTGCCAGCCTTTTCAAAGTTCTTGCATACATTTTGAGCAAATTTGTCAACCTTTGTATCTTGAGCATTCTGCTTTTTGTTGAGATCATACATTCTGTCCTTGATCACAAGCTGTTCAGTTTTGATCTCTCCTAACCACTTCCTCATATCCCATTGGTTTTCTCTGATCATATCAAACCTTTTATAAGTTTCATTTCTGAGATTTTCTTGGTCTTGATAGATCTTTTGCAGCATTTCTTGCTGTTGTTGATTGGCTGCCATTAGTTCACTGTGTCTGTGTGCTGCCAATCTTCTTTCTTCTTCAAAGTTCTCTTGAGAAAGTCTGAGGTCAGAGTTGTATTGTTGCTCAAAGGAAGTGAACCAACCTGGCTGAGAATCCCACTAGGATGGTTGTTGACCAAAATCATGAGTGGACTCAAGTTCAGCAAAATGAGAATAATGAGAGTCTTCATCTGATTGCTGAGAGGATGTTGGCATAGGACCCTGAGGTGGCCTAGAACCACCTGCTTCATGCTCATGAGTTGCTGAAGGAAATTTTTGAGATTCCATGAACCTAGCTGTTGCAGCTAGTTCTTGTAATTTTTGTATTTCTTCATCTTCATGATGAGATTCAGAGCTTACAAGAATCTCAGTGCCTTCATGCTGTCCAAAAATCTGATGACTCAAACTCTCAGAGCCATAACCCAATATTTCTGTAGGTGTATGAGTATAGGCTGGAGAAAATTGTTCCTGAGTATGATAGCTATGACTTGGATCTCTACCAACATCATCTGAACTTGCATGAATCTCAGTATCCTCTTGAGCACTTGGCTCATGAATCACTGAAAGTGGAGAAGGAAGTCTAACTGGCCTTTCATCTTGAGCAGCTGGCTTGGGCATTTTGTTGCTTTGGTCTAGAGTTAAAGTTCCTGTCCATCTCAAGCTAGGAGATGATTCCTTGAGTCAAAAACATTTGAGTGATTTGCATGGCAAAAGGGATAGGACTGCCCATTTTTCTGTAAATAGCTTCTTCCATCTCTCCAAAAATATAATCTGTCAGATCAATGAGTTGTCTTGACAGAATGAGATGTAGCAACCAAGCAAGACATGGAGTTACTCCCTCTTTGTATCCAGTCTTAGGGTAAATTGTGTGTCTAAGGATCAAGAGCAGAGCTTTGGCTTCGGCAGACAAACAATGAACTCTATTAGCATTAAACCCAGCCTCATGGATATCTCTGTAGATGTGAGCAGATACTTGCAAATCAGGTATGTCACCAATCTGCCTCCATCTATTTCCAGGGTACATCCTATCATGAATCCTAGTTCTGTTTAGCAAAGAACTTGAGGCTCCAATAGCAGCTTCAAACTGATGTGATCTCACTTTTCTCTTTTTTCCATCAATAGTACACAAAATATAGTGCCTGTTCTTGTTTATTAACACAGATGCATAAAATTCCAATATTCTGCTTTCATTCCAAGCTGGCCCAATAGAAGACATTAGTGCAGCAAGGCCAGGAGTTGACCTTACACAATCTAAAATTCTATTTGATACTAGGACTGAGCAAATCTGGTTCCAGTCCACATATTGATGCTTACATGTAGTGTGAGATTTACCGTTCTTATTTTTCCTGTTTTTGTACCCCAAGAATATGTTTTTCTGAAAGGGGGTGATAAATTGCTCATTTAAGGGGGGTCTATCAAAGGGAAACCAAATCTTTTCTGGAACCAATCTTACTGATCTTAGTTTCTTCCCCCCCAATGTACCTAGCTCATGCCCAACAATCATGTCAGTTTCACTAGAGAGCTCTATTTCTTCATCTGAGGATATGTCTGCACCAGGCTCATAGTCATTGTCATATGAAGAAGGGGAATCATGTGGCACAGGTTGTTTCCCCCTTTTTGGTGGTTTAGTAGTTACTTTCTTTACTACACCACCGCATCTTTAGGATTATTGGATCTCATGCTGCTTTTGGCTTTTTTTCTCTTTGACTTTATCAGCAATTTTTCCAAGAAGACTTCTTTTGTCAGGATTATCAGAACTCATCTTGACTCAGAATTCTTTTCAAAAGCAGAAATACTAAGCTGATTTTGATGAAAAGCAGAGGCTGATTACTGACAATGTCAAGCGCGAGAATTTGAAGAACAACCTAAGTAACAGAAAAAGGACCTTAAGAGATTATTTCTAACTAGGGTTTCGATCTAGCAAAAAGAAGAGATAAGATTGAAGAACTTACAGGACCCTAGTCGCAGAGGCTTGAGCAGATTGAACACCGTTGCCAAACACCCGTTCAGGATGAGCTTCGGTGTGAAGAGAATGTGCTCAGGAGTTTTGCGAGAAGATTGATGAAGATGAACTTTGGTCAAATTGTATTTTGGTGAGGAGCAAGAAATTTTGAGAAACTTCTAAAGAAGAGGATGGTATAAATAGCACGGATTTTCAAGAGCAAAAGCTGCAATAAAGGCAATACAGACAAGCATAGGAAAGTAACGACTGCAACTGTCGTACTTTGAGGAGGTCTCTTTATGAAATAGTAGTTGGGATTGTAACCAGGGAATCCAAGAATTTAGTTTCCAAATTTGGACAGTTTTAGCAAAGATAAGCCCTAAGTAGATAAGATTTTGACGTGAACAGCAGAGATAAGAAATTTAGAAGATTGAGATCAAAACGATTTGAAAAAGATAAGGCATAGATGACAGAGCTATTGTCGTATGCGCCCTTGACTGCTTTTCAGTCTGCGCCAGACCGAGTCCTGATGGCTTTCCATCTGCGCCGGACCGTGCCTGTGTAAGACATGCTTGGTCCGCCGAAGTTGGAAATCTCTCGGTTACGTTTGGCCAGTTGTCCTTAGTTCTTGAAAATACAGAAGTAACTAATCTCTTAAAGATTTTCTGAGATCTCCTTTAAGAATAAAAAAATTAGAGAGATCTTAGAATAATCTTAATATATATCAATCAACCAATAACTTTAGGGAATATTGGATTTCAAATGGAAATGTATGAGCCCTAATTTTCATAAGAGCATGAGTATGATTTAACTTAAGCTCAAGAAGGGATAACTCATGTGCTGAATAATTTAGGTTTTCAAAATTAAGTTCTTATTTATATAAGTATTTTTCTTCTAAAACTTACTTAACCTGATTACTGTGTTTTAGGAAAGTATAGTATAGTAATAGAGAAAGAGAAGGTTTTTAGCAGCAATTTTATGACTATTAGTTTCTAAAGTAAGCCTTTTATTTTAGAATATAGTTTTAAACTCATTTCAGCACCAGAAATTTCTTTTGATCATATAAGGGTAGCAAGATATGCATGAGAGGCAAACTTGACTCCCCGTTAGTATGTTATTTCAAAGAATTTAAGCAACATTTGAAGAAGCAAGAATGTTTAGTTCATTTCTTAATTTTGAAAATCTGGCCTTATCAAGTGGTTTAGTGAAAATATCAGCCAACTGATCTTCAGTCCTTACATGGCTAAGCATAATGTCACCTTTCGCAACATGATCACGTATAAAGTGATGTCTAATTTCAATATGCTTAGTTCTAGAATGCTGGACTGGATTGTTGGTTATTTTCACTGCACTTTTATTATCACACAACAGAGGCACATTTTCAAACTTAATACCATAGTCCAAAAAGGTTTGTTTAATAAAAAGAATTTGGGCACAACAACTGCCTGCAGCAACATATTCAGCTTCAGTATGCCGATTGTATGAGGACAATTTTTTATTTATGTAGGTTATGAATATCTGTCAATTATTAAATACCTAGAGCCTATAACAGGGGATCTGTATACTGCTCGGTATGCCGATTGTATGAGGACAATTTTTCGTTATTAGGAGGAGAAAAGTACAACATTAGAGGATGCCTGAAAATAGATTGAAATGTCACTAGCATTCAGTTCTTAGACCCACACACTAAAGGATCCAAAACTTGAAGTTCGAAGGATTATAAATATGTAATAAATAGTTAATAAACTACCAGATATCTTCACTGATCATAAGAGAGTGACAAGATCTCATATATCTGTTGTAAACACACCTGAAAGAGTGAAAATACCCCAGAAGGATATTGATCCCACTCTTAACCCTCATGGTAAGAAGAGAGGAGACCTCTAGGTGTATGGGACTCAATTCTACGGAGACGTTCGTAGAAATAGAGAATCGAACAAGTAAGAACACTACCCATGATAGTAGAAGAAGCTCAAACTAATGTTGAGAAAATCCTTAAAGTGAGCTATCATGAAGATACTAACCGCATCCTTGAAGTGATCCATCTTGAAGATGATAACTCCAACAAATATTTGGGTGCACAATTTGATGCTGCGAAGTTGGAATACCCAAACTCCACCGTTATGGGAAATCACGAGGTGCTAGAAGAAATTAATGAAGAGATATCTCTGAAGTGATTCAGGAGAGTTGTATAAGGGAAAGGCTACAATTGTCGGTATATATTTTGCCTCAAAATTGCTTGATCTAGATCCAGAACCAAAGTCCATGGCGGAGTGCTAGAAGTGCTCAGATTGAGTCAAATGGAAAGAAGCAATTGAGGAGAAATTGCGCTCGCTTAATAAAAGAAAAGTATTTGGTCCTGTTGACTGAACACCTCTTAAAGTGGTCCCTGTAGGATCAAACTGGGTTTTCATCCGAAAGAGAAATGAAAAAAACCAGGTGGTGAGATATAAAAGCTAGGCTTATAGCACAAGGGTTCATGCAGAGACCCGATATCCATTACGATGGATTTTACTCTCCTGTAAGGAATAGAATAAAAGTTTCGATACTTGATATCAATGTCAGCTAGCTTAAACTTATCAATGCAGTGGATGGATGTAGTGATAGCATATTTATATTGGTCATTGGATATGGATATTTATATGAGAATCCCTGAAGGAGTCAAAATTCTAGATCCTAATAAAAGTAATTGCAACATGTATATCGTCAAACTGCAGAGATCGCTATATGGATTAAAACAGTCAGGGAGAAACAACCGACTTAGTGAGTCCCTCCTGAAGAAGGGTGCTCCAATTGTCCCTGTGTATTCATAAAGAGATTCCAGAATGGATTTAGTATCATTTCATTCTATGTTAATGATCAGAATATCATCGAAACCACATAGGAAATAAAGGAATTAAGCAGTTCTTATCTTATGATGGAGTTTGAGATGAAAGATTTGGGTAAAACCAAACATTGCCTAGGTCTGCAGCTAGAGCATTTTCCAGAAAGAATTTTTATACTCCAGTCTACTTATACTAAAAAGGTGTTGGAAAAATTCTATACAGATAAATCTCATCCTTTGAAGACCCTAAGATAGTAAAATCCCCTGAAGTGGATAAAGACTCTTTTAGACCGAGGATGGAAAATAAGGAAGTCTTAGGACCTGAAGTTCCATACTTAAGCGCCATTGGAGCATTTATGTATCTTGCGAATTGCACAAAGCCTGATATTGCATTCATAGTAAATTTACTAGCTAGACACAGTGCAGCTCCAACTAGAAGATATTGGGCTAATGTCAAGACTTTGCTCAGATCCTCCAATGTACACATGATCTTGGATTATTTTACCGAAAGGATCAAGCCTTGACTATAGTGGGATATACGGATGTTAGCAATCTGTCTGATCCCTACAGTGCCAAATCTCAGACTGGTTTTGTGTTTCTCTACGGTGGTTGAGCTGTTTCTTAGCAGTCTTTTAAGCAGACTTTGATAGCTATTTCTACCAACCATTAAGAGATTATAGCATGTGGTTAGTCATATCTTAAAGTCATGTGACATTAATACCGTTGATACCCCCATAATTATCTATGAAGATAATCCACGACTTCGGTTCCACATGCCTCGCTCCGGCCCGCCGCCTACCTCGAAGGTAGGCTTCACGGGCCTCGCTCCGTCCCGCCATCTACCTTGAAGGCCTTGCCTCGGCGTGGCAACGCCGCATCGACGACTTCAGGCTCCACGGGCCTCGCTCCGGCTCACCGCTCGCCTTGAAGGCCTTGCCTTAGAGTGGCGGCACCGCGTCGACGACTTCGGCTCCACGGGCCTCATTTCGGCATGTTGGCATGGGACTCACTTTAGTGCGCTACCCGCCTCGAAGGCCTTACCTCGATGTGGTGACACGACATCGGAGGTAGTGCCCCCATCAGCTTTGCTTAGTTACGCCGTCCGTCCTGAAGACTTGGCCGTAGTATGACGGCACGTCATCGACTAGGGCGAGGTTGCTTCCACGACCTCACTACTCGAAGACCTTGAGTTCCCTCGACATCCGAGGGGGCCAAGGAGAGAACCTATAGCTTTTGCTCGCCCTTCGTAGCCCCGAAGCTTCCAGATGAGGGAGTACTATTGTAGGGGTGCCTCAGCCCCTAGGAATGTCAGGGATATATAAGTACTGACCTTTGGGAGTGTGTACGCATGTACTAGTTAGTTATCAAATTGTATCTATGCAAAATATACCAAAATACCCTTCTCAGGGTCATGTGATGGAGGGGCAAGATGGGAAATGTGCCCCTCTTCCTCTTCTATATAAAGCATCCCAAAAGGCTCAATTGAGGAGCAACACTCATTTTCTCAACTACCCTACCTATCACTCGGTCCTCTCATGATAAAGGATATCAAAATACTCACTGTTGTAGCCCTGATGCTACAACAATATTTATTGGTATGTTTCGTACGTAGTTTACCTGGCTCGCAATTCTAGCCTAGCCTGCCACGGTCTGCTTGTCTTTTCGCAGCTGTTAGCTTGTGTTTGGTGAGCTATCAACACTGTTGCAAAATGTAGTCCTCTCCTCTCCTCAACAGGGATGATGCAAGTTGCCAATTAGTAAGTATTTTCTTCTTCTTCATCGACACTGATCGTGCCATATGTTTTTCTTCTTTTGACTAAAAGAGTAAGTGCTACCAGGGTATGGCCTGCTATTTAAAGCTAGGTTCTTCATGCAATTAGCTGACGGACATTCGCTCGTCTTAACTGACTTGCATTGTTCCCTCAGCTAAAAGCAAAAAATAAATAATGCCTTGGCTTAATTTCATGTACTCTTCATTTCGCTATATTTGTCTACAGCGTATCCTACTCACGGATCCAAAAAACATTAAATCTAAGAAATACCTAATGAGAATTGATATATACTACACACCTCTATTAAATGACATACCATAGTCGCTTAACTTTTTTCAAAGCATTCAAGTAGGGGTATGGAGAGAAAAAATTACAAATAACTACGCTGTGATTTTTTAATGCATAAATATATTGGAACGAATACCACCAAGCCTATGGACAAATATAGAGAAAAAGGAGTTATTAATTTCTGTTGCATCCAGTGGTGAAGCCAAGATAAAAATAGAAGGCACACTCAAAGAATTAGGCTAAATTGAGATAAACATATCAAATAACTTGTGTTGTGTTTTTATTAGTTCGAGAGTTACTACTAGTACTTCATTATTTGAGAAATAATTGTGCAATATTCGCTTGTCAAAATTTTAGAAATATATGAACAAGTTAATACCAATCAATCAAACAAATCGGCTATTGTCTCTATTCAACCCATTGACACAGTTACAATTGACAAAAAAACCATATATCAAAAGAGAGGCTCATATTGCCTATTTGATATCGTGGTCAGCCCATTCAGCCGGTTAGGGGACTCACCAACTCACGATGTGCCTCTTTCTTTGTCTACTCGTTGTTGCCATGGTGGGTTACCCGTCACCGCACACTCGCATCATCACCGGCTCACCGACATCCACTCGATGCCCTTGTTGTGCTCTCGCAATCGCTAACTCTCCGCAACATGCGTTAAGTGCCCCCGACTCAGTGGGTTGCCACGTCCTCCCAAATTAGAGGTATCGATCCCCCTCTATGGTCTCTGCATGCGTTTAGGGTTTGAGTCCAGTTTTGCAAGCAGCAAGCAAAGTTACCAATAGCCAAATTAGGCCTAAAACAAGCAGCGGTCCACCAAATCACATGATTTAGGAAGCAGCTCGCCATCTAGCAAAGTTTCTTTTTTCTCTAGTCTCGCCCGAGTTCGTGTGCATTCGTTGCCGTTATGTCAAAAACTGAACGTCGGTGCTAAAGAGGATATTTAGGATCAGACAGTCGGAGGGTAGGCTCCAGAGCCCCCTCTTACTAGTTGCAGCTGCAAGAAATGACTAGTGTTGCATTGAAAGCATCTAGGCACCTATGTTGTTTTTGGTTTTGATAATTAATGACAACTTTGGTCAAAGGACTAATACTTTCCTTGAGAACATTGAAAGTAGGTTAATCCCAAGCTTGGTGACCATGGAAATACCAAGAAAGGTGCAAAGGGAAGATCAATACGTCAAGAACAATGAAAAGGTATAAATATAAGGACCTTTTCTAGCCTTTTGTCGATCTTGGAGTTTGGAGAAAAGATTGGGTTGCTAGAATTAGGGCCGTACTATAAAGAGGGATCTTGACGTTTATCTTGATGTCATTTAGGGTTTAAAGGCTCAAATTATACATTCAAGCACATGCTTTATGACATATATGTTCCAAAATAGAAAATCATTTGAAAATACATCGAAGTCTCTAGAAACCCGGTGCTACCGCCCATGGCAGCACGGTGCTACCGGGTGCGCGGTAGCACCGGCCTAGCAGGGCAGTGTGAAAATTCCAGAGAATCTCTCTCTGGGCATTTTGGTAGCCCGGTGCTACCGCCCATGGTACTTCGGTGCTACCGCACCAGCGGTAGCACCGGTCATATAACCCGGTGTGAAAATCACAGAGGTGTGTGTTTTTGGGCATTTTGGTAGCCCGGTGCTACCGCCCATGGTAGCCCGATGCTACCGAACCAGCGGTAGCACCGGTCATATAACCTGGTGTGAAAATCACAGAGGGGTGTGTTTTGGGGCATTTTGGTAGCCCGGTGCTACCGCCCATGGTAGCGCGGTGCTACCGGACAAGCGGTAGCACCGGCCCTCAGCCCGGTGCTTAAATTCCAGAGAAATCAAAATACGACGAAGCAAAATAAAAAGGGGCCCGGTGCTATCGGCCTAGTTGGGCGGTAGCACCGGACCCTATGTAACGGTCTCTGGCAAGTGCATTTAATGCACTATTCTAACCGTTGAAATGGAGCCTGGTGCTACCGGTTCTACATGGGCGGTAGCACCGAAAAAACAGATTTTTGCCTATTTCGAGCTCCAACGGCTAGAAAATTTGGTGGGTGCTATAAATACCTCCCCACCTGCATTTTAGAGGCGCTCTTGGTCCTCATTGATGATATTTGAGCTCTAGCAAGTGCTCTCCACTCTTTGGTGCATTCAATTCTCTTTTGTGAGTGTGAGGAGCAAGTTTGAGTGTTGCATTTAGCGTTTGAGCCTTTAGACACTAATATTTGACCTCAAGCAAGCGTCAAGGTTTATTACTCTTGGAGGTTGCCGCCTCCTAGACAGCTTGGCGGCGATCGTGGATGGTGAGCTTCTCAACGAAGATTATGAGAAGCCCCGGCAAGTTGTGAAGGCCAGAGTTCGCCTACCCGGAGCGGAGAAGAACTACCTTAGTGATCGAGAAAGGCTCAAGCGAGTGGAGCCGGCTTGACGTGGTTCAAGTCACCTCAACGTGGAGTAGGAGAGACCGGCAAGTCTCCGAGACCACGGGTCAAAAATCTTGTCTCCTACTCTCTTGCGATTTGTATTTTCATTCTTGTGATAAATTTCATTGATAGCAAAAATTGAGTAGTCTTTGTGCTTAGAAGTGTTTTTGCTATACTTACATTGAAGTAGTATCTTAAGTGATTGCTAGAGATTATAGGTGTGAATTTGTAATTATTGCTTCTATATCTTAGTGTCATTCTTAATTGCAAAATAAATTCGAAATATTTAGAAACCTCCTATTCACCCCCCTCTAGTTGGTTTTCCTTAATCCTACATGCATGCATGTACTCCACTTTTTTTAGACAGAATATGGAATTCCTTCCATGCATTTTTGAAAATGAATAATGCCTGTAGGTCAATTTCTTTCATGTTGTGATTTTGGCTTATAGCTTAAAGTCAGCTTTTTGGTTTAAATAGTTTAAAATCAATCGGCTTTTATATGTGGTAGAGGTGGGTAATTTTACTCAAACTTCAGTGGTATTAGTTTAAAACCAATCCTCAATAAACCAAAAAAGCACATCTCCAATAGCTTTTGACTTTAAGTTATATAGATGGTTATGACTTTTAAAAATTCCAAAGAAAAAAAGGCATTCATTTGTTTAGTTTTTGTCATTTTGGCTTTTGAGCCCTTGAAGAAACCCAAACAAACAGACCTATAATGGACGAAGATCTTGACATGTCCTAATTTGTAAATGTACCAGAGTAGAGGGATAAGAATGGAAGTGTGCTGCTCTTGTTGTGCTCTTGCAATCGCTGACTCCTCGCGACATGCGTCAAGCGCCTCCGACTCGGTGGGTTGCCATGCCCTCTCAAATGAGAGGTATCGAGCCCCCTCTACGATCTCTGCGTACATCTAGTGTTTGAGTCCAGTTTTATAGGCAGCAAGCGAAGTAACCAATCGTCAAATTTGGGCTAAAACAAGGAGCGGCCCACCAAACTACATGGTTTAGGAAGCAGCTCACCACCTAGCAAAGTTCCTATTTCCTCCAGTCGCATCCGAGTGCGTGTTCATTCGTTGCCGTTATGTCAAAAACTGAACGTCGGTGCTAAAGAGGATATTTAGGATAAGACAGTCGAAGGGTAGGCTCCACAACTACAAGAAATGACAAGTGTTGCATGCATGTACTCCACTTTTTTTTTTTGACAGAATATGGAATTCCCTCCATGCACTTTTGAAAATGAATAATGCATGTGGGTCAATTTCTTTCTTATTGTGAGTTTGGCTTATAACTTAAAGCTAGTTTTTTTGGCTTAAATAGCTTAAAAGCAATCGACTTTTATACGTGACAGAGGTAGGTAATTTTACTCAAGCTTCAGTGGTATTAGTTTAAAACCAATCCTCAATAAACAAAAAAAACACATCTCCAATGACTTTTGGCTTTAAGTTATATAGAGGCTTTATGACTTTTAAAAAGTCTAGAGAGAAAAAAAGCCGTTCATTTGTTTAGTTTTTGCTTTTTTTTTTTTTTTTTTTTTGCTTTTGGGCCTGTGAAGAAACCCAAACAAACAGACCTATAATGGAGGAAGATCTTGACATGTCCTAATTTGTAAATGTACTAGAGTAGAGTACAGGGATAAGAATGGAAGTTTCACTCGAGCCGTCTTAATTTGTGTCGAGCGAGTCTTCTCCCTCCCTCCACGGCGGGCGGATGTAGGGATCAGCGGCGGCCATGACTCGGAGCCCCTGTGACCTCCGTCTCCTCCTCGTCGCCGCCGCCGCCGTAGCCTTCATCTACATCCAAGTAACAACCACCAACCTCCCTCCCTCTCTCTCTACCTCTGGATGGCTGGATTGGTTGGTTGAGATCACATCTCCACGATTGGAATCAATCAGATCGGAGGATCCCTATGTGTTTCTAGTTCCTACATACGGTCGAACGATTCTGAGTGATACGCATGGTAGACAATTTGGGTTGGGGAGGAATTGCGCTGGAGAGCAAGTAGATGATGGAATTGGGGGATCCATCTCTTTTGCCTCGTGTTGTTTCGGCTAGTTTTTACTTTTTACTGACCCCCGCCCTCCTCTCTCTCTCTCTCTAGGGTCGGGGTCGCCTTTTTGCTACTCAGTCTCACTATGCTGAACGCCTTGCAGAAGCAGTAAGTGCTGTACTATCTCTCCACCATGCTCTATAGGGCGGCTCCGCTCAACTCAGAAATTGTTGCTAACGCGTGTAATTCGATACAGGAAAGAACTGAAAACCAATGCACCAGTCAATTGCGCTCCTTGATCGATCAAGTCGGCATGCAGCAGGAGAAGATTGTAGCATTGGAAGGTACGTTTTGCTTCAAACTTACAGTTCTACGTGCTACTTTTTGAGTTTAGCCCTAGAATCAGCCGAAATCTATTGGCACAACTTTGAGGTTGCTCTTCAAGGTAGATGGTCCCACACCATACTTTGTAGTTATGCTTATGCACTCAGATTCAGAGGAACCCAACTCTGAGGGTTGCTCCAGTGTAATCTTTCAAAGGTAGAAATAGTTCCAGATGATATTTTGGATTTCTGCTACTCGAGCCAGAGTGATTTCTGCTCCTCTGTGTACAATCCATTAACAAAATCATGTCCCTTTTAGTGATTTGTGCCTTTTTGTCACTGATCCTTCTTGGATATATAGTCCATGCTTTCTGCTGTTGATATATTGCTAGTTTGCTCATGCGGTCATGCCATGATCTCGCTCATTGATTTTAAGAGCAGTTATTATTATTATTATTTAAAAAACTGTCCATATGTCATGTTCTCATCAAAAGATCCAAAAGTAGGCACTACGAATATCTTTTCCCCTGCTTTATGAAGATTTCCTCCTTTTTTTTGACTTGCTGCATACTTCAGTTCTAACTTGACTGTAGCGGATTCCATGGGTATTTTACAACATAACCTTTTGGTAATGCAACAGAGATGAAGATACGTCAAGATGAAGAACGTGCACATCTGAAGATTTTAATCCAAGATCTTGAAAGTGTGAAATCATTACCTTCGTTTAGCTTTTAGTTATTGGTTTCAGGCTTTCAGCCACAACTGTTCCTTCTGGCATGTATTTGCTACCTTAGTTGATTTTCTTACTCCTGTTGTTTTGGTCATGATACAAACCTTTTAGGTTATAGGATACCACATGTTTCATCCATCAAAAGTTCAAAACCTTGCCATACTGGAGCCTCATGCACGTGGTTGCCTCCTCCATCCATGGTGCGCAATAAAGCAACATCTGAGCCGATGTTTCATCTTGAAATTGGCATGACTTTTTCTAAAAGCAATGTAGATTCAAAATATTGTTTCCTGTGACTTCTATAGATGAAAGTATTTTGACCTTGGCAAGCCATGTAGAAATAATTTGAGGAAGGATTGCTAAAAAATGGCAATGCAATAAATGGTATTGACTTAACAATTAGTGAAATTACGTGTAAACACTAGTGTTTGCTGAATGTCAACATATAAAAAGTGGGACACCGGGAACTTAAGAATCTAACGCTCTCTTTGACCTTTCTTTTGAATGCAGAAAGGAGTGTGCAGACCTTAGTAAACAAGAATGTGGTTTGTGAAGTGCTAAGTGCTAATCTTACTAGCATTTTTCTGCTTTATCGGATTATTCTGATCTCTCTTTCTGTAAAGCAGGTTCCTGTTGCTGCTGTTGTCATAATGGCTTGCAATAGACCAGACTATTTGCAGAGGACAGTTGAATCTATCCTGAAGTATGCTTTATATCTCCATTATTTTCTTTTAAAGTAAAAAAAATCCAATATCTGTTGTTGATTTCTTAATTCCTACTCCCTATATTTGTTTTTATAAGGTGTATAAGGGGATTAAAAGCCAAAAGACCCTCAGAAATTTTCGAAATTACATAAAAGTCCTTTTTTTGCGGAAAGGCCTGCAAACCTAATTTTGCGAATGCTTTTTGCCAAAAGACCCTCAGAAAATTCCGAAATTACATAAAAGTCCTTTTTTGGCGGAAAGGCCCTGCAAACCGAATTTTGCGAAAGAAACCCTAGGAATTTCCCAAGTTACATGCAGGTCCGAAACTTCCAAAATTTGTTTTTAACACGTGGTTCTACACGGAAGGCCGCACGAAACTTTCAAAAATTACATATTAGCCCATCCCCGCCAGAGATTTTTAAAATTACTTCAAAGTCCCTTTCTTCGCGGTAAGGCCCTGTTTTCCAGAAATACCGCCCATAAAAAATTATTCCGGAGTCTTGAAATCTTTTTAAGATTACATGAAATTTATCCTAGAGTCCCAAAAGCTTTTCAAAATTACAGCGCGTGTAGTGAAAATTATCCGATTCGCCGGAGATTTTTAAAAATTACATCTAGATCCCTTTCTTCGCGGGAAGGCTTGGATTTCGCATTACGGCTGGCGCATTGCGGCGTGGCGTGCGCCGCGCCCACGTGTCTAGTTAGTTATAAATGAAAGAGAGAAGATGTGATAAATAAGGGCAAACAAAGAAAAACATCAATAGATTCACATACGCGCCTTATATTTTGAAACAGAGGGTGTAAATTGTTACGAAGAGACCACTCAATGGATAGCATTTGTGGCAGTTATACATGGAATTAAGTTGCATTGTTGATTGCCACACCATTCATGATGCATGATTTATCGTTTCAGCAGTTTGTATGCAACATTTATAAGGAAACATACGCTCTATTACTTCCTAATCCATTTATGAAGCCTATTTACTCCATTTAGATCAATGTAGCTTGAATGCATAGAACAACACCAGCTGAACAATGGATAATAATTCTTCCAGGTATCAGACATCAGTTGCTTCAAAGTTTCCACTATTTATATCTCAGGTACTTGTGATAGCAATTTCACTTCTTGTTCTCAGTCTCTTTAAGTGTGTGGGAAGGACATTTATGATTTATCGTTGCTTCTTCCAATCGCAGGATGGAACAAATGGAGAAGTAAAAAAGAAAGCTTTGAGTTATACTCAAATAACATATATGCAGGTGTGGAAAAAATATTTCCTTTATGCTTAATTGCCTCATACAATAGAACAAAGCATGTTTCTCTTGCAATATTGCAAGCATAGCCATGGTTGTCACGATGTTGCCAAGGCATCGCCTTGGCTTTGTGGTGCTCCGGATGGGACACCGTGGATGCTCGCCTCGCCTTGGCCATCTAGGCGTGTGCCTAGGAAATTGCAGCGCCCACAATGCTGCCTCGGTGTCCGTGGCGAGCTGCTAGGCGGGTGCCTTGGTTAGCTGGCAAGGGGGTTTGGGCTTAGATAAGTTGGCGCTACAGGGGCGCTCGGCTAAAAATGAGTGAGAGAGTGGGGCGGCCACATGCGCATGGAACCCTATTCGCTGCCCCTCATTGCGCCAAGCCGCCGTCGAGCTCCCCTCCCCCCTCCACTCCGTTCACTAGGTATTCTTCTTCTTCTGCTGCTTCTACTTCTTGCTTTGTTCCTCTTCCTCTGCTTCTGATGTGCTCAGCTAGTTAGCTCATCCTTTATTCTTCTTTCGTCCTCTGCTCCTGCTCCTGATGTACTCAGCTAGTTAGCTCATCCTTTATTCTTCTTTCTTCCTCTGCTAGTGTCAACCCCTTTTGCTCGTTGTACCTTGCCTTGAGGATGCCTTGGCGCCCACTTGGACGCCATGGCGTCCTGGCGCCCTTGAATCTCCGATCCTTCGCAAAATTGCCATACCGGTATCGGATACTTATCGATATGGCTATCCTTCTCGATACCGTATCGGGAAGGATCGGTGAAATTCAGCATTGAAAATTAATAAAAATATTCCCGATCCTTCTCCGATACTCCGCAGTACTTCAAGGCTAAAAACACAAAGCCAAGCCCAATCCAAACTACTCTCGTAACCCTAAAATCTCTCTCTCTCTCTTTCCCACTCACTCATTCCACCTAGTCATCTCTTCTACCGATGGCTCCCTTAAAATCCCTAGACCAGGTAGCCACTGCCATACACCCAGACGGCCGACAGCTGCTACTAGCTGCCACCTCCCCTCTAGCCTCCACTGAGCCTACGGACCACCACTGCCGCCTCCCCTCCCTTCTCCCTTTGCAATCTCGCGGCCGCCACCTCTCTACCCAGCCCAGCGGCCGCCACCACCTTCTCCCTTTGCAATCTCCCCGCCGTCGCCTCCCCTCACTTCTCCTTGTACCGCGCCCGCTACCTAGCCTGCTAATCGCCGCCACCTTCCCCCTCTACAATCTCGCCACTGCCTTCTCCCTTTGCAAGCCGCTGTCGCCTTCTCCCTCCACTGTTGCCTTCTCCCTCTTACATTTTTTTATTTTTTAAACACATATATACTTGCCGTATTGCCGGATTCTTGTTTTTCGGAAATTGCGTATCGTCGTATCGCCATACTGGTATCGTCGTACCAATATCGCGTATCGGTGATACATAGCCAGCGTCTCTCAAAGCCGTTAGCCTAACCCGGATTTGTAAATCCAAACCCTCGTGTATATCTTGCACTAGTCCAGATCACGCTTAGTGCACACAATGGAAACATAGATGAAATATCATTCCATACAACGAATTAACTAAGAAGAAGCAAATTATTATCGAATAAAGCAAACGACCTTATGGTCAATGTTTACACCATTATGCCTTAAGGGCTAAGAAACAAATACTATTGCAATGGAAAAGATAACTTGAGCCATTCGACATGCCACGTGCAATCGTGCGGGAACGCCTTCCTAATCCACGTAGTCTTCATAGAATTCCTCCTCATGATATTCATTATCTCCTTCAACAATCGATCAACAAGGGCATAAAGCCGTGAGTACAAAGGTACTCGAAGAAGCCGTAGGAAATGATGCAATATATTCATGCACGGCTTGACAAGGATGGCTATATAGTTCATTTGCGAAAGCAATAACTTGAATTGAAATACAATAAATAGATTGAAAGCATATTTGTAAAAGGTAAATAAATGATTGATAGATCAATGATAGACAACAAAACAACAAGTGAACTCCCGCTCACATCAGAACAATTCCACATTCCACATTTTATGAAACACTCTATACCCGTGTGAAATTCCGGGCTTGTCCATGATCATGACGCGATTATTCGAATAGTTTTACACTGCAGAGGTTGTACAACTTTACCCACAAGACATGAACATCTCTTTGTGCAAACGTTACTAACACACTTCCTTTGGTGTGTCGCAGAGATATCATGTGAGCCTTTACAATGCAATCGTCTAAACTGAGATCGCTCGCTAAAGTTTCGCCTTTTAGGGCCCCTCTTGCGCCTCGCGAATCTACCGTCCATCCGGAACCCACACCACCAATTAGCAAGACTCAAGGCTAGACATTGCAAATTAATCACTAAGCCTCGTCCCATTCGGACATGTGGTAGTGCGGTTAGACCCAGTTCAATGGCGCACAAGATTAAGTCCTTAAGTTGTCTCGTGCAAGACATCCACATCCCAATGTGCTAGAAAGCACCCCTTTATCGCACGATCACTTGCCCGAGGAAAACAATTGTTCAACCAAGACCAATGGCAAACCCGCCATGGTACAACAAATTTTACAACAGTGGCTAACGGCCACGATTCCATATCTCATTAAGTCAATATTAACATTATTCACATGTGACATGAATCCCAACGTATATGTAAGCATGTCTAAGCATAGCTACGATAACCCTATGTTGGTATAATGATTATGTCCAACTAGTAATGTCCCAACCTAGGTTTAACAATGGATACATGGCATACAACTAATCAAGGTGGCATAATGTCAACTAGGTATACATCTACTCCCATTAAATAAGCATTGATACACAAAGTAGCATGCAATTGTATAAAATAAATTACTTTGCAAACATAGGATCAATATGATCAAAGGTTACGACTTGCCTTGTCGATCTAGTCTGTCAATCTTGGTCTTCAAGTCTTCGTTCGCTTCCCGGAATTAGCGTCACCTAGGAAAAGAAGCAACGAAACCAAATAAATACAAAACAGAGACTCAAACAAGCTCAAAACTGAAAATAAATGGCTCGAAGATAGATCTTGATTTTAGAAAAATTTAGAAACTTGAATCGCCTCAATCGGAGTTCGATGAGCGAGAACGGCCTCCGAAAGATTAAATTCAGAGAAAATACGAAAATCGAATTTCGGATTTATTTTTATACGGAAAAGGATTTATTGCGCAATCATCGACGCGTCACCGGCTCTCGGTGGACTCGGCCCACAAGACGAGCTCGGTTCACCGCACGCTGCCAAGACGCACGACGCATGCGACGCGACGCGGTGGTCGACGCGCTACGACTCAACAGACACGCGGCTCGGACGTGGCGGCCGACGTGCGGCGAGCCACGCGTCGTGCATCCGACAACTTCGCCCGTCGGACGGCCAGAAGCGATCTTTGCGGCGGGTGACGCGGCGCGATCATGAGCGTCCGTAGAAGATCGGACGGCGAGCGCGGTCATGGAGGTCGGCGGCGGTGGTGCGCGAGCATCGGAGGCGAGAAGAAGACCAGCAGCGGCGGAGGAGGCTTGTTGAGGCGGAAGACAAAGGGCCGGGCAGAGGGCGACCTTGGCGGTCTCGGGCGAGCAAACGGCGACGGCGAAGATGCACCGGAGCGGCGAGGCGACGGAAAAGGCCGGCGGCGACGGCGAGCTCATGCGCATGGCGCAACGGTATGTCTCGGCGGCGAGAACGGGCAAAAGAAGCGGCGCGAGGATCTCGGAAGGCGCGGCGACGGCTTTATAGCCCTCGGAAGGCGTGTTCGACCCGAGTCCGAACGGCGCGCTGTGGCGTGACTCGGCGGCTAGGGTTAGGGTTTCATGGGTAGCGCGCGTGGTCGATCGCGCCACACACGCGTGTCGCGCGACGGCGGACCGCCTTGTACATGGTCAAGGTCGCTACAGCGAGAGGTGGGCCGAGTGAGCGGCCGGGAGGAGCGGAAGCGGTGGCGAGGAGGCTCTCGGGCCGAGAGGAGATTTGGCCCGAGAGGCTTTTGGAAATTAAAATCATTTTCTGATTTAAGATAAATCCAAAATTTCAAATAAATGCAAATAAATTCAGAAAAATCTCCAAAAATACAGAAAAATTCCTTGGAGCACAATGAACCCAACTAAAACTGAAATTCTTGAGTTTGATGAATAGTTTAGTCAAATTAAATCCTTTTATTCATGGAAAATTCAAATTAAGCTGGAATTAATTCAAAGAAAATGCAAATGGTTTATTTTTGAAATCAACATTCCAAAACTCAAATTTTGGGATGTTACAGCCGTGGTCGCCAGGTACACCATGACAACCATGAGCATAGCTGATACAAGTTATTTCTGAGTGCAGTGCTTATTCTAAGTAACTATTTGAGATGGTCTGTTGCAAAAATAAAATGAAACATTGAGCCTGCAAAAAGCTGTAGATATACTAACTACCAAGAGGTGTGTAGCAGATCTAGATAGAGGTAGGGCTTGAAGGCGTGCAAGACATGTCGGAGCAGCTCTAGACCCAACTGCTGCAAGAAGGCTCTGTGTTGGTGAGGATGTCAAATGGAATGGTGGCAATGATCCAATATGAAATGGTCTGTCCCCTGGTACTATTATGATCCATGAGCAGAGGATCAATGGGAAGGGTTGGTGAATTGCTGCCATCAAAGTAATCATGCAGTTGACAAAGTATTTATCCCAATTTAATTCGCACAAATAATAGTGGTGATGCTAGTTCTAGAAAATTCAAATGAGCCAATTGTAGAGTAAGAAGAATGGCATGGAGTGGAATTTCTAGGATCGTCCTTCCTTAATGGTGCAGCAGCAATAGCTGCTTGAGTGTACAAATGAACGGTAAGGGTTTACTTCTTCAACACTGAAAAGGGATTAAAAAAAAAGAATATCTATTTTCCATTTTTTTTGGGGGGTGCCTGCTTTTCACTGAGCTAAAAGGTAAGAAACTCGAAAGACCCCCCACCCACCAAAAAAAAAACATTCTTTCTGTACCACTTCCAGTATTTTTAAGTGAATCATCTAATTAAACGATTTGTTTACCTAAGACTCTTAGTGGTCCTCCTTTTACCCCCTGTATGCTGCAGCATGTAGATCTTGAACCTGTGCTCACTGAAAGGCCAGGAGAATTGACAGCATATTACAAGATAGCTAGTAGGTGCTCCTTGATGTTGTTGTATTTTTAAGACTGATGATGTTACCAATTCTTGTCCTAATAATCTTTCTTATTTTAGAACATTATAAATGGGCCTTGGATGAGCTATTCATTAAGCATAACTTTGGCCAAGTAATCATTTTGGAAGGTCTTATCTCTGTGATGATCCTTTGACTACTCTGTTAAGATATTTCTGCTTTCTATCTCATCTCTATGATTAATTGGTTAATAGATGACATGGAGATCGCCCCAGATTTTTTTGACTGCTTCGAGGCTGCAGCTAAATTACTAGATAATGACAAGTATGTTACATTATATTTTCATTATACTTGGGCAACCTTAGGAATTTATATCTAATGTTTCTAATTACTTTACTGTAATGTCATCATGGTATGTAAGGACGATAATGGCTGTTTCTTCTTGGAATGACAATGGGCAAAAGCAGTTGGTTTATGACCCAAGTTAGTACTATGATAGGCCTCTCTTCAACTTTCTTTCTGCATTAAAAAGGAAAGCTTTTCATTTTTCTACATAAACATTTTGCAGAAGCTCTTTATCGTTCGGACTTCTTTCCTGGGCTTGGATGGATGTTAACAAAGTCTACATGGATTGAGCTGTCACCAAAGTGGCCCAAAGCATATCCTTACTGTTGTCTACTAATTTTTAGATTAGCAGATATTCTTCTTTTTCTTCCTTCTATCATCTATTTCCCCCTTGACAAGATTTTACTTATTGGGATGATTGGGTGAGGCTAAAGGAGGTACACAGAGATCGGGTCCGCCCAGAAGTCTGCAGAACATACAATTTTGGCGAGCATGTATGTTGGCTATTCTACACCAATGCAAAACAAATGACCAGCAGTCCAGCACCACTGAAAATTCTACACCAATGCAAAACAATGACCAGCACCACATTTCTGCATGCAATAACAACCAATGGATAACAGTTCAATGTTTGATCCATTGATTGTGGATGACGGGCATTTACACTTTGCTGTTTATACTTTCATTGCAGGGATCGAGCATGGGACAATTCTTCAAACAATATTTGGAACCAATCAAGTTAAATGATGTTCATGTATGCAAAACTTTCAACATTTTTCATTTTGCATAACTGTTATAAGTTCTTTGTTGCTGAGATTTACTTGTTCGGTTGTTCCTTCTTTGTGGCCATAGATTGACTGGAACTCTGAGGACCTGAGCTACCTCAGGGAGGTAAGAATTAATTTGTATATCAGAAAGTTGTTGTTTGCGTAAAGAGTGCCTAATATTTCTGTTGGTAACATTAGGATAAGTTTTCGATCCATTTTGGGAAAGATGTGGCGAGTGCTACACCTCTCCATGGATCTGATGCTGTGTTGAAAGCCCACAATGTGGATGTGGATGTAAGGATCGAGTACAACGATCAGGGCGACTTTGAGCAGATGGCTCGTCAATTTGGAATATTTGAAGAATGGAAGGTTACTTGTTAAATCATTTTAATTCATAAACCTTTCTCAATTTTGTGAAATGACAATTTTGGTATGATGCTCTAGTAGTAGTTATTTGCTCCAGTAGAAAATGTCATGCTTTACAGTTTTGCTGAACCCAATTTGGATTGGAAATGTATACACCCCAGTCTTGTGAATGGTCTAGAATTTCCTTCGACCTTATTTATGTTTTAGAGTGTATCACGATTGCTGTTTTTTTTTCCATGTATTTCCCAGGATGGCATTCCGAGAACAGCTTACAAAGGAGTAGTAGTCTTCCGGTACAACAGTAGTCGAAGACGAATATACCTCGTCGGCCCAGATTCTCTTCGTCAACTTGGGGTGTAGCAGTGTTGAGTTGGTAATTTTCCATTGTGGAACCTGACCATGGAGCTAGCCTTGCACCCTGATTTAGCAAAATGTGAAATGGTACATACTTGCAGATGACTTGATTGATTTTTACCACAGAACAACTGAGATCATGCACGGCCAAGGAATTTTTGAGGATGAGGATGGCCTTTCTGTTTCCCTAGGTTTCCAAGATGTGCTCGGTTTGTGGGAAGCTTTCCGAGATGTAGAGCATTATTATTTGGCTGGATTCATCCGTGTTTAGCTAGCACGAGAATCTTAGTCAAGTTTGTATTTACGTTTACATGATCCTGTGCGATACGTACGTACATGGAAGAACGCTACAAGAAAATGTGATCCCAGCGCCTCACCTCACTAGCTGAACTTACATTTAGTGTAAATGTGATTGATTACGTCTTAGAAAAAAGAGAGGGTGATTTATCTCTTTTTTTTTTTTGGTGGTGGTGTTCTTGTGCTGAATTGTGTAAGCCGTTCGTTCGGATGTTAATGTCAAGTCCATGAAAATGTAAGCATCCGTGTTCGATCTTTGATGTTAAATACAGTACTGATTTTGGTTTGAACCAGTCCATGTTAAAATCAAGCGAAATAATCGAGATACCGATCCCATAATTCTATACCTCCTGACTGAATTAATCAAGAAGGATTCAAGTAGGTGTGGCTTGAATCTATCAAATCAAATGAAAGGGCTCCGATCCGTTTCTTCTTGTCCGCTTCTCTCGTCTTGCAACCTACCTGATGGATTGATTCATTTGATTGGGTTGGAAATTTGGCTTGGGCCCTTGGGTCATGGGTGTGTGTCAAAGGGTTTAGGGTCAAAGCAATGCGATGCAATGCTGCCGAGTGAATACTAGATTATTAAGACTACTAAATTGATGGGTGGACTTGGCTGAAACAAAACCAGAAGCAATTACTTTGACGGGAACAAGAAGAGAAGAGCGTTTCTCTCAACAGGGACTTTTAATTGCAACCCTTCCCTTGTTGATTAGTCAGTAGTACTAGTTACTTGCTGTGCATCCTCCTATAATAAATTAGATTAGAAATCCATCTCAGTTGATTTCTTCTTCTCGTTGATTAGTAAGCAGTACTAGGCTTGTTGATTACTCCCTCGGTCTACTTTTATAAGGCTTATTTTTTAAATGTTTTTTTTCATAAATATAAAACTTGTATGTAGATTTAATAAGACATTTTTTTTCTATATCTCTATTTATTCTCTCTCAATCATATGCATTTATTCATTACCACCCACACAAAGTATATCTTTCATCTTCCAAAACAATTAAGTAGGAGGCATCTAAACCATTTTCTCTCGTACCTTTCTCAATTTCAACATAATTCTAATCCTCGTACAAAGTTAAAATACACCTTATAAAAATAAAATGAGAGAGTAGCAAGTAGTACTAAGCCAACATAACCTTAATCCTGATGTAAAGTTAAAATAAAAATTTAGCAAGCAGTACTAGTCTCGTTGATTTCTTCTTTTTCTGCTGCTTTTCTTCATTTGATGAGAGGAACTAGGCGACTAGCAGCGAGCCAAGCAAGCCAATAAGCCATCGCTCCGCATCCGCTCCCTTGTCTGTCTCTGTCCATTAAAAATGATCCTCCTCCTCCTCCTCCTCCTGCTCGGTAGCTCTCTCCCTCTCCGTTGATTCCTTCGCTACGCACGAGGTCCTCCTCCTTGCTGCCTGCAAGCCAAGCCAAGCCAAGCCAAGCAAAGCAAAGCAAAGTCCGGCGCTGATCCGATCCCCATCCCAATTAAGCAGCAGCAACTGCTTAATCTCTTGCGTTCAGGTTTGTTAATTTCATCCCCTCCGCTCCGCTCTCTCTTCTTCAATTCCTTCTTCTCTATCTTGTTCGACCGACTGCTACCAACCAAGTTTGACTTGACCAGAATTTTACGTCGATAGTGATTACTTGTAGCGCTTCTTTTGGATTCTCATCCTAATTGATTGCTCCGCTGCTTGTTTAGTTGCTCTTTTTCTTACCATTATTAATCCCTAGTTAGGTTAGATTTTGACTCATAAGAGGCAGCCAAATGGAGCAACGGCAAAGATGTTAATATATTCTTACCTACCTAGGCCTGCTTTGGGCGTCATCTCATCTCTTCATCCTTCCTTAATTTCTCCAATCCCTCCCTGTTTCTAACCAAAAAAAAAAGTGTTCATTTCTGTTTGCACCAAAATTCGGCAAGTTAGTCCAAATCAGGCAAATACAAATTAAAGATGCGGGAGCTAATAGAAGTTTGGAAAGAATCTGAGATGTTTGGTAAAACTAAGATTTTAAGGAAACAACCTCTAAAGATAAGGCCGATACGGATACGGACCTTGAAGCGTGTTGGAGTAGGACACGATCGGTGAAGGGTATAAAAGAAGAGCCAAGCAAGTGCAAGGACATCATCAACAATACAAACAACCGACTTTTACTTTTCATCTATTTTCTTGTCGACTAGGAGTAGTTCTTGTAATTTAGCCTTTGTAATCGATCTTGATCAATAAAGTTGCGCATCGCCGATTGTTGATCTTCGTCAATTACGACCTGTGTTCGATTTATTTCGATTTTGTTGCGATCGCCTTCTTCGTAATCGACCGCCTTTATCCTCCGATTAGCTTTAATCGGCTAATTAGACTTACCTTGTTACTTTGATCTTGATCGCTTCAAGTCGATTGAGTATAAGCCGATTGATCTTAACGATCGCTTGAGTGAATTTTATTGTTTTTACCTTGTCGATTCCGTGTCAAATCGACCGCACGCTCTGAACTGTGTGTTAAATGCGGTGTCGTTGTCGAAACCCTACATCAAGTTTTGACGCCAACACACTCTTGGCACGCCGGTGGGACCCGTAATGTCTTCATCGAAGTCGATTCCGCCATCGGATCTCAACTCGAAGCTATAATCGTCCCAACAATGGACGATTTGTCCGCAGAACAACGCCAAGAAATTGAAGCTCGGAAAGTCGCTCTTGAAGAGATGATGCTAAGTTGCTATCGAAAACGAGACGTGGCGTTACTCAAAATCCGCCCTACCGACGGTCAACGCCTGGGCGATGCGCAGCATAACGAACAAGTAAGCCGATATTCACCGCCAAGCCGAATTATCGGCTATGATTAATCAATCTGTACACCACGCCTGATAAATCAATCATCGGCTCTAGTGACAACCCTCGCCGATGATAGCAAATAGCGCCAAAACTATAGCCCGTGAGTTGGCCTCGTCAGAAGTTTGCTAGATCCACTACAAGCTCGCCAAATTATCCCGCTTTTTCAAGATCACAAAACACGCAGAGCACACCATCGATCCTAAACCATCGGCTATAACCTCACCTCCCACGATGATGCCCACACAACCCACGGTCATATTGCCTAGGGATCCTCATTGCAAGTGGGGTGAGCCATTACCACGCCTATACCGACGACGCTAAGTTAGATTCGTCCATCAACCCGCCGTCGTCGGCTCCTTTTTACGCTTTTCCCAATCGGTTTCACAACCGATTGATCCGAGAGATATCCCAAGAGCCTACCTCGCTAGAAACACGGGTCCACACAGGTAGTAACGTATTCGTAGCCGTTTATCCGGCGCGGAACCACAATTAGGCATAATCGCACGATCAAGATAATCGAATCACGACGACGACGGCCAGATTGGCAACCCGAGCTTGCACTCGGGGCGGATGTGATTATGATCGACATTATCGAGGCCCGCCTTGTGCGGTGGCCGATAATGCCGATTGGACCGATCGATCTGCACTGCTTTGAGGATCGATTTGGCATACAACCGAAAGGAAAAGTGATCGGCTATAGAAAGCCGCACTCGATTACATAGATCGTATGCCCTACCTCATAATTTTAGAGTCCCGGACTTCGCCAAATTCTCCGGGGATGACTCGATCACAACCTTGGAGCATGTTGGACGCTTTATCGCACAACGCGGTGAAGCGACCATCCGACGGTTTGAAAATTAGATTATTTCCGTTATCTTTGTCTGGGCAAAGATTTACTTGGTTTACTTGTTTGCCTCCGAATTCGGTCCATCGTGGAACGATTTGGAAAGCCGATTCCATGAATATTTCTTTTAGGCGATCGGAGCTTAGAATTTCAGATCCGAGTTGAGACGTCAAAAATTTGGGAATCGGAATGATTACATCAAGAGGTTTAGAGAAATTAGAATCGGTGTTTTAGTGTCACGTTACGACAACCAATTGGCCGATTTAGCATTTCAAGGTTTGATCCCGCCACTTAGGAGAAATTCGGAGGACAAGAATTCACCGACCTTAGCCATTTGTTGCACTGTATCGGCTCAAGAAAGCCGATTTATCGATCACAAAGTATTTAAAGACAGATTTAAGAACAATAATAGCAATAATAAAGAGAAGGATAAGGCCAAGGTTAATATGGTTGAGTATTGTCCTAGTGATTCGTCGGAGGATGAGGAAGGTATAAACATAGCCGAATGGATAAGAGGGTCTAAGAAATCCTTAGTCTGTTTTGGTCGGGCCGACTAGGAACAAGTCGGAGGCCAAATACTCTTTTGACGCTTCCAAGTGCGATCGCATTTTTGATTTATACGCAAGAAAAAATAATACGATTCAGGAGGACATGTAATACCATCAACCGACGAGATCAAAAACGCAGTATTGCAAGTGGCATCATTCTTATTCACATAACACTAATGACCGCAATATCTTCCGTCATCAGATCCAAATTCGCCATTGAAGATGGTCGGTTGAAGTTCGCCGATGAGCCGACCATGCAAGTGGGACGCCGATCCATTTCCTATTAATGTGGTACAATGCTCGGCTAAAGGAAAAGAGCCGATGCAAAATGAGCGTAAGAAGGATCGACAAGACGATATACAATCGAGCTCGGACGGCGGCGGACACTAAAGATTACCATCGGCTCCGCATAAATAGAAGCCGATCGAGGCGGAAAAAATTCAAGGACCATTAAACCTAAGGGAATCCCAGATAGGCAAATGGTACAAAGCGTAAAAGGTTCCATTAAGGCGACCAATAAAAGGCGAGTCCTACGTTCTCACAATTAATGGAGAAATATGAAGGATGAATAGTCGACCACGGTACCACACACCACGGTCGGATAATTTGTACCGCGACAGAGAACGTGGAGAGGCACATAGAAGGTGTCCTTTGGCAATTTTGTTGGGAGAGGAGAGTAGCGTTGCTATCACCGTATACCGCCTCGATGGAACATTATCCTCGAGACGGTTGGTTAACACAATCGGCCGACACAAAGCTATCCGGGCGATCGAGAGAGCAAGACGAAGTCACAGAAGGCCGGTCCATGAAAGATTATCTAAACCAAATCAAGAGCAAAGCCAAGCCAAGACACACACAACCAGTTCTACTCAAGAAGACTTGGCTGGTCAGATACGAAAGCCGGTGGAACCTAAACCCAGGTGGTGCCCATCAGGCCTGAGCAAATCACAACGACGACGGCTTCAGAGGCTAAGGACACAAGAAATTCGTGGAGCCGATGCCGAGAAAGAAAGAGACGAAGTGTTTAATGAACTTCGTCCAATGAGATGCGTCAGGAAAGAGTGGAGAAGAAAAGATCAAGCCGAAGAAGATTTCGAATCGGCTGATGACCTGGACTCTCCCATGATTAGGGACGATACACCTCCCATAGACATCAACATGGTGTTCACCTTGCCGGCTGAGTTCAAAGTCAGAAGAGAATCGCCAATGAGGCCGCTGCTCGCTTATGCTCCCGGTACGTAACGCCATCTTTGAGAAACCCAAAGACGATCATCGGCATCTCAAACCATTGTACCTAAAAGGATATATAAATGGCAAGTCGATATCAAGAATGCCGTAGACGGAGGCGCCACAAATGAATCTAATGCCTTACACGACATGTAAAAAGTCGGGTAAGTCCGATGAAGACTTAATTAAAACTAACATGGTTCGAATGACTTCACAGCGACCCTACGAAGCAAAGGTGTCATGGTCACGAGCTAAGCGTCGGTAGTAAGACTTTGCCGACGCCGTTCTTTGTAATTGACGCCAAGGAAACTATAGTGTCTTCGCTCGGTCGAGATTGGATTCATGCAATTGTCAGATCCCATCGACCATGCACCAAGCACTAGTTCAATGGAACGGAGAAGAAGTTGAAATCGTCACACCGATACATCGCACACATCGCCATGGCTAGCTCCGGCGCAAATTGGCAACACGAAGAAGTCGGGTCGCATATCGGGCAAGGCATCGGACGATTGCGACTTCATATCGTGAGCAAAACGGACTAATGCCGATCGCTGTCAAGCTCGGCACTTTGATCGGCAAATGAAGTATTGCGCCGATGGGGACAAGAAAAGCATTGAGGTGCTACAAAACAAAATGCAAAGCTATCGGCAAACAACAGATAGCTACGAAGTCATAGAAGACTATGAAGAAATCGAAAAGTTAGGTCAAGGATTCACGTCCACCGACTTGCTTGAAGAAGTCGATATAGGTGAAGGTGATAGAAAAAGACCAACTTTTGTCAGTGCAAATTTAGATGTAAAGTACAAGGAAAAATTAATAAAAATGCTTAGGAATTATAAAGATTGTTTTGCTTGGGAATATCACGAGATGCCTGGATTAAGCCGTCAGCTGGTGGAACATCGGCTACCTATTAAATCGGGCTATCGACCGTTCAAACAAGATCGAGTGTTTTAATCCAAACCTTGTACCAAGTCATAAAAGAAGAGATAGAACGATTGTTAGAAGCAAAGTTTATCGGGCCTTGCCGACATCGCTGAATGGGTTTCCAACATCGCTCCAAAGAATGAAGAAAATGGAAAACTTCGAGTATGTGTCGATTTTAGAGATCCGAACAAGGCGACGCTAAAAAGGCGAATACCCTATGCCAATAGCCGATATGCTTATCGATCTTGATCAGAAATAAGATCATAAGCTTTTTGGGACCAGAATGCCGGATATAATCGATACTCATGGCGAAGCCGATATACCCAAGACGACCTTCGATGTCCGGTGCAATAGGTTTATTCGAGCGGATCAGAATGACTTTCGCTTGAAAACGCCGTGCAACATATCACGGCAATGAATCTTATTTTCCACGATTTAATCGGCCACACCGTTGAGATTTATATAGATGATGTAGTGGTAAAATCGCAAAAATCTCCAACATCCGACCGATTTGGAGAGGTGTTCAAGAACATAAGAGCGCATGGTTTGAAGATGAATCCTTACAAGTGTGCGTTAGCGTGTCGGCAGGATGTTTTGGGCTTTATGGTACATGAAAGAGGAATCAAGTCACCAAACAAGGGTCAAAGCCATAGCCAATACCAAACCGCCAACATGTAAAAACGAATTACAAAAGTTGATCGGCAAAATTAACTATCTTCGTCGGTTCATCTCGAACCTCTCGGTAGGATTCGTGCTTTTACTCCTTTATCAAGTTAAAAGACAATGAAGAATTTATATGGGAGCCGATCGTGAAAGCATTTGACGAAGTAAAAGGTATTTATCCAACCCTCCATCTGGCCGCACCTCAAAAAGGTGTTCCTTTCAGATTGTATGTCTCACCAAGAAGATACTATTGAGCTGTTTTGGCACAAGAAGTACATGGTAAAGAGAGGGTTATCTTTATTTAAGCCGACGGTTGCTAGATGCGTAAGTCGTACCCTTTCATTGAAAAATTATGTTTATCATTGTACTTTTCATGCACAAGGCTAAGGCACTACATACTAGCATCGGCTTGTAAAGTCATCTCAGAAACCGATGTTATAAAGTATATATTGTCGGCTCCAATTTTGCGAGGTCGACTTGGCAAATGGGCTTACGCCTTGGTCGAGTTCGACTTATCATATGAATCAGCCAAAGCAGTTAAGGGACAAGTCCTAGCCGATTTTATAACAGGACATGACACAGCGGCAAACTTAGTCTTGATCGCGCCATGGCGACTATTCTTTGATGGATCAGTATGCGAGGAAGGATATGGTATCGGCATTGTACTCACTTCACCTAGAGGCATAGCTTTGAATTTGCATTTCGCTAAATAGCCGATGCTCAAACAACCGTGCCGAGTACGGCGCTACTCAAAGGCTTACGATTGTTGGAAAATATTGATGAGCGCGGTTGAAGCGTATGGTGATTCACTATTGGTAGTACAGCAAATAAAAGGAGAATATCAATGTCGAGATGAAGTACTAACGAAATACTTAGAACAATGCTTAGAAATGATAAGCTCTTTTACATCATTTTTTATCGGTCATGTTCCTCGAGAATTGAACGACAGAGCTAATGCTTTGGCCCAACAAGCATCAGGGTATAGAGATGTTGGCCGAAGTCAGGAAACTGAACTTGTAGATAAAGCAATAATGTGCACGGATATTCTTGATTGGAGGACGCAAATAAAAGATTATCTAGTTGATCCATCTAAGCCAACGGAACGAAGGATACGGCAACAAGCATTGAAGTACGCCATCATGGACGATACATCGACATTATCGGACTATGGAAGGCTTGTTGCTAAGATGCCTTGAGGTCAAGAAGCCCGAGTGGCGATGGGTGAAGTGCATGAAGGAATTTGTGGTTCTCATCAATCGGCACATAAAATGAAATGGATGCTTAGGCGACAAAGTTATTTTTGGCCAACGATGCTAGAAGATTGCTTCAAATATTACAAAGGATGTCGACATGTCAAAAGTTTGGCAACGTATAACTAGCACCAAAGATCGGCTTTGCATCCAATTATCAAACCTTGGCCATTCAGAGGTTGGGAATAGACATAATCGGCCAAATTTTTCCGCTTCAAGTAAAGGCCATAAATTTATTTTGGCCGCAACCGATTATTTTTCAAAATGGGTTGAAGCTATACCACTTAAGAAGGTGACTAGCGTTGAGGCGATTAGCTTCGTGAATGAACATATCGTCCATCGGTTTGGAATACCACAGACAATCACGACCGATCAAGGGA
This sequence comes from Otatea glauca, assembly GCA_036346275.1. Taxonomy (NCBI): domain Eukaryota; kingdom Viridiplantae; phylum Streptophyta; class Magnoliopsida; order Poales; family Poaceae; genus Otatea; species Otatea glauca. The sequence continues at coordinate 56,614,367 of CM070714.1, read as the reverse complement.
CGGTATTCATGTCTAACGAGTTTCAAGGTTATGCAACGAGTCTAGGGATCAAATTGTTAAATTCCTCGCCAGATTACGCCAAAGCTAATGGACAGCCGAGTCGCCTAATAAAACACTTATTAAATTAATCAAAAGAAAGATTGATGAAAAGCCGAGGAATTGGCACTCGACACTATCTGAGTCATTGTGGGCCTATCGGCTATCTTATCACGGGCAACGGCTTTCACCCTACCGGTTGGTGTATGGACAGGAAGCCGTTCTACCTGTGGAGATCAACATTGAGTCGATACGAATAGCCAGACAAAATGGGTTGTCGGCTCAAGATTACAACGATTTAATGATAGACAACTTGGACGAGTTGGCTGGGTTACGTTTGGTTACACTTGATCGGCTTAAGAAGAACAAGATCAAAGTAGCAAAGGCGTACAACAAAAAGGTCTTGCCTAAATCTTTCGATCAAGCCGATTTAGTATGGAAAACTATACTACCTGTTGGTTCCAAAGATAACCGATTTGGGAAATGGTCGCCTACGTGGGAAGGACCATACAAGATTAATCGACTAGTCGTGGGAACTCGTACTTCATCGGAAACACTTGAAGGGCATGTCCCGCCTAAAGCCATTAATGGGAAATATCTAAAGAAATGTTATCCTAGCGTTTGATCGGAGCCTAGCCGACTAAAATCATGTTCAGGCCAAGATTAACACGATGTCGTTAATCTACCAAAGGATTACTGACTAGAGATGTAAGCAAGATAAAATCGGTTAAAAGCCGATTATAAACATAACAAGTACAGATTACAAGAATATTCGTGATGATTCAGACAAGTTTTCCAAAGCAGAACAATAAAGTTTTATTGGATGCCGATCTCGAAGAGTCGCGCCCAAAGCCGATAAAGCACCACCGCCTTTGCAATGATCCCTTGATTTCGCCCGTAAGACGCTCATCGCCCTTGGCATTCCGGGCACCATTTTTACCTTGGCCGATTGCTTGGTTACATTTTCAACACCCACGCAATGCTAAGTTTTTCTTCCTTCATCCGATGCTGATGGTCTCCAAGGTTTGTTGGCCTTTTCCGATTTGTTTCTCGAGCTTGACCAATTCTTCCGGAGAAAATTCTTTGTTTTTTCCAATTTCAAGAGAGCTTCCTTGGTCGATTTGAGATGCCGAGCACCAAGATCAAATTTGCGCTTTTGGCCTTGGCATCGAAAACCGTTCCTCCAGAGTTTCCGACGGCCTCTTGGGCCTCACGGCGCTTGATCCGGTTCTCTCGCCTCCTCAACTTCTTTTCTTTCGTCGTCCAAATGACATACATCCGTAAGAGCTTGCATTGCCGGGAGGAAGATCGGCTTCAACGGCAGCCATGGCATCCCTTATCTACCGATTGTTAACCAGATCTCCGATCGTGGTTGCATCACAAGCTTGAAAAGCTCGCCAAGACGCTCTTTCATGCCCGGAGCGGAGGTAACCACACCGATGCCTTTTCCGATACTTCAAGAATTCTTCCGATTTCGCATCATAGTCGTCAGTAGCCATAATCTACGGGTCGCCAAGATCGCCGGTGAAAATCCAAGCGATTTGTCGGATCCGATGGTTCCGGAAATCGATGATCAAGCAGAGTTGGCTCGTGCAAGAGTTGGAGCGATTGAAATGTTCGGAAAATCGCAAGGATCTTCTCGACTTGAGCAGATTGCGCTGGCTAAAGAAAATAAAAGATAAGCCAATGCATTGGAGTATAAGAGTTATTGCACAAAGTGTTGTGACCTACCTTTCCAATAGCCGATACATGAGGCGAACTCTCGCCGCTTTGCTCTTTAGGTTTGGGTCCTTTCTTTGCTAGAGCCTTGGTATATTTTGCCTTCTTCTTTTCTCGAAATTTAAATCTGATAAAGGTTAAATCAAGGAGGAAGAGGAAATGTCAAAGCTAATTTATGCTTACTTGGTTTTTTTTCTCGATATCCGATAAAGAAGGACTATGCACTCCCAGAGTGCGGAGGTGTAGCCTGTAAGGCGGTCGATGGATGAGCTCTCTTGCCTTGCTCATTCCCAGCATTGGCTAGAAATGTCTTCTTGCCGACATCCTTAGCCCGCAAATATATAGGAAGTGTGATTATAAAATGCATTCAATTAAGACCGATGCATGAGGCAAGATTATTCAAAGCCGATACCTTATCTACTAAGCTTGAGTTAGTATAACCCGACGAGCTAGCTTCATTGCTAGATTCATTTGTTAGATACTAAGGATGTCTCCGCGATTTGGAAAAATTCTTTAACAATAGTCGAAGGGTCTTCTCCATATACAAACATCTTCGCGATAGCCGACCACCATGTCGTGAAACCCTCGTGCGAGCATTCAGATGGAAGTGAGGAGATGCGCGATTGGAGTTCGTCGGCTAACTCGTAACTAGCCTCGCGGATGTGGCATTGCGGACCTCGGCTCTTGGTTGAAGCCGATCTAGAAGTGGCGACTTGGTATCACTTGGCCAAAACCGAGCCGCTTTGCATATCTTCAAGGGTGATAAAACTCGTATGAAGGCCGGAAAGTCCGATTCCGAGTATGAAGGCCGACATGGAATATGCATGGAGAAATAAAATTCTATACAAGTCCGAGTCTCCCGAGGCATCGAGAGCTATCGGCTTCGGATGAAGAAAAGAAGGCCAAAGAAAATCGGTTTGCAAAGATCAGTAGCTAAAGAAATCTTCGCTTGAAACTTTCGTGTCCAATTGCAAGAAAATGATGAAACCTTCTACAATTTGTCGGAAAGGCCCTTGTCTCATTTCTCGAGCACATCATAAATCTTTCACCAAAGGATCTAGATTCTCTAAATTGAATAGGTGCCCTTCGTATATCTTCCTTGGAAAAGGAGTATCATCGGCTAAATCCAAATTAAAAGAACTTTGAATAAACAAGATGACCATATTTGCACAAACCACATTGGGCCACCTACATTACCAACGGTGAATTTTCCAAAACCCGTATAAAGCCGACTCCTTATTATGTAAAGCATTTGGTACACAAAGACCCAAGAAGATTTTTCCTAAAGCCACCGACGACCCTCAACAAGTCGCTCGCTATCATTTGATATACTTGAGTTGGTCCAAGAGATGCACCATGTAATAGAAAACGGTCTAGCCAAAGATTGTAAAAGCCACATGTTCCTCGTCCGATACTAAGCCATTGACCTTGTTATTATTTCCAATATATTTGGCCCAACCTCTCCCTTGATCGGATGAGCCTATATTTTGGTTTTCCACTAAAAGTCGATATTTGATCTCCATCCGCCAAGACAACACAAATGAGCAACATCTAAAAGTTGGTCGATGGGACGGTGCGGAATAAGAAAGCATTAAAACAGTCAGACCAAAATAACGGTAGTGGCCACTAAGGGCTCATTGGCTTGTGGTCGGCTAAAGAAAGTGAAATACACTCACCTATGCCCATTCTTTCCCATTCACTCCTCTTTTGGGTGCTACCGATAAACCAATTTCTCCATCCTTTGAGAGTCGTCGGCCAAGCCTCAAACTCTTATTCCACCCTCTATGTTATGACCGGAAGGCTGAGGTAATCGAGGGACTTCTTGGTTTGTTACTGGTATGGACGCCTAGATTTCCCAAAGGACCCAAAAATATTGGTCATTCTTTGTGCGGAATCGAATAAGTACCGACTAGGATCCATTGTAGCCGATGAAGGAAGTGAATGAGTTGAATTGCCTCAAGAGTACTTTAAACGGAAAGTTCAAGCCGATTGAAGATGATTCGAGAGCTTGTGCGTGTGAGGAATGAATGAAGTGGGGCCGATTTTATAGGACGGTGAAAATTTGAAAAAGGGAAGTGAATTTCAAAAGGCGTGAGCGATTAAAAACGCACTACCCGCATGTCAGAGATTTACGGCGCGAATAAAGCAGCAGTTAATGGGTGAAGATCAAACGTTAGCCGATTGCACAAGCCGATAATTGTGATTTTTGATAGATGACAAGTCATCTCTCAAAAATGGGGGGCATATGTTTGCACCAAAATTCGGCAAGTTAGTCTAAATCAGGCAAATACAAATTAAAGATGCGGGAGCTAATAGAAGTTTGGAAAGAATCTGAGATGTTTGGTAAAACTAAGATTTTAAGGAAACAACCTCTAAAGATAAGGCCGATACGGATACGGACCTTGAAGCGTGTTGGAGTAGGACACGATCGGCCGAAGGGTATAAAAGAAGAGCCGAAGCAAGCTGCAAGGACATCATCAACAATACAAACAACCAGCTTTTACTTTTCATCTATTTTCTTGTCGACTAGGAGTAGTTCTTGTAATTTAGCCTTTGTAATCGATCTTGATCAATAAAGTTGCGCATCGCCGATTGTTGATCTTCGTCAATTACGACCCAGGTTCGATTTATTCTGATTTTGTTGCGCATCGCCTTCTTCAGAATCGATCTGCCTTTATCCTCTGATTAGCTTTAATCGGCTAATTAGACTTACCTTGTTACTTTGATCTTGATCGGCTTCAAGTCGATTGAGTATAAGCGATTGATCTTAACGATCGGCTTGAGTGAATTTTATTGTTTTTACCTTGTCGATTCCAGGTCAAATCGACTGGCACGCTCTGAACCAGGTGTTCGTCTGGTGTGCTGTTGTCAGAAACCCTACATCAAGTTTTTGACGCCAACAATTTCTCAAAAAATAAAAGTCTTTCGGACTACTGTAATTGTTAACTATCCGATTTTCCCATACTACATTAGGATTTCTCCATCCATAAACTTTGTATAGTGTATTACCGATCGAACGAATACTCACGGAACCTCTAATTGTGTAAACTTCTTTTCATTTCATGCTGCTGGGATGACTGATTGCTCGTATCGACAAGATATATGTATATCATTCGAAAAAATACCTGCTTTGTTGTCTGCAATATATAACTAGCCACACAACACATTCGTAAGTTTGGTGACAAATCTGACTGCTTAACTTATGTACAGCTAGCTAGCTTCATGGTGATAATTACTCTCTACTGCTCTTTTAATTTTCTGTGTTTGTGACCCCAAACTTGGTTTCAAGCTGACCAAAATGTACTAATTGCTCTATATATTTCTGGACATCATGAAGATACTACTGCTGCTGTATCCAATATCCTAAGTATACCCAACCCAAATATGTTATGTAGGCGTACATATACATGCCTGGGATGTGTGCAGTCAAAAATTTGTCTTTCACAAAGGGAGGTAATATCTAATATCTGACTACTCATTGTCGCAAAATTTGCAGAGCAGAAGAGATGGCGGCACACAATTTAGATGGCGATAGCGAATTTGAGGACCAATCAAACGAGGGGTACCAAGAGCCTGTGTTCGAGGCGTTCATGTGCCCCCTCACTAAGCAGGTCATGCACGATCCTGTTACCATCGAGACAGGCCAGACCTTCGAGCGAGAGGCAATCCTGAAATGGTTCAAGGAATGCAGGGATAATGGGAGGAACGCGACATGCCCATTGACACAAAGGGAGCTCCGCAGCACAGAGATAAGCCCAAGCATAGCTTTGCGCAATGTCATCGAGGAATGGAGGACTAGGAACGAGGAAAAAGAGCTCGAGAAAGCCTGCAATTCCCTCAACCTGCACTCTGAGGACGACACCCTGCGTGCTCTGGTGTATATCTCACAGCTGTGCCAAAGAGGCAGCGCAAAGAAGAACCTTGTGCGCAACGAGGGCATCATACCAACGATTGCTGAGATGTTGACGAGCAGCAGCAGAAGGGTTCGGCTCAAGTCTCTGGAAGTCCTTCGTGTTGTTGTCGAGGGCAATGATGAAAATAAGGTACATTCTTGATCAGCATTTAGGTAAAATGAGAGAATGCATGTTATTCAACATCATTTTTTTTCAGGAAGTGCTGGGGAAAGGTGACACCATACGCACGATTATAAAGTTCTTGTCAAATGAGCATTTCCAGGAGAGGGAACTTGCAGTTTCATTGTTGTATGAGCTTTCAAAGTACGAACCTATATGTGAAAGGATCGGTGCAGTCTATGGGGCTATACTCCTATTGGTTGGGATGGGAAGTAGCAAGTCAGAGAACATGGTAGCAGTGGAGAAAGCGGAGAACACGCTGAAGAATCTGGAGAAGTACGAGACAAACATCAAGCAAATGGCTGAAAACGGCAGGCTTCAACCTCTCCTAACCAAACTCCTTGAAGGTGTGATCTACATTCCAACCAAATGGCAGGCATTATCTTTCCCCATGTTGTGATTCATACAAAGATTTTTATGACTTGACCATCTGTACAGCTCTGCTAATTCTGAGATTTTTTTGTTGGCAATATGGTGCTTAACAACTTGTTTTGAACTAGGAGTTTGCAATTTTCAAATAAATTGTGAACTACTGCAGTGCTCAAACTCAAAGTGCATCTGTTTTTTTTAGAGGTCACTGAGGTGTTTCTTAAGTTAGTCTTAGATTTTGGACTGTGAGCAAAAATTTGATTTTACCCGCTATTAAGAGGTACAGGTAGCAATAAACGGTTATTCGATTGGCTAGAGACCCTATCTTGATTTCTATGCCGTAGGGGTCTTCCCTACTGCTATCATTCAAAAATAAATGGGTACCTGATTTTAGAAAACTGGCAGCCAAATGAGCACGTCAACATTTTCAATGCAATGCAATCTCCCTATTTACATGATGATTATGGAAACAATACCGCTAATGCAGTTAAGCTCTGGTGTGTCAGCTTCTTGTGCCATTTTGATCTACTTTTGAATGGTATAACTGAAACGATAAAATGCAGGCACGCCTGAGGTGCAGGTTGCCATGGCTGAATACCTTGGTGAGCTCGCGCTAGCGAATGACGTGAAGGTTGTGGTGGCGGAACAGGTCGGGGCGTTGTTGGTGAGCATCATGAGGACGACAGGCAGCCTGCCGGCGAGAGAAGCAACCCTGAAAGCGCTGAGGGAGATCTCGTCGAACGAATCCAGCGCCAAGGTGCTGCTGCAAGCAGGCATCCTACCCCCGCTCGTCAAGCATCTCTTCTCCGTCGGCGTCAGCAGCCTACACTTCCCGATGAGGCTCAAGGAGGTGTCTGCCACGATCCTCGCCAACCTCGTCGCTTCCGGCGCCGTCTTCCGCTCCATCCCGCTCGACGACGACCAGAGCAGCAAGCGGACGCTCCTGTCGGAGGACGTCGTGCAAAGCCTGCTCTACCTGATCAGCAACACCGGCCCCGCCATCGAGTGCAAGCTCCTCAACGTCCTCGTCGGGCTCACCAGCTCCCCGGACACGGTCGCCGACATCGTGTCGGCTATCAAGAGCTCCGGCGCGACCATCAGCCTGATCCAGTTCGTGGAGGCCGCGCACCGGGAGATCCGCGTGGAGTCCCTGAAGCTCCTGCGCAACGTCTCGCCGTACATGGGCGGCGAGCTCGCGGACGCCCTAGGGGGCCACCTGAGCAGCTTGGTGAGGGTGATCACAGACAGCACTACTCCAGGCGTGACGGAGGAGGAGGCGGCCGCCGTCGGGCTGCTGGGCGAGCTCCCCGAGAGGGACTGGAGCCTGACCCGGCAGCTGTTCGAGCTCGGGGCGTTCAGGACGCTGAACTCGAAGCTGGCGGAGCTCCGGCGGGGCGCCATCCGGGGGAACCGGCACGTGACGCCGCTGACGGAGGGCATGGTGAAGGTGATGTACAGGATGACGTGCGCGCTGCAGGAGGACGCCGAGTATGTGCAGTTCGCGCGGGAGGTGGGCCTCGCGCCGCTCTTCGTGGACCTGCTGCAGATGAGCGGCCTGGACACGGTGCAGCTCTACTCGGCGATGGCGCTCGAGAAGATGTCGGACATGTCGAGGAGCCTCACGGCCGTCCCGCCGCCGCCGCCGCCGCCGAGCCCAGCGCTGTTCTGCCTGTGCTTCGGAAACAGGAAGCCTGCGGCGGGTCGTGCGCCGGGGGTGTGCCGCGTGCACGGCGGGTTCTGCTCGCTCCGGGAGACGTTCTGCCTGGCGCAGCCTGGGGCGAAGGCGGTGGAGCGGCTGGTTGCGTGCCTGGACCACCTGGACGCGGGGGTGGTGGAGGCGGCGCTGGCGGCGGTGTCGACGCTGGTGGGCGACGGGGTGGAGGATGCGGCGGAGGGGGTGGTGGTGTTGGGGGAGGCGGAGGGCTGCGGCCGGTGGTGGAGATCCTGGTGGAGAGCCGGACGGAGGCGCTGCAGCGGCGCGCGGTGTGGGTGGTGGAGCGCATCCTGCGGGTGGAGGAGATCGCGCTGGAGGTGGCGGCGGACCAGACGGTGGCGTCGGCGCTGGTGGAGGCCTACCGCAACGGCGACCCGCGCACGCGACGCACGGCGGAGCGCGCCCTCAGGCACCTCGACAGGATCCCAAACTTCTCCACCACCGCATTCCACACCGCCGCCCGCCAATAGCCCTCCTCGTCATCGTCATCCGCGTGCCATTGCCATTGCCATTGCCATTGCCATTTTCTTTCATCAACGGGAGCTGTTTGTGCTACCATGTATGTCATCTTCTTAATTTCTTGTGTGTATTCTCTTATATATAAGCCCTGGCCGTGCATATTTAGGAGATTGATTCTACTGCATCTACAACAGCGATCGAGCGGCTGAAACAACTTCAAACTTGTTTCTTGCACTATGGCCATCCAGTGACGGCCGTCGTCCCAAACAACTTCAATCTTGTTTCTTGCACGCCTACCGGCAAAGATCGCTGTCTATATAATCCCTGCAACAAATCAATGGCGAGCTGACCAATTGAGATGCTCATTCCCTTGATCACCGTATATACGTACATAACTTGCATATCATGTTTCAGAACATGGTTAGTTACCTCGTCGGATTGATGATCTTCGCTTCATGCTTGCGATGATGCATTTTCCATGTCAGCTTCCTGGCAGGCTAACTGTTGTGGGGGAGCCCTAGCCCCTAGGGCTGTCGGGGATTGCTAGAAACCCTAGGGAATAAGAGCATGTGTATATATATCAATTGTCATGTTGTACTTAGAGGTAAAGTACCTAAATGCCATTCCTTTGAGTATATGAGCAAAGGGCATAATAGAGAATTGCCTCCTCCCTCATTTATATATAGCCTCAATGGCACTTGTAAAGGGGGGGCTTGATCACTCAATATACACCTCATACCTTCACCTTTCCTCAACTCTCATCCTCATGGTCTCCTCGTGAGAAAGGGTATTAAAATACCCATTGTTTGGTCTTGATGCTATAATAGTTGGCGTTGTCCGTGAGGATCGTGCGAAAAGCTCTAGGAGAGAGAGGGGTTGAAAGCTACACTGCGGGGGGAGTAGCTCGGCTAGCACTCCATTGGGCTGTCGTCGGTCTCCGGGGCTCCACCAACCACTTTGTCATGCAGCGTGACTTCTGCGTGTGCCAGTCCCGGGTTGGCTTCATCAGGCATCGGCTTGGCTTCGCGTGCGAGGCGACTTTGGTGTGGCAGGCTATGGCGTACGAAGGGCACGAAGCTCGGCTTCCTTGGGAAGGCTTCATAAGGCTGCACATTCGAAGGGGGCACTTGGTGGCTTCGGTTGGCCTTGATCCCTGGCCCGTGGCTCCGACGCTTGCTTGCCTCGGTTCCTAGCGGCCTTTGACTGCTTCGACGGGCCCCTCTCGTAAAGATATTGCTACATGCGGCGCCAGGAATCGAACCCAGCTTCAATTGGCGTGCGAAGGGGAACCCGCGGCATCAAGCTTTGGCTTGTCTTCCTGGCTCGATGGGGTCGTCGCTTCGACCTGTGAAGGGCTCCATCGAGGTTTCAGCGCGTGAGGAGGGGCTCCCTGAGGCTTCAACTCGCGTGGAGGAGGCCCGTGACCTTCGGTGCTTCGTAGGCCTAGCCAGCAGCCTGCCCTGTGGTCCTAGCAGCCACCCTCCTGTGAGTGCTATGCACCTTCACTTCCCTTTTGTTTACAGCAAAAAATTTGCCTGTGTGCGGTTGTGGAAATCGAACCTGGGACCTTTAGCTTTTGCCCATCGAGGCCTCGATGCACTCACCTCGCAGGCTACTGTCTCGGTGTAATATGGCAACAATATCGCCATGAAAGTCCACACCAGTGGCATACGTAAGCCCACCATCGTGGCATAAAAAGACGCCTAGAAGGGCCCCGACCTAGGCGCACTCACCTCGAAGGATACGGCCTCGGTGTAATATGGCAACAATATCGCCATGAAAGCCCACATCAGTGGCATACAAATGTGCCTAGAAGAGCTCTGGCCCTGGCGCACTCACCTTGATGGTCACAACCTCGGTACGCCTCGATGAACAGGGAGTCTCCACCTCGAAGCGTTGTACCTCGATGACTAGGAAGTCCCCAACCTCGAAGGCTCCACCTCGATAGGGAGACCATGCATCGCTCAACCTCCTCGCCTCGAAGGGTTGTACCTCAGCAACTAGGGAGTCCCCATCCTCGAAGGCTCCGCCTCGACAAGGAGACCACACATCACCCAACCTCCTCGTCTCAAAGGGTTGTACCTCGGCGAATAGGGAGTCCCCAGCCTCGAAGGCTCCACTTCAATAGGGACACCACGCATCGCCCAACCCCCTCACCTCGAAGGGTTATACCTTGGCGACTAGGGAGTCCCCAGCCTCGAAGGCTCCGCCTCGGCAGGGAGACCTCTCATCGTGCAACCTTCTCACCTCGAAGGGCTGTACCTTGGCGACTAGGGAGTCCCCGGCCTCAAAGGCTCTGCCTCGGCAGGGAGACCTCACATCGCCCAGCCTCCTCCTCCCACCTTACACCCTCTGCTTGACGAGAAAAACAAAAAACGTGCATGGCCACTGGGCCCAGGCAAAAATGCCTCTTATTGACATGCTCAGCGAGAAAAACAAAAACCATGCATGGCATCCGGGCCCTAGAAAAGATGCCTCGTAACCACATATTCGACGATAAGACCAATCGGGCAAGGCCTTCGGGCCCTAGTCAAATGAAATTCGTTCAAAATATTTTAATTCAAGTATATTTTTTCAAAGGTATGTGTTTCATTTGAGTTGTTATAGATGAGTATATACCCTAAAACTAAAATTTTCAAAAAATATACCCAAATATTGCTTGAATTCATGCATATGAAATCATGGTGCCCTATTCCGGTGTCCTATATGTATATTTATGTGTGTGTGTGTGTATATGTATGTATACACGCGCGCGCGCACACATATATATATACATGTATATATATATATGTATATATATATATGTGTATGTATATATATATATATATATGTGTATGTATATATATATATATTGAAGGACCGGAATGGCGATTAGAGGAGGGTGAATGATCCAAAAATAAATTTATCATACACTCAAAATGATCCAACCAAGACCTCACGCAAATCAGCCTAAAAAAAATCCAAGGAGACTGTTCTGGCCGGTGCTATCGCTCAAATAGGCGTTAGTACCGGGCCTGGATGAACAGAGCAAGAACAACCACGAACTGAAAAGCAAAATTGATCAAACTTTTGATTGGCTACACCAAACACCATGAAACTTGAAATGCACCTCCTTATGATAGTCAGAAACCCATTCCAACCTTCAATCCAAGGGATTGACGTTAAAGTTCTGACATTTTTTGAATTGAAGGAAAAATACACCAAGTTTGATAACAAATCAAAATATTGGTCTTGATCTTGCTTGTGGGGTTTTGATGATCAAGATGATTTTGGATAACCTCCCACACATCAAGGCAAGCAAGAACACAAGACAAGAATAAAACAAACCCAATCTAACGAGAATGATTCTCTCAACAACAAAAGATTGGTTTCTTGCAAAGAACACACAAGGTTTGCTTAGATAATTGGGATATGATCTGAAGAAGATTTATCCATCAATCATACATCCTGGGCACAAGATCCACAAGTATTTTGAAGGAGGGGAGGCAAATCCAAATGTGCAGAAAGTAAATTGCAAGAATTTAAAGTGCGGAATTTAAATGTTGAATTTAAGACATAATGCAAATGCGAAAAGTAAATTCAGAATTGAGAAACTTGGATTTTCATTTCTGGAATGAAGGTTTACAAAGCCTGACAACGAAGTGAGCAAAGCTCAAAGGAGCACCAAAACCTCTAAAACCTTCAAGAGGGGAGAGCTACCACTACCCCTCTATTTATACTACTCTTGAGTCATCCTCCGCCCTTGAATGAGTTCCTTCAACTTCAAGGATCACCATCAAGGGCTAGGAATGACTCACTCACTCATACATTGACTAACCCGAAACCCACAAACATATCGGGTTTTGCACGCTTTTCAAAGCACACTAACTTGACCCGCTACTATGTCCTCTAAACTGTGATCCAACGGCCCTCCTTGATCCGAGCAGCTCCAAGTTAGCATCTCATCCGTTCCTTATCTTCTAAGTACACAGCGACTCCGTCTTCGATCATCTTCCGGCGATTCTCGACCATCTGGACCTCCGGCGTACCTCGCTTGGTCCCGGTCATCCTTACCTCACCATGACCTAGCACCGATGTCCTGTAACCATCAAAGACAAGGAAAACCCATCACATAGCAATGTCTAGATTAATATGCAATAAACATCACAAAATCACAATTTAATCTCAACTTCGCTCATAAAGTTGGTACTACCGCCATCTGGGGCCGGTAGCACCGCACATCCGGTGTTACTGCTCCCACATGGCCGGTATCACCACTCACCTGAAATCTCAGCGAAGACACTATTTGGAAAATACTACTGTATGAATACCAATTTACTGCTGAAACGCATTACTAGTTGGTTTCTGTTAGGGCTGTAAAAAAGTTCAAGGCTTGCGAGCTACTCGAGCTCGGCTCGCGAGAGGCCCAGTTCGAGCTCCGAACGAGCCGAACTCGAGCTCGCGAGCTTAACAGAGCCGAACTCGAATAGCTCGCGAGCCTACTCGAGCCTAGACCAAGCTTCCTTAAGTCGAGCTTTCTTGAGCTTGTTACTGAGCTTACTGGAGCCGAGCTTACTCGAGCTTATCAAGCTTACCAAGCTTACTCGAGCCGAGCTCGAGCCTGGGTCGAGGCTCGAACCCTAACTCGAGCTCGGCTCGAGCCTTACCGAGCTCGAGCCTGGAGGGCCAGGCTAGCTCGAGTTCGGCTCGTTTATAGCCCTAGTTTCTGCGCGTTGAGTCATGGGGCTCGGTCGGTGGTGTCGGCGTAGACTACGCATGACTATAGAATAGCATGTTTGTATATATATATATATATATATATATATATATATATATATATATATATATATATATATATATATATTGTTGAGACCCATGTGTATACCATTCTAGTCCCATAATAATTGACTAGTACACATTTACAATTTGGTGATTACATCCAATACAATATATATCGTAAATACGAAGGTCAGCGGGACATAGATCTTATAAATAGCCTTAAAGGCCAAACAAAATGCAGTGGAATAAGTAGTTGAAATAGATCCAACGGCATGCCTTAGCCCATAAATATCCACAGGCAACCCACAAGGATTAAGCCCTAGAAAAGCTCATTATTGTAGTCCCTGTAACCTACGGTAAAGTAAGAATCGTTGGGACTACGGCTTCTTCAACCTCTGAATATCAATAAGTAAGGGTGAATACATTTGTACTCAGAAATACTTATAGTGTATCGCAATTTTAACTATATTCTTGGCCATGTCAAAGGGGATGGTTATTCTACAAGGTTCTTTTACATAAAACGAGATTTAATCGATAATAACAAGTAGTAGATTGCAAACAAAATTTGTAAAGAGTAGTTGACAAGTATGTGAATAACAAGTATATAACATAAATAAGAATAACTCACAATCTTCCATAATTGTGTTCATCGATCCATTCCCTCCATACTTGACATAACATATGAAACAAGGCTACTCACCATTTTTTCAATTTAAAAGTTTTTATTAAAATCCAAAATCTAACTAGCATCAGTGCATCAAGTCTCTCATGACCGCAAGCATAGATTTTCGAAATGATTACACTCTGCAGATATGTACAACTTTACCCACAAGACATGACCAACTCTCGCTGCCGTTATTTTCACACTTCTTTTGGTGTGTGGTTGAGAGATCGTGACAAGAACCATTACATCATCTAGACCAAACTTTGCACCAGCCCGGTGATGTTTGACCATTACTATAGTGGCGAAAAATATTTGTACACACGGTACCATTGATAGTTTACGCCCTATCATGCCATTTTGCTTTATAGTAAGGCATACACCATTGTATCGGTAAGCGTTATTCTTAACACCTTGGTGAGGGCACTCCTGCGAGCAATCCATCCTAGAGAGTCCGTACTATTCCAACCTTTCAATGTGCAAAGCTACCTAGACAACTTAATAGGTTAAGGTTACCCCATAATAGCACTTGTGGTTGTACGGATATCTTGGATTATACAACACTACGTTCAGTACTTAATCAACCAGGGTGAGAACTCTCCCTATACTGCGTGCAAATCCATGCACTTCACATATTATATCAACAACTCGCCCGCGTCAAAATCTAGTTTTCATTTTTGATTTTATTCCAAAATAACAAAGACAACTTTCTCAATATGTCAATATTTCCATCCCATGAACAAATGTTTCACCTGATCATTTGTTCTTCCAATTCTAATGAATGGCTTAAGTAACAGTACATATAATTGAATATACCTAAGTTGACATTAGTTATTTCATAACCCTTATCTTTTGGTTTACAAGGTTGACATTTACGTATTTATCAAGGAAGTTCTATGCAACAATTAGGAATAGCTACCGATACCCATAATATAGCAAGTTTACTGAAAAGTACATGCATGCATACATAAATTTGTAAAGACAACATACATTAAGTGAAATAATATGATCAACATGATCAAATAAGGTACTTGCCTTGTTCGTTGAATTCTTGAGTTGGTTCGGGGTCGTCAAAGAAGGTTTCCGGAGCGTCAATATCTACACACAGTATATCGTAAAGAAATAATAAGAGCCAAACCAATACAAAAAGAGACCAAATAGAAATTTTTTTGTAGAAACAAAAAGTTCATGATTTTTTTAAAAAATTAGAAACTACTTTCACTCAATGTGGAGTTCGTTTGCAGAAGTTATAAGCATTTGAATTTTAATCATTTTAAAATTCCCAAAAAAAAGGAGGCTGACGTCAGAAATGTACTTTCCCAAGATTACACTTTCTAAAAGAGAAAGTGAATTTTCCTTTGAACTGGGGTCTACTTGTCAGGTTTTAATATTTTTCAAAAATGACTGACATGTGGGGTCCACACGTCAATGACTCATTCTTAAATACCGGTTAAAATTGTTGTCGACAATCGGGACCGTCGACCGCAGAAAGGGGGGATGCAAGGAGATCGTTCGGGAGCGGGGCCCGAAGTCGTGCTCGTTCGGAGGCGCCTAGCGTCGCGAAAAGATCGTCGGGGAAGAGACACCGGACACGAGGTTTATACTGGTTCGAGCCCCCGAGGTCGGGTAACAGCTCTACTCCAGTCTTGCCCTGAGGCGAAAGGTGTGTATGCGATTCTGTGAGAGGGTACAAACAGGGCCCGAGCAAGGGGTCGCTCCGCGGCGTTGTTCTTCTTGGCGTATGTTGCGTGTTCCGTGTGTGTGTTCTAGTCATCTCGTGCCGTGGTCTCCTCTTGTCTCTTGTTCGGTCGGGGCAATCCATTGCTTTTGTAGCCCTCCGGAAGCCTTGCTGCTTGGTCCTGAGGCTGACGTCAGGAGCCCGTGGCGAGTTGAAGGGGGCTGACGAGAGGCGTCAATAGCCATTGAGAGCTTGATGGGAGCTGTTGAGAGGCGTCAATAGCCGTTGAGAGCTTGATGGGAGATGTTGAGAGCTTGACGGGAGCTGTTGAGCCCTAGTTCCCACGCAGGGGCAAGTAGAGCGCTGATTCCCACGCAGGGGAGAGTTTTTACACGAGACAAATAAAATGTTACATGTCTTTTTCTCTGAAGGGCGTGGGGGTGTCGAGATCGAGGTGTTGAGGTCGAGGTGGATGGTGCCTGCCCTTGCGCCTGTGCCCGAGCTCGTTGGTCCTGAACCCGAGCATTGGGAGAGCACCTCCAGGTCGGAGATGAGCCCCTGGGCCCGCGGAAAGCCGCCACGAGGCCCCGGGGGGATGCTTACACGTGGCGAGGGTACCGATCCCTGACAATTGTGAAATAAGTTTTTGTGCTCATTTGGGCCCACATGTCATAGACAGCTTTAATTTCTGGTTTTAAAAGAAAATCCAATAGGTGGGCTCATCCTGTTAGTGACTTAGAGAGAGGGCTATGTGTGTGTGGGCCTGACAAATTGGGCCCACTTGCAATTACTCATAACAGGGCAGAGGCACTGCGAGGATCGTCAACAGCGAATGGTGATGTCTTAAGCGGAGTGAGTGCTCGGGTCAGCTAGAGGGTGTTGTGGCGGTTCTAGGGGAGTGGTCGGTGGTGGCCGGTGGTGACAAGAGAAGGTCGGCGACTGAGCTCAACGGTGGCACTAATGGCGGATAGCAAAGAGAGAAATGTAGAGGTGATGCTCGTCTAGGTGAGGGAAAAGCATCTAGGGGGTTTAAGGGCTCCATTTTTGTGCTTAGCAGCGACCGTGACTCATCAAGAGAGCTTGGCGCTGGTGGCCGGGGTTAAGGAAGAAGATGATTGTGGCAGTGCTGTTCTGGATGACTTAAGCTACGAACGAGGGAAAGATCATGACCCGGGGACTCTTAGGAGGCTTTAAATTGAAGAAATCGGCAAATGGTTCACCAGGGGAAGGATTTGATCTCCATTCTAGCTTCTAGTTCACGGCGGAAATGATGGTCCTTGGAGGGCAATCATGTAGGCCCTCAGGAGGAAGGGAAGCAGGGGGTAGTGTGGGGAGCTAGGGGCAACCATGGAGCCATTTTATAGCCGCAAAGAGGGGGCTGGTGGCTCAGAGCTTGCGAGCAAGGTGCGGTAGCCAAGAAGATAGGATAGATGAATTTTTTCATGGAACTCACTTTAGAGTATCTTATAATTATTATTAGAGTATGCTTAAAAGGATAAAGAGGTATAACTTGTTTATTTAAGCGATATATGAGAAGTGAGAGTACATACTCCCAGGAGTATGTAGCCATTTTCTAAACTAAGGGCTTATTTGTTTTAGCTTTGGATTCTCTAAAAGTTGATTCTGAATTGTGGTTGTAGAGAAGCTGATTCTCCAAAAGTTGGAATCCAAAAGCACATATGAAGTGGATTGTGGATTCTAGTGTATATGGGTGGGCTGGATTGTGAGAATCGGATTCTAGAATCGGGCTGTTTGTTTTTTATTCTGCTTTTGGGGTCAGAATCCGGAATCAAAAGCTAACAAAAAGGCCCTAACTTCAAATACTCCTTTATCACTTTGGGTACACTCGTATACTAATTATAAGATAATCCAATGTGAACCATATGAAAAAATGGAAGGTGGTCCATAGTTTTTAATATATTTTGCAAATACCTTTATATACGCACATAAAAAAATGGTATGTCTAAGAAATATACATACCACCTCTAAAAAAATATACATACCACCTAGATAGTCTTATATAGTGATATATCTAGTGTAAACTCACCTTATGGTGTTACTCATGCAACCATCAACGTGGATAATCCGATCTGAACTCAACGTATGAGATGGAGGTGGGATGGACTCCCCTAACCACTTAAGATGCTTTTGCATAAAACCCCTAGACTCACCAAACATGTTACAAAAACTACTTGCATTCCTTCCTCTATGCCCCCTCATATTACGCACGAACTGGTTCTTCCTCCCGAATCACCACGCCACAGTCCACCCACTCGCCGCTCGGCCCTTCACCCGTGCCACCACCCTGTTGCCCCACCTTCCACGTCCCATCAGCGCCGCCACCCCATCGCTCGCAACACCGTCAGTTGCAAAGTACGTACTATTCTTCAGCTACGTGTAGAATAACTAATCTACGCTCTATCACATCTTTCGTGAGTCAAAACCTATATCTCACATTTGTCAAAGACTGATCAAATCACCCCGCGTATGCCCACTTCATGTTTTGACTAAGCCAATGAGTTACATAGCCAACCAACTAACAGATGTGCTCATTGGTTGTACTAGAATCTTTTTTATTTGATTTAGCTATAACTTTTTATTGGCAACTTCGATTCATGAACAATTTTCATGATAGCTTACTGATGATGAGAGGAACATAATGATATAAGTCTTGCTAATAAATTCTAGATAAATAAGATTTTACTGTCAAATACACTTTAATTTACTATATATATATATATATATATATATATATATATATATATATATATATATATATATATATATATATATGTGTGTGTGTGTGTGTTCTCGTTTTCCGGTGATTCGTCCATTCTTTTGTGGGCACAAAATTGCTGGATTTCTTGGCTGCGCCTGATTCATGGTTGGCACGAGCTCCTTTTTTTTTTGTCTCCCGATCTTTTTGGCTATGTTAAACTTCAAGATTAGATAGTCATGTAAACAATTCATTCTCTTCCTCATTCCAAAGACCTCAAAAATAGCACCGGTGTCCGATGACGGCCAATCTTTTGCGATAAGAAGAATCACTGGCGGAAGAGGAATGTATCAAATTCACCTACTGATGCTAGCTAGTCTACTACTTCTGATTGGCAATTTGTCTTTTCTTGGTCATTCATTCTAAATCTTAGGCTTTATATCAGGTGAATCTCGCTAATTCTGGAGTCGGTGGTATCTGCTAGGAGCAGATTGGGTTGCTTTCGTGTCTTACCGTGCACGTAGCGGCGGCGTTGCCCCTCGCCTGTCCATGAGCAGATTTTTGGTGGTATCGTATTGCGCATTTAGCTTCTTTTTTTTTTAACCAACGGTGCAGTATTTACCATCAAAAAAAGTGTACGTCTGACTTAAGCTAACTGATATGTGTGCTAGATTTGTATCTTGGGCAACATGTGGAGTGCCAGATTCAGATCCTCCTTCGAGTTCAAATCCACCTGTTTCAAATGCTCACTCTAGCCCAATACCTCCTGATTCAGTTGTTCCTTCACGCCCAGAGCTTCCTGCTACCGAGAAGAATCCCTCAACATGCCCATCATCATTCCCACCAATTCCCCATGATGCCCAGGATCCTGGGCAGTTTGCTTCTGATGATGACGAACCTATTGGCATCAATGAGGAGGGCCAATACAGCCAGATATTTGACATTGAACTTCAGCCTACCTCCAAGATTAAACCTCCACCAGCTGGACAAGATGTGGCCAATACTTTGTGTGCATGACAAGGGAAGATCCTACACTCTAGCGAATTGAAAAGCAACTTTCAGTGACAAGAAAACATTTGTTCTAGCTGTAAGGCAGCATGCAATCAAGCATGACTTTCGCACAGAATAGAGTGACAGTGATAGGTTTAGGGCCAGATGTACTAACATTGAATATGACTGAAGGATACATGCCTCCAGACTGAAACCTGAAAGCACGTTTATGGTACGTACTTTGTTTGTTTGATGAAATAGCTGAGTGATTTGTTTTACGACACCTTTTTTGTGCCTTGTAGGAAAAGAAACTTCCATTTGATCATACTTGTGGCACTGCTAGCAAGAAACAAGGAGGTAAGATGGCAACTCAAACATGGGTAGCTGAAAGAGCATTGGATATACTGAGGATGGAACCATCTTTGGGAGCTAAGAAACTGCAGGATAGACTAGAGGGTTAATAAATACGACATCAAGCTAGACTACAGCATGGTGTGGAAAGGAAGGGCAAGAGCACTGGTTGAGCTACGTGGTACATGGGAGGACAGCTTCCAAGCTTTGTGGGGTTTCAAGGCGGAAGTAGAGTCCAAATGCCCAGGCAGCATTGTAGAAATAGATGTGAAGAAGGACAGAGCTGACAAGGTGTACTTTAATAGACTGTTTGTTGCTTTCAAACCCTGCATTCTAACTGGATGTAGGCCATACTTGGATGTTTCCTGTAGCATTTGGGTTGTTTGAAAAGAAACTATTGACAATTGGGAATGGTTTCTCCATCATCTCTACATGTGCATAGGAAACCCACCAGGCTTACCAATCCACAGTGATGCAAACAAAGGTTTAGAGGCAGCTATACCAAGAATATTTTGCACGGAAGTGGAGCACAGAGAGTGCTTCATGCACTTAATGAGGAGTTTTCGGAGAAGATTCAGGGGTACTATCCTGAAGCACATGTGGCCAGCAACATGGGCATACAAAATCCAGAAGCATGAAGAATACATGACCACCTAGAGGAATACCATAAGCACTTGTGGACAAGAGGCAAATTTGGAGTTTGGTGCAAGCTAGGTGGATTATGTCAGCAACAACCTAGCAGAAAGCTTCAATAACTGGATAGGTGACATAAAGGACTATCCTGTGGTAGAGCTATTTGACACAATTAGACAAATGGTCATAGTGAAGCTAAACAATTGGAGGAAGATTGCAGAAAGGATACAAGGAGATGTACTATCAAGTGTGACCAAGGAGTTGAACGAAAAAAGTAAAGGTCTGCATTACACTATTCACCAAGCATCCTCTCACTGAATCTGAGATATCAGATATGAACAAGAATAAAGTCATACTGTTAAATTGTTTGACAGAGAGTGCAGTTGCAGGCAATGGCAGTTGACAGGTAAGCCGTGTACACATGCACTTGCTGTTATTTTCTCCATCAATGAGTTGAGATTAGAAGACTGTAGATTCATACTACTCAGTGGAGTATTTCAGAGCTACAAAGTCAGGTGTGCTCACGCCCATAGCTGACAAATCCATGTCGCCAAAATTAGACATTGGCTATACAATGCTACCACCTAAGATTGAAAGATCGGCTGGAAGGCCTAGAAACAAAAGGATCAGACATAGTGATGAACCAGTGGTCATTCAAAGGAGATGCAATAGGTGTGGGGAATTTGGTCACAGACAAAAGAAATGTAGAAATAAAATGGCTGATCCTGACAGTCTCCCTGCACCTCTACCACCAAAGAAGCCAAAGAGCTACCCAAAGTTTGCTCATTTGATCTTCGCAAAATTTTCGTGCATTGTGCTTACTTTTTCATTTGTAGGAAGAGACAGAAGGCAGCAGCTTGCCCAACTCCAACAAAAAGAGGGACTCAACCTACCCAAAGAAACAATAGTTCTCGTCCAGTTACGCGGAAAAGAGTAGTTGAAGCAGCATCAAGCCCAGGGCCAATAACCAGGACACAGAAGGCTGCTTTGACACCTCAAAAAGGGAAGGAATGAAGTAAGGGATCTCATGAAGATATGTACTGTGGGGAATAAATGAAGTTATGCTATGTTTTGGTGTTTGCTATAAAACTTAAGCACTTGTGTTTTTGTAAGACAAAGTGGTGTTAGACTATGTGTTAAGACAAGGTTGTGTAAGACTATGTTTTAAGACAAAGTTGTGTTAGACTACGTTAATATCTGTTGTTTGCCTCTATTTCTAGATGAGTTCAGGCTGCTCAAGTCTCAAATCATGAATTCTGCACTTGTGCATACATGCTGCACAAATTATTGCCTGGGAACATTTTTTGCAGCTGACATGCTGCTCAGTTGGACATGGGGTTTTGATCTCTCTTTTTCGTTTCCATTTGTAATTCGAAACATCATGTCTTCTCATTTCACTGAAAGAGCACAAGTCAATTCATTTCACTTAAGGAAATTTTGTGCATACACTACTTGCTTGCATTCACAACAAGGTTACAAATCATCACACAGAGCACTAGGGAAACAAGCAGGATCGGTTTCTCTAAAGCACTAACAATCTTATTGTCCATCTTGTCGTGAGGCTTCACTAGTTCGTTGATTCTTTCCTCCATCCTTGCAATTGCTTCGTAACGCAACAAGGACACCATGATCACGAATGTAGTTGACGAGGATTATTGACCGGATTAACATTTTACGGTCAAAGTCTCTAAAGAGTAGGTCTATTGAGAGCCCCACTTAATGGTTATGTTTATGACCACAATTCAATGGATACCTTGTTCCCTTTAGTAATAAACTGGTCGGAAACCATGATGATTAGTTAAAACCAAATGACGACCAGTCATGGGCAATGACTACCAAATCATACGATTTTATTAGCCCTGGCCAGGTAAACTAGTCGGAAGACAACAGTTGCCCACATGATTAATGTGAGAGGGGCTGTTGGCACATCTGTCAACTTATGACGGTTGGCTAAGGTACACGATGGTTGTCCAAACAGAGAGATAGTTCAAGATTTAACGAAGACTCATACATGAAGAAAAGAGAGGCCTGTAGTAGCATAAATAGGGAGGCCTACATGCCCAAAAGAACAGTATAAACTAACTACAATCTCATTTTTATATAACTATTTCCACAGCAAAAAAAGTCCCTACTTGATCACGCTCTCATATTTTGCTTTCCTATAAGTTCAATATGGGACCCTACTAATTGATAGTTGGCGCTAGGAGGAGGGTGTCGACTTTTGTAGTCGGCAATAAATTTATGGGGCAGGCGCTAGATCTCAAACTCGAAGGTCACACAAGACAAGGGTTTGATAGGTTCAGACCCTCGACGGTGGAGGTAATACCCTAATCCTGTGTGCT
Source organism: Otatea glauca (assembly GCA_036346275.1). Taxonomy (NCBI): domain Eukaryota; kingdom Viridiplantae; phylum Streptophyta; class Magnoliopsida; order Poales; family Poaceae; genus Otatea; species Otatea glauca. Next base: position 56,591,868 of record CM070714.1, on the reverse strand, counting down.
GAGATTATATGGATCTCTTGGATCTAAGGTCGCTCAAAGCGCAATGTGCCCTGGGCGATATGCGATGTGTGTTGATGCTATTGCTCGATGCCTCTGGTGTTGCCCGCCCTCTTCCTTATATAATGGGGGTGGGGCGGTTTACAGAGTCCTGATCGGTCTAAGGGATTCCGATCGGTTACAGGATTCTAGTCGGTTACAGGATAGAGTTTACATCTTTATCTACCCTATTAACGACTCGGATTACAATTGTATATTTTATATCTAAATACATATCCAACTATCTATAGGATGTACCCCCTTCCGTACGGCAATACAGCTTGGCGGGGAGCTTTCCTTCTGGGCCTTTCATTCGGCCCTGTTTCTCCTTTAAGCGATTCTGGGCCGGTTATGAAGACACCTGGTTTCATATATTCCACAGCAGCCCCCGAATGATTCATGATCCGGTTGCTATATCTTTATCTGGGACTCGACTTGGAACCGCGCTTTCAGCTACTAGCGTAAACTTCTGACTGGTTTCTTCTTTGATTTGAATGTTTTTCTTCGCAGCAAGGGGATTATGAAGGACTCGAATATAACCTTTTATTTTTTGGTTTTAAATGCTCGAAGCGAAACCTTAATATCCTTCTTCTTCAATGATCATTGAGCGATCTTGAGTCGTCTTGATTTTCTCGTGCCAATTCATTTCTTTGAAAAACTCCTTGGCTTTTGAAACCATCTTAACTCTAAGTCTCCTCGGCTTCCGATGTCTTCACATCCTCGCATTTACTTCAACCTTATCGTATTGGCTATAAAAGGTGAACCGACGCTTGTAGAATGTATTCCTTCGCGCTTAGTTCTCCATCTTCTTGCTCTGAGCTCCACCTTTTTTCTGAGGGAACTTCATGGCCGACCAGGACTACGATCTTGATGAGGAATGGGCGCTTTTCGACCTCGCCATGGCGGAGTGGGCAGAAGATAAAGCCGCCGCCCTCGACCACGTCGCCGTCGACACCCTCCTCGAGATTTTCCCCGCTCTTTATAGGGCTAGGGAAGCCCTCATAGAGGCGCTCGGTCGTGTACGCCGTGGAGAGGTGTAAGACCCTGTAAATGTAATATTTTCCCAGGCACAATGCCTAGGGAATATATATAATAAAGAAGTATCTTTTTCAAGTATTCTCCATGATTATCGTTTAGACGTAGCTTGAACCCAGCTTGGGGCATATCGAAGCTTGCATGGTTCCTTGGTCAAGTGATATTCGCATCCATCCATCGTAGGATACATCTTTGGTCCGACTTGGGACATATTAGGATTTGCGCGGCTCTTGGCCGAGTGATTCCCATATCCGACTGTTGTAGGATATAGCTTAGGCTCGGCTTGGAGCGTATCAGGATTTCCTTGGCCAATGGCCGAGTGATACCCATATCCGACTGTTGTAAGATATAGCTTAGGCTCAACTTGGAGCGTATCACGCCTACGTGGCTCTTGGTCGAACGATACCCATATCCGACTGATGTAGGATACAGCTCTGGTCCGTCTTGGGACATATCAAAATTTTCTTGGCTCGTAGCCGAGTGATACCCATATCCGACTGCTGTAGGATATAGCTTAGGCTCGACTTGGAGCGTATCAGGGGTTTTCTTGGCTCTTGGCCGAGTGATACCTATATCCGACTGGTGTAGGATATAGCTTAGGCTCGACTTGAAGCGTATCATATTTGCGTGGCTCTTGGCCGAGTGACGCCCATACCCGACTGATGTAGGATATGGCTCTGGTCCAACTTGGGACACATCGAGGTTTATCCGAACGGTATTCGTACTCGTTTATTACGACGCACAGCTTTTCGACCCTCATGGGGCATACCATTGGACTCGTGCCCGTCTAGGCTCAACTCGTGATATATGATTCCGTCATGCGGCAACCACCTAGCGACCCAATATGGGGCATATCACAAGAAGATATTTTTTAATCCAAACCAGAGGATATCCACGTCTCGCTTAGCACGGTAAGTGATTAAACATCCCATCGTGGGGAGCAACGTGTCCCAAGTATGAATTGGTCAAACCACGACTGTCCCCATATGTCAGGAAACCGGACTAGCAAAACATTACGAAGCATAGAGTAGACTAGGGGTTCCGCAATCTTTTTCCCGCCATCTTGGCGAAAACCTGATTTCCCCCCTTTAAGACTGAGCCGATGGTTCATTTTCCTCATCGCACACTCCCACCTCTTCTACTTCTTTTGTCTCTCCGCCTTCTCCGCCGCTAGGGTTAACTGCTGTTGCGATCGCGTCCTTGCGCCGCCATTGATCTTTTCCTCCCAAAATGTCTTCTCAATCTTCCAAGAATACCTCCCCGCAGCCTTTGCGTCAAGATTGGACCACCTCGATTACGACGGAAGAGCGGTTGCAAGCCATGGTGGATGACAGGATTCTTTGATAAAACATGCAGCTAATAGCTTAGTGATCTCCTGCTTGATGGCGTTCCGACGATCTGGAGTGAACCGCCGGAGCCTTTGCTTGATTGGCTTCGCCTTTTCATCGACGTGTAAGGAATGCTCGATCACCTCCATAGGAACACCCGGCATGTCGGATGGTTTTTAGGCAAAGATGTCCTTGTTAGCCTGGAGGAAGGTGACGAGCGCGCCTTCCTATTTACCCTCGAGCTCTGTCCCGATCAAGGTCGTCTTGGAAGGATCGGACGGGTCAAGAATAATTCTCTTGGTTCCTTCGCCGGGCTTTATCCCTGATGTGGCCTGCTTTTTGGACGGGATGTCGCCTTCTTCCTGCAACGTGGCAGCCTCTGTCTGGATATTCTTCCCTTCGATAGTTGCCTCCTGCAACTCGGCAAGTTCATGGTTCTCTCGATCGCACTCCAGAGACCGCTTGATGTCACTGCGAACCGTGATGACGCTTCTGGGTCCCGGCATCTTCATCATCAAGTAGGTGTAGTGCGGGACGGCCATGAACCGGGCCAGTCCGGGCCTTCCCAAGATGGCGTGATACGTCGTCTCGAAATCCGCTACCTCAAAATTTATGTACTCGGTCTGGTAGTTGTCTTTGGTGCCGAAAGTAACGGGCAAAGAAATCTGCCCGAGTGGGAACGAAGACGCCCCAGGGATCACCCCGTGGAACGACTATGAGCTCGGTCTTAGTTCGGAGCGAGGGACGTTCATGTCGTCGAAGGTTTTGGAGAATAAGACGTTGAGTCCACTCCCTCCATCAATCAGGACCTTCTTGAGCTTCACATTGCGAATAACCGGGTCGAGCACTAGAGGGTACTTACCCGGATTTAGAACTCGGTCGAAGGTGATGGGTACTTCAGACCACTTTAGGTGTTGAGGGCTGCTGGTTCCACCGCATTGATCTCCCGAGCGGTAAGCTTTTGCTTCCGCTTGGACTTGTATCCGGTGGAGCCCCCGTATATGTAGTTCAGCTCGTGCTCAGGCTCTTGATAATCGTCCTCGTCTGGAAGATCCTTCTTCTTGGTCGCCTCATCCTTCGCTGGAGCCGGCTGCTTGTTGCTTTCCCGCGCAAAATGCTTCAGGGTGAAGCAGTCTTTGGCGGCGTGCATTCCTTTAGGGTGGAAAGGACAGATCGCCTCCATGACGGTACTGTAATCGGGTGCCTCCCTCCGTGTGGCTCGGGGCCGGCTGCGTTCGGCTACCGCGACTGGCTCCTCGCCTTTCCGCTTCTTGTCTTTGTGCTTGGAGGATTTGGCCTTGTCTCCTTTACTCTTCTATTGTGGGCGATCTTCTTGGCGCTCGGCCAGGGCGTCCGAGGCCGTGGTATAGCGGTCGGCCAACGCAAACATCTCTTTTACGGAGGCCGGAGGTTTCCTGGATATTTTCTTGATTAGATCAGGATCACTTACCCCTTTCTGAAAGGCTACCACCACCACAGCGTTAGATACGTCCCTGATGGTGTTCTTCTTTTGCATGAAACGTCAGATAAAATCTCTCAACGTCTCGTCCTTCTTCTGGTGAAGCTGGTATAGATCCCACGGGGTGCCAGGCCTCTCGTAGGTTCCCTGAAAGTTTGCGATAAATTGATCGCAAAGATCGCTCCAGGAGTCCACCGAGTTCGCAGGAAGTCCTGTGAGCCATGCTTGAGTCGAGGGGGTGAGATTGACTGGCAAATAATTTGCCATCACGTTTTGGTTGCCCCCAGCCGCTTTAACCGTCAAGACGTAGACCTGTAGCCAAGCTTCCGGATCTCGCTCCCCGTCAAACTTGACGATGCCCTTAGGGTTGAAACCTTTGGGCCATACCACTCGGCGTAGCCGAGAAGTGAACGCTCGGATTTCGTCAATGGATCTGTCATCATGATGAGGGGGAGACCGGCGTGGCGAGCCTCTGGCTCGGCGATTGTCATCAACGCGTCGGGGTGGAGTTCGGCGCGGCGAGTCCGTGACTCGGTGATCGTCGTCGTTCCGACCCCTGCGATTATGGTCTCTATGGTCGTCGTAGTCATCGTACATTCGATCACTTCGTCGATCGTTGCCGGTGCCAAAACGCTCGTAGTCGTCGTGGCGCCCGCATCGTTCTTCCTCGTCCCGGTGATATCTTGGCGAAGGTCGCGGTTGAGAATTCGGCGAACGTCTCCGACTGGTGGTGTGGGGCGCCGACTGCCGGTATTCTGACTGGTTGCAGTCCGACTGCTAGCGACACGAGTGGCCGTGTGGGAGCGTGAGTGTGCTTCTCCTGCTGGCTTTTCCTGATTTTGCTGGATTGCTGCCGCCGTCACCATGGCCTTGATATGGGCCACGACCGGGGCTGCCGGGCTGTCAGACGCATCATTGGATCCAGCGTATCGAGAAGCGTCTTGGAGGCGACGACGTTCTGCAGCGGTGTATGAAAGACAGCTTGGTCTCCCAACCTGGACTACAGGATGTCCTCTCGGACATGGCGGCCGCGAGATCGAAGCGATCGCGTCTGTGCCTCCTTACCCTTACGAAGTAGACGATCTTCCTCCGCAACTTCTTTAACCTCTTACTGGCGTTGGAGATCGGTCTTCTGCTCTTCTATGGCGAAGATGCCACGAAGATCGTAGCTATTCCTCGCGACGCCGACTGGTTTACTAGCCGAGTCAGAGCGACATACCTGAGATGGATCAGCCTGACCTTTACCAGATTGAATCTGGTTTAGGTTTAGGCGAACGAGTTCTCCGCGTGCGTCTGCGACGAAGTCCAGACTTCCGAAGCGGAAAGATTGGCTGGAGACGAAGGTGGCGATGATTTCGCTGATTGCTGCCATCGAGTCTGTAGGAAAAGATTATAGCGCTTCCCCTACCTGGCGCGCCAACTGTCGACTTTTGTAGTTGGCAATAAATTTATAGGGCAGGCGCTAGATCTCAAACTCGAAGGTCACACAAGATAATGTTTTAGACAGGTTCAGACCCTCGACGGTGGAGGTAATACCCTAATCCTGTGTGCTGAGATTATATGGATCTCTCGGATCTAAGGTCGCTCAAAGCGCAATGTGCCCTGGGCGATATGCGATGTATGTTGATGCTATTGCTCGATGCCTCTGGAGTTGCCCGCCCTCTCCCTTATATAATGGGGGTGGGGCGGTTTACAGAGTCCTGATCATTCTAAGGGATTTCGATCGGTTACAGGATTCTAGTCGGTTACAGGATAGAGTTTACATATTTATCTACCCTATTAACGACTCGGATTACAATCATATCTTTTATATCTAAATACATATCCAACTGTCTATAGGATGTACCCCCTTCCGTACGGCAATACAGCTTGGCGGAGAGCTTTCCTTCTGGGCCTTTCGTTCGGCCCTGTTTCTCCTTCAAGCGATTCTGGGCCAGTTATGAAGACACCTGGTTTCATATATTCCACAGAGGGCCACATCAAATCGAAGGTCACTGTCGTGATGTTCCCATCACCGTAGAGCAGTGTCCAACCTATAACAAGGGCAAGGTCCATGGAGAAAACAAGCTAGTAGCTCTAACGACCAGTATGGATGCATAGGTTCGGGCCCGACCAACGAAAATGGTCATTGGTGCCCACTACACAACGTGCTTGGTCATGATTTGCTTAGTTGTTGTACATCACAGAAACGCATGGATGCCTTCTAATGAGCGAAGACTAAAGCCTACACTGCCCAAAAGTGGTGGTTACGACAACACCAAAGATGCTAACGGATATGAAGAGATGGCATATCAAAATCCCAACAACCATGTCAATGTCATCTTAGGAGTTTTAGCTACCTATTCCTCGAAAAGGTAGTTTAAATCTACATTGAGGGAGGTCAACAACATCGACACTAAACTAGGGACACCAAGCTACCTAAAGTGGTTGGATATGATCTTGACCTTCAACAAGCACAACTGTCCAAAAGGTATGTCGACCTCTCGAAAGCTTTTGTTAGTCATTTCTCATACAATAAGCAATTGTAAAGTAGGAAGAGTACTAGTCGACGGCGGTAGTTCTTTGGATTTACTTTTTTCTTAGTACTTTAAATGAGATGCAAATACCTCGTTCTAAGATACGACCAGTCACAAATCCTTTCTTTGGCATAGTACCTAGTCATTTGATAGCACTTGTCGATCAGATAGTGTTACCAGTAACAGTTGGAGATTCTTGTAGTTTTAGAACAGAGTTAATTACTTTTGAAATTATTGACTTTCAGTCAAGTTAGAATGCCATATTAGGCAGATCATTGCCAACTAAATTCATGGCAACTACCCATCATGACTATGAGAGAATCAAAATTCCTGGTCCATAGAACGTCATCTCCATGCAAGGTAATCATTCTGCTACACTCAATTGCTATGGTAAATCTTTAGAGCTTGCCGATCAGTTACCACTAAAAGATCTTAATGATGTAGAAAAATCAAGCAAGGCTAAGAAGCCTATAAAGGCAAACAACTGAAAGCAACTCCTTAAACCCAATGAAGAAGTGAAGCAAGTGCCACTCAACCCTAACGACTAGTCCAAGACAGTTTGGATTGGGTTAGGGATGGAAGAGAAATATGAAACCAAGCTCATTACCTTCCTCTGGGCAAACTCAGATGTGTTTGCATAGAAACCATCCAATATACCTAGTCTCCCAAGGGAGGTAATCGAGCATAGGCTAGCAATACAGCCAGATAGATGATCAGTAAAGCAGAATATTGGCTCCTGATAGAGTTGGATAAACACCTAGATGCTAATTTCTTTTACGAAGTTGACCGCCCATATTGGCTCGTGAACTTGTTCATGGTCAAGAAAGCCAATGGCATGTGGCACGTGTGCATTGATTTTACTAGTCTAAATATTGCCTATCCTAAGAATGATTTCCCTTTACCTTGGATTGACCAAATGGACGACTCAACTGTAGCATGTGTATTGATGAGTTTTCCAGATGCTTATTCAGACCATTATCAAGTAAATATGGCAAGAGATGATAAGCAAGACTGCCTTCATCACCCCCATTCGATGTCTACTGCTATGCCAAGACGTCGTTTGGGCTAAAAAGTACTAGAGCTACGGACCAACATCTGATGCAGGAGACTTTTGTAGACCAGATAGGGAAGATTATGCAGACGATCTCGTTGTAAGAACACAAAAGGCTCTGATCATTTGTCAGAATTGACAGAAACCTTTAATGATTTGAATAAACATGAAATTAAATTAAACATATAAAAATATACTTTTGGTGTTTCTTCTAAAAAATTACTTGGTTTTTTTGTTCGTTATCGTGGAATCGAAGTTATCATGGAAAAATACAAGCCATTGAGTCGCTGCAACCACCTTCTATTGTGAAGGTGTTGTGAAGGAGGTCCAAAGATTAACAGGTCAAATAGCAACACTTAATCATTTCATTTCTCGATCAGGTGAACATGTGTAACCTTTCTTCAAGGTGATCCGCAGGCACTGTTCACACATATGTTTCTTTCATCTGCTGCATTGCTAGATCTATAGTTTAAAATCACGCTTGCAACTAGCTGATGGGAGTTTCACCATAACTGAGGTATCAGTCATGTGTCAAGTATCACTAGTAAAGCATTTGAAAGATCATTCAACCTTGCTAGCAAAGACCACCCAAACAAGGTTTTAATCATTCAGATCCTCATTTCTGATCAGCACTATCAGGTCAAAAGTAATTTTGACCCACAGCTCAACTTGTACCACCAACAGAGTGAGGTGGGAAACCCCTCACTAGTCACTACAGATGACCTGGAAGCAACACAGTAACAATGACAACACCAGTTAAGATAACAAATTCATGAAGTCAAGTTCGTCCTCCATATCTACCACTTTCAGCAGCAGCTAAGCACTACAGGTTCTGCAGCACTCATCATCATCATAACAAATATTGAAGGAAAACTCAAAATGGCACAAGTTGTTTCCTGTCTCCAGAAAACATATTACATTGTCAACACGAACATCCACTGTCATGCAACAAAACAGGTCAGTCTCCAAAACAAGTCCACGTCGCATGGCTTCGATCCGTCATCGACAAGTATGTACAGTACCGACAACCAACCAGTATTGCGCATCCCAGTGTCCATCTTCCGTCAGTCCCTTGAGGAAGCCTCAAGCATGCTCTCTTCACTATGGTCCTCACCGCTCTTCCCAGACCCAGCAGCATCACCGCGCTCAGCATTGTTCTCACCACTCTTGTCTGAACCCAAAGCACCCCTCTCGGCGTTGCTCTTCTCTGACCCATTAGCATCACCCCTCTCCGCATTGTCCTCGCTGCTCTTCTCTGAACCCAGAGCACCCCTCTCGGCGTTGCTCTTCTCTGACCCATTAGCATCACCCCTCTCCGCATTGTCCTCGCTGCTCTTCTCTGATCCATTAGCACCACCCCTCTCCGTGTCATTCTCCAGAGCCTCCTCAACTGCATTCTCAGCACGGCCATGGCCACCGGCACCATCAGTCCCTAGAAAGCGTGCCTCGAGCGCCTCCAGACGGCGCCTCATGTCGCCCACCTCCTGCTCTATCAAGAAGAGCCTCTCCTTTAACGTCAGGTTCTCCTCCTCCAGGCGAGCGACATGTGCGTCCTGGTCATACTCATCCTCCTCCTCAAACACATAGCCCCCAGCATCCTCGCCCCTCCCAGGGTACACCATCTCAAACCGGCTGAGGTCGTGGTCAAGGCGCCGCTCCACCTCAACGTGCTCCTCGACGTCACTGTCGCTGGAGTTTCCGTCATCATCATCATCGGAGGCGGCAGCGTTGGGGTGAGGGGAGCGGCGAAGGCGGATGAGACCCTTCATGGAGCCGTATCCATCAACGCCCCACTGCGCCTGAGCCATGTCAGCGAGGCCCTCGCGGGAAGGGGAGAGGCGTGGGGTGGGGAGCACGGCGGGCGTGACAGGGCACGGAGACACGAGCGAGGCAATGCCGCCGGCGCGCTTGGCCCGGATGATGAAGGAGGTGGTGTTGCGTGGGGCGGCAGCCTTGGGCTTGCGGAAGAAGTACTTGCGGGGGTTGGAGTTGGGATTCTTGAACCAGCGGCGGGCCTTGGCGCGGTTCTGCACCTGGAGATCGCCGAGGGCGGGGGGCTGGTAGCCGACGCCGCCGGGGTTGCGCTTCCAGCCGCGGTTGGGGGCGAGCTGGGCGTTGGCCGGAGGAAGGAAGGGCTGCTGCGGCGCGGCGGAGGGGTCGTCGGAGGCGGCGGCCCACATGGGAAAGCTTCGGGGCATCATCTGGCTGGGATCCATGTCCCTCCACTGCAAGGATCTGGAGGATCTAGGGTTACACGACTGATTGGGATCGATCGATCTTTCTGGTGTGGCGTGGGGGATGCGTTAACAATCGATCGATTTGCGTCCTATAAAGATCGGTCGATTTGGGATCGATCGATTGGATTGGATTGGATTTGGGATCGATCGAATTCGCCACCGATCCGATCAATCTTCGCACGCAAACCCTAGCATAGCGCAGCTTCCAACACCGCCTACCACCAGCCAGACATTTAAAGAGGAAAATATGCTCTCTCTGTGAGAAGTGTAACACGAAAAGTATTTAGAACAAGGGTTTGCTTATAAATTTCATCGTTCTAGTTAAGTCCAGCTACGTAAACATATTTTTTGCAACTAAATAAATAAATCATGGCATATATTTAAAAATTACATTCTTGAGTTCGAGTTACGGCAGGGAGAAACATGTTACATGTAAAACATGTGATCAATTATCAAAAGGTGTCTAATGCCAAAAGATGTCTATTCTAAGAGATGTCTTTTCCCAAGAGACACCCCAATCTTGTATATATATATATATATGTGTGTGTGATCACACACTAATGAGAATGAATGAATCATTAGCAATCTCTCTCAATTCTTTGTCTCTCTTAATTCTCTACATTTAACACGTTATCAGCACGTTCTCTTTCGAGAATATTTTCACATAATTTTGACTGAAATACATTTCATGCTATGCAATTTACTCTCAAGTAAATTGACTACATGTTGCATGATCATTTCATGTAGGACATGGCAGATATCTCCAAAAAGGAGTTTGCCGTGCTTGCCTTGGATGGCAGCAATTATTTAACATAGGTAGTTGACCTAATTTGGTGGGTCTAGGTTTTAGTGCATTGATCACTAAACCTTAACAAAATGTCCCGCCATTTTACCAGTTGTAGAATATGCAGCTCTGCATTTCATTCGGCATTATCTTCTCTCAGATTTAGGATCTCAGTATTTATTAGAAGATGATCCACTTGCATTGTGGATCCCTTTAAAGGAGAATTATGACCAATAAATATTAGTCATGTAGTCAGAAACTTAATGAATGGCCATATACTTGCTTAATGAATGGCCATGTTCTATATGAACTTAGGTCATATACTTGCTTTATAGAAGCATGTATTGTGTTTCCACATATGGAAATATATTGATGTACTTTCCTATAAATTTGGTGATACAATCCAATGGAAGAGCCATCATAGTTCTCTTGATGGGTACACAATTTGCAATTGAAGATGACATGTTGTGTCTTCAATCAACAAGTACCCTATTGTGTTTCAAAGATATCTGTAACAACGGTTTCCATGTGGAAACAAATAGTACGGGAGGTGATGAATATATCCCCTTAACTAAACTTGACGGATATGGGAAAAAAAGGTGGTTGAAAAACTTCCTTCATATTCATATGGATTGTACTACACATAAAACCTGAACCACATGTTGTGTTCAAAATAATTTTTCAAAATCTTGAGACAAATTCAAGATTTGGCATGATCGCCTAGGTCATCCTGGTATGGGGATGATGAGAAAAATTATACAAAGTCCTGTTGGCCATAATATTAGAATTTCATATTTCCCAAAATCAGAAGATTTCATGTGCACTGCTTGTGCTAAAGGGAAATTGATATTGAGACCATCATACCTCAAAGTGAAAGATGAGTCACTGCATTTTATGAAAAGAATTCAGGGAGACATCTGTGGACCTATTCAGCCATAAGCGGGCCGTTTAGATATTTTATGGTCTTAATAGATGCTTCTACAAGATGGTCACATGTGTGTTTGTATAAGACTACAATTGTCGACATACTCTTTGCCTCAAATATTGCTAAAAGCCTTCAATCGGATCCGAAATAAAGTCCATGGCAGAGTGCATGAAGCACTCAGAATGGGTCAAATGGAAGGAAGCAATTGATGCAAAATTGTGCTCGCTTAATAAAAGAGAGGTATTTGGTCTAGAAGTGACAAGTCCTCTAGAAATATTCCCAGTGGGAAATAAATGGGTTTTTCGTTAAGAAATAAACGAAAACAATAAGGTGGTGATATTCAAAGCGAGGCTTGTAGCACAAGAGTTCACGAAGAGACCTGGCATCGATTACGATGAGACATACTCTCCCGTTATGAGTAGAATAACATTCCGATATCTAATATCTTTGGCAGTGAATATGAAAGTATCAATACAGTTAATGGATGTAGTGACCGCATATTTTTATGGGTCATTGGATTCGGATATTTACATGAAAGTACTTGAAGGGGTTAAAATTCCGAATCCTAATGCAAATCGCAACATGTATAGCGTCAAGTTGAAAAAGTCATTATATGGATTAAAACAGTCGGGAAGGATGTGGTATAACCGACTAAGTGAGTTTCTTTTGAAGAAAGGATATTCCAATAATGATGATTGTCCATGTGTGTTCATAAAGAAATCCCAAAGTGGATTTTATATCATCTCAATATATGTTGATGATTTGAATATCATCGGAACCACAAGTGACATAGATGAAGCAAGTAATCATCATGTGACGGAATTTGAGATGAAAGATTTGGGTAAGACCAAATTTTGCTTAGGCTTACAGCTTGAGCATGTTCCTGAAGGAACATTTGTGCATCAGTCTGCATATATCCAGAAGATGTTGGAGAAATTCAATATGGATAAATCATATCCAATGAAAACACCTATAGTTGTAAGATCCCTTGATGCGAATAAAGACCCATTTAGACCTAGGGAAGACGATGAAAAGATATTGGGACCGAAAGTTCCATATCTTAGTGTCATAGGAGCACTAATGTATCTTTCAAATTACACCAGGCCTGACATTACATTTGCAGTCAACCTATTGGCTAGATATAGCGCATCACCAACAAATAGGCATTTGGTTGGTGTTAAACAAATCCTCAAGTACCTTAATGGTACAAAAGATCTTGGTTTGTATTTCAAAGAAATCAAGATATGACTTTAATTGAATACACAGATGCTGGTTATCTGTCTGATCCCCACAGTGTCAAGTCACAGACTGGATTTGTTTTTCTATACGTGAAAGCATCTAAGCACCCATTGTGTTTTGGTTTTGATAATTAATGACAACTTTGTTATATGATCTAACACCTTCCTTGAGAATATTGAAAGTAGGTTAATCCCAAGATTGATGACCATGGAAATACCAAGGAAAGTACAAAAGGAAGATCAAATATGTCAAGATCGTGAAAAGGTATAATTATAAGGTTCTTTTTCTAGTCTTTTGTCGATCTTGGAGTTTGGAAGAAAGATCGGTTTGCTAGAATTAGGGTCGTACTATAGAGAGGGATCTTGACGCTTATCTTGATGTCATTTTGGGTTTAAAGGCTCAAATTACATATTCATATGAATGCTTGATGATAAATAAGTTCCTATATTGAAAATCCTTTTAAACTTATCAAGTCTCTGGAAATCCGGTGCTACCACCCATGGCAGCACGGTGCTACCGGGTGCGCGGTAGCACCGGCCCAGTAGGATGGTGTGAAAATTCCAGAGAAGCGCCTTTCTGGGCATTTTTGTAGCCCGGTGCTACCGCCCATGGTGGGCCGGTGCTACCGTACTATCGGTAGCACCGGACATCAACCCGGTGTGAAAATCATAGAGGGGTGTGTTTTGGGGTGTTTTGGTAGCCTGGTGCTACCGCCCATGGTGGGTCGGTGCTACAGGACTATCGGTAGCACCGGATATCAAACCGGTGTGAAAATCACAAAAGTGTGTGTTTTTGGGTGTTTTGTAGCCCGGTGCTACCGCCCATGGTATCCCGGTGCTACCGGACCAGCGGTAGCACCGACCCTCAGCCTGGTGCTTAAATTCCAGAGATATCTCTTTTGAAGAAAGAAAATGAAATGGAGCCCGGTGCTACCGGTCCTAGTTGGGCGGTAGCACCGGACCTTTTGTAACGGTCTCTGGCAAGTGCATTAAATACACTGTTCTAGCCGTTGAAGTGGAGCCCGGTGCTACCGGTCCTACATGGGTGGTAGCACCGGAAAAACATATTTCTGCCCATTTCGAGCTCCAACGGCTAGAAAGTTTGGTGGAGGCTATAAATACCTCCCCACCTGCATTCTAGAGCAATCTCTTGATCCTCATTGATGATATTTGAGCTCTAGCAAGTATTCTCCACTCTTGTGTGCATTCAATTTCCATTTGTGAGTGTGAGAAGCAAGATTGAGTGTTGCATTTAGTGTTTGAGCCTTTAGACACCGACATTTGACCTCAAGCAAGCGTCAAGGTTTATTACTCTTGGAGGTTGCCGCCTCCTAGACGATTTGGAGGCGATCGTGCACGGTGAGCTTCTCAACGGAGATTGTGAGAAGCCCCAACAAATTGTGAAGGCCGGAGTTTGCCTACCCGGAGCGGGGAAGAACTACCTTAGTGATCGAGAAAGGCTCAAGCGAGTGGAGCCGGCTTGACGTGGTTTAAGTCACCTCAACGTGGAGTAGGGGAGACCGGCAAGTCTCCGAGACCACGGGTTAAATTTCTTGTCTCCTATTTATTTGTGTTTGGTATTCTTGATTGTTGAGAATCTATTTCATTAAATAGCTTACTCTTGATGGTCTTTGTGCTTACTAGTATGTTTGCTACACTTGAATTGACATAGTATCTTAAGTGATTGCAAGAGATTTTAGTGTGTTATTCATATTTGTATCTCAATATCTTAGTGTCATTCGTAATTTCTAATTAGTGTCGAAAAATTTAGAAACCTCCTATTCACCCCCCCCCCCTCTAGTTGGTTATCCTTGATCCTACAATACGGTGGTACGGCTATATCATGGAAGTCTTGTAAACAGACTTTAGGAGCCACTTCCACTAATCATTCTAAAATAATTGCATTATATGAAGCATCACGTGAATGTGTATGGCTTCGCAGAATGATTAACCACATACAAAGGTCATGTGGTATTAATCCATTGGAATCTCCTACCATTATCTATGAAGATAATGTTGCTTGTGTTTTCGAGATGCAAACAGGCTATATAAAGAGTAATATAACAAAACATATCGCCCCTAAGCTATTTTATCCTCACGAACTTCAAAAGAGTTGTGAGATAAATATTTTGCAAACGAAGTCATTTGAAAATTTGGCTGATTTGTTCACCAAATCTTTACCAACATCGGTATGAAACAGCTTTGAGAGTTGCAAGGTTCAAGGGGAGCAGAACATTGAACTAAGATATGTTGCACTCTTTTCCTTTATGAGTTTTACTTCAATGGTTTCTCATAGAAAGTTTTTAATGAGACAACATTGGATGTAAACTTATGCCATAAGTTTCTCCTTATTTTTTCCATTGGGTTTTAAAGGAGTTTTAGATGGCATATAATTATAAGAATGAATTTATCCTCATATTTTTCCTATAGGGTTTTTTAGAAAAACATGTGATCAATTGCCAAAAGGTGTCTATTGCCAAAAAAATGTCTATTTGAAGAGATGTCTTTTCCCAAGAGACACCCCAATCTTGTGTGTGTATATATATATGTGTGTGTGTGTGATCGCACACTGATGAGAATGAATGAATCATTAGTAATCTCTCTCAAATCTTTGTCTCTCTTAATTCTCTATACTAGTATAGTACCCTGTCTTCCGGTTTCCTTTTCCCAGCACGTAATATATGGTCTTTTCTTTCTCTAGAACATTTGTTTCCTTTTCCTTAATTCCAGGATATTTGTTTCCTTTTCCTTGAGATGATGCTGGAGGTGAGGGGAGATCTGTTATGGGTCACACGGATGAGTTAGACACATTAAACAATGGCCATCGGATGTGGGTGAGTAAAGCTGAGGAAAGATCTGAGAGGTTAATTTTGATAGAGACAAGTTTGTGGAGACGTTTCGCTGGGTGCATGAAGGTTAGGTCATCTCTAGTTGGGTGCATTATTTGAGGTGGACGTAGAAAAAAATGCTTAGGTGCATTATGAAGGGGTATAGATTTAACGAGACAAAAGGATAATAGTCTAACCAGAAGGAGCAGGTGTGGACAAAAAAAAAAGGAAAGAAAGAAAGATACGATTAGTCCTATTTTTATTCACGAAAGGAGGAGCGCGTGACGACACATAGCCCATATATCGTCACACTATTTTATTTTTCTTAGAAGAGAAAAGATGCCGTACTTATATAGTATATTAGTAGATATTATCGACCAACTATTTTCTTTTCTTTTCTTTTCTTTTCTTTTCTTTTCAATTAGAGAACTGGAGAGAAGCGAAAACGTGACCGATGATGGGAGGACGGAGGGCCCAGATTTGGCCCCGCTCGGTCCGATGGTGGACAAACGGACTTTTGAGGGGATTTTTCCCCGCAACGAAAGCTGGCATTGGTGGCGGTAATGAGTTGCGTTCGTACACACTGACACGTGATGACCATCGTAGTGCGCGCACTACTTGTATGCATCACGATGAGCGCTTGGGAATTGAGCTGTTTTTCGTAAAAAGGAAAAGAAGAATAAAAAGAAAAAAGTTGAGGCCTGGCTGGCATGATGCAAACAAACAGCACAGGAACTCATTCCACTCTACCACAGACGAGACAACAAGGAGAGTGGAACGAGGATTGGACACCAGCGCGTTGCTCGTTGGCCTACTCCTTGTTCCGCGTTGCTCGGTGCCCGCCGAGGATACGGGAGATTTGCAGACCTCTGCTGAAGGCCTGGTTGAAGAGCATCCTCGTCTGGAACTCGGAAACAAATGGGAACCAGGCTAGAAACGCGATGGGGGTGAAGAGCAGGAGTCCCATGATGATTTCGTAGCCCCGTGCAAGTGCCTTGATCGACCCCCACACCCCAATCTTAACAACACCTGCCTTCAACGCCTGCGCAACCTGAAAGGAAAACACACAGATCAAACACACCGCACGCGTGTAAATGGCACAACAGCAAGCACCCGTCCGCTTACCAAAAGCAAACCCCATCCAGTCGGCATGAAGGCAAGGATGCAAACAAATATATCTTGAACTGTCATATGGGGGATTGCTATTAAGATTATAACGATGGAGATAAATGTTATAAATATGAGCCCCTTAATCAACCGGAAGACCAGTTGGAACTCCGCACTGAATTTCCGCCTCCCGACTGATACCGTCTGCAAGGGAGAGACAAGTAACCAACAGACAGCAGTTTGCGCAATACCCATATGTCAAGCTTCTAACCACAGGCTCGAGCAATAGCCCAAGCAACTGGGTGCAGGTGGAAATTTAGTGAGGATCCTCAGATACACTAAGAAAATTTACAGCCTTATGAACATAGCGAGAAAACTAAGATATTTCACACAATTAAAAATGATGATCAATATAATTAAAAATACTGCCCGCGCTATAGCCACAATGCAACTCATGGGTATCAAAATTAAAGACTCAGCTAAAATGCAAAATCGTCCTTACCTTCATCACGATCAAGATTACAAAGATGACAACCCATGATAGGCAATAAACCTGGAGGAGTATTATACAGTGTTCAAGTTTATTAACAGACCGTAAAGCACAAGTTGACAGCATTAATCAGATGGACATCGAGCAATATTAAATGAGACGAGCAAATTACCAGCACGCTCCTTGTGTGTTTGGTTATGTTCAAATGATAAACAAGACCATATTGGTAGATAAAGAAGCGCAACGCAAGCACTATTTCGAGAACAATGCCACGCTTTCCGGAATGTCTAAGAGGCTCCTGCTCTTTCTCCCACCATGACTCCCAACTTTTCTCTGGCTGTACACCAATACCCCCACGGTTGTTAATCCACTTATTCCAATCAGTCCAGTCATCCACAATCTTCTGCCACTCGAACCCAGAAGGATTAAATAGGAATGGTGCAAAGAGCCAGGTGACAACCATAAACCACATGGAAATTGTGATGAAGATGTATCCGATAGCTCCTCGATATGATTGCCCAAAGATTTCATACACAACAAGCAAAATCATCAACTCAATACCCTTGACAAAATGGCTGCGTGAGTACAATCGATAGTTCTCGGCGAATTTGGCATGGAACACCACAAATCCACGACCAGTAGCTCTATACTCAGCTCCTCCATGGAGCAGCGTCGTTCCATAGTAGTGAGTTTTGGTCCCAACAGAGAATGTGAAGAAAACAGATGCTAACTGCAGCTGCATAAGTACAAAGTCACTCAATGCAGTTCTGAATCCTCTCTCTAGACCAATTTCCATCATCATAGGCAGTGCCATCAAGAACCCAAGCTGCACAAAAGACTGTGAAGCAAGAGCGACCTGGAGAGGTTCATTATGTATAAACCTTTTTCCAGTGGCTAGTGCTTCATCAAGGCCACTGAGGACAAGGTACAGACGCCCATAGAGGAATACATATACAGTCCAAACCGTAATCTGGAAAGGAACAGAAAAAACTAGAGAGGTTAGGATTAACCAATGGTTCAGAAAGTTGAAAATTCCATGGCAAAGCCAGTACCATTGTGCTGAAGTAAAAACCAATAGTAGTATAGTAGCAGGACAACATTCTGAAGAAATCAAAACGATGTCCAAGTCGGTAAACGTCACGGCTAAGTGTCTGCTCCCCATTACCATTTGCTATTTTAGCCTCAAATAGCGAAATTTGATTGAGACCAACATCTCTTCCCTTGCCAACTTGCATGTATTCATGATGTGTAACATTTCCTTCACGCAGTGTTGAATTGAATCCTGTCATAAATAAACAGTCAGACAGATATTAGCATAATATTTCCAATTGTCCCAGAACCAAGCAACAAAGGCAAAAGGTTAATACCATACCAGCAAATATGTCCTCACTAAGATTGATAATCTTAGATGCTTTGCTTACACCACCCCTAGTGAGGTGGAAAAGTCGATCAAAGATATCAGGATGCCCATAATGAAATCGAACTCTGCACATAAAGATGTTCAGGAAAATGTATCACAAAAGGGCATTCTTTAAATTACTTTAAAGACGGTAAAAGTACCGAGCAATGGTGAATAGTACTGTTGAAAGAAAAACTAAACAACCAACTCAAACTGAATAAAAAGAAAAATAAGCATTAAACTGAAAAATCCCAATAATCTTGAGTTCATTGCAGAATTAAGGAATTATAAATATATGAATTTGTAGAAATAAACATACCAAAAACTAGTAAAATAAATCCACAGAAATATGAAATGCTGTAGGCTATATAGTGGTAAATTCATACTCCCTCCATTGGGAAATACAAGGTCTATAGTTTCAATGGTTTTGTTGAGAAATATAAAGCTTGCATGTAGATTTAACGAGGAAAAACTATATCCCTATCTATTCTCTATCGTATGCATTTATTATTACCACACACAAAGTATTCTCTCTCATCTTTCCAACAAAACTATGAGGGGCACCAAAGTCATTTTCTCTCATAACTTTCTCAATTTCACCGCCTCCTTAATCCTAGTGCAAGTCAAAATACACCCTATATTTCTCAATGGAGGAATTATATCTATAGTAAGATGAATCACCTCAAAGGATTGGCAAGTACACGTTGTCCAATAGTCACAAAACTTGTCTCTTGGTTTGACATGAACCACGCAAGGGAAGAAACACTGCAAAAGAAACCATGTGATCATAGGGTAATTTATCCAAGTAAATAGCACCGCCACACAAAGTCACAAAAGAACCACAAATTTAGGAAGGGCAAGTCAACAACATATACCTGCCCGTGAATATATGTTCTCTTACACCAAGTATTGACGGATACCTCACACCATCATGTTTCTTCAGAAACTCTTGCAACAGATTTCTCATTTTCAAAGTCTCCTCCATATAATGTTCCTGTTATGATAACATGATATAACCAAATGGCCCAAAAATCCTTGCAGAAGAAGCACCAATGATGCATACCTGATTCATGTCTATAGTTTGCAGGCCTTCACCTCGAGTGAAAATTATCGCATGGTTCTGATTTTCTGGTTTCCCTTCACCTAGCATTGCATTACCTGGAAGTTTTATCCTATATATGTCCTACACAGCAAATGATGCAAGGTAAATAAGTTTATATCATTAGGCACTACTGTGGTCAGGAAACACACCCAATCCAAATAAGGATGACTAGCGCATTTCTAGGCACGCTTGAAGAGTTTTAATGAAATACCATAGCTTTTTGTCAAAAGCAAATACATAATAGTTCAAATCCGTTAGACCATTTCCTCTGCATACCCCTCCGTTCTTTTTTAACAAACATTGCCCCATGGTTACTTCCCTCACTGCACATTTTAAGTGCCTAACATATATATACCTCATGAAACATATGCAATGCAAATTAGTGCAAATGTGTGGCAATGAAATATAGCTCCAGGACCCAAAAGTATAAACGAGCAAGAAATTTGTTTGGACTTTGGATACAATTTCATAACAAGCTTATGGGTATTGCAGAACAACAAACTATTCACTATTGGCATGGCTGATGGCTACCATACCCAGAGAAACAAATTCTGCACAAAACTAAAAGAAGTGGATAGAAACATATTATATAATTAAATTGTATCAGGCATACTGAACATTGAATTAAAAACCATTTCACAGTACCTGATCAAGTTTCTGACCAGGATCATCAGGTTTGGTTACAGCCGCCTTCACCAATGCTGAGTAGTAAACCTTCTCTATCTTCTTGTTCCTATCTTTGCCTGGCTCTTCAACTTCATCAATATAGGCAACCCGAAGTGATGGATAACTGCCAAAGAAAATTTCTTTTAACAATTATTTGATGAAGTGCATAGTTTGAATACCACTATATTAATAGAATCAGAATGTATTGCAATGGTCAATATCGACGACAGTAATAATGTAAAAAGTAATAATGGAATGTCATGGAACACCAGTGGCAGCATGACCCCAGCGCACTGATGCAGCACAGCATAAAAAACATAGCTCCTGTATACACTCACTGAAGACAGGAAAGATCTCAGAACTGCCAAGCATATGTGTCATACTTCTATCCTGAGACAATCCCACAACCGTAACACAATTTTCTACAGTTTGACTACAGATCTTAATTAATTTTCCTGTGGGGTACTCTGCAAAAAGATTGTATTCCAGTTGTGAAATAAAGGGGAAATGTCCATTTATCTCAATAAGAGGAAGGAAATGAACCACAACCAACATAGGATGAATAACAAAAAATTAAGTGGGGAAAAATAATGCCTTAATGAAAGGATTGACAAGGAATTATATCCTAATACCTGCTACACTTAAATCAAGACTTACGTTGTCATCAGTCTCAGGATATCCTGAGCACGGTGATCGCCAGAACGTTTCTGGATACCGTATTGCTGACATGATACAACATATGTAAACTTCATGTCAGCTATAGCTTTGCATTGAGTCAACAATGGTGATTCATCAGATAATATGTCAGCTGCTCTGAAGCCTTCCATAAGATCTGAGGAAAGCAAGTAAGATCAATGAATTAATCATAGTGTTCAGAATCAGGAAACAGGCTCAGCAACTAAGAAATACCATCCTCTCTGGCCATATCAAGAAAAGCCTGAAGCACCAAAGCTTGTCTGTAGTACATCATCCCCCTTACTGTAAGATAGTGAAAATATTGTTAAAGGCAAAGCAATAAAACTACTGATCACAATACCATGCGCAATATGTTTGTTGAGAGAAGAAAGTATAGCAGGCATGACAGATAAAGGGGGGAAAGGGGGTGAAGGGAATACCAGTTCTTGTCAAAGTTTGACCCCTATATGATGCCCAAAGGCGAAGCTCATCTTCCGATTGTTCAGTCTCACGAAGTTCCTCTTCATTCTTGCACTCCACCCTTTCAAGAAAATTTTTCCATTCATCTGCAAGGAGATAGGATAAACAAAACATTATTTAGATGTTTAGAAGACTTATGGAATTATTGAGACATCTCAATGCATAAAATTTGACATAAAGTACCTGGGTAGATTTTTTGCAAGTAGAAAAGGATAGAGACCCCATCCTCGTTCTGGTCCTCAAGTGCTTGTGAAGAGAAAAGAACGTCTTCTTTGTAATAAGGAGTCAAGACACTGCGGTACACAAGTTGTCCCCATAAAGAGGTAACAAGCCAAGTATTAACTAGAACATCATTGTTACTCCAATTAATGAAATATTGGGGGGAAAATGGCAAAGGCGGCACTGCATTGGAAGCAGTCTGATGGATTTTTAGCTATCAATAACTATAAGTAAAAGGGGCTGAGGTAAAAGAAAAGGAAAACTCTCCAGACAAACACACACACACACACGCTTGCATGATTTTGTACAGAAGTATAATTATTTAAATGATATAGAAATATTTAAATTGGGAGGCTGGGAGCAGAAAACGGAAATGTTTACAATCAAAATCAGGATATACGATCCTAATATCCAACTGAATGCTAAATCTGAGACATTATTTTTTTGCTGGAGTTATTAATTGTTTTCTTTGGAGTTGCTAAGAGACGAAGAGCTTCCTTGTTCAGAACTGACAGAAAAGAAATAACACGTTTATTTATCAACTGGTAACTGATATTAAAAGGCAACTAGAACCAAAGCTCCAGGACAACAAATGATGATCCATTACCAGTAAAATGTACAAGAAAGCAAATCCGGTACACAATGAACCAAGAATAGTACAGTGCAGAATAAAATTTAGAGATAATAAAAACTTACGAGAAGGGCAACATGTGCCGCACTTTTGGAGCACTTGGCATCTCCATAAAAAGAGAATTAGCAAAGAAAGATATCCGCCTTCTAGCATCCAGGTTTGTAGGAACATCCATAGCAGATTCCTTCACTGTGAGCAGAAGGTGAAGCCTTTTTATCTGAAACCAATAGAACAGGCATAATCACAACACAATAAGAACATTAGCACCAACGTTAGGAGCTAGGCTTTATTAAAAAGTATTCAAACATGTGCCTGCTTCAAACAAAAATAAATAGAATGCAGGTCGAAAATATAACCTTTTCAGTCCATGCATGTGATTCCTTAACAGGAAAATCAATAGCTTTAGTGAACAACTGATCTTGCTGATCAAGTGGTGTAATTCCTTCGTGCCTTCTATTATTTCCACCATGTACTGATTCCAATAGTCTGCCCAAGAGATAATGATAAATACAACAAAAGACAACAACAACAACCAAGAATCTAAAAGCACATGATTTCCAAAGAAATTGATGCAGAAACCGGGCATGTGGGTGATGGTAAATCATGCTTAAAATAAAATTTTACTGTTTTGCCTATCAAGAACACCGTGCTATCTTAATCTTAGTACATAAAAACAACTGGTGAAATTAGGCCCACCATGTTAAGGCACCGTGTTAGTTCTAACGGATTACAAAGTCTCAAAAAAATCAAGAAAAGGAAACAACTCTTATAACACCCCCATCTGATGTGATCTAGGGCTTGTTTACCGGATAAGACTGAATTTGGGGAAAGATAGGAAGAGCTGTTCTCCCTCTTTGCTCCTAGGGCTCAACCCCTGCGAGCTAGAGGCTCTGATCGGCCATAAAAACGTGGAGCTAGTTTGGATGAAGTACCCTCCTTGATAACTGAAGCGGAACGACAATGCAGTCGCAGCCAAACCCAATCACCCACATCAAAAGTGACATCACGATGAGACTTGTCATGATATTGCTTCATTTGATCCTGAGCTTGACGAAGTCGCTCTTGGATTTCAGCCACAAATTCATCTTGATCCATAAGCTGACGATCAACAGCAGCGACGCGAGCCGTACTGGGCTCGTATGACAATATGGTTGGTGGCTCCCGACCATACACAACCTAAAAAGAAGTGGTCTTTAACGCAGTCTGATAGGAAGAATTGTAACAAAATTCCGCCCACGGAAGCCATTGGAGCCACTGTTTTGGTTGATCATAGGAGAGACAACGAAGATACATGACATTAATGCGATTGACCACTTTGGTTTGGCCTTCACTTTGGGGATGAAAGACAGTGCTAAGATGGAGCTGTACCCCAGAAAGACGGAACAGGTCGACCCAAAAATTGCTGGTGAATACTGGATCACAGTCACACTGACAATGGATAATGGAATCCCATGTAAACGGACGATGTCATTGAAGAAAGCTAGTGCTACCGAACTAGTTGTATATGGATGTCCCAAGGCAATGAAGTGTGCATACTTGAAAAATCGATCGACGACTGTCAAGATAACTGATTTGTCACCAATTTTTGGAAGACCCTCCACAAAATCCATTCTGATATCCTGCCAAACAATGTTGGGAATAGCCAAAGGTTGCAGCAGACCAGCGGGATGAAGGTGCTCTATCTTGTTGCGTTGACAAACTGCGCAACCACAAACCCAGCTTGGAAGAGTGTGGTCATAAAATGAAGAACGTAGCCGATAGAGAGTCTTTTGAATACCTTCGTGTCCAACGCCATGCGCCTCCAGCAACAATTGCGTCCATAAGGATGAATCTGGTGGCACGTATACCTTGCCCTAATGGAGTAGGAGTCCATCCACAATGGACCAAATACCGCGACCTTACCAAGAAGCACCGCCACGGTTCATCGCTTCGGAGAAGATCGAGCTCGTTGCGGATCTTGTCAAAGACAGCAAAGGATGGAGAAAAAATAGAGTCTATCATTGGCTTGGTCTCCTCTCGGCGTGAAAGAGCATCAGCCGCCATATTTTGACAACCTGGACGATATTCCACCGTGAAATCATACCCAAACAACTTGCTTACCCACGTATGCTGCGGAATCGTGGAAAGTCGCTGATCTAGGAGAAACTTCAAAGTATAATGGTCAGTACGGACGGCGAACGAGCACCCCATAGATATTGCCTCCAGTGACGGGCTGCTTTAACCAACCCAATCAACTCCCTTTCATAAGTGGCTAATTTAAGATGATGAGGCGCTACTGCCCTGCTGAAAATGCAATGGGACCTGCGCCTTGATGTAAGACTGCACCAAATCCGGTCCCGGAAGCGTCACAATCCACCAGGAAATGATTGTTGAAGTAAGGAAGTTGTAAAATAGGACCTGGAGTAAGTGCTGATTTAAGCTTAGAGAAGGCCTAATCAGCCTCCGACGTCCATGAGAAGGCCTCCTTGAGTAACTTGGTAATAGAAGTGGCTACCGCACCATATGACTGAATAAACTTGCGGTAGTAACCCGTAAGATCGAGGAAGCCCCGCAATGCCCGTATTGTTGTGGGTGTTGGCCAATGAACTGCTTCAATTTTGCTCGGATCCATGGCCACTCCTTGACCTAAAATTATGTGGCCCAGATACACCACAGATTTCTTGCCGAAAAGGCATTTGGAGCGCTTGAGCATCAACCTATTATGGAGCAGCACCTCCAGAACCACCCAAACATGCTGGAGATGCTCGGACCAAGGACAACTGTAAATCAAAATGTCATCGAAGAAAAACAGCACAAAACGACGTAAATAAGCCTTGAGGACATTATTCATAAGAGCCTGAAATGTGGCGGGAGCATTGGTCAGCCGAAGGACATAACCAAAAATTCAAAATGGCCTCGATGTGTATGAAATGTCGTCTTCTCAATATCGTTAGCGTGCTCCGCACTTGATGATATCCACTGCGAAGATCTAACTTGGTAAAGTAGCGAGCGCCCTTAAGTTCATCTAGGAGCCTGTCAACCACCGGAATAGGAAATTTTTCTTTTACTGTCTGAGCATTTAGTGAACGGTAATCCACACAAAAACGAAAAGAATTATCCTACTTTCGGACTAAGATCACCGATGACAAGAAAGGCGATGTACTATGGCGAATGAGTCCTTGTTGCAGCATCTCCTCACACTGGCGTTCGATCTCATCTTTTAACAGCTGTGGGTAACGACATGGACAAACCGCTACTGGAGCCAAGCCTGAGAGCAGATGAATACAGTGATCGCAGCTGCAATGAGGTGGTAAAGAGCTCGGTACTTCAAAGATTACAGCAAACTCCTTCAATAGTGACTCCATCAGGTCCTCGCCATCCGCCATCAAAATGCTTGACCGCTGCTTCTCCCATCCCATGCCTTGCCATGTCACTTGGTGATCCATCAACCATAAAGACATGGTCAATTGCTGAAAATCCCATAAGATGGGACCCAGTGTTCAGAGCCATTGTATACGCAACACTATATCAAACCTAGCTAGGGGAATCACATAGCAATCAAGTACGAACTCTTCCTTGCCAATAGCAACACATATTGCTTTGCACATGCCACCACTGGAAACTCTATCGCCGTTTGCTACAGCCACACTAATGTTGCAGCTAGTAGATAGCAGCAAGCCAAGGCGGCCGGCTCTCATCTCCTACGAAATTATGAGTGGAACCGGAGTCCACAAGAGCCCTCAAAGTCTCCCCATTGATCTGAACCTGCAGCTGCATTGTCTTGCCTGTACGGATGCTTGTAAGCGCATGTAGGGATATCTCAATGCCTTCCTTGGGCTGTTCTTCCATGTCCTCCCCATCATCAAGCTCCAGAAGATATATACCTTTCATGGAACATTTACCAGCATGTTCTCTGGAGAACTTCTCATGACAATTAAAGCATAAACCCTTGAGTCTACGATCTACCATTTCTGCTGATGTGAGCAACTTACGCCCGTGCGGTGCTTGTACCTTAGCTGTTGTGGGTACCGGTCCTTCCATGTTTGCTCCCGGAAAGATGCTGATGTGCCCACTCCGTGATCCCGCAGCCAGCCGACCGGCTGATCGTTGATCACAAAGACCGCGATCGCTAGGTGCGGCCTTGCTCGTTACTACAGGTCTGGGCGGGATTTGACGTCCTCTTCCTCATCTACTTCTAGTCTCTTCTCATAAGCCCGCGCGAGGCTCATTGCCACCTCTAGCGTTGCAGGATTATGCAGCTCCACATCAGTGCGCAGAGGGTTGCGCAATCCAGTAGTAAAAATCTGCACTTGTTGCTTCTCTGTCATGTCATCGCAGCGGGACAAGAGAGAGAAATTGCTCCTGATAATCACCGACCGACCCAGTATGGCATAGCTGGATGAGTTTGCCCAACGGGTTGCTCCGAATTGGAGGTCCAAAACGGAGATTGACGTGCTCCACATATCGTAGCCACGTCCTAACGTCGAAACGCCTAGATTCTTCAACCGGAAATACCACTGTTGTGCTACCCCCGTCATGTGGTATGAGGCGAGCCACACCTTTTCTTCTGCCAAAGTACGTTGTCCTGTGAATAACTGTTCACATCTATTCAGCCAGCGCAATGGATCTTCCTTGCAGCTGTTAAGGATATATTTTCTTACTTTATATAGGCTTTCTATATACATGATTGCATTATATAGTCTTTCCATATACATGATTGTCTTATATAGGCTTTCCTTTTGTACTCTCGTGTACTCTATATATTCTGCCCATTGGTCTCATATTGAATACAACAAGTACTATTCATAACATGGTATCAGAGCCAAAGTTTTAGGGTTAGGTTCCTTACCAGCGTTGCACTCAAGCCGCCACCTGTTCTTTCGCTGCCGCTGCCCCCGGGAGAAGAAATCTCCACTCCCGGGGGCGGCCACCTCCGCGAAGCAGGCCTCATCACCGGCCGTCGCCTCGACTGCCTCCTCAGTGTCCGTGCGGTGCGCCCTTCGGAGACGCCTCATTGCCATTGCTTGGCCTCCGTCCCGCCCGCATCTCGCCGAACGGTCGCGCCATCTTGGCCGCCCTACGCCGCCACTTGTCGCGGTATGCCTCCCGCCTCTTCCTACCGGCCTCACTAGCCTAGCTCGCGCGCCGCTCCCGGCCGACGCGGACGCTTTCTCTCGCCCGATGCCCGCCGGCGCATCATCGGATCGCGACGCCATTCGCAGCTTCGCCGATCGCCGCCACTCCAATGGCCATTAACGTCGTTCGGCGCCGCTGCCTCACGCCCACCATAGCCGTCCAATAGACCCATGCCGACGTCCGCCCACGACATCTGCATCGCCCGCGCATGCTCGTGCCCGAGCATCTGTCATCCGATCGCTCAATCGGTTTTAATACCGCTTTCAACTCGCTCGCTCCGGCTTTTCGAGTTTTGAGCGGCTTAGCTTTTCTCGACGGCCGCTCTTATTATATGGGGCTCCGGTTTTTAGGCTTTTATCGGCTCAACTCTTTATCAGCTTGGCTCTGGCCTGCCTCGGCCCGACTGCTTTTGGCTCTGCTTGGTTTGGTTCATTTGCTGACGGCCACCACTCCAAATGACTCGGCTCTTTGGCTCCAGTTCTCGGTTCGTCTCCTACTCTTTAGCTTCGGCTCTTTGGCTCGGCTCCGGCTCTTCGGCTCTCCTTTCAGTATTTTATATTTAGCTCTGTTGCGTCCATCCAAGTCCTTAACATCTTGGCTCTTTCGTCAACCCGACTCTTTTTATCAATTCAACTCTTTTCGTCGACTGTTCATTCTGTCAGCTTCATCGACTCGGCTCCTTCGTCAACTTTTCTTTGTCGACTTGGCTTCTCCGTCGGTTTTCCATTGTCGACTCATCTCCTTCGTCGGTTTTCTACTGTCGGCTCGTTTATTCAAGAGTTGGATGCTACGACGACTACTTCAAGACCAGGATTTTGGATTTTCCTTATTTTAGTGTCAACCCTTCCAAATGCAATGCTATTGCATACGCTTTGCATTTGTGGGGGGTGTTAAGGATATATTTCCTTACCTTATATAGGCTTTCTATATACATGATTGCCTTATATAGTCTTTCCATATACATAATTGCCTTATATAGGCTTTCCTTTTATACTCTTGTGTACCCTATATATTCTGGTCATTGGCCTCATATTGAATACAACAAGTGCTATTCATAACAGCCGCCATAGATTAGAAACGACAATTTGTGAAACCGTGGTACCCCACAATTCCCAGAGCCCAGTTCTTCTTCTCCTTCCTTCAATTCATCCTGAATCGCCTTCCCTTTGTTGCCACTTGTCCCTTCAAAGCCTAGCTGTAACTTGGTAACAGCCTTCTCCAGACTTTCCACTTTCTCAAGTGTAGATGACATGAGTTCCATCATCTGGAACATCTTTGCCAGCTGCTCCTTCTCCGCAGGTTCCATGGAAGAGTTGGTGGGATGGCTCTGATACCAATTTGATGTGGTCTAGGGCTTGTTTTCTGAGTAAGACTGAATTTGGGGAAAGATAGGAAGAGCTGATCGCCCTCTTTGCTCCTAGGGCTTAACCCCTGCGAGCTAGAGGCTCTGGTCAGCCACTGCTGAATTTGGGGAACTTTCTTTATTGATTCCCATGCAATATATCCGGTTCTCCTTTATAGATCAGGAGCCTTCCTAACAAGGGAAACTAGAGATAGAGATATAACTGAAAATTGAGATAGAATATATCCAACCAACTGGATAAAGAATAAATCTAACCAACTCTCCTGTTATGTTGTTGCAGCACTGCTACTGCTGTTGGGCTTGCGACGACGACGCTCATAGACCTTCCCAACAAAAGCATCCACAACACCATCACCCAAACTTTAATAACCATTTGATTTATATGACAAATAATGACCGTCAGATGTCCCCAATTCCATCCATCGGTTTATTGTAAGTGAAAGTAAATTGTGTGCGAAACTCTCCATTAATTGGAAAGGAAACAGATTGTATAGGAAACAAACTCTAATCATTAAGGCTGCTCTGCTAGTTTCTACAGTAGTGATAATTAGGTTCTCACCCAATGAGTTGCTCGTCCATTATGTCCCTTGTAACCACTTCGAGCATATCCTGGAGGAAAATGATGACCTGACCCTGGTCTTCTTTGTTATTTTTTTGCTGCATTGAAGGAATGACAATTAGGTGGTATCCACATTCAACATGACCAAAACCATTATGACTAATTTTATACCAGTAAGTCAAGCAGCTCAACAAACTTCTTGCTCAGGGTAGGAAGGTTACTCATGTTCAGCTCCTTTATCAGAGTGTCTCGTGTGATATGGTCATCCACCACTGTAAAAATCTTTTGTATGACACTGAAATATTTGTCATAAATTTTGTTCAGAATAAAAAACTTTAGAATTGAGATTGAATCTGATCTTTAAGAATGAGAATTTAGAACATACTCTCTCTCTCGTGGACCAACCACCAAAGTATATATGATGTTTTTGAATGAAGCATAGCATTCCTTGATAGCAAAAGTAAAATATGGATCCGACTTCATCCTCTTCTTTAGATCACGATCTTTTCCTCCACTGTCTGCTGCCATATCCAATGCTATTGGAATCTGAGATACAGTCAATAAAGAAAATGAAACATGCCTCATTTCACCAAAATAACAAGCAAGGAAAATAGGAGTTGAATGAGAATATATACTTTGCTAGCAAGCAGGAATGGTGGCCATTGGATTATATTCATTTCACGATCTTTGCAGTATGGAACAAGTAACAAGTCCTTCTCTCTGCCCAAAAGACAATAAACAACAGTTCAACAAGAAGGCAAAATAAGCCAGTCCATATATAAGGGTAGATATCAGATGTCACACCTGTTATCTATCAGATCTTCCTCACGGAAGCTTGTGATAATTAGATTCCAAATCTGAGCAAATCTTGCTGCTATTTTTTCTTCTTCTTTGCCATCCTCAGGTGTCTAAGTAGTTTGAGTGTGCCAGATGAGAGAGCAAAAGTTAAATGTGACATACTTCCTCATGGCAAGAATCTACATCTAGTGTGGTGTCAAATAAGAGGTGTAAGACAAGAAATCCACACCTTAGAAGGTTTACTGGAGAAAGCAGAGCGGAATCCTCTCCTCTTGCTTGAGTCAGATGGAATCAAGTGTTGATTGAAAGCTTTAGGCAAAGATTCAAAGCGGGATCTTAACATTCCTAAGGTGCGTATCTGATTCAATGGAACCGACAACATTGCGTCAATGCCTACAGTAACTTACTTTGTTCCCTTATAATAAACATCAATTTGCAACCATAGAGGAGCAGAATAGAATCCAAAAACACCATACATATGAAAAGAGTAAGGTTCATTCACAAAAAAGAAAAAGAAACTTCGACAGGGTATTAACAAGAAAACAACTTCACGACCCAAGCCTTCAAGTCTACTGAACAACAAAATATAATATTGGTCAGATTTACTAACCTCACCAAGACGGCGACATGCCCCATAAATACCGCCAATTAATGTTGAGAAAATTGCGTACCAAATCTGGGTATCCATGAAATAGACCTGAACCATTCAACTGAGGAAAATCAAAATAGGAACAACGACTTCTGTTCAAGATAATAAAAAGGACAGAAAACATACAAGAATGATAGGAGCCCAAAGTGCAATGACAACACCAATGTTGTTGTTTGCTGCACATAGTAAAACAAAATATAAGAACATTTTCAAAATACAGATTAAAAGAATCACCATTTCAAGAGAGATACCATGTGGGAAAAACTCATGCCACTGAAATGTCCGTATTGGCTCCTTCATTATATCTTTTGTTGGTTGCACAAGTGGCTTGATCTGCAGGTCAGGCATAGTATAAGATGAGTAACCAAATTGTGATGCATTAATAAAGAAAGGAAGTAGTCATGGTAATTTTCTCAGTGACCTTTTGCAGCAAGAGTTTTCCTATAACTATAAGTGATGCGAAATGGTACAGTTTTTCTTACTCTTAGCCCCGGGACTTTAATGGGACAAAACCTCCCTTGAATTGGCTAGCGGCCAATATAGAATACTTCTGATGGGAAATTGTTGGTTGTCGAACTGGACCAACTGGCTGCTTCTTTTGCTGTTTTTTTTTAGAATTACTTTTCTTGTAGGTTTAGCATGTTGACTGTTGAGTTAGCCTGTGCGCTACTCTTTTGTCTTTTCTGTTAGTTACAGCAGCTGTGCCTGTTGTTTTGGCCCTGCTTTATATTTTGGTTGAACCTTCTGGAGATTGTAATATTCTGGTTTCAATAATTGAAGCCGGGGAGAGTGAGCCCTTCTTGCTTAAAAAAAGAGGCAATGAGAATAGAGTAAATTGCGCATGTCCTAAAACTCATATTGATCTCCCATGAACCTGAGAACTCGAATTTGGGTGCCTTAACTTGCACAAGTGACTCACTTAGGTCTGTTCACACACAAGTTTAAGGACATTATGCAACTTTTGAGTTGAATTACTCATGGGACATGGAAGTATGGTGACCTCGTTGATTCACTTATTTATTGCCCTTCAACATGCATATATCTGACCTAAATGTGACTTACGGAAGACCTAAACATAGAGCTCTCAAGTTCATGGACCTAAGAAGAAAATATATACAAGCTTAAGGACCTACAATACAATTTACTCTTTCGAATGTGTGTCTGGCATGTGGAATCTTAGTTATGATAATTTTCTCATAGTGTCAGTGCTACAGTATCAACCTTACATCTATGAAATTGCCAATATATCTCACCCTACTCCACACCCTAAGAATGCAGAAATATACTAAGATGACATGTCTAACAAAAAATGATGGAATTAGTTAAGAATAATACCTCCACATAGTAGCTCACTATTAATTTTGTGGCTAAAAGAAGGACCCAGAAAATCGTATACCTAAAGGGGCAACAACGCTCAGCAACAGAGTTTGCAATAGTAAACAACAACAAATGCTTAGATGGGCAAACATACTTGAAAAGGGAGAATGCGCCTTCATGCATTCCTCTGCCAACAAATAAGCGAGGCTGTAGACAAAAAATGTTTTGCATCTTAGCACATAAAGGATATCAAGAATCAATAACTGGAATAAAACTGCCAAATGGAAAACTACCTGTGACCACCACATCATGAATGTTATGACTTTAAGATTTGATCTCTCAAGAGCTCTCCTGAGGACAGGGAAAAGAAATAATGTAGCCGCCAGCATGTTTGGTGCCAAATATACCACAACAGCCAAGATGTATAACGATGGCTGATTCCGGCCATCACCAAGCCAACTTTTGATTGTTCTTGCAAGACCAGTAGGATTCTCCCAGGTGTATGCGTAAGTTACTGGTAAGATTATAACCCATGCAGCTGCTGATAGTAACTTCAAGATGTACCGCAGTTTAACAGCAAGAGACATGCTTCTTCTTGCTTTCCAGCTCAAGACAATGTCCAGAATTGCTGCATTGGAATGTACTTATAAAACCAATGATAAACAATGTCTATTCTGTACAAGAAGACTGTGCATCCTAAACAAACACCATGCTCCTCTGATTTCATGCTAAGTAAATTATGTTGAGGAAAATTAAATATATTGAGTAAAACTAAATTGAACAAAAGGTATCTTTTTGAACTTTGGCACGGAGTCTGGGGCATATCCTTTGGTTCTAATATCACTGCTGTAGATGAGTAAAAGCTCCTGCTGTTCAGAACTTAAGCTAATTGTGGTCATATAGGTATAATAGGGTACATGGTGAAGAGAACCATTCAAACTATCATGACCAATTCCTACGTAGTTTGTACACGTTGGTGTTAGTGTTAGAAGTTAGAACATAGTAGAGGCTTTTTTGGTACTGATCAAGATTCATGACATGCCTATCTAGCACCTTGGTAACGGATGAATTTGACAAATGGCACCATTGCTATGCAATACAAGGTTACAAACATTGTTTGCTCGCTCTGACTTCAAGATTCAATTGACCCCAATGGAAGTTGCATACAAGGACGGCTGGACTACTGGGGTACTGTATAACTACTGTGATTTATCTTATGATTTTGATGAAAGAGGGGACTTGAGATGACTTGGCCACCATGGGTATGCTTTCTGCTGTTTCTAGTACTGCAGTCATCCATTAAAACTCCTGGGATGACAATCGTGACAAAAACAATTATGTGTGATGCTTAACATCAATTATGTGTGATGCTTAACATCTATAATGTAGTAAGGTGAACCAAGTTGGCTATTAAGAGCTTCCAAAAAACACAATAATCCTAATGTAAACATCATGTTGGTGTCACCTGCCAACTGAAACCACCAACATAGGATTGAAAAAAATATATAGCTCATGCACCGACAGTCCGACATGGTAAGCAAAGAGGCCAACTGTTGTCCCTTGTCAGCAAATCATAAGTAAAGAGAACGGAAGTAACCAAAATAGAACCCAGGCAATTTCTCCAAGCGAGCAAACTTGACATGCAACTATGCACTTCATCACTAAAAGCGCTACAAAAGGAAGTACAGCTGACCAGTGTTTTGATTATCGGTTTTTGGCTGCAGCTGACTATGCATGTACATCCAAGTTTTTTTTCTATCAAATAATGAAGTCACTAGCCAAAAAAACACTATGATGTTCATGCAATCATATTCAGAGGGGGGTTGCCAACGTACCTTGACCCAATTTCAGTATTGCAGCAGTTATAAATATGCTCAAAACCTGTTTAAATACTCCTGCATCAAAGATATCACTTGGTGTGCCACCATTCCAAGCAATTATAATCATGGCCTGTGCGAAAGATAAAAACAACAGAAATATCTTTGTCTCAAGAGATAGTAAGGATAAGGAAACAGAAGGCATCCAAAAGTGTAACCAAAAGAACCCGAGCGACACGAAGGTATGAAATTGCAACTAACCTGTAAAGATAAAATTAAGAAGACCCACATCCTGTCAAAGCTACGGAAGATGTGCCAAAATGACCGTATCTCAACAAAGTTGACTTTTCCCATCCAATGGTCACTACCAGCTCGTCTGTTCTCCTGGACCACAATAAGAAATATTAGTACCAAGAGGACCCTATGAAGAGATAAACTGCAAAATTTATTTGGCTTTGTTGCAAGACAAATCTATAGACCTGTTTAACCAACTGAGGTTTGTTCTCTATGCTAGCCTAAAGACTAGAAACACATAAGCCAGTTAAATCTTCTCATTTGTGCTGCGAAAAAAGACCTCCACCTAACCTTCACTTAAATTTGTTTGGATGAGAACTGAAGCTTTACATAGGCTAAGAATCTTTGAAGGTTGAAAAATAACTAAAGGGTTTCAAAATAGGCAGTTTACATCTAGTTACATACTCATTGCTGCATGCTCAACAACATTTTGCATTACCTCAAAAAAATATACTTAGTGTTAGATGAATCTAGTTCTACTGCTGCACAATCAAGAACATTTCATATTATCCAAAAAAAACATGAAGTGTAGGATGAGATTTTTTTCTCACAGATAGTTAAATACATGCATATTTTTCAAATTATTATAGTGACAGGTTTACTGAAAGGGAAAAGAATGTACATGATTTTTATCAATTCTCTTATTCTGAAATGCTAGTACTAAGCTGAATCTACTTGTTTGCTTGAAGGCAATGTAAGTAAGTGCATCTTATCACAACAGACTTACTCCATTATTGTGATCACGAGGAGCATCAACTCGAGTCTTGAAAAAATCTGTGTCAGCTCTCATAGGCCATCCTAATCGGAAACAATCCGTTGACCTGAGAAGCAATGCAGAAATAATTGCATGGGTTTTCTCAAAAAAAAATGGCTCACAAAATTGTAAGGAAAATAACAAATTAGGTTACTATATACCAAAAGTACTCATTTAGATCGTCGTAATTTCTCCAATGTGAGTGCTTTGATTTTATTGTCTTGCTCCTTTCAGCTTCCTACGTAAAAATCTCAAATGACATAAGTTGAGTGTGCTTGAAATCAAAACATGAGAATAGAAATAAAGAAACTGTACCTCCTCTATAACTTTGTATATTGGAGTGACAACTTTCTTCAAGAAGGCTTCTTCTTCACCACCATATGCAGGTTTAACATTTTCACCAGTTGTTGGGCTCACATTTCCAGCCAACATACCATATAGTTCAAAAGCCATCTGCAATGGGACAAAATAACATTGTCATCACTTGCCAATAATCATCTAACCAAAAGAGTTATGATATACAAATTCATTTATGTCCCAAAGCCAATCAATCATGACCAACAAACAGCCTTGATAATCAAACATCTTTTACAGCATATTCATGAACACAGACTTAATAATTGCTAAAGGCGAAGAAGTATGCAAGATTATCAAAATCATACATGGTATGGATAACTTTTTTCGCACAAAAATATACTCCCTCTGGTCACAAATAGTTGTCGTTTTAGACAACGACACGGTCTCCAAAACAGAGCTTTGACTACTAATTTCTATTATAATATATTTATAAGATCCAATCAAATTATAATATTATGAAAGTACTTTTTGAGACAAATCTACACATTATTTCCGTGTATCCAATTTAAATATTTAAAAAGATATTGACAGTCAAAGTTTTGAAAGTTTGACTGCATTTATGTCCAAAACAACAACTATTTGTGACCGAAGGGAGTAATGTATTAACCTCAACATTTCACCCATTTGTGGTGGTCTAAAGTACTCAGGCGTTAAAATACAGTAAACCCTAAATTGGTAGAAGAAAAGGAAGAAGACAAATACGGGCATTGTTTTAAACTTTCTTCATCAGTTACCAGATCACCTTGGGTGGCACTAATCTCTGCATACACGATTGTGCACACAACATAGTTTGATGTTGTGGTGCTTAGAACATGCAGCATGCAGTCAAATTATCAAGGCCTTCTCACATTGCTACAATCTCGGCTACTGGAATATAATGGGTGCAACCATGCAAGTATACACTGCCTTTACCAATTAATAATGTTGTACTGACATATTCTTTAGATTAAGCTAGGTTTAATCGGAGAGGGATGATCGACTTTATTTGACTATTTTGCAGATTAGTCCTCGAATCCTCATACCTAAGATAAATTACATCCAACATATAATTTCCCACACCGTGGAAGCGAACATAATGTGTTTCCTCATAAGATGCCAACAGCTTTGTGCAAGTCAAGGTCAGATAAGACGAATAACATACTATTTTTGCATATTTTTTCATAACCATACAATCATGTCAGGAGTTTTAAGTCCTTTAAGATCCAATATTCCAGTTCACTAGTTCAGTAAATATAACATACGCTTAATTTGAGGAACGAGGAAGGAATTAGTCATACATGATGATAGATGTAGCAAAGACACTCCGGCATAAATCTCAGGTTAGCCGCCTCACCCCAGATGAGCAGATAAAGGCCCATATAGAGAAGCTTACGCTGCTGTACTTCCTGTTGGATAGTTGGCAGCCTAGAAAGGAAATGATCAACTAATTAGTTGACCAAGGGATTAAGAAAGCACATAATTGCAGCTCTGAGTAAAATCACAGAATCATACCATAAGCTGCTTTTGCGGCCAAGGTACTTGCACCATCTCTTGTAGTTCTTAAAAAGCTTCTTCATTACTGCGTCCAGCGCACGGTCATCCAACTGAAAATATTAGCCAAAAGGGAATGAGTAGATGCGGTCATGGCTCAAGTATCCATGTGCGCACGCCTCACGCATGTGTATGTTGGAAAAGGGGACACCTTTGGTTGTTGGTCAGATTTGGGGATCTGCCTTATGTGCACATTGGCAAGCAAGAGTATGAGATGTTCCCTTTGGTTGGATACATTATCTTTCTGCAGAGTGATAGATGAAGTTAGAGCATGTATTCAGAGTTCACAAACAAATCATCGACATGAACATGTCTGTTGTGAAAACAAAAGGTAAATAGCCACCACGGTGTGATAACCTGAAATCCAAACATAGCCTGAAGCCAATCGAGAATATCTGCATCAGGCTTCTTTTCATGTTCCTTGGGCCATGGCAGACCTCTGGTATTACGAAGAGCGTGAAAAGCAGCTTGAATCTACATAATGATGAAAACCAGCATAAGCCGTACTATAATCATCTCATGTATGATAAGCTCTTTGGAAATTTGGTATGGAACTCAGGATAGATAGTAACCTCAGGATATCGCATTATTGCCTGATTAGCACTATCAGGATCGAGTGGGAGGATATTATAAGGAAGATACAACTTTTTCTTTTCCTCAACTTGGTTGTGTGTCTCCAAAATCTGCAACAATTACAGAGGGCAGTGAATTGAAGGACACACACAGTAATCTTGTAGATAACAGTTACAGCATGACAGGAAAGAAAAAACTACAAGGCTGAACAAGCTAGAATCCACCATAGGAGCAACACAGCAATGAGGCTAGACTTTACCGCTTGATCAACTTCAATTTTCTGTGAGACATTGACGGCTGTTAGGACCTCAAACAGCACAGCTGCAGTTTGATATGCTTTCGTGAGTTGAGCACTGCACAATTATTACAAAAGAAAAGCAGTGTTAGGGAAGAAGTAAATGAGTCAGAATGAGGGCAGCACAAAACAAACTTGCTCACCGGTCAGCTTTATCAGCAGCATTTTGGAGTGCTTGGATGTACTTCCTATAGTAGTTCTGGTAGAAACTCTGCATTTCTCGAGCATCACTCTGTTTTACCCTTCCCTTCAACGTGGGGTCGTTTTCCTAAGGATGTGGATAGTTACAAAGTCAAAAGCGTATGGAATGTATTTTTTTTCAGTGGGGTGATCCACCAAGCTTTTCTTCATTTAATGTAGCTACTTGGATGTATTCATCCCTTGCGTACATGAAAAGTATTCAAGGCAATAGATAGATATTGTGCAAATGTCTTGATCAAGTAAAACAGCTCACATAGCTCCATGATTTTCAGGTAGCAGGTAAGGAATCTTACGTTAACATATGACATTACATGTATGATGAATTATTTGAAAAGGTTTAAGGTTGTACAGTCAATATATAGGTTTGATATGGTCTCTGTGTTTCCCAAGAAGGCAGAGAATGTATTGCACCAAATAAAAATGGATGGACGCGGTGGATAATAATGAAAATAGGAAAATGACGATATTATGGGAGAGCAAAGCACAGCATACCCTTTCTAGCCTCTGGAGGAGGGCGGTTTTGAATTGACGAACACCTCGACCACTGGAGGTTGGATCCAGGCGATGGGCCTTCTCAAAGGCGTAGAAGCGACCTAATTAAGAGAAGGCATGGCATCCCATCCATTCCAGGTAGTAACAAAACAAGCAAGTAGGAAATTAAGCATCCAAATAATCAACTCGATCCTCACAGGAGAATTAAATAAGGAAATTCCATTCGCGGTGAGATGAATCAGCACTATGGTACGAGTAGAATGCAGAGATGGAATTGAGTAGTAGTAACTAGTCAATGAAAACACACAGGCGTACAGAGAGAAACATTGACATGGGTAGAGAGACAGTAGCAGAGGCAGTAGGCAGGAGGGAGGAGGAGGAGACGAGGCAGCAAAGGAGAAGGCACTGACATAGGTAGGCGACGCGTGGGTTGCTGGCCTCGACCTCGTTTGCGACACGAAGGATGGGGGCGATCTCGACGAGCGAGGAGGGCACGACCTCACTGTCGAAGATGGACTCCCCCAGGTTGCCGGCGGTCTGCGTGCGGAGGATCCTCCTGCCGCCGCCAGCGGACGCGGGCGAGGCGGAGGAGTCCCCAGGGCCCACTCTCCTCCCCGAGGACGACGCCATCGAGTCTTGTTGCTGCTTCCTCTTGGCTAGGGAGCCATATCGATCTGCACTGCACCAAGAAAAAAGAAGAAGAAGGAAAAAAGGCAGGCGATGAAAAAGGTAATATGAGAACGGGAAAGGGATGGATGGGCTTTGCCTTGCCCTTGCCTCGGGAGGGACGCGTGGAGGACGAAGGGAACCCTAGATTTCCGGAGAGCGGAGCAGCGGCAGTGGACTGGGGAGAGAGTGGGAAGAAGCTCCACAAGCAAACGCTGCGAGTTGCTTGCGACGCAAAAAAGGAAAGAGACGGCGGATGAGCGGAGCCGCTTTCCCCCCCTCTCTCTCTCTCTCTCTCTCTCTGTTTTGGCCTCCGCTTTGTTCTTTTTTTTCTTCTTCCGAATTTCAGAATTTGGCTGGCAATCTAGACGACATTCATTCCGGGAGGGACTGGTGGTGGTAGGAGACGGGTCAGAAGACGGGTCTTTTTCAACCGCTCCGCTGCAACAAGAAAATACCTCTCGCGCAGTATATTTGATAAAGGCAACAAAAGCACCTTTGCTACAAGATTTGAGAAGGGCACCTCAACAAACCAAATCACTTTCTGCGGCAATAAGAAAAGTATATGCAATAAATTTGATAAATATTCGCAACAAAAATGTACTAGGACAATGAACAGTTTGTTCAGATCATAGCATGACAACCTCATCACCAGTGCACCCCAAATCTAACGGGCAAGAATGGCACAGTGCCTCACTGCTGGTCTACTCTACACTGTCTCGTTGTTGGTCGTATCGCTCGGCATCCACAGCCCTCCACTCCTCCTGCTCACTGTTTTGTCACCTCGAATGCCCTAATCTCCATCCCACATGCCGCGATGGCATCATCTACTTGCCAAGCTGAACATGGCTAGAAGGGATACAGAGACGAGAGGGGTTGGAGGGGTAGAAAGACATGAAAAGAGATCAACTACCACCAACGGTGTAGGCACCACGGTAATAAGCAGCGTGTCGAGAGGGATCAAGATAATTGATCTTGCTACGGGTAGCAGACGATATGGGACTTGGGTTGGAAGCAGCGATGTTGGATTGGATTTGGAGGTACGTATGTGATGTGAGGGAAGACTAAAGAGAGACAAAAGGAGAGTGGGCCGTTGGAACACGAGATTGGAGTGGAAGTGTCCGATTAATTCTCATAGGTCAGACTTCTGCCTCAAAGCAATACCGTATGTGTACATAGGTATATATATGAGAGATACATTCTACTCCCGGGTGTACAAGAAGCAGTATAAAATATGAATTACACGAAGGAATATATTTAGCAACAAAGAACGGTGGATAAACAAAACTGAACGAAGAAGTAGCTCCGGTTAGAAACAAGAAGCTGGTTTGCTTAAAAAGTGAGAAAGATTGGAAGGTGGTTAAGAACTGTTCACCGAAATGCCCCTGTGGACCTAATTTTTTTTACAAATGTCGCCCCATGATACAAAATGTCAAAAGTAGCCCCTGATTGAACGCTGAAGAGCCGATAGGAGCCGCGGAAGGGCGCTGCTACCTCGGCAGTATCGCATGGTCGGTGTGAGAGGGGGCCTGTCGCGACAGGGCAGAACGGCCCTCTCCTGCCATGGCAAGGCAGAGCGGCAAGTTGCTGCTGGCACTTGCCATGGCAGGGAAGAGCAACAGCAGCCTGTCGCACCTTTTTTATTATTTTTTAATCGATCGGTTCAAAAGGAAAATAATATTAACTAAAAAAGTCAAGATGTAATGTGAAATATGAACATATGACAATCACCTATGTGGATTGCATAGCGCATAGAATTCGGTTTGATACAAATGGTGACCCGGGCGAATAATGAGCGTAAACTATAGCTGAAATACATATGCACATTTTGGAATTGAAAATAGGGGATGGATTCCGCATTTTGGGCGTAGTCCTTAAGGCTCAAATATGTAACCGTACGGCGCCCGCATAGAGTGTTGATCATTAAGACAGCGTGGACACGGTTGGTTATCACGGTATTGACAAAGCGTAACTGCAGCTCGTATTGCCGCAACAGCAGTAAGTGTGGTACTCGTTGCAGAGGTGGACCACCTTCTCATTGTTCCTCTCCCTAATCCTTTGCCTTCGGAGGTCGTTGTTCTACCTCTGGAGCTCTTCGTTGTTGTTCTTCTCCGTGTGGAGCTCCTCTCGCATTTCGTCAAGGTGTTCTAGCACTGTGTTGATGTAAACTTAGGCAGGTATGCGATATGGTGGGTCCACTC
Organism: Otatea glauca; assembly: GCA_036346275.1. Taxonomy (NCBI): domain Eukaryota; kingdom Viridiplantae; phylum Streptophyta; class Magnoliopsida; order Poales; family Poaceae; genus Otatea; species Otatea glauca. Next base: position 56,550,681 of record CM070714.1, on the reverse strand, counting down.
ATTCGGTGAATTTGCATTCTGCAGTCCGCAAGGAAGAGTATGTGTTAGCGAGCGATATACCGATTCATGTGTGGAATCATAGGTAAGAAATGAAGCAGTTAGCATGGATAGAGGGAATCAAAAAACATCCTACATGCTAATAGTTGTCGAAAACCTAGACTACCACGTCGAGATTGTGCTTGCATTTTGGCCAATACTCAGGGAGGTGTGCATAGTCATGCAGTGGATGTATAGTGTAGTAACCTCGTGTTCTGAGGGGAAGATCGGGGCTAGGTAATTTGGGTTTAGGGGACCGTAGATACATGTATCCTCGAGGTAAGGGTCGCGTCCTTGAAACCCTGATTGTCCCCTTTTTCCCCTCTGATGTTTGAGCTGCCTGCTATCTGTCATGCTGCACATGAAGTAGTTAGTTCTTGGTGTATAGGGTATTTATAGGATGGGAATGGCCGAGTAAAGCTAGTGTGACTTGTTAGGTCAGTAAGCAAAGCTGGTGGGACTTGTTAAGTAACTGAGTAAAGCTGGTGGAACTTGTGAAGTTACTGAGGAAAGCTGTGGAAAGCTGTCAAATTAGTGAGGAAAGCTGGTGCCATTTGTCATGTCACTAAGCAAAGCTAGTTGGACTTGTGAAGTTACTGAGGAAAGCTGGCGAAGTTGTGAAGTCACTGAGGAAAACAGGTGGTAGTGTGTTGTCATGTCCGACGTAAAGTAAATGTCAGTGTGTTGTCAGCTCTATTGAGAAACAATTTATGTCAATGTGCTGTCATCCGTCATGGATAGTAATGAGCAGTGTATTCGATATCATTTGTGTATCAGAAATGAGACAAAGTATGGAGAACGAACAAAAAGTATAACGCCATGATGTACAAAATGTTAGTAAGGACCCGCGTTACATAACACATACATATAATTGCGTTACAATGCATAACGTACAAAATGGCTCAAAAATAGAAAGCATAGAAATGGGATGTGTAGACATGGAGAACGCACGTAGTGTACCAATCCGCATCGAGCTACCTCAATTATGATCCGATCGCCGCTTCCTTGCACGGCGAATGTGGTCTTGTGAGAATGTGAACCAGTCAGGTGCATGCGTAATGCTGCACAATTCATATTGGATGTTCTGCATGACAGGAGGGGCCTTATCAAGTTGGTTGGGCTCCATGTATTGCTCGCTGAACATGTTGTCCACTCATGTGTAAAGCGGCATTGTAATTTACCATCAGTGATATACAAATAGAGATCACAATAAGAAACTGAAATTACATAAAGCACGTACCGATGCAGGTTGCAGAGTGATGTAATGCTGAGCCTATTAGGCAAACTCCTCCCTTGAAACCTACGCACACGTAGTATTAGTTTAGTTCGATATGATGAAGTACTTTTATTGAATAATACATAGTTGTCGTGGTTACTAGCCAGATGACGAACCTACACCATATTCATGGATGGTCTACCTAGTGTACATCTTATTGAATCAAGAGTCCCACTGTCGCTACTGTGGCAATCGTGCCGGCGCGAATGTTCCTCAAGCCAAACTTGGTGCTACCAACTCCTTATCGCGTGAGTCTGTGTTGTCGTCAGCAACTGTATGTGTCGGTGATGGAGGAGGCGCCTATGGTTGTAAGATCGAGGATGCCGACTAGAGAGGGGTGAATGGGCGGCTATAAAAATTTCTTCTACAATTAATTAAAATCTCGCCTAAGTGCTCTTATGTCAAAATCTAAATGATAATAGATGCGGAAGCAATAAACTAGGGTTTTGACAATTAAAGCCTAAGTTAACTAGGCTTACTAAATACACTAACTATTTATGTCTCTAACAATAATTTGCAATCTTAAATACAAGCAATCAAACCATCAATTCTATGAATATAAATTGTTTGCTTGAGTATAAATAAAGAATAGAATGCAAATCACAAGAGACACACCGATATTTTACCGTGGTGTTCGGAGACTTGCCGGTCTCCCCTAATCCACGTTGAGACAAGCCTAAACCACTTTGGACCGGCTCCGCGAATTGAGCACCGGCCTCGATTCCACTAGTGGTAGCTCTTTCTCTCTCCGGGTAAGTGAGCTCCAACCTTCACAACTCGTCGGGCCTTCTCACAATCTTCTTTGAGAAGGCCACCGAACCAACGACGCCTCCACGCCGTCTAGATGTCAGCAAACACCAAAAATAATAAGTCAAGCCCTCTAGCTTGAGCTCCACCAAGTGAAACACATGCACAAGGCTTCCCACAAGTGCAACACATGCACAAGAGGCTCCCAATCCACTTCTAATTGCAACACATGCAATTAAAGCTCACTCTTAGCTCAAAAACCAAATTAAAGAGTACAACACATGCACAACTCAACCACAAAGAGCTATGAACTCATCAAAACCCCAGCAACACCCAAGTGCCATCCCAAAGCTTCTTATATAGCCTTCACAAGAAAAAAATAGCCGTTGGAGGGTAAAATGGGCAAAAATGCCCAGAAAACCGGGTCATACCGGCTGCCCTAGGGCCGGTATAACCGCTCCTCAGAGGCCAACGGCTAAAAAACTAGCCGTTACTCAGAAAATTCGGTCATACCGGAGGTGGTCCAGTCATACCAGACCCCAAAAATTACATACCCCTTCTCTGGAAAAAATGCACCGAAGTGACCCCCGTCATACCGCCGGCCAGTATGACCGGAGAGGGTCCTGTCATACCGCTGGTCGGTGTGACCAGAGTGACCCCTGTCATATCACTGCTACAGCTACGAAAAAACTCATAACTTTTCACTTCGAACTCCGATTAAGGTGACCTTGGACTCTTTGCGAAGCTTATCACGAGTGCTACAATATCTACCCATTTTTAAGATTTAAGCAATCATAGAAATTTTTACATATCACAAAAACAAATACTCTAATGTAGTCATTCAAGTTTAAAATCTGATTTCTCAAATACTCTAATGTAGTCATGTGATGATCAACACATGATCAAACCAATTTGCAAACATATTTGTAAACCCTATTCACATGCTCCAAGATAAGATTCAATTAATTCATATTTTGCAAAAACTCATTTTGCAAACGCAAAACATAAACCTATCTTAGCATTTGTGATGATCAACACAAGATCAAGTCACAAGCTAAGACTCCGATGCATGAGCTCTCTATTTGCAACATATGCAAATATCTAGCTCTATATAAACAACCACTTAAACCAACTTGTATAAACTATTTCCCTTTTACAACACATGTAAATCTATAGCTGTATACAAAAACCAAATCAAGATTCAATAAGAAGCAAGCATGAGTTCCCTTATTTGCAACACATGCAAATATTTAGCTCATGTAAGAACCAACCAAAAGAGTGAGCTAGAGTGAATCAGATTGAGTTCATCAACACATGATGAAGCTCAAGCTATAAGACTCGACCCCTCTTAATAGTACGACAACCTATACTAGCAACCCGGTATCCCATCCAAACACCGAGATTGGTAAAAGACTAGGAACACATCCTTAGCCCTAGCTAGTTATACCTTTGCCTCTAGCACATTCACTTAGAGCTTTTATGATTTTCATCATCTTCTCTCAAAGCCAGGTCCTTTCTTCTTATTCATCAACACATGATGAACCTTCTCTAGTTTCACTTCACTTCGGGATTCATCCTTGAAGCTCATCAACACATGATGACTTTTTCGTTCCGATTCTTTATTTTCTTGGACTCAACCTACTTCACAACTCATGGAAGATTGTTAATCCAACAAACACAGTTACCTCAATCATCAATTGCACTCTATTAACACATAATGGATGCCCCCACAATCGATTGAGCACAACCCTAATCAATTTGAATGATTTAAAAGTGTCTTGAGTACTTTGATGCAACTAATGCTTCATTATATTCAAGAACTTTTTTCTTGTCCTTAACCAACAAAGAAACACTATCAACACATGATGAAATATTCTTTGATTGATTGAAAGACAACTGAACTCAATTAAATTTCATTTAAATTGGCATGAGTGTATATTAACTACACAAGTTCCATATACTCATTTTAATGGAAAGTAATGATCCAAATATATTTGAGTGATGGAAAGGAATCAATACTTTTGAGGCCATCAACTATATAATAAACTCCATTAAATATGTGCATATAAATAATTGAACTTTGGAATCAATATGCACATAATCAACCTTGGATAGCATTTGAGTTTATCCTATATTAACATGAGTATACTACAACTACACAAGTTAAATATACTCAAGGGATTGTTTCAAAATAATGATCCTTGATATAGAAAAATGAATTAGATCAATACTATTGAAACATCAAGGTAAAGTATGAACCCCCCTTGAATGTGTGCATTCATGTACATATGGAATTGAAAACATTATGCACATCTTAAGATTGAGACTACTGTGAAGTTCATCTTTTATCTTGAATCCAAGGAATGCATCTAGAAATAATAGAGTTGTATTGATTGCATACCTTTGGGATTTCTATTTTTCAATGAGATGAGACTAATCAAAGATATACTCAATAAAAGAGTTAGTCTCATATTTAGATTTATCAATATGATCATGAATATTATATCCAAGGAATGCAACAAGATATGATAATTAGAACTCGAATGCATACTTTTGATATTTCCATCTTTTTCATCCAAAAGAGACTAAAGAGAGTTAAGCTCAACAAAAAAGTTAAGTCTCATAAAAGGATTGTCATTAATTAACAATAGAGACTAGTCAATATTATGATTATCAAAAAAGTTAGTCTCAATATTAGATTTGTCATTAACACCAAAACCAAATTAATGGAGCTTGAACTTTCAATGGTTCGGTGGTGGAAGAGGTGCTTATGGTTGACGCCTAGACAAGGACAGAAGGAGAGATTGATTTGCACACGTGTGCTACGAAGGGACAAGACATGTGAAAAGGTCAAGATGGTTCAATATTACAAAGTTGAACAAATTGAGGTATGTTGTATACCAAGGACGCCTAGGGGGTCTGTTGAGTGCTGGATTGAAACATCGATGCACTTGGGCGTGACGATCTAGGAGACGGAGGATGGTGGCCTTAGTTAGCACCTCGAACAATGACGTCTGAAGCATCTAGACCCTATTTTTGCTAGAGTTTTGGTAATTAATGACAATCGAGATTAAATGACTAGCATATTCGTCTGAGTACATGAGAAAAGGTTGGTACTTACCATTACACATGGAAAATGTGAAATCATGAAGAATTATGTCCAACGATGATTCAAGCTCAAGACCAAGGTATAATTTTTTTTAAGGATCTTTTCATAGCTTTTGTTGTTCTCGGTGTTTGAAGAAAAGATCGGGTTGCTAGAATAGGTATCGTACTATTAAGAGGGATCCTTGATTGGTAGCTTGAGAATGTTTAAACATCATGGTTCAAATCTTTTCTTTGTACTTGATTTTTGATTGCAAAGATCATTTGTCTCTCTATACTATCGATACTACCGCAATGATAACGCCAGTACTGTCGTGGGTACGGTAGTACCGCCCAAATAGAGCAGTAGTTATTTTCCAAAGAGATGAAGTTTAGTGATTCTGGTCTTGTCGACACTATGGCCATGTAGTGGCCGGTACTGCCACAAGTCATGCGATGATGATACACTTTCCAAGAAGGGACTCACTAGAGTAGCAATCAAGGAGGCTCTATAGCTATTCTTCACCCTTGTGTGTCTTATATCTAAAGGGGATCATAAGGTAAAATCTAATGATGATGATGAGCCTACTTATGATGAGCTAATGGATATGTTTGAGGACTTAACGAGTATCTTGGCAAGGAGAAGTCCAAGTATAAGGTCTTGAGAAAAGAATTTCTTTCTCTCAAAGATTCTTATGAGGAGCTAAAGTATGCTCATGAGACTCTCCTTCTCAAGGATCATTCTAAGTTCAAGGTGGATATTGAAATAAATTGTGATATTATTGATACCATGCCTAGCTTAGAAAATTCCTCAGGCATATCTTCTAAGACTAGTACATCCACCTCTTGTGATGATTTTTTTGATATGCCATCTTGGTCTATTACAACTTCAAATCATAAATTGAGTCATGATTGCAACCCTTTAGTGGTTGAAAATAATAATCTCAAGGAGCAAGTGAACAAACTAAGTAAGAGTTTAGATAGGCGCTTCAAGGGAAAGGCAACACTTGACAAAATTCTAAATGATCAACGATGCTCCTACAACAAAGAAGGCCTTATATTTATTTCCAAGAAGGGTAAAAAGGTGAGCTACAAAGCTCCTAGATTTGTGAAATCAAATGGAAAATTTTGCCGTAAGTGTCGTGATGTAGGACATATGGTAAATGATTGTTCCATGGGTAAGGATTTTAAAATGGGCATTTATGATTCTTGCTATGTGCTTAAGAAGTCTAAGAATGTTAGAATTGTAGCTAAATTAGTTGGCACTCCTATACTTGGTTACAAGAAGAATGCCATTTGGGTGCTCAAAGCCTTAATTACTAAACTCGAAGGACCTAAGTAAATTTGGGTACCTAAAAAGATTTGATTTTTTTAAAGTGAACTACAAGACTGATGGAAAGGCATTAGGTGCTAGATAGTGGATGCACTCAACACATACCAGAGACCGAAAATATTCACCACATTTGAAGTTAGGAATGGAAGTCATGACAAGATCACTTTCGATGGCAATAATAAGGGAAAGGTAATTGGATTGGGTAAACCCGCCATCTCAAATGACCTTTTCATTTCTAATGTTTTCATTAGTTGAAACCCTTAAGTTTAACTTGCTATCGGTTGCTCTATGATGTGGAGATCTTCTCCCTCTTCTTTTCCTCTCCCTCTGAAGGCAAAGGCAGCGGCCTAGCGACTGGCATGCCTGGATCTGGATCCAGTAGGCAACGGAGGCAGCTCGACTAGGGGAATAAGGAGGGGACAGCGGGCTGGTGTGTGTGGAGGTGGAGAGGAGGAGGTGTTGCGGGAGGCGATTGCAGCAGCCCATGACTCAGTTGCGGTACCTTGGGCTTGGATCTGGCGGCCTAGCTCACGACCATGAGAGGAGGTGCCGCATGAGGGAGGTGTGCAGCATGGCCCATGACCAGGGGAGGCGATCAGGCGAGCAATGTGGCTCACAGCGCGAGGGAGGCGACAGCAGTGTGTGTCTAGGAAAGAAGGGTAGCGCGGGGATAGGCGAGAGTACCATGAATAGCTCACTCCCGATGCTCGGGCTCGATGCGCCTAGTTGAGCTCGGTGAGGTAGAATAGTAGAGAGAGAGCGCTGAGAAAACATAAAGAATGAAGGAAGAGAGAAATAGAGGAAGAAAGATAACGATCTATGATGCCACATCAACGGAAAAATTGGCTATATGGCCAAAACCACCAATGAAACCAGCTCTGGGTGTAATTTGCATTGGTTTTACTAATTGGGGGTGAAAAGTGAACGGTTTTGTATTTGAGGGTGTAAATCGAAATCGGGGCATAAGTTGAGGGGATAAAGTCGACTTTTTCCCCTTTTTTTAATGATTTTGTGTATAAATATAAGACGTATTTCATATTTTAGTATAAATCAATATGATGTTGATTTTATATCCCTAATAAATATCTAGATTTACTTAATATTTCCGATATGCATACATTGAATATAGCGCTGAGAGATAATAATTAAGAATAGTCTAATCATTTACAATATCTCTTTGGTTTATGTATCAAAAGAAAATATGATGTATAAACTTGGAGGGAGGAACCCAAATGCCCATGCATGCTCGAAAAATTGGTAGCATTAACAAGAGTGCAGAAAAGAAGGTAAATGTCTTTGTTAATTGCGAACTTATACACGCTGAAGATCTGATGCGTACATCTACAAATGCAATTCTAAATTGGGGGAGGGGCGAATGGAAGTACTTCTATACGGTAGGAAGCATGATTTGACGAAATTAGACTAGTTCCTCTTTAATCAGTTTTCGAAAGGGTCGATTTTTGTTGAGTCTATGAATTGGCATGCTAATCGTGGCCACTGTATTAGTGCATGACGGGGGTTACTAGTGTTAAGGAACCTCGCTATCGAATAGTCCGGGGTTCCCGAACAGATCTGAATTGGAGAACAGAAACAGAGAGAGACACGTGTTTAGGGAGAGCAATAGCGGAAATTCTTTATTGCTAATGAATTCTTGTACATAGGGGGGACCCCTCCTCCTTTTATAGCGCTCATTCAGGGTTTTGGCTAAGGGACCACATGGGCCTTCCAATGGGCTATTAGGGTTTCTTAACACTCCCCCTTGGGCCCTTTGCCGCGAGATGCATATGCCTCATTAAAACTCCAGAAAAACCCAGTGGGAAAAATACTTGGAGAAAGAGTACATAGCATACGCTTTACAATGTTGCACGAATTGCCTCGTTAAAAACCTTATGCAAGAAAACTTCATGAAAAACTTACTAAGGAAAAAGAGTACAATTCTCCCAACTTCAATTGCTAATCTTGAGATTCATGTTGGGTATTCATAATTCATCTTGAGATTCATGTGGGAGTATGTGACATATCTCCCCGAAATCTGCACTTCTCTAAGTCTCATCATCCCAATTCCTTTCACGCATCTTTCAAAGGTAGATCTTTGGGAGTGATTTAGTGAACAAATCTGCAAGATTTTCACATGACTTAGTATGCAATATCTTGATCTCGTTCATTTTATGCAATTCGTGAGCATAGAAGAACTTGGGGTTGATATGCTTCGTGAGATTGCTCTTCACATAACCCATCGTGCTTGGGCAACACAAGCCGCATTATCTTCATAGATTATCGTGGAGTTTGCTCAATGTTCAAGCCACATGACTTACGGATGTGGTGAACCATTCTTCTGAGCCATGCACATTCACGAGATGCTTCATACAAAGCGATGATTTCCGAGTGGTTTGTCGACGTCGAGACAAGAGTCTGCTTAGACGACTTCCAAGAAATTGCTGTTCCTCCACATAGGAAAACATAGCCAGTTTGGGACTTGCCAGTATGTGGGTCTGATAAGTACCCAGCATCTGCGTAGCCAACCAAATTCAATTCATTATTTCTTCTAAAGAACAGACCGAGGTCTTTGCTTCCTTGGAGGTAGCGGAAGATGTCCTTGATCCCTTTCCAATGCCTTTTGGTGGGTTCTGCACTGTACCGAGCTAGCAAATTCACAGCGAACGCAATGTCCTTGATCCCTTTCCAATGCCTTTCCAATGCAAATTCACAGCGAACACAATGTTTCTTCTGAAAAACAGACCAAGGTCTTTGCTTCCTTGGAGGTAACGGAAGATGTCCTTGATCCCTTTCCAATGCCTTTTGGTGGGTTCTGCACTGTACCGGGCTAGCAAATTCACAGCGAACGCAATGTCCGGCCTAGTGCTATTCGCAAGGTACATGAGCGCTCCAACTGCACTCAGATATGGGAATTCTGCTCCCAGGACTTCCTCCCCCCCTCTTCTCTAGGTCTGTATGGGTCTAGGTCTGCTTGGAGTGACCTTCCGACCATTGGAGTCTTCGCAGGATATGCCTTTTCAAATCCAAACCTTTCCAACACTTTCTGTGTGTAGGTTGATTGATGTACCAAGATTCCTCCTTGGACATGTTCAAGCTGCAAGCCTAAACAAAACTTGGTTTTACCCAAATCTTTCATTTCAAACTCACACTTCAAGTATGAGCATACCTCTTCAATTTCTTCATCCGTCCCTATGATGTTCAAGTCATCTACATAGACGGAGATTATCTGAGAATCCATTCGGGATCGTTGTATAAACACACATGGACAATCTTCATTGTTTGTGTAGCCTTTCTTGCAGAGAAAGTCACTCAAGCGATTGTACCACATTCTTCCGATCGCTTGACCCATATACGTTGATTTCTCCAATTTCACACTGCATGAGTTTCTATTTGCTCCATCTTGGTTCGGGATAGGAATTCCTTAGGGTACTTTCATGTATATCTCGAATCCAAGTTTCCATACAAATATCTTTGTGACAACATCTATTAGCTTCATTCTCAACTTCAAGTTGATCGCCATTGAGATCAAATATCTAAAGGTAATTCCTCCCATGACCGGAGAATAGGTTTCTTCATAATCAACTCCGGGACGTTGAGTGAAACCTTGAGCTACAAGCCTTGCTTTATACCTTACAACCGTTGTTTTCATTTCTCTTCGAACAAAGACCCATTTGTGACCTACGGGGTTTATATGGGAAGGTGTGCGGCATACGGGCCCAAACACCTTTCTCTTGTTCGAGAGACTAACTCTGCATGATTGCCTTTTTCCATTCTTCCCAATCTAGCCTTTTCTTGCACTCTGCGAGATGCGCGTGCTCGGGATCATAATCAATGATTGAGGCAATCTTCTTTGCAAAGTATGCATCAACGTTGGTCGTTGCTCTATTCAGGATTCTCCGTTATTACAAAGTTTATGGCCATTTCTTCATGGGGTGCTTCATGCACTTCTACTTGCTCTTATTCGCTATTCCCTATCGCAGAGCAAGTTCCTTTAGCTTTCATCGCCTATGTGTGCGCACACATTATTTCCGCGACTTCCTTCAAGTGGAAGATTCAAGTCAGGAATTGCCTTTCCTGTTGGCTTCTTTCCAGTGCCAGGTCTCAACTGGCTCCCTTTCTTTCCTTGGGGCATTTTCTTGATTGGTTGTGGTAAGTCCTCTTGCCCAGTTTTTTCCAGATGTCTCCGGGTACTTTGGGTTTGAGGAGCCAGATTTCCTGCCCTTTTTCTTTGAGGCCTCTGAACAGGCTGAGGATACCTTCTATTTTCTTTGGTATTTCCACCCTCTCGGTGCATTCCTTGCAGTACATGCGACTTAACCACGCCCTTGGATCACAAAATGATCAGCAGTTCATTTGCTAAATTCGCAAATCAATTATCTTCGGACTTCTTGATTTGCTTCATTAGTTCGGGGTCATGCGGGATCCGGTGGAATGCCATATGATTCCTCGGCATTTTTCATCCAAAGGTTGATTTCCTCCCTAATGACGGAAACGATCCTCGTCAAAGATGCAATCGATGAACCGGTCAGTATGCAAATCTCGATCATGGGTTCCAAATACCGATTATGGATGCACTCATAACCAACGATATCCCGGACTTGGAGAGGGCCCATTGCGATCACGTGAGGGTGGTATAGGTACATATACCATACACCCAAATTTTCTAAGATGGGAGATCTTGGGATGATCCGTGCACAAGCCGCATAGGAGAGTGGATGTTGTAGGCCGACGGTCTAAAATTGATAAGAGCTGCTGCGTGCAGATGCGTGTCCCCAACAAGTGTTGGGCAAGTTACAACTCGCAAAGCGGTCCGCAATGAACTTAATCCTCTTTATTAGTGCTTCGCTAGTCCATTCTGCGTATGGACGTGCAGTGCGGAGTGCTCAATCGCTATCCCCGTTGTCGTGCAATAATCATCAAATGCCTTTGAAGTAAATTCTTGGCATTGTCCATTCTAATGGACTTCACGCGATGATCGTGGAAAGCGGTCTTAATTCTTATGATATGCGAGATCGACTTTGCAAAAGCATGGTTTCTTGTTGACAACAAGCATACATGCGACCATTTCGAGGAAACATCGATGAGCACCATAAAGTATCAAACGGTACCTCGACAGGTTGAATCGGACCGCAAATATCCCCTGGATGCGTTCCAGGAATGCAGGGATTTCACTTTGCACTTTCATAACAGAGGGTCTAGTTATTAATTTCCCGGTGGCACATGCGGGGCACACAAATCTTCAAGATTCGGGAAATTTTTAACATTAATGCCATGACCTTGTGAGTTGTTCACTATATTTCTCATCATTCTAAGACCAGGATGACCTAATCTACCATGCCATAAAGAAAATAACTCGAGCTTCTAAAAGCAGTCTTCAAGGAAGTATACACTTGGTGCATGAATATTCGTGTAGTACAACCTGATTCATATGAGGACATTTTTCTAATACCATTTTTCCACATACCGCGTGCTTCACAATGCACAAGTATTCTTTGCCATTTTCTTCATTGGTTTCTACGTGAAAACCATTGGCGCGGATGTCTTTAAAGCTTAAGAGAGCGCGTTGATTCGGGATACAAAGGGCTTCTTCAATTACCAAAGTTGTACCCATAGGCAAAATAATTGTGGCTCTTCCCGAGCCGATTACATATGAGTCGCTTCGCGATCGTAGTAATCTTTCCAGCGTTCTTCGTGATCGATGAAAATACTTAGACTCTCTTAAGATGGTATTTGTTGTGCCACTATCAACAATGCATATCTCTTCCATTTAGGCGCTACGATTTCTTTCTCACCTTCCAATCGAACTCCTAGAGAGCTTCGTCGATAACGTGTTAAGGAACCTCGCTATCGAATAGTCGGGGTTCCCGAACAGATCTGAATGGAGAACGAAAGAGAGAGACACGTGTTTAGGAGAGCAACAATGAAATTCTTTATTGCTAATGAATTCTTGTACATAGGGGGGACCCCTCCTCCTTTTATAGCGCTCATGCAGGGTTTTGGCTAAGGGACCACATGGGCTTCTAATGGGCTATTAGGGTTTCTTAACAACTAGAATAGTAGTGGTAGCACAGTTTGCAAGGAGTTGAATGGGCTGGGCTGGGCTGGGCTGAGCAGAAGAAAGAAACAATGGGCAGGGCAGGGCAGGGCAGGGCCATTCCGTGAAATATCCCCTCCTCCTCCTCCTCCTCCGGTCCGGTGGCGGTGGCCTACTCGACTCGAGTCGAGTGGAATTCCCAAATCCCATCCCATGGAGACCTCTCTGCGGCTGCGCGCCGGCGACGCCAGCGCCAGCGCCACAGCCACCCGCGCCCTCCGCATCCACGCCAAGGAGAAGCTCCCCCTCGGCTCCAACTCCCTCCTCCAGGTCCAACTTCTTTTCGTTTCTTCCCTTCACCCCAATCCCAATCTTCCTCATCACCATTCCTATTCATTCATCGATGCGATTGTGCTACCTCAACGTGCGCAGGCTCATGGGGAGATCGACACCACCACCGGAGCCCCAAGCTATCTCGCTATCTTTGTAAGGCACTTCTATCCCCAGGTAGCTTCCTTCCCCGTCCATCCATCCATCCATCCTTTTCATTTCCCTTTATCATATCGTCTCTTCATAGATCATACCTTACAACCTACCTAGTCTCCACATACTCTAGTATATATGCTGATGCTTGTGGAAAAGAAAACTTGCCATTATCATTCATGGTTGCTAACAAGGGAATAAACCAGGATTAATTGATAAAATGCCCTCACTTACATGTGCTATCGATAAAATGCACCGTGATATGGGGCAAACATGTCGGTGAGACAAACGGAGTATTTTATCAATGACACCAAGTAAAATAAGTCATATGATCAATTCCCCTGATAAAATAAGAGGTACATACTGACCATTATTATTTCCCTTCTGCCCTCCCCTCACTCACCTCCAGCTATCAGCCAACATAGGAGTAGGCATCCACTTAGACAAAGCCGCCGATGATGATTTCACCTACACCCTTCGCGGCAAGAAGGCTGTCTCATTCACCTCAAACGGCTTGCTCGGGATAAACCTCAAAGGACGCCTGCTTACTGATAAACAATTCAACCCGGTTGGTCTGCTCTGCTCACTTTCTCCCTCCCACTATACTACTTACTACCTCCAATTCCTGACCTCCCTTCTTTCTGGGCTTTTATTATATCACATCTAATCTACAGTATTGTGCTTTTAACAACCTTTTTCCTACTTTTAAGCCTCGACTTGTGATCCTTGCAGAGGAAGCGAACTGGAGCGATCGAATTCGCCTGGAACATACTTGACTTCAGAAAAGGTCAAGATGTCAGGCTCAAAGTTGGGTACGAACTGTATCACAAGGTAACCATTTCCATTTGTATCACCAGCTCATTCTTCTACGCACGAGTCGTACAGTGCCAGCCATCACCATGCAAACAACTTAACCGGCTGCTTGTCTTTAACAATGTTCTCTTTATGCACAAATGGACACCAGCTTTCCAACCTCTAACCCACTTTTCGCTACCAGCTTTTTTTACGCACATACTTCTGTGCTGTATTCATCTACGGAACTATGTATTCACGCAAGTTTTAGTCACATGGTAAACCGTTCTGTGCAAATGTTTTCCCTTATGGTCTGCTGTTTTTTTTTCCAGACACCATGACAAAGCTTTTATTGAAAGCTAGCTAGAGGTTCACACAAAAGATACAAAGGTTTGCTGGGGAGACCAGCTTACAGTACTGCACATTACCAAACATTTGATCCGAAACCCCTCTACCTAACAGCAACTCCATTCAAAGATCTAAGAAAGATGAAAGCAACCATAAAGAGACACCACCAAAAACCTATCCAACACGGAATTAACTTCAGATCCTCTTCATCATGTTAATTTGCCCTCGCAGAAGACTGACAAATTGATCCATCTGTTGGTGTTCACAGTCCCTCCATAGAGGCCTCCATTGCTGCAACATAAAAATAATTTTGAAAAGCACATCAGTAGGGTGTGCCATAAGCTTCCCCTTAGGATATATATTTGAAAAGCGCATCAGTTGTTTGTCACCAGTTAGTCAACATACATTTGCTGAAGAAACCTTAGGAGATACAGTATATTGGTCCGATTATGAGTAACTTAATGTGCCTTTAATACCTGTTGTTGTCTGATATGCTGTCCTGAGCCTCCATGTGTGTGTGTGTGTGTGTTTTTGAGTAGAAACAGATTCTTGTTGAAATATGAGGTGCCCTCCCTTTCCTTTTAGCTGTGGCCATCTGTTTTACTCTGATGAGCATTTTTTCTGTATACCTGATACCACATTTGTAGGATACATTTAGTGCAAAATAATGAGCTTTCCATTCATGATCAGACAAAACATTAGCTTGAGTTTTGTACCTTGTTGTAATTTTTTTAAAAAACGTTTGATTGCAGATGCCTTATTTCCAGCTCAGGGAAAACAATTGGACTCTTAATGCTTATATGGATGGAAAATGGGATGTTAGATTTGATATGTGATCAGAAAGCCATTTGTGGAGGGGACTTCTCTGTTGATCGCTTAGTTGTACTCTCTCTCTCTCTCTCTCTCTCTCAATTCCGTTTCACTGTATTGCTTTGAAAAATGCTAATATCATTCATCAGTAAGCTCCATTTTTATGGAAACCAGAAACTATTAAGTTGTTTGCATCATTATTTAGTTCTGGTCATTGATGGATGGAGGCTGGGTTGTTAGGATTCACTTAGTCAACTTTGATCTCTATATATTAATCGTATGAGACTGAACATAGCCCGCAACCAACGATGTCTGATGAACTAGACTGAATTGAGCTATCTGCAGCACAGATGGTATCACCAAGTCATGTTGGTGTGTAGTTCACCCACCAGAAGACCGATAGTGTGTAGCAAGATTGATAGTAATAATAGGATCCTATGGGCCAAAAACCATGTATTGGTGTTCGCCCAGTGAATCAGCCCAGGTCGAACTTTTTTGGTCCTGTTTTCAATAGTCCATACGGTTTCTCAAGGTTCAAGAACTAGAAAATGCACTTGCCCTCTGTTTTTGGCTGGGGATTTGAGTACTTGAATGCAGGGTTTCACTTTTCGTTGAAAACAGCTCGAATTTCGCGAATTTTGCTCTTACAATGCGCGATTCGGAAAAGCTTTCCATTCGGTTTACCGCTCAAGTTCAAATTCAAAAATTCGGGAAAGTTTTAAAAATTTATCCAAAAGTTTCCTAAAATTAGTATTAATAGCTTTACGACTTCTCGTGTGAATATTTTTTGAAAAAACGAAGTTTGGAATTTTACAACATTGTTTGCAATTTTCCCGATTTTTTTTACATTTTGTTTTCAATTTTTCAACCTTTTGCCGATTTTCGAGAAAACAGCTCGAAATTCACCGCTTTTCGACCTTTTCGTTCGAATTTCGCTTCGCTGTTTAACCGGATTTCAAATTCATTTGACTTTCGAAACCATTCGTTGGTTCGGTTTTTTCGCGAATTTCAGTATCGTCAAAATGGTATGGTTAACCCTCCTTGGATGTTCCCTTGTACTTGTCCTGTTTTGCACGTGTGGAGTAGTGGTGTGGCTGTTACTGAGTCTAGAGATGCAGATCACCATCGCCAGTGGGTGCAAGGCAATATTGTAGTTCCTTTGCTCAGATAGATACACACAGGCTATATGCATTTAGGCATCCTATAATCCTATTCGGCTTGCTTGGGTTTTATATGAACCTTTTGGGGATTATTAATCGATGGAGATTATATTGTTGCCTTGAAACATGAGTGGTAAATTAAGGATGGGGGTTTGGCAATTGGCATGCTTTGATTGATATGATTGTTGTACGCACGATATAGTTTACGTGTTTGGGCAGACTTATTGTTTGGGTTTGTTGATTTTTAGAAAAGATGGAGCTTCCTTTTGCATCCTCTGTTGCTGCAGATAACTGGGCAGTATATCGTAATTGTTGAGAGGTGTTTTGATGTTTTTCCGTTTGGCAGTTGCACAAATATTAAAGTATGAATGAATGGTAGATGATGATTACTTACTTCTTTGTTTACTTTAAGATTTATGTAACTTGTATTAAGAGAGAAAGTATTAAAGCACTGCACGTATTGTTTTATCCCTGAGAATTGATCATTCTGGGATTGGAGCCTAAGTCAGAAGCAGAGGGGTAGCATGCACGTTGGTAACAAGAGTCATGCCACGCCATTATACTACATGATGCATGTGTCGGTTGGAAAAATTGATTCTAGAAACTTCAGGTTTGAAAAGTTTTGATTATAAAAACCTTTGCTTCGAAAACTTTTTATTAAGAAACTTTCAAAAATAGCTAAAAAAATACTTCCTATTATAAAACTTAGGGAAATTTGAAAAAAAATGAGTTTAAGAAGAAAGGATCGAGGGAGGGAAGGGGACAAGGAGATGTAGCCAGGAGAGCCTTTAAGAGGGAATAAATGAGGTGCCGTTACATGTTATAACAAGAGGGCGTCTAGTGAGGACTCAAATTAGCAATTCCGAATTCGTCGAACTTCTAGTGGCAAATAGGTATACCTCTTTGGCAAGAAGCTCAATAAACCGGTGGGGATTTGCTTTCGCTTTTCTGTGTGCTTCAGCTTTGGCTTCCTAGAAAAACTGCTGCCAAGCTAGCCTGTTTGGGGACCTTCTGGTTTTTCCAAGTCAAACAGGACCTTATGGACATGTTTGTTTGGGCTTTTTCAACCGTTTAAAACCCGAAAGTCAAAGTCTGAGCAAATATGTGGCTTTTTACTTGGTCTTTTTCAAAAGCCATAAGCATCTATGTAATTAAAAGCCAAAAGCTAACGGAGAGGTGTTTTTTTTGGTTTATTGAGAGTTGGTCTTATACTGATATTACTGAAGTTAGGGTAAAATTACCCATCTTTGCCACGTATAAAAGCCGATTGTTTTATGCTGTTTAAGCCTAAAAGCTGGCTTTAAACTATAAGCGAAAAAGTCAACCTTATGGTATGTTGAGGGGAATTGTAACTTTTCTGAAAAAGCTGTTTTTTTGTCTTTCTGGGTTGAAAAGCGGGTGTAGCATTTTATAAGAGATCGTTTGATGAATAGCTAATTTCTCTCAGCAATAAGCTGCAAAAACAAGTTCAGTCCAGCTTTCAACTTTTGGCTTTTGCTAGTTATATATGACTTTTAGTTTATGCCAAAAACAGCTTAAAAGTTGAGCTGCTTTTTTTGCGGGGGGAAAAGGGGGTTTACTGGCTTTTCGAAAGTTGAAGTTGGCTTAAAGCCTCCTCAACAGGGCCAAGCCCTCTTTGTTTAGACTTTTTCACCAGCTGAAAATCTAAAAAGGCAAAGCCTAAGGTCCTGTTTGTTTTGGTTTTTTCATCGGCTTAAAAGCGAAAAAGTCAAAGTTGAAACAAACGACTGACTTTTTAGCTGGACTTTAAAAAAGCCTAAAACCTCTGTATAACTAACTATAAGCCAAAAGCTAGACGAGATATGCTTTTTTAGATTTTTTCGGGATGAGATAACCCAACGCCATTAAAAGTCTCCAAAATTACCTACCAAATACCATCGTATATAAACTTCAAAATCGCTCCCCCTCTCCTCATTTCTCTTCCTACCTCTCTCCCTCTCCCGTGAGACGGAATCCGCCGCCCCTCCCTTCTCTCCCTTTCAAAGTTCGTAAATTTGGTGGGCCTGAAATCGTTGATTCGTTGTTCATGCATCTCCTGTATGTGCTCATACATGATTTGGTGCATATTCAAATTGATTCGTGAAATTAATCTGTTCTTGACAATAAGCCAACACAACAATATTCTGTTTGTGGTGTGTTCAGGTTGTAATCTGCAGCATGTTCATATTCTTTCCCCATAATTTTGTTTGCTTCTGAAAGAGGATGTTGTTATGAGGTTCAAGTAAATGTTCATCAGTGATCCGTATTCATGTGTGATCCTTGAACTGTGATGTGTAAATTTGATCTCTGAATAGACACCCTCGAACTCTGATGTGAATTTGGTATTGTTGGTTGCAGGAATATGCTTGGGTTTATTGATTGATAAGTGTTCCGATCAAATTTGTAAGTTTGTAGTATTATTGTGTTCCAGGTACACCAATGCAGAAATGGGTCTTTTTGATTATTTAGCTCCAAAGCACAACTATGCAAAGAAACACTATTTGAGTTGTTCCAGGGAAAACAATGCTAGTAGTTTAGTACATGATGCTCCTAGGTGCTATCAATGAGTTGACTTTGCTTGAGAAGATTTTTCACGTAATTTGCTCAGTTTTTACATTTTATTCCGTTCATGATTATACCAAAATATAATTTGAATCATGGTTATTTTAGACAATTCAACAATAAGCCATAACTCAAAAAGCCAAGTTACCAAACACCTTAGCTTGACTTAAAAGCTAAGTGCTTATAAGCTGATGAAGCTAAAAAGTTGGCTTTAAGTTATAAGCTAAAAAGTCTAAGTTGAAACAAACAGGGTCTAAATAAATAAATGGATTTTTATTTATTTTTTTAAAAGTTATGAACCTCCATATAACTAAGGCCATGTTTGTTTAAGCTTTTTTTTACCAGATTGAAAGACAAAATGCTAAAACCTAAATAAATGGGTGCTTTTTTATCTAATTTTTTTTCAAAAACCATAAGCCTTTTTATAACTAAAAGCCAAAAGCCACCGAAGAGGTTTCTTTTTGGCTTACTAAGAGTTGATTTTAGACTAAACTGAAGTTAGGGTAAAATTACCCACTTCTACCATATATAAAAGCCGATTGCTTTTAAGCTGTTTAATCTCAAAATATGATTTTAAGCTATAAGTCTAAACAAACAGGGCCTAAAACCCAAAAACCACAAGAGAGGTACTTTTTTGCTTATGAAGGGTTGGTCTTAAACTAATGCCACTGATGTTAGGGTAAAATTACCCACATCTGGCACGTATAAAAGCCGATTACTTTTAAGCTATTTAAGCATAAAGGCTAGCTTTAAACTATAAGAAAAAAGCTTAATCCTAAACAAACAGGGTCTAAGGCCCTGTTTAGAGTGCTTAAAGCCAGCTTTAGCTTTAAAAAAAACAGTAAACCCTCAAACAAGTCAGCTTTCAAGTGGTTTTTGGCATAAGTTAGAAACCATGTTGTCGGCGTTTCGAGCGCCGGCAAGTAAATTTGTAAGTCTAAGGGGCTGCGCGTTCTCGCTCCCCGAATGGTTAGACCACGAGTCCAAGATGTATCTTGGTTCGGCCAAGGTCCCTACTCCATTCGTGCGTTGGTATTGTATTCAGGGGTGCGGATGATCGCACCGAGTTTTTTACAAGCGAGAGGTGGAGCCTCAACACTAGAATGATCTAAACTTAGCTCTCGAAGGAGAAGAAAAGAAGAAGAGGAAGAAGAGGAAAAAGCTCTCCGTAGCTCTTACTCCTTGCCTGTTAGGAGGTTCCCGCCTCCTTTTATTGATCTGAAGGCGGGTTACATCGAGAATTGGCGAAGTGCCAGGCGAGCTACTTTAGGGCCAGTCTTGCCCGCCGTCGTAATCGCTCCGCCGACCGGTCGCTGCTCCGCCGACCGTCGCGCGCCTTGAGCCTATCTTTGGTCGGTGGTCTAGTGGTCGAGTGGTTAGGTAATCCTCCGGAAGTGGCGTGGCGCTCTCGTGATCCATGTGGGTGCCGACGAGTCGCGTGTGGCGTTGGAGTTGCCTCGGGAGAGCGTGTCCTTGCCTTTGTGGGTGGTGGTGATGGGACAGAGACGGGCTTCAGCAGACTTATCAAAGCGTCTTGGGAAGGGACCACCGCCTCGCTCGCCACTTCAATGACCGTTCGTGGGGCACGTGGCCTTAGGTTGGCACGGGACTCCGGCGCGCGCGACGCTGCTCGAAGTCGGAGTCGCGGGATCCCGCCCCGCCGGGGTCGGGAACCTCGCTGAAGTCGAGTCGCGGGATCCCGCCCCACGCGGGGTCGGGAACCTCGCTGAAGTCGGAGCCGCGGATCCCGTCCATTGCGGGGTCGGGAACCTCGCTGAGTCGAGTCGGGACCGTCGGGAATGGTCTCCTGAATGGTCTCGTAGGCATTTGGGTAGCGGCGGGGACGGCTGTTTAGGCTCGGGCCGTATTCGAGGCCGCCTGCTTGCTGCTCTGGGCTTTGCTTGTTGCAATTGGGCCGTTGGTGCACCCCTGTTTTATGAGTATTCGTCAGTAGCCCCCGAACCTCCAATCGAGTTCGGCAGACTCGGTTGGGGTTGAGCTTGACTGGATCCGTTCAACTAGGTGGGCCAACGGGGCCTACCAGTTTTTGCCGGGCGTGCCCCCAACGCATCCGACGTCTGCCCGGGATTACGTTCCTGAGGTATGCGAACCGCCGGGAGCCTCTTAATTGCTTTGTTGTGCGCGCCGCGCACGGCTAGGTGTGTTTTTGCTCGTTCGTCTTCTTGACCGCTTCGGGTTCCGGTGGTGGGCGCTTCGTTTTCCTGCGCCGGCATTTATTCCTGAGTCGTTTTATCTTCCTTGAATGGGTATATAAGGGCGCCACGGGTTGCTCGGCGGCAGACTCTTAGACGAGACTCCTTTCCTTCTTGAAATGTGTTCAAGACACCCTTTAGTCTTGATTTGGTGATGACATCGTGGTGGAAGAGGAAGACCCTTTGAGCGAGCTTTGGGTTGAGTATGATCGGCGATAGCCGAACTCCCAAGAGAGAAGAAGTAGCTCGCGACGTTCTTTGCCGCTGACGCGCTACTTCAGCGGTCCCGAGGCTTGGGTGGCAAGGGGCCCTCCTAGAGGCAATGGCGCGAGGGCGCCGATTGCGAGAGGCGCGGCGCGTCGATGTCGGCCGAGCAGCGGCGGCATGCCATTCCGCGGTGTGGCTTCACTTGACGGCCGGGCAAGGGCCTACCAAAGAAGTCATCTCCAACGACCTCAGTCCACCGACCTTGTTGTACGCCCGTCGGCGAGCAAGGGCCTACCGTCGGCGTTGTCGTAGGGAGTTTTAGGAGTCAGGTGTAGATAGAGAGTCTTGCGTGTGCCTCATGTAAAGTGGTGTAAAGTTTTGAGCTCACGGCTTTTAATGAAATCCTTTTTTCTCTATGAATGACTTCGTGAAGGAGTTAGCTTCGCTTGTTACGCTTTGATCACTCGGCGCTAGAAAGTTCGGCGATCGGTTTCGAGTGGTCGGACGTCGCGAACTCGCGGTTTGTTCCTCAAGAAATCTTCCTTTGCGCTCGTTTGCGCCGTAGCTAATCGGTGCCTTGGTGGCAAGGATGGCGGGTGCCTTGGAAGTTTTGGTGCCCGAGTGCCTTGGTGGCAGGGCGGCCGGATGCCTCGCGAGGTTCCAGTGTCCGAGTGCTCGTTTAACGCCATAGCCGGACGCCTTAGTCGGCAGGACGGCCGGATGCCTCCGCGAGGTTCCGATGTCCGAGTGCCTTGGTGGCAAGGACGGCCGGATGCCTCCGCGAGGTTCCGGTGTCCGAGTGCCTTGGTCGGCAGGGCGGCCGGATGCCTCCGCGAGGTTCCGGTGTCCGAGTGCCTTGGTCGGCAAGGGCGGCCGGATGCCTCCGCGAGGTTCCGGTGTCCGAGTGCCTTGTCGGCAGGACGACCGGATGCCTCCGCGAGGTTCCGTGTCCGAGTGCTCGTTAACGTCGTGGCCGACGCCGCCTTAGTCGGCAGGGACGGCCGGATGCCTCCGCGAGGTTCCGATGTCCGAGTGCCTTGGTCGGCAGGGCGGCCGGATGCCTCCGCGAGGTTCCGATGTCCGAGTGCCTTGGTCGGCAGGGCGGCCGGATGCCTCCGCGAGGTTCCGTGTCCGAGTGCTCGTTAACGTCGTGGCCGGACGCCGCCTTAGTCGGCAGGGCGGCCGGATGCCTCCGCGAGGTTCCGATGTCCGAGTGCCTTGGTCGGCAAGGACGACGGATGCCTCCGCGAGGTTCCGATGTCCGAGTGCCTTGGTCGGCAAGGGCGGCCGGATGCCTCCGCGAGGTTCCGTGTCCGAGTGCTCGTTAACGTCGTAGGTGGACGCCGCCTTAGTCGGAAAGGACGACCGGATGCCTCCGCGAGGTTCGGTGTCCGAGTGCCTTGGTCGGCAGGGACGACCGGATGCCTCGCGAGGTTCGGTGTCCGAGTGCTCGTTAACGTCGTGGTGGGCCGCCTTAGTCGGCAAGGACGGCCGGATGCCTCGCGAGGTTCGGTGTTCGAGTGCTCGCTTAACGTCGTGGGCCGGACGCGGGTATCCATCCCGAGTCCCGTCCGCGAGGAAGCTGCGAGAGGTAGGCTGCCGTCTATCCTACAAGTTTACCCCATCCGCAGTGTGGGACCTGGAGGGGGTGAGCGACGCGCGTTTACCTGCGTTGGTTTGAACGCCGTGCTCTTGGAGCTAGTAACGGGTAGTCCGAGTGGGTCCTGGGAGGTCCCGCCAAGGGGACCCTTCCGAGCGGACGGTCCCGAGTAGGGTGTCTGGCCTGGCGTGGGGCGACCCATAAGAAACCTTTCTTTACTCAATCCCGTATGGACCCTGGGTCGTCAGCCGACCCAGAGCACAGCTGGCTGTCGCTCATCGATGAGCTCCCGGGAGAGTGTGAAGTATGGTCTCGGACGCGAGTAGAGGTGGTGGTCGTCACCGACCCAACCAGGGACCCACCGTGGGGCTCACCTCGTACTTGCCCCTCGCTCAAGTTTCGATGTGGCGGCCCTACGCCCATCCGGTGGGTTAGGCCTTTTGAACCCACAGCTTTCGGCTGGGCCCCTGGCGCAAGCCACAAAGCTTTTTGCCATCTTGGGACGCGGCTGCCCGATGGGCCTCTCGCGCGCGCCCCGGAACAACCGTCCCGGCCAAAAGGCGGAGACCAAGAGGTAACGGGACACGCTGTTCGGGGGCGGCGTCTTTATGGCTCTGCAACCTGACGCGACAGGATTAAATGCGAGTGGAATTGGAAATCGGGAGTTACGTGGCGGCGTGTGCAGACGAGGCGGGCGACGATTCGGTCGAGGAGGCGTCCGTTCGGTCGGCGTCCGCTCGCCTCCTATAAGTACGTTGTTGGGTGCCTCGGGTAGCCACGCTTTCGCCTTCTTCGCCGTCTCCGTCCCTAAAGCAAGAAAAACGCCAGAGAGCCAGAGAAGGAAACCTCAGCCCCTCTTCTTCTCACCTTTCCGTCGCTTCCCCGCGAAGATGTCGTGGACGGAGTGCTCCGCACAGGAGAGTCGCGCGCTCGGCCTAGTGAAGAAGGGCTTCCTCCGCCGCAGGCACCTCTGGCCGAGAGTCGCCGACCGGGCCGTTATCCGGCGCCGCAGAGCGACGAGGTTGTGGTCCCCGCCTCGCTTTTTTGGCGCGGCCGGCTGCGCTCCACCCTTTCGCCCGGGGGCTTCTTTTCCATTACAAGGTGGAGGTGCACCACCTCAACCCTAACGGGTCCTTCACATCGCCATTTTCATTACCTGTGCGAGGCCTTCTTAGGGATTGAGCGCATTGGCGCTGTGGCGCACTTCTTCGGCGAGGCTTTGGAAAGACAGCCGTCGACGCGACGGCGCCCATGGGCGGCCTGGCCTCCGGCTTGAGCGGGCGGAGCTCAGAGTACGGACATCAAGGCTGCCGTCCTCTAACAAGGGATGGCGCTCGAATGGATCTATGTCCGAACGTTGAAAACAGCGCTTGAGCTTTTGGCGAGCTCCTCGTCGCGATGGAGCAATGGACCTAGGGCGCCGAGAAGAGGGAAAGAACAAGGTGGCCACGATCGTGGAGAGATCGGGCTCGAGAAACGGGTGGACGGGGATGTTGTCGTGCGCCTTCATGAGGATGCGCGTGCGGACCTCGCGCTCGAGCCGCTCCCATGTTCCATGAGGGCCGTCCGACCGGGCAAGGATGGAGGTGGCCGAGTTGGCGCGTCAGAGTGGAGGCCCGGTGGCGGCGATTATCGGAGGAAGCGCCACGGTGGCGCGGCGCCACCGGGCCTTCTCGTCGGCTCATCCCAATCTGGTGAGTTTGTGGGATTTTCTTTACCTTCTTTCTTCTTCGCTCTTAGCGTCTGACCTGATCGGTCGTTTTTGTATCCTCTAGGGGCTCGTAGGCATGTCCTCCCGGGCACCGCTCCCGGGGGAGAAAGAAGCGAGGGCGGCCTCTCGGGCGAAGACCGCCGAGGCCGATTCCCGCAAAAGGCAGAAGGAGGAGAGGAGGAAGAAGAAGCGAAAGGAGCGCGCGGCAAGGCACGCGCGCGGCGAGGACGTATCGGAGTCCACCGCGGTGGGGACGACTTCTACTGATAGTGGGGAGAGCTTCCCCGACTACAGCGCATTCCTTCCCGACCCTCCGGAGTGGTGGCTCGAGAGTTGGCCCGACAGAGGCCCGCGCGCGGTCCCTCAGCGAAGGGCGTCTGCGGCGCCGCGATTGTCGACGCGCCCGAGTGGTAACCGGAAGCGGCGGCCACCGACCGCCCCTTGGTGGGGGCCGACGAAGAGAGCGCGTGCAGCACGACCCGCCCGCTTCGATGAAGTATTTCTTCCTTCTCTTTGGAACATTTTTGTAGAAAAGCCGCTCGGGTGACTTTTAAATATCGTGGACGCGGCGGCGCCTATACGGAGTGCGGTGGGGCGCGCACCACTTCTCAAGTGGCGGTCACGGCGGCTCCGGTGGTACCGTCGGTCGGCGCCTATGGAGCACGCGATCAGTGGGCGCGCCTCCTTTGAGGAGGAGAGATCGAGGCGGCGAAGAGCTCCTTGCCCCGCCGACGCCACGGCCGACGCGCGAGTCTTCCCGGAGGAGGGCGGCGACGGCGGCCATTGCGCCCGATCGAAGGCGGCGGAAGAGGTGGAAGCGACCGCCGACTCCACGGCGGTGCCGGTCGAGATAGTCTTTGCCGAGGGTCGGCAGATAGCCGCGGCGGCGCCGCCGGCGGCGCGCCGATGCGAGGCGTCGACCCCGCCCAAAGGGGCTCGGCCGACTTCATCGCCCAGCCATGGCGCTCTGGTCGGGCGCCGCTCCTCCGGCGAGCGAGCGAAGGTCTGCCGGATGTGGCCCGGCCGGATCCATGGACCGGTGAGGAGCGAGCGAGTAGTGCGCCCTTGGCAGGCGCCACGATTGCGGAGGAGGAGATAGGGTCGATCCATAAGGGTCGACCCTAGCCTTAGAGTCTTCAAACAGGCGGAGGTGATGGTCGGGATTCAACCCGTCCGTTTAGTAGCCGGCGAAGGAGTCGTACTTTGTAACTCTCGATATGTACGCGGTTGTGAAATATACGTGTTGTGCGGCATTTGCGGGCCCGTTCGAAGCGCCGGGCCGCTCCTTCGTCGCTCGGATGCTCGTGGGCGCCGCAGTGGAAGAAAGTGGTCGGTGCGGCTTGAGTTTCGTCTTGCCCAAGAGGCTTTGAACATTGGGCGGACGGAGGCGAAAAGACTCCGCCTAGGGTGGAGGAGGCCTCAAAGGCCCTTACGACGAGCGCCTTGGGGCCGAGGCCTTGAGGCGGTGGCGGAGCTTGAATCCTCCTGGCGGAGGTCACCGAGGCCAAGGGCGCCGCCGTCACGGCCGAGGTGGCACAGCGAAGCGACCCATCTGCGGTCGGGCGGGATCGGGCCGGGAGGACGCCGAACAAGCCGGTCCGAGCAGGATGACCGGAAGGAGCGGCTTCTTGAGGACGTCCTACGAGAGTCTCGGAGGAAGTCGGCACTGATCGACTCTGCGATAGTAAGTATCTCAACTCCTCCATTGATTTCTTTGGTTGGGGTAACCGTGAGGAGACTCATCCGAGACGCAGAAAACTTCGCAGAGGTGCGAGAAAAAACGAGCGTCGCCATGGAGGCTCGGAATCTGCGGCGGAGACCGCGACGTGGCGATCGCGCCAGGACAAGGCTCTCGCGGCGAGGGTCTCCGAGGATGGTAGGGCCGAGATGGGCGCCGAATGGAAGCCCCGAGGGCGGCCAGAGGTGCGCCCAAGTCTTGGGCCTGAGGCGAGCCCGAGCGCACTTGCCCTGCTTGCCCGAAAGCGGGGCTTGTGGAGGCGGTGTGATTGCGGGCGCGTGTTGGGCTTCGTCGCGACCTGGTCAACACCGTCTCGCACTATGCGGTGCTCGACCTCGCGATGGTGAGTAAGCGGCATCGCCGGAACCGGACCGACGACGAGGTCGGCGGGTTCGAGCTCAGTCGAGCCGCATGCTCGAGAGATCGCCACCACGCCCCGCCCGAGGTCGCCTTCAAGATGCGAGTCCTCCTCCTCCGTGCGGTCGCCACCGGAAGAAGAGGAAGAAAGAAGTTAGCCCCTTTTTTTGCAAAGGCTGCTGTGTAAACGATCGTAAGTAATTGTAAGCTCGGTTTGCCTCTTTGCTCTCCTTTGCGTTTGGGTTTGACCGACCATAGCCTCAAGGACCACGGGTCGCTTATGCGTGGGTCGGGTCAATTTGAGAGGGCGAAGAGGATAGGAGTCTTGTTTATGCGGTAGTTCTGCGCACTCATGGGGTTCGGAGTGTTCCGATCGGCCAAGGGTTTTTCCACTCGGGCACTTCCTTCTTCCGCAGTGCTACTTAGCAACCATAGCCATTGGGGCGAGGCCGAGCGCTCGGGTCGAAGGTTACCGCTCGGGATAGACTCTGTGACTAGTCGGGTCACCACCCACAAGAGTACGTGAGTTAGCCGAGTTCGTGTGGGAAGATTGTTCCCAATCGACGGAAGGTCATCCCACTCGGTGCTTCCTTCTTCCGCGGAGTGCTCTTTGGGCAACCATAGCCGGCCGGGCGTGGCCGTAGCACTCGGTCGAGAGGGTTACCGCCGGGATAGACCTCGTGGTCGGTGGGTCACCGACCGCACTGGACACCATCCGAGCGGCTCGAGCAGGGCGCCACGGGCGCCCCGGAGTCGTCGCGTGGCGACCGGTGCTCGGTTGGGAGGAAGGTAAAGACTTATACCGGAAAAAGAAAGAGCTTAGGGATAGAATCGCCTTAACTTTTCAATGTTCGGGCATTAGGGAGGATCGACCATCGGCGTCCTTGAGTCGAAGGTGCGGTCGGAGAACTTCCACGACGGTGAAAGGACCTCCTGTGGGGCGTCGGCTTGTGCTTATCTTTGGTTATGCGGACCGACGCGAGAACCAAGTCGCCGGCTGAAGGATCGATCCTCGAACTTGGCGGTGTGGTAGCGGCGCAGGCTTGTTGATATCTGGCCGGCCGCGGGGCGCCACGCCGCGCGCCTCGTCGGTAGTCGATGGCGTCTTGTTGCGGCGAGCCCCGAGCCTCATCGAGGCTTGCAATCTCGGGAGCCGTATTCGGTCGATGGGCAAAATGGCTTGGCGCGAACACCATAAAGAAGGGTGTGAACCCGGTCGCCGGTCGGCGTGGTCCGTAGACTCCACAGACGGAGGCGGCTCGGCTACCCAGCGCCTGCGAAATGCTTGAGCCGATCGAAGATCCGCGGCTTGAGTCCTTGAAGGATCATGCCGTTAGTGCGCTCGACACGCCGTTAGTCCGCGGATGGGCTCTGCGCCCAATCGACACGGATGTTGAAGTCGTCACAGAACTCGAGAAATTCCTTCCCGTGAACGTGTTCGTTGCCGGTGATGATGGAGTTTGGGACTCCAAACCTAAAAGCGATGTCGCGGAAGAAGATGGCGCTTGTACCGGCGTGGCGCTCACGCCGGCTTGGCCTCTATCCACTTGGTGAACTTATCTACCGCGACGAGCGGTGGGTGAAGCCCCGGGCGCTTTCTGAAGGTTCGACCAAATCGAGTCCCCGACGGCAAAGGCCACGTGATGGGGATCGTCAGTAAAGCTTGGGGTGGCGGATCGTCTCACGAGCAAAGAAGCGGCATCCTTCGCGGCGCGTCTGATATGCTCGTGCCCGACACGTGGTTGGCCGAGAGAAACCTTGTCGAAAGGCCTTTCCCACAAGAGATCGGGGTCTTTGCGTGGTGACCGCAGACTCCGTGTGTATGTCGTCCGGCATTTGTTTTCCTTGGTCGGTCAAGATACATTTTGGAGGACCGGAGGGACTCCTTTTGTAGAGGTCAGGCCGATCGGGACGAAGGATTTTGCCACGGGCGAGGCGCCGGCCTCGGTCGGTCGGGAAGTGACCCGTCAGTCAAGCGGTCGATGTAGGGCCTCCTCGGATCGGACTCAAGTGCTAGCACACCGCGGCGATCCGCCAAGTCTAAGCCCGACCGTGGCGTCGGTCAGGCGGCCGTCTTTGGATTGGTCGGGTGGCGCCCACCGCCGAGTCGGTGGACGATGGGCGCAGGAGGTCGAGACGAAGATCCCGGCGGGACGCTCTCTCTGGAGGCAAGATTGGCGGTGATCGGCCTCGCCAATGTAGCGTCGGTAGCTATGGTGGCTCGAAACCCTTGAACCGCTCCTCGGCCGGCGTACTTCTCGACAAGCTGCGGCCATGCGGGCGTCTCGGGGCTCCGCAGCCTTCATGACTTGGTCGACGACAAGCTTGGAGTCCCGTGGGACGAGGCCGTGCACCGAGGTCGGCGGCGATCCGAGACCGTTGGCGAGCCTCGTGCTCGGCAATGTTGTTGGTCGCGTCGAAGAGCAACCTAATGGCGATTGAAGCTGTTCGAGTGGGGAGATGATGGCGACTCCGCGCGCGCCATTCTTGGTGTAAGACCGTCGAAGTACATTGTCGATGACGGGGTCTTCGACCACCGGTGGTGCACAGGCCGGTCCACTCGGCGGCGAAGTCGGCGAGCTGCGACTTGATCGCCGTCAGGGGCGTATATTATGCCATGGCCGCTAAGCTCGGCGCCCATTTGGCTATCCTTCACGAGGCATCGCGATTGTGGATGATCTCGCCAGCGGGACGTGGTCACCACGGTGATGGCGTCTTGATCGAAGTAGTGAGCGAGTTTCCTCTTTGCGATGAGCACCGCGTAGAAGTAACCGCACTGTGGTACCGAGTCTTGGACTCGGAAAGTACTCATCGATGAAGTAGACCGCCGTTGTACCTTGAGCTCACGGCCTTCTTCGCTCGCTCCACCACGAGGGCGCGGCGACGACTTGGGTAGTGGCGATGTAGATGTAGAGTTAGCAGTTCACACAGTGCCGGGCGACCAGGGTGGAGGCGAGGACAGGAAGGCCTTGGCGGGTGAGGGCCTCCCGAGCCTCGGTGTCAAGCCCAAGCGGTCGGATTTCTTGAGCAAACAGAGCGGCATTCGCGTTCGCCGAGGCGAGACACGAAGCAGCTCAAAGCCGCCGGGCATCGGTCGACCTCGGACCCCTTTGAGGTTGCCGACCGGGCCCATCCTTGCGATCGCCGAGATCTTCTCTGATTGGCCTCGATGCCTCGCTCGAGAGCGATGAAGCCTAAGAGCTTTCCTTTGGGGACCCCAAGACGCACTTCTGGTTGAGCTTTATGCGAAACCGTCGAAGGTTCGCGAAAGTCTCTTCTAGGTCGGCGATAAGGTCGTCGACCTTCCGGTCTTTACGATAATATCGTCGACATACGCCTCAGCGTTGCGGCCGATCTGGTCATTGAAGCACGTTTGCATACATCGCGGTATGTAGCGCCCGCGTTCTTGGCCGAAGGGCATTGTGACATAGCGAGCGAGCGAGCGGAGTGATGAAGGAAGTCGCGGTGGTCGGACTCCTTTAGCGCAATCTGGTGGTAGCCGAGTAGGCATCGAAAGGAAAGAGACTCGCACCCGGTGGAGTCGATGACTTAGTCGATCTGAGTAAGGAATGGGTCCTTGGGGCATGATTTGTTGAGACTCGTATAGTCACACACATTCTCCATTGCCGTTCTTCTTTTTACAAGTCTGAGGTTGGCTAGCCACTCGGGGTGGCGCACCTCTTTCTGAACCCCGCCGCCAAGAGTTTGGCGATCTCCTCCCCTATAACCTGCGCCTTTCCTCGTCGAGCGGCGCGGCGTTGGCGGCCGGCTTTGAGCACAGTCGGACGCTCAAGGAGTGCTCGGCGACCTCCTTTGGAATGCCGGCATGTCGGAGGACCTCCGTGCGAAGACATCTTTGTTAGTGCGGAGGAAGTCGGCGCGCTTTCCTATTTGGCGGGGCGTGGCTCCGACCCGACGGTCTTGGTCGGATCACGAGGATCGGCCGTGACCTCCGCCGTGTCCTCGGCGGATTTGAAGGATCCCGCCCGATTCTTTGGATTCGAGGGGCGGACTCGCGGCTTCCCTCCCGAGCTTGTTGAGTTCGCGAGGCAACGACCGCCGAGGCGAGCTTCGCACCGCCGCTCGCGATTGAAGGCAAGCTGGAAAAGCGATCCGTGGTAATGACTCCATGTGGTCGGGCATCTTGACTTGAGGTAGGCGTGGTGGGGATCGCCATGAACTTGGCGTAGCATGGCCTCCCGAGGATGGCGTGGTAGGCGCCGGAAATCCACGACCTCGAAGGTGAGGTCTCGGTGCGGAAGTTTCCGGCTCCCGAAGGTGGCGGCGGTCGACTGCCGGCGGATGGGCTTCTTGGCGGGATGACGCCATGGAAGGTGCCTTGCTTGGCCGGAGGCTTGGCGCGGGACCCCATAGCGTCGAGCGTCTCAACGTAGAGGATGTTAAGGCGTTGCCCCGTCCATCGGCACCTTCGTGGGCGCCGTTCCGACGACGGTCGACCACCGTGGTACCTCCCGGTGTGGGGCCGCGATCGGGGTGATCGGTCCGATCAAAGGTGATCGGGAACTCCGACCACCGAAGATATTGGGGGCGCCGTGGCGGCGATGTGGACCTCGCGATAGCGAGCTTGAGCGGCGCTTGTCGGCGTAGCAAGCCGATCCTCCGAAGATCATGAGGCGGCCGTCGGGCTCGGGAACTCGTCGTCGCCTTCTTCTCCGCCGTTCGCGGGCGCGGCGAGCTTCTTTCCTTGCTTAGCGGCGTGGTGGGGGCGCTAGAAAGATAGCGCCTCAGACTTGCGATCCGGTACTTGTGCTTGACGGAGAACCCATGGTTCGGGCATGGGCCGTCCATCAATTTCTCGAAGTGGTGGGCGCGACGGTCGGCGCGCCGCCGCTTGGCGAGGCGGTCGGCCGTGGCAACCACAGGGCTCACGGATGCGCTTCCGTCCGCTTCCGTTTGTTGAAGCGGTCGGAAGGAGACCGGTTTGACGCCGGGCTCTGCTGGGCCTTTCCTCGCCGAAAATAGCCCCTACGGCCTCCTCGCCGGGCGTGGTTGGTGGCGATGTCGAGAGCTCCTTGGTAGTCTGGGCTTGGCGGCCCGGCTTGTGCAAGGCCTTGCGGAGGTGCCGTAGATGAAGGCTCCCACGACATCGGCGTCGGAGATGTCGGGAGCTCGTTACTGTGGCGGGAAAACCTCGGATGTAGTCGGAGAGTCTCCTGGCCGCCGCTTGCGACCTTCGAGTCGAGGAGTTACGGCGCTTATAAGTGCCACGGAAGTTACCGACGAAGAGATTCTTCAAGTCGGCCCGATTCTCGGCAGTTTTGGCGGCGGTACTCGAGCGAGCTCGGCCGAGTCCGCGAGTAGATGGGGAATCTTGGATGATGAAGAGATCATCTGTCGCTCCCCGGCCGACGCCTTGGCCGTAATCTTGAGCGACACACAGGTTGGTGGCCGGTGTACTTAGCAATGTTGGTAGGCGCCCGAATCGGGCGGGAAATCCGCTGGCGGATCCTTGGCAAAAGCCGTGGTCAGGGACCATCGGGGCTCGGGCTGCGATAGTGGCGCTCACCATCCGCAACACGTGAGTGGCGGCGTCCTCGCCATCTTTCTTGGCGCCTCGAGGGTGGCGCGGATGTCGTAAACATTACCGAGGGCTGGCGCACCGGGTGCGTGAGGCACAGGGTGGTTCATGGTGGGGTGCGGTCTTGGCGCGCCAGCCGGCTTCCATGGCAGTGCGGGCGATGGCGGAAGTAGCGCCGGTGTGGTAGGCCGGAGGCTGCATGTCTTTGCGGCGCGCGCTCCCACCACCCGAAGGTTACGGTAGGTAGCTCGGCCTCGGGTTTGCGGGCTCGGAAGGCCTCGGGCGGCGATTGCGGCGCGACCACGTTTTAGCTTGCGTGAGGAAAAAGCGGGCGCCGGATTACGCCCCCAACTTGTGGTGCTCTTGGCGCGCGCGCCGTCGCGTCGCCCGGCGCTGCGCGGGCTCGGGCTCGTCTGCTCGAGTTGGCACAGGCCGGTCGAGCTTCGACCTTCGCTCCTCGGCTCTCAGCGTTGCCGTTGGAGCTCGTTGCGAGCTGGAAGCGTTCAGCCTTCGTGGCTGGTATTCCCCTCACGTGCCTCGGTCGCGGACGGGGACCGTCGTAGCCGCGATGGCTACGACCAAATCGGCACTGTGCCCGCCACGTTGCACTCGCGAGTCGCTGCTGGGCGGGATACTCGCGTCGGGCTGGGCCGTGGGTGGAAGAGTCTTCCAGAACTCGTGGGCGGAGGTTGGCGTGTAGCCGACCATAGCTACAAGTCGTGGCGGCGGGAGGTGCCGGATCTCTGCGCGAGCCGGAGGGCTTTCGCCAAAGGAGGTATAGCGCTCCTCGGGTTCGGCTTTGGGGCCGAGGCGCTCAAGCCGAGCGGGCGAAGCTGCCGGAGATGGTGTCGAGCTCCCAGCGCCGCCCTCCCGTGGCGGCGAGGATGGCGTGAGCTCTCCTCCGAGGTGACGGTGAAGCCGAGGAGCCGGCGGATCCGCTCCCGAACACGATCATGCCGTCGTTGGAGAAGAATGCCATCAAGGAGGCGAATGGGAATCGGAGATCTTTGCTTGAAGGCCGCAAGCCCCTACAGGGCGCTGGCCAACCGCCGGCGTTTGAGCGGCAAGTAAATTTGTAAGTCTAAGGCTGCGCGTTCCGCTCCTGAATGGTTAGACCACGAGTCTAAGATGTATCTTGGTTCGGGCGAAGGTCCCTACTCCGATTCGTGCGTTGGTATTGTATTCAGCTGGGGTGCGGATAGTCGCACAATGTTTTTACAAGCGAGAGGTGGAGCCTCAACACTAGAATGTTCTAAACTTAGCTCTCGGAAGGAGAAGAAAAGAAGAAGAGGAAGAAGAGGAAAAAGCTCTCTGTAGCTCTTACTCCTTGCCTGTTAGGAGGTTCTGCCTCCTTTTATTCGATCTGAAGGCGAGGTTACATCGAGAATTGGCGAAGTGCAGCGAGCTACTTCTAGGGGCCAGTCTTGCCCGCCGTCGCCAATCGCTCGCCGATCGTCGCTTGCTCGCCGACCGAGTCGCCGCCGCTTGAGCCTATCTTTGGGTCGGTGGTCTAGCCGGTCGAGTGGTTAGGTAATCCTCGGGAAGTGGCGTGGCGCTCTCGTGATCCATGTGGGTCTTGGCGTAGTCGCGTGTGGCGTTGGGTTGCCTCGGGAGAGCGTGTCCTTGCACCTTGTGGGTGGTGGTGATGGGACAGAGGCGTGGCTTGCAGCTTATCAAAGCTGTCTTGGGAAGGGACCACCGCCTCGCTCGATCCACCGAATGACCGTTCGTGGGGCACGTGGCCTTAGGTTGGCACGGGACTCCGATCTGCGACGCGCGCTGAAGTCGAGTCGCGGGATCCGTCCATTGCGGGGTCGGGAACCTCGTTGAGTCGAGTCGCGGGATTCCGCCCATTGCGGGGTCGGGAACCCCGCTGAAGTCGGGCCGCGGGATCCCGTCCGCTGCGGGGTCGGGAACCTCTTTGAGTCGAGTCGGGACCGGTCGGGAATGGTCTCCTGAATGGTCTCGTAGGCATTTGGGTAGCGGTAGGGGCGGCTGTTTAAGGCTGAGGCCGTATTCGAGGCCGCCTGCTTGCTGCTCTGGGCTTTGCTTGTTGCAATTGGGCCGTTGGTGCACCCCTGTTTTATGAGTATTCGTCACATGTATAACTAGTAAACACTAAAAGTAGGACGGGAAGTGTTTTTGGAGCTTATTGTGGAGGAGAATTAGCTATTTGCTAAACGAGCTATCATAAAAAGCGACAGTTGGTTTTCAGTATGGAAAGAGAAAAAAGAAACAGTTTTTAAAAAGCTATGGCTACACTAACCAAACATGTCCTAAATAAAGAGAATTTTTTTTAAATAATACATTTTTTTATTTAAATTGCAAAAATATACTTCTGTCACCCTCTGAATGAGCGACACTGTCGCCCTCTGAATGAGCGATATTGGCACTTGTCGCCCTTTGAATGGGCGACATGTCCTCTTTTCTATAGCCAGTTTCTAAAGAAAATCATAACTTTTTCATATGATCTCGGATGGAGATGAACTTTATATGAAAATTGTAGCTCTCGACGAAATCTACAACTTTGGTATATAATTTTTTTTTCATTTGAATCCATTTAGATAGCCAAAAAGGGTACGGAAAGTTCAGATCTAAAAATCAGACCCAAACTCGATCTGAAACTTCTATCTCATTTTTGGCCATCTAAATAGATTCAAATGAAAAAAAATTGTATACCAAAGTTGTAGATCTCGTCGAGTGCTACAATTTTCATATAAAGTTCATCTCCATCCGAGATCATATGAAAAAGTTATGATTTTCTTTACAAACTGGCTACAGGAAAGGGGACATGTCGCCCATTCAGAGGGCGACAAGTGCCAATATCGCCCATTCAAAGAGCGACAGAGACCTCTGTAGCCCCTGTCGCCCATTTAGAGGGCGACAGAGGTATATTTTTGCAGTTTTTTGAGATCAAGGTATATTTTTACAATTTGAATAAAAAAATATATATTATTTAAAAAAAAAGTTCAAATAAAGAGGCCTCTTCTGGGTTCACACGTTTTTGAGAAATAAAAAAATTGAACTAGGTGTGTCGTGCTGCCTCGCCCTCCGCGGCTACCGCTACCGCTACCCAATAGTTGAAAAATCAATTGGTGTTTTCATAAAATTTTATTGGACTGATGTATAATCACTCACTCCCCCCTAACTAATAATTAGTCAGAACGCAGAGAGAAACAAGCACAAAATGTCCCAAACCAATATTTATTGTATTATCACCACTCGGAAAAACCAAAAACGTCCCGTCCATTCCCGCCTATTCCATTTTGTTTTGTGTTTTCGATTTTCCACTCCAGTCCTCAGACGCAGACGCAGACGCAGTCCAAGATGCAGAATTGCAGACGCTGATGCACACGCACGGCACGGCAGCGCTAGCTGAATCCATGCCATGGTCCATGGCTTCGGTTGTCCCCCTCGCTGTCTTGGAGCATTGGCAGGCCCTTTGCTCCGACGGTGAAGAAGTCGATGATGACCTCGAGCGGCAGCCCCTTCGTCTCCGGCACCCTGAGCGCCACGAAGGCCAGCGCGAGGCAGCACACGGCGGCGTAGATCCCGAAGACCCCGGCGAGGCCGATGGAGTTGAGCATGACGGGGAGGCTGTAGGTGACAGCGATGTCGCCGAGCCAGAAAGCCAGAGAGCAGATGGCGATGCAGAGCCCCCGCACCCGCGTGGGGAAGATCTCCGCGCAGAGGATGTTGGGGATGGGCCCGAACCCCATCACGAAGCAGCACAGGTAGACAATCACGCTCCCCGTCGACAGCGCCGCGTGCGCCGTCGTCGTCATCGGAACCACGTTCGCCGCGATCAGCACCACCAACGACACGATCAGCACCGGGATCGTCCATAGCAGCAGCCTCCGTCTCCCGGACACGTCCATCAGCCGCATGGCCACGCCGATGCTCGGCAGCATCAGCAGCGTGGTCAGGCCGCTGATGAGGATGGACGTCGAGTCGGAGCTCAGGCCAAGATTGGCGAGCAGCACGCTCACGCCAGCCTGGTCAAGGATCTGCGGTGTGTAGTAGAGCACGCCGTTGATGCCCGAGAACTGCTGCAAGATCTGGATCATCACGCCGCACAATAGTGCATGCCGGACGCCGGGCTCCAGCAGCTCCTGCCACCTCGGCCCGCCGGTCTCTGCCTTCACCGGGTGCACGAGCGTCGAGCCCATCGGGTCCTGCGGCTCATCGCCGGTGCCGATCAAGTCCTTGTTGTAGAGCGTCGACTGGCTCACCAGCGCCGCCGCGTGCACGTACTGGCCGTCTCCCCCCTCCGCGACCTCGCCCTGCTCCTCGTGCAGGTACATCCTCTTGAAGGCGCTCTGCCGCGTCCCGTCCGGCCCGACGCCCTCCGTCCACTTCCACGCCAGCTGCCACCCTCCGCCGATGCCCATCGTGCTCGCCGTCTCACCCACCCCTCCTCCGCCGGTCAGGCTGTCGCGCCTCCTCGCATCCAGCAGCGACACGCGGAGGCCCCCGTTCGCCGCTGTCGACTCGTGGTTGTCGCCGTCCTCGGACCGATAGCCACCAAACTTGTCGTCGTCGTCGTCATTGCCGGGCGTGACGTTCTCCTCGTCCCAGTCGATGGGTGGCCTGTCGTGGACGCTGAGCATGCTACCAAGGTTGGGGAAGAGCGTGTTGCCAGTGATGGAATCGGCGGGGGGCTGCATGTCGTGGAGGCTGCCGAGGAGGGCGACGACGGGGTCCTTGAGGTGGTCGAGCATGCTGCCCTGCCGCGAGGACAGGCCAATAGCGCTGCCGAGCATGCTGCCCTGGGCGCCCAGCGCAACCGGCTGCGCCACCCACGACATCCCGCGCTCCGGCCCGTAGAGCGTCACCTTGGCCTGGTCGTCGTCGTTGGCCGGCGGACCGACAATGTACTCCTCGATGGCTGCGTCGGCGCCGGTCCCCAGCCCCTCGACGAGAAGCGCCATCTCGGCCGAGACGTCGTGGCGGCTCCTGAGCATCTGGAGCACGGCCCTGGCCTCCTTCATCCTGCCCTTGGTGACGAGCCAGCGCGGCGACTCCGGGAGGTAGTAGACAGTGATGGCGAGGTAGAGGAATGAGGGGACTGAGAGGAGACCGAGCATGAGGCGCCAGTTGGGATGCGGCGCGAGCGTCATGGTGAAGATGATGCCGTAGGAGAGGAACATGCCGCCGGAGCCGGTGAACTGTGGGAGAGTGTTGAGCAGGCCG
Source organism: Otatea glauca (assembly GCA_036346275.1). Classification (NCBI taxonomy): domain Eukaryota; kingdom Viridiplantae; phylum Streptophyta; class Magnoliopsida; order Poales; family Poaceae; genus Otatea; species Otatea glauca. Next base: position 56,513,461 of record CM070714.1, on the reverse strand, counting down.
CGGATCTCGGGCGGGGCGGTCTCGGAGATGTAAACGGGGACGAGCGTGACGGCGAGGCCGATGGCGAAGCCGTCGACGAGGCGCGAGAGGAGGAGGATGTACACGTTGGGGGACCAGAGCATGGCGAGGCCGGCGAGCAGGTAGAGAAGGGAGGAGGCGACGAGCATGGGGCGTCTGCCGAAGGAGTCGGAGACGGAGCCGGAGAAGGTGGTGATGATGGTGGCGCCGATGAGCGACATGGAGACGACGAGGCCCTGGACGGCGGGCTGGGTCTCAAGGTGGAAGTCCCTCCTGATGTAGAGGAGGGAGCCCGCGATGGTGGCGTTGTCCCACCCCTGCAGCATGTTGCCGAGCGCGGCGGCGATGGCAACCAGCACCGCCCCTCTCATCTTGCCTAGCTAGCTAGCTGTCCTGTGCTGTGCTGCATGCATATTATATTGGCATGCCAAGAATGAATGAATCGAATTCACCCATCGATCACATGTATCTTGGTCAGTTCAGTTGTCCAACGTAATAATTAATATAAGCAAATTAAGCTAAAATCGATCGATCTGTACATTCATACAGATGCCAGTGACGAAAAGCATATATGCATCGATCTGTCTTCTTCTAATTCTCAAATGTGCGTAATGCAGACAGAATTAGATTGATTGATGCAGAAAACTTACTCGGAAGAAATGATCTTCGGCTACGTCGTCTATCGATGACCTCGATCAGTGTCGGATGCCTTGCCTGCTAGGAGTGTACAGATAGATAGATAGATAGATAGATAGATAGATAGATAGATCTTCAAGGTCCGGTCGGGAAGAGAGGTCGATATCGGCAACCATGCGAATGCAGGGAGGAGGAGGAGGAGGAGGAGAGAAGAATTAACAAAAGCTGATGCCGTATGAGGAGTGAGCGAGTGATGGCACATTTAAATGGTGCTACAAGCTCGATCGCCTGCTCTGCTACTATAATTAATTTCCAATCCAACATTATGATCCTACTATAATATTTGTTTGCCTATTGAAATTACAAGGCATTCCTTGTTGTCCTTTCTGAACTTGCCATCCATCACATGACTGCTCTATAATATCGTGCGTGCGTCGGTGTTGCTTGATTTTGGGCTGGAGTGTACGGGCGCGAGGCAGTGATGATGCCACAATGGAAATGACTAGGCAGTCGTCGTTCCCATGTCTCTCTCTCTCTCTCTTGCTTCATTGCATTGTGATTCTTCATTCATTCCTGCTGAGAAACGTGCTCACCCACTACTTACACTTGACCTAATGACCTGATCGATCTGCACCTCTCTGTCACCAGCGCCCCTTGCTGGCTAATTTTCAACGAACCAGACGTCATTGGGTGGGTGGGACTACCTTTCTTTTCCTGACACCACGTAAAATTAACCCGTACTTGCCACCTACTTCACCTAAAGCTACCTTTCCAAGAGCTCCACCGGAACAAAACTCATATCCCACCTTAGTCAACTCACCACTGCGTCGGTCTCCACTCACCTGTTCCATGCTCAACCCAATGCAGTCATGGACTAGCTTATTAGGTGCGCTAAATCCGAACTTTCAGTGTATTAGTCGTTTTATACAGTATTAAAACACCAGTAAAACACTTCAAACGGATTGTAAATAGGATAAGAGGACTACTACACCACACTATATGGCTCGGATCCGAATGGTATAGCACCCAACCATTCGTCTATCCTCCCTCCCTCTCTACCTCTGTCGCCGCCCCAGCCCCACCGCTCCCCCTCTCTACCTTCGCCTCTTCGTACCTCCTCCATCTCTCTTCCCTAGCACCGGTCATAGCTCCACGTGCCTCCTCCGCCACCCCCGCCTCCCCTTATGGATGATGGCAAGCTCGCCATCTCACCATGTTGCCAGCTCTCCCTCCCCCACCGGCTACCCCACCCAACCTAATATTTAGTGTGCTGCCGCCTTGCCTTGCCTCCCTCTACTGCCGCCAACCTCTGGGTCACCGCTACCCCAACCTCCCTCTACAGCAGAGGGAGTGTGGTGAACCCGTCGGTGGCGAGTTAAGGACAAGCCACGGCGACGAGGATGTGTTGAGTATGAGCCAGTTCCCAAGCTTGTCGGTGGTCGCATGCGAGAAAGATGACCAGATCTAGTGATTTTCGTCACTGGCGACGAGGAAAACAATAGGATTCGATGGATTCTATGCCCGCGCCTTGCTCGGCCAGCCATGCTACCTTCGCCATGTCAGTCGCCCGTCCTCCTCCAATCATTGTGTTCGTAGCCGAGGCTCGGATCAGAGGAGTCGATGAAGGCGGGGGGAGCCTGCCATGGGTGAGGACCTCACCGGTGATTGGGATAGGAAGCTCGGCGGTAGGTCTGTGCACACGAGAAGGGGATGGATCCAAAAACCAATCGCTATACCGTCGGTTTAGAAGGTAACAATATACCGTTTTGTATTTTTGATAGGATAAATGGTTTAGGAAATATTGCCGTTCAAAGTTTGCAATCAAACCCACATTTCTCTCTCCACCCACCCCTCCGCGCTCAGCGTGGCAGTAAATATTCGATAAAGACAAAGGAAATCTCTTATAATGGTGTTGTAAACACAGAAGGAGGTTGTAGTAAATCTTTTGTAACGGTACCGTAAATGCATATGGAGGTCATAGTAAATCTCTTTTAGTGATGCAATAAAAATGGAAATCACACCGAGCCATGCAATGATATGTATCTGGACACTATCACGCGGTAGTTTCATTTTTTTCATCCGGCCGTAAATGTGAATGTATCTAGACGTAAATGTGATATCCATTTTTTTACTTCTACCGTCACACGTCGGTTCCATTTTCTCATCTGGCTGTATTTTGTTATGTATCTTGGTGTATATGTGGTATCTATTTTTATTACCATCTTCACACAGTGGTTCCATGTTTTATCTGGTCGTAAATTAGAATGCATTTGGACGTAAATATGGTATCTATTTTTTTTCTGTCACTATCACATGGCTATGATGTGCACAGCTAGGTGTGGTAGTAAACTCTAATAATGCATTTAGTAAATTCATCAGTATAGGGTAATAGGTTTCATCTAGTTGTAAAATACAGTGTGTATGGTCGTAAATGTAGTTTCCATTTTGACTGTCACTATCATATGACTAGTACACACTACATTTAAGTGTGACAGTAAACTCTATCAATGTGTCCAGTAAATTCGTTAGCACATCAAAAGTGGGTGGCAATAAAATGGAATGTACATAGTTGTAAACGTGGTTTCCATTTTTACTGTCGACTTCGGTGCTTGGTCGGGTCACATGCTTCATCTTGGCCGTAAGTTGGTGTGTATCTGGATAAAAATGCGGTTTTCTTTTTTACTGATATTGTCACATGGCCAGCATGCGCCACGACTAGGTGTGGCACTAAAATCTAAATTCGATAGTACAGTAACAGTAGGTTCACTTGGCCATAAAATAGAATGTATCTCTTCAAAAATGTGGTTTCTATTTTTACTGCCGCTAGCATTAGCATGGAATACGATGGAGGTGCGATGGTGGCAAAACTGTATGACATAGGTGACGATGATCGATTACTGTCGATCAGTGGGCTCCTATGCCAATGTGATAGACGTTCTCGCGCCTTTTTACCATCGATTCCACGTGGCACCACCTTTCAGAGTTGTGGAAGACAGAGGTAGGAAGTGATGTGGAGGGGGCATGTGGTTTTACTGGTGGTTGCACGGGGGCGCCTATGATCACGCACAAGCGAGTCATGTAGAATAAGTTATCCTGCACTCAGGCGCAGAAAAACATTATCACGTGTGTCTATGTGTATATATATGGATGTCGTGTTTAACTAGTTTACTAACTAGTTCAAACAAGTTTGAACTAAAATTCGAACTAGATTTGTCTTTTTATGGTAGTTTGATTGAAGGTATGTGCTGATTATATATATAAATAAGTAAAGCATGTGATCTAAATTCGTTCAAAATTGTTATAGGCTAACTAGTTCAAACAAGTATGAGCTGAAATTCAAACTAGTGTGCCCTTTTTTTAGGACAGTTTGATTGTAGGAATTTAGTTGCGGACAAAAATTGTATCTCACCTGCTTATGGCAGTAAAAGAAGGTTAGATAGAATAAAATATGGCCTCTTGGTTGAAATTATAAAGAACATTGCGGACCACTAGCCCAGAGTTTAACTTACAAATCAACAATTGAAAACCCATAAGAAACGCTTGCACTACTACACATTATAACATCACAGCCTCTTTGGAACCATCATCATAGACGGTTTTCTGAACCGTATGTAATCATGTGTCAGAGATGTAACGTCACATCACATACGGTTTCCAAACCGTCTGTGATTTATGATATCACAGACGGATTCTAATTAGAATCGTCTGTGATATTCTAACATCACAGACGGTTCCTAATGATAAACCGTTCGTGATATAACGATATCACAAACGGTTACAATTATAAACCATCTATGATGTGTATTTTGTATTAATAAAGCATTTTCTGTTTATTGGCTAGCCTCAGAAAATGCTAGCTATGTTCTCTGAAACAAGCAGATTACAGAGATACATCACAAGTAGATTACAGATTACATGCAGTTCAGAAATAAACTCAGATTACATCACAACACAAGCACTACACCACATGTCCACAGCACATCCATTTCAAAAATGAACTCAGATATATTAACTAATTGAACTCAAATATATTCGCCAATCGAATGCACAACTACAATTCACAAATTCGAATGCACTACTACAATTCACAAATTAATGCAAGTGGTGGTTCAGAAGTAACACAACTCCTCAAGTTAGGCATAGTGGAACTCGCCTTTTAGATGTATGACCTCACGCAGTAAGAAGGAACAGAGTTGTCCTCGAATTCTGATAAGATCGGTTTGTTTCAACGCATTTGTAACATTATTAGGCTTGTTTGTATTGAGGAGTTGCATGTTGTGGCAAACGTAAAATCTACATAGATTATTTCCCTTTCCCTGCTGGTGGCACTACAGATATAGAATTAGTTAGTTCAAGAGGCATTATTACGAAGTGTGATATAGGATTATTGTGTACTAGCGGGTACCAAAAACTTAAAATCGTGCTTCAGCTTCGGCCCGTCCTTGCTAGAAAGCCCTCCATGAGCTTTGTACACTTTGAACAACCTACGTGATTCCAAAAAGTTCATCTCAACCATTTCAGGAGCAACATACACCTCAAACAACCTACAGGAGAGTTATCTATAGAGGAAACATGATTACCTGTCGATTAATTTTGTGATAGGCCTCAAGTCGTAGTTGCTGCTCCGTAAAGAATCAAGGTACATAACCCAGTACTTTCTTGGTTGAATTACAATTAGAACCTAGTGAAACCTACAGAGGTATATCACCATGGTCAGTCAACCTAACTTTGATTTGCGTGTACAATACAAATCAAAGTATAACAAATATTGTGGCACTTACCCCAGGTTGTGTGGTAAAAGTAGGTACTCTGTATCTTTTTGAGCCACCAATGCCTCTTTCACGTAATCCTCGACGACTTTTATATTTTTGTCAATTGTTTTCTTCGAGGCTATGTGCGGGTCGAGGAAACCCATCGATTGTTTCTTCTTTTTTCACTTCATGGGTTTTGTATCTATATATACAGAAGCAAGGAGTCATATATATATATATCTTAACATTTATCGGTATTACACGAATATAGACTGTGATTGCACACACTTACAATATCCAGCATATCAAGAGTGCGACATCGAGGTTGAAAAGATCAAACAAGTCGTGGAAGTCAACTGTGAAGAAGCCCCCCGATGACTGGTTGAATAGATGCTTGTCCTTGAAGCTGACCGAGATACTCGTTATATGTTGTGGCACTGGCTTGTTGGTTTGTTCCATGTACCAATCATGCAATCTAATGCAAGCCAATGTAAGATTTTTTAGTCCATCTCCCGTTATTAAAGGCTCTCCTAGCTTGTATATCTAGGCCAACAGGGCAACCGGATAGTCGAGGGTCTTTGTGATCTACTTTGATTTACCCTTGTCTTGCTTTCTACTATAAGGAGTCTTCACGGGAGATGTGTGGGCACGATCCCACGTAAAGGCCTATGATGCATGGGAACGGTAGCTAATTTGGTGGCCTGCTGAGGTGCAGCAGGCGACTCCAGTAGTGCAAGTGACTACGGGGGTTCGAGTACTTCTGGTGCTGGAGGATGGGCATCCAGGAAGATGTCTCTTCTGGACCACTGGATGTATGTGCCAATGGAATCCTATAGTGTCGTGGCAGCCTTGAAAATATCATATACACCGTCCACATTGACCTTCGTGAAACCCAACGCTACCAGGGTACTGTGCACCAGTGCCCCTTGACTGAATGGATACATGAGCCCCTAAGCAGCCTGAAGGGGAACAAAGCCATTGGCAAGTCTCGATTGGAGAATGCACCCGTGGCCTCCTATATAATGGTACACAATTATCTAATACGTCCAATAGCTATATCTATGGAGCATTGAAGAGATATATATTAGTACCTTGATGTCACAGACCCAAAATTTACCATCATCTTTGTCTGTGTGAGCGGCGGACGCACAACTGTTCTTACAGGTAATGGGGCTGAACTGTGTACATATGTTCAGGGCTTGCGTGGGCTGTCTCTCATAATTATTGAGCCTTTCCTCGAGACTTCTTATCTGATCACTGAATTTATCTATCAGCCTTTCTTTAATCTTTTCTACAAGTCGTTCTTTGTGCTCGGCTTTGGCTCTCTTCCTACTCAGGTATTTGTCGGAGTCGTTTGAGAATCCAGTTTTCCAAGGAACAAAAACCCCTTTGCCTCGCATGCGACCAGGGCATTCCTTGTTTTCCAAGGCCGTGAAGAGTACATCTTTCTCCCTATCTGGTAAAAAGAGCCATCAGAAGACTGTGTACTCAACGCTACCTGCAAGATCCCGATATGTTATTTCACTTATGAAGTTATGGACTAAATACAATGTTGGTAGTTCGGTATCTTACCAAGCATTTGCACACTTCCTCGATTGCATGGTAATAATTTATGGCGCAGAACAACAGGCAATGCAAAGTGAAGTTCTCTCATTTGTACACATCCTATTCCTGTACTCTGGGAACCCACAGTATTTTCAGATCTTCCACCAATGGTGCTAGGTACATATCAATATCGTTTTTAGGTTGCTTCAGGCATTGGATAAGTACCGACAACAAAATGAACTTACACTTCATAGACAACCAAGGAGGAAGGTTGTAGATACAGAGATTCACGGGCCAAGTGCTATGTCGGCTGCTCATATTACCGAAAGGATTCATTCCATCTTTACTCAATCCAAACCTTATATTCCTCGGTTCTGCACCAAATTCTTCAAATCTCCTATCGATGTTTCTCCACTGGGTGGAATCAGTAGAGTGCCTTAGCATTCTATCATTCTTACGCTCCTCTGAGTGCCAATGTAGCAGTTTTTTCTCCTTTGGGTTCGCAAATAAACGCTTCAAACGGGGAATTAAGGAACATACCACACCACCTAAGCACGAGGTCCTTTCTTCACCTCGATGCCCTCGCCATTGTCATCTGATTGATTCTTACACTTTTACTAAGATGCATTGTACATCAAACATATATGCAAGTTTGTGTACTCTTTACGAAAGAGGATACAGTAGTTTGGACATGTATGTGTTCTTTCTACTTCCATTTCCAAGGGACAAAGAACCTCCTTGGCTTTGTAGGTGGTTGTCGGCAACTCGTTTTCCTTCGAAAGCATGTCCGCTAATAGACCTAATAGTGTCGTGAAACTCTTGTCGGACTACCCATTGCTTGCCTTCAATTTCAGCAGTTCAAGCACGGATGACAATCTTGTGTATTTTGACTTGCAGCCTGGGAACAAAGGTTTCTCTGAGTCATCCATCAGGCCCCGAAATTTATCATACTCTCCAAATTCTCTCCTTACCAAATTAGATCTGGAATATAACGCAATTAGAACCAATTACTAGCCTTAGATCACAAAGAATAAATGGATCTACAAGATAGATCTACACAATCTTCAAATTATCTATTTACCAAACTAGCTAGATCATGAATATAATGCAATTAGAACCAATTAATAACCTTAGATCACCAAGAACACATGGAACTACAAGCTAGATCTAAACAATCTTCAAATTCTCTCCTTACCAAGCTAGATCTTGAATACAATACAATTAGAACCAATTACTAACCTTAGATCATCAAAAACAAATGGATCTACAATCATCTTTTGAAATCAATGGTCTCCTTTCATCAGATTATCTCACAACCGCAGCCACCTCAAAGGGATCCCAAAACCCTAAAAACACTAAGTGGCTTGGGGTTTTGTATTATATATTGCTAGGAGCTATCATAGATGGTTTTATCTATAAACCATTAGTGATATCTAGGGTTATCACTAACGGTTTTGGTACAAAACCGTTAGTGATGACACCTGTAGATATCACTGACAGTTTTATACCAAAACCATCTATGGTATAAAACCGTCAGTGATAACTACAGGTGTCATCACTGATGGTTTTATACCAAAACAGTCAGTGATAGCCCTGGATAGCACTGACGGTTTATGGATAGAACCGTCTGTGATGACATCACTAATGGTTTTCTTATAGAACTGTCAGTGATGTCCATCATCACAGACGGTTTTGAAAAACCGTATGTGATGAGACATCTAATATAAGCCTTTCTATAGTAGTGTTGAGTGCGGTCGTGACCCTGATTTGACAACATTGTCGAAACTCACGGATTAAAGTAACTGTACGACTGGTTTTCTCCTTATCCTTTGGGTATTAATAAGCAAGCATGAGTACATTTATACTCAGCAAGGCTTGTAGTGTATCATAAATATAAGTATATGCATGGTTTATCAGCAGAAAAGCTACGCCAAAAGAATGGATATCTTACAAATTTCTCACATTTTGCATAAAGTAAGATTTATTGAACAATAACAAGTAGTAAATTGCAAACGGAATTTTTAAAGAGCAGTTGTCACATATGTAAATAACACGTATGTAACATAAAATATGAGCAAATCATAATCCTACATGATCGTGATCATCAATCCATTTCTAGCCATTCACGTGGTATAACAACTATATCATGGCTACTCACCATTTTCTAATTCTATTTTTTGCAAAAAGATTCAAGACTAACTAGGTGTTAATACAACAAGTCACTCATGACTGCAAACACAGCTTTTTGAAAAGATTTACACTCTGTAGAGGCGTACAACTTTACTCACAAGATATGATCAACTTAGACTGTCTGTCTGACACACTTCCGTAGGTGCATGTGCAACTAAGAGATCATAACAAAACCGTTACATCACCTAGACCTAACACTACACCAGCATGGTGGATTTTGACCCTCGTTATGTCGATGGAAATAAAATTCTCATAAACTCAATAGTAATGATAGTTTCCTCCCTATCATAACCATTCCCCCTATATCAAGATATGCACCGTTGTATCGGCAAGCTTTAGCCCCAACACATCGGTGAGTGAACCCCTTTGAGCAAACCTACCCAGAATGATCATACTACTTCGGTCTTCCAATGTACAAAGCTGGTCCTATACAACTTAGTCAGTCTTGTAAGGTCAAATGAAAAACATGACCTTTCTATCAAAAGAACGCAAAACAAATACTTCTCACCGTTTTCCAACATATGCCCAAGTAATTTCACTATTCACCAAATTGACTCTGGGAGTCATTCCTTGCAATAATTCAAGTAGAGATTGCCCACTGAGGGACCTTGGCCCAATCGTTGCATGATATCCTCGCCATAGTTCTTGCCATCGATTGTCTCATAGAGCTAGGTCAACTGCTGTCGAGCCAGTTGCTCTGGTGTTGGGTAGAGGAAGATCCCTCAAATTAGTTTCTATTAATTAGATGCAACAAAAGGACATTCAGAAATCGAATAGGATATTGCCTGGGATTCCATCACTAGTGAAGGAATGCGGAGAACAGAAGTCAATGAGAGCAAAGAAAAAGGCATATTAGAAGACTAATGATGCGTGAAGAAGGCACGAGAAGCTGAAGCTTAATTATATGAACCGTTACTGTAGAAGCTGAAAAATACGTACTGCAATAAAGATGGTTCCCTAAATACAATTGTAAGTGTCACAGCACAGACGACTATGGAAATGCAGCCATCCGGGACAAGTTGACTCATCTTAAACAGCTACGTAACAAGATTCGTCCATGTTTCATGACAGATTGTTAAGATGGTCGAACTGTCTGTAAAAATGATATCGGCTCGATTATCATAGACGGGCTTAGAACTAACCGTCTGTGATAGTTTCAGCGTAATTTTCCCTACGCTTTCGCGGATGAATTTTCATGTGAACATCAAGACCATCTTAGATGAGACGTTAGAGATGACCCTTTGTGTGATAGTGTATGTGTATCAGGATGGCCTCCAAATAATGTTCTACAACAATGACAACAAGACCAGTAGAGTACTGGAGTTCTGGTACACTGATATCGTAGTTCATACATATAATGCTCTTTAAACAATTACATAAATTTTGTTTCTCATGAGTCAAGTGCTCATATGATAAAAAAGAATTAAGAATAGTATGAAGGGTCTCGTTTGTTTACGTATATTCAGATCTACTCAGGAGCTTGCACCTCGAAGCATTATTTTTATTTTTGAGATATAATATCTAATGTGGTCCAGGGATCTAATTCATCAACCTTAATAGTTAAAGAAAAGGGAAACATTTCTATACTTTAAAGTACCATCTTTGTTCTTTTTAAGTTTACCTAATTACGTATGTACACTACAATTAACTCTGTAAAAACGTATCGAGATAGAGAAGAAATCGTAAAGTCGTGTCAAGCTAGCATTGCTTCATTAATGCTTTCTATCCTGATACAAGTTGCACAAATCTTAAAGCAAGATTTGTGCAGCTGTCAAAAAGAAAAGTATAGAATATTGAATGAGAATTACAGTGTAACTACAATCAATATTTGCTTAAGCGTTCTTCGTTTAGGCGCGCGCACAGTACACACCACACGCCTTAGCTTCAGTTACATGCAGAATAAACCATGTCGTTGATCGATCTCTGGAACTTGTATATAACATGTAGTCTTAGTTTCTTCTTTTATTCCCAACGAATGTAAAATCGTTAAAGTGTAGCATTTGTTTGGCATGGATGAGCAAGAGGCCGGGGTAGCTAGCCAGCCCCGTGGAGAACGCTGCCATCCGAAGTGTTCCTCATGGTCAGCTTTCCATTCCCTAGGATGCCCTTCTTCATCATCGCGACGAACTCGCCGTAGTCGATTCGACCATCCTTTGAAAATAAGGAAGAGCAGAGATCGATATATTCAGCTAGCAGAGTTGCCATGTTATGGCAGATTCATGCTGCAGAGCAGGGGTACTCACATTGTCCTGATCGACCTTTCTGATGATGTCGTCGATGCCGACATCGCCCATGTTATGGTCCCTGCAGGCCTGCTCCAGCTCATCGACGGTGATGTAGCCGCTGCCGTCCTTGTCGAAGTAGGCGAAGGCGGCCAGCAGGTGCTCCTCGCGCTCCAGCTTGTTCATGTGCACCGTGGCGGCGATGAACTCGTCATAGTCAATCGTGCCGCTCTTATCCACGTCGGCCTGCACACATTCGTTTACTTATATATACATGCAGATAATCGATCCATGTCATGCATGGTTAATCGTGTGCAAGTGAGTAACTAGTGGAAGAAACTAGCAGAGATCGATCGGCTAGAGAGCTTACAGCGTCCATGAGGTCCCTGATCTCCGATTCCTTGAGGATTGATCCGTATCTCCTGAACCCCTCCTTGAGCTCGTCGAAGGTGATGGCGCCGCTGTTGTCGGTGTCCATGGCCTTGAACATCTCCTTGAGCCCCGCGAGCTCCTCCTCCGATAGGTTCTGGGCGATCACCCGCAGCGCCATCTTCTTGAGCTTGTTCATGGTGGAGAACTGCTTCAGCCGGGACAGCATCGCCGGGTCCAGCGGCCTGTCGGGGGCGACGCCGTTCTCGCAGATCCAGGGGTGGCATAGCACCTGGTGCACGCTGAGCCGCTCCGACGGCGACGACAGCAGCATCCTACGGATGAGGTCCTTGGCGCTGCCGGAGATGTTGGGCCACGGCTCCGACTCAAAGTCGATGGCGCCCTTGAGCACCGCGTCGAAGATGCCCTGCTGTGTCTCCGCCCAGAAGGGCGGCACGCCGCTGAGCAGGATGTAGATGATGATGCCGGCGGTCCAGACGTCGGCCTCGGGGCCGTAGTGCTTGCAGAGCACCTCCGACGCCACGTAGTAGGGGCTGCCCACGACGTCGGTGAAGATCTGGCCGGGCTTGAAGAAGACGGAGAGGCCGAAGTCGATGGCCTTGAGGGAGGCTTCGTGGCCCTTGTCCTTGAGAAGGAAGTTCTCGGGCTTGAGGTCGCGGTGCATGACCCCCAGCTAGTGGCACGCCTCCACGACGCCGATGATGACACGCGTGATCTCCGCCGCCTTGCTCTCGGAGAAGTAGCCCCTCTCGACGATGCGGTCGAAGAGCTCCATGACGATGTGCACGTAGAGCGGGTCCTCATAGGCGCCCTTGATGGTGACGACGCTGGCGTGGCCGGCGAGGTGGTGCATTATCTGGATCTCGCGGCGCACATCGTCGACGTCCTCCGGGGTAAGGAGCTTGCGCTTGGCGATGGACTTGCAGGCGAGGGGCGCCCCCGTGGCGACGTCGGTGCAGAGGTAGGTGGTGCCGAACTGGCCCTGGCCGAGCTTGCGGCCGAGGGCATAGAGGTCGCGGAGCTGCGGGGTGACGTGGCCGAGGACGGCGGTGGGGGAGGAGAGGTGCTGCTGGTGGCCGCGCATGGTGCGGTGAGGGTTGGGGGGCCCGTCGGCTCCGGAGAAGGATGAGCTGTTGGCGCTGGAGGAGAAGGAGCAGGAGCTGCTGCGGTGGCAGTTGTAGCAGTAGCCAGAGGCAGAGGCGGCGACGCTGGGAAGCGGGCGGCGGCGACGTAGGTGGATGTGGAGGAGCCGCGGGAGGAGAGTTGCCCATGCATCTCAAAGGCCGGCGGCCGGGGCTGGGGGGCTAGAACTAGAGGCGCCAGGCATGGCCGCGCGCGAGCGATCGAGGATGCAATTGCCGGGGAGGGGTCGTCGGGCGGTGGGGAGCAATGGTAGGGAGATCAACAACGACAGTAGCCTGGCCTTCCTTATTTCACGGGGGGAGGGTCTAACTCATCGAGCGAGCTCTTTGATTCTGACCTAGCAATTTCTGCGTCTCCTCTCTCTCTCCCTCTCTCTCCCTGCCTCTACAAGCAGTATCGCCTACGATCCAGGAGAGACGACAACGCAGCCTAGTTTTTGGCGCTTGCATGCAGGCAGGACAGGACTCACGTAAACGTCGTCTTCTCTCCATCCGATCGACCAATAACTTATCCCACCCTGAAATAAACTTGTTAAACATATTAGATCATAGTTGTCACCGCGGTCCGACTAGATACGGCGAGACCGGATCGCCTGGACGCCTAAGCGATGATTAGACGACGACAATAATAAATAATATCTCATATGATGCACATCAGCAAGCAATCATCGACCATGTATCAGTAAGCACGAAGGGTAAGCAACTAAGCATCAGCAATAGCATTCATCAGTGAGCACGAAGGGTAAGCATCAGATTACACATTGATTCTAGAATCTGGACATTTAAAAAGACACCAGGCATCGACCATTACCATCACTTGCATCATAGGCACCAAGCATCTGGCATCAACAATTGCATCAGGCATCAACTAGGCATCATGCATCACCATCACGAAGGGGAGGTGATTGGGGAGGACCAGACACCAGGCATCACCATCACTTGCTACTGGCGCACCAAAGCAGAGGGAGGAGGGAGTAGCAGCGCACCAAAATAGAGCGGCAGAGGCGGTCCGGCGACGATGCAGAGGGGGAGGAGAGAAGGCCCGGTGGCGGCACAGAGGAGGAGGCGAGGCAAGGAGCAGAGGGCAAGTGCGTAGATCGGGAAGAAAGAACTCACCGGCGGCGACGTAGAGGGGCTCCGGCGGCGACGTGGACGGCAGAGCTCGTCTCCTCTCCTCTTTGTGCGGACAACAGAGCAAAGGCTAGGGTTACCTGGTGGCCGGTTTGCTCTGCGCCCATGCGTACTCAGCGCCTTATCCCAATCCTCACCACCTCAGCGCGCGCCCAGCTCCAGCCGCCGCGACGCCCAGTCGCCGTTCTCCTCGCCTGGACACCTGAGCGGGCGCCTAACTAGCTCCAGTCGAGACGGTCGGTCCAGGCGTCCTCCTCCGGCCGACTAGGCGTCGCCTAGACAACGCCTTGATAACTATGCAACAATGTCTTCTCCCTATAAATACACACACATATATATACACACACGTACGGTAGCGCTATTCTACTCCAACGTGTAGCGATGCTTATTCTTCGCGCCGGTCGTAACAAGCGTACAGCTCAGAAAACATCAGTTTCTATTACTCAATGTGTTTCTATTACTCAATGTGTTACTATACTGTCGAGAAAACTATACCTTATCCCAATCCTCACCACCTCAGCACGCGCCCAGCTCCAGCCGCCGCGACGCCCAGTCTCCGTTCTCCTCGCCTGGACGCCTAAGCGAGCGCCTAACTAGCTCCAGTTGAGGCGGTCGGTCCAGGCGTCCTCCTCCGGCCGACTAGGCGTCGCCTAGACGACGCCTTGATAACTATGCAACAAGGTCTTCTCTACACACACACACACACACACACACACATATATATATATATATATATATATATATATATATATATATATATATATATATATATATATATATATATACTAGCGCTATTCTACTCCAACACGTAGCGATGCTTATTCTTCGCGCCGGTTGTAACAAGCGTACAACCCAGAAAACATCAGTTTCTATTACTCAATGTGTTTCTATTACTCAATCAGTTCCTATTATTCAATGTGTTACTATACTGTCGAGAAAACTATACCTTACTTTCTATTACTCAATGTGTTACTATATGCTGTATACAACAGTTTTATGGTGTAAAATTTATGAAAATTATATGTACAAGTTTTCAAAAAATCTCAAACAATTACCATACGTAGGGTAGGTGAGCTATTATGACCCTGTAAATTTGAAGACCAAACTCAATTGGATTTGAGAGATATGAAAATAACAAAGTGCCAAACAGCAGCATATACTATCTTTTAATGTCAAAAATATAATATTTTACTATGAAAAATTCTCAAAAAATTATCACACGTAGGAGAGGTGAGATTCTACAACTCTGTAAAATTTGAAGAGCAAACTCAATCGGATTTGAGAGATATGAAAATAACAAAGTGCCAAATAGCAGCACATATTATCTTTTATTGTCAAGAAAATAACATCTTACTGCCTATTATTCAAGGTGTTACTGTATCCTGTGTAAAGATGTTATCTAACACTTTGTTTCAGTATGGTAACATCTGATTTAATAGCTCGTAACATGCCATTTGTTTAAATAGTAAAAAGGCAACATATCCAGTGTTTTCTAAAGTTCATGAAAAACACATGTACATATTTGAAAAATTCTTAAAAATTTTTTTACCATACTTAGTGGATGTGAGATCCTACAGTCCTGTAAAATTTATTGAGATGCTCAGAGGTCGACGTTGTCACCGGCGGTGGTGGCAGCGATCATCTACGTGCGGTACGTGGTCCTGCCCATCATCGGGTCGTCAGAGCGGCGCGTAAGATTGGGTTCCACTCTACTGGCGATGAGCATCGGCAGGCAGCTGGCCTGGCACCATGTCTCGGCTCCGCAAGAGGAATGCTCCGTCATCTTCATCTGGACTTACCTTGGCGCTCACCATCCGGTCCTCCATCTTTATGTCCATCCTCTTCCTCTCTCAGCTAGCCAGATTATTCACTAGTTTAGTTTCCATCTATGCGCATCGTTTTGGTTGCTATCATATTAATTGACTGTCAATTTGCCATAGCGTGTACTCCTATGGCCCTCTTTGAAACAAATTTTGTTTTAGCTTTTGATTCTGGATTCTGGCTCTAAAAGCAGAATAAAAAAAATAAACAGTCCGATTCTCGCAATCCAGCTTACGCATATACACTAGAATACACAATCCACTTCATATGTACTTTTAGAGAAAAAGCTTTTCTATAACCACAATCCAGAATCAGCTTTTAAAGAACCCAAAGGAAAAACAAGCAGACCCTAATTCTACGTAGAAGGGCTGATTCTGATTGTGGAGAAACTATCCAAAATCCTCTTGTTTAGCAGATAATCCGCTTTTCTTTTAATCAAAAGCTATGTAAAAACCGTCATATACTGCTTCTTCACACACTGACCGAGATCCCTCAGAACATGTAGTGCCTAGCTTAACCCTCATTCGTACTTCACCCGCTAAAATCTTAATTCAGCAATAACTCTGGAACGCGTGTGAGAACGAAAATACTCCCACGGTCATAAATAGTAATCGTTTTGAACATCGACACAGTCTCCAAAACTCTTTAAAAAAATCCAATAAAATTATAATATTATGAAAGTATGTTTCGAGACGAATCCATACATATGATTTTCATACATCCAATCTAAATATTTAAAAAGATACATAGAGCTAAAGTTTCAAAAGTTTAACTACACGTATCCCAAACCGACAAGTTTTTATGAACCGAAGGGAGTACTAGGTAAAAGTGATACCATTCACTCGTCTCATCTTCCAATAGTTTGCGAAACAACATGTAAAACGGACAAATTAATACTGGACAGGAAATACCTCAGATCAGCTGCATTTTATTCATTGAATGAGGAAACTAACCCAAATCACAACAAGAAAAGATTTGACACACATTATTCTGCCAAGGTTCATGCCAAATGAGGGTGTCTCTGCACCTCCAACGAGGTGATTAATGTTGCGATCATCGCACTAACTTATTGCAATCAATGCAGGCACAAACCCAGCAGTTTGGTACCCACAACCCAAGGATTAACATACTTCGTCAGGCCACAAAATACAGAAATGGAGACAAAAGACACAAAAAGAAGCAGCCCTGGGTTCCCACTATTGTCCATGTGCCCACGAGCATTCCCAAATTGAGTGACAGCAGCAACCATCCAAAATCTGCGGACAAAAGACAAAGGACTGACCATTAGTTTGTACGCCCTCCGTCCGTCCAAGTTTAAAAGGCATATTTTCTTTTGGCACATAGACCACCAAAATATTGAAAATGACTATATTATTTCTAATTATTATCTCTAAGCACTATATTCAATATATGCATGTAGAGAATATCAAGTAAATCTGGATATTTATTATGGGTATAAAGGGAACATCACACTAATTTGTATTAGAATATGAAATATGCCCTATATTTATGAGCAAGATCATTCAAAAATACGACCAATAAACTTGGACAGAGGGAACAACTCATTAGCAGTAAAAAAACCATTGACAAGCTCGACACAACTTAAATCTTTAGCATATGTCGGAAATGATATCCTCCATGAGAGAGAGAGAGAGAGAGATTGTGACATGATGATATGCTTTAAAGCAACTTTATTACTTGTCAAAGGCAGTGTGTTTTATGATTTTCCATAATCATGTAATGGTGGATAACAGACAAGATAAATGAACAACTGTTCAAAAAATAAATCAAAATACAGCATATTAAAATAAACCCAGAACATACCCTTTGTATCTTAACTATTTTGGTTTCATTACAAGCATTTCACAGATAGGGAAAAGTTTCACCTAATATCAGAATGGGTATCACCAACAGTGAACTTGACAACTTGTGTGCCCAGCAGGTAGCAATAGCTGCTAAATGACACATCTTATCGCTAGAGTGATCCTAGTGTAATGACTCATGATGCTGAACCTGAGAAAAGTGCAGTTGTTGCACGCCTGTGAATGCTATGAGAACAACTGAACAAGCATAAAAGCTTAACAACCTATTGTTAGCTGATACATTCTGTAGTACATCGAAATCAGTATTTGGTAGATGAGATCATGATAACAAAGCAAAAATGCAGTCCCTACACAACAGTAAACAAGTTAACGCTAGCGCCTTTTGAAAAATGGAAATCTAGATCAATAGTACGGTTGATATGATATGTGAGCTATAAAAAGAGAGTATCATCCAAAATAAAGCATAACAACCGACGTCTTAGGCAAAATGATCTAATAATGTCAATCATGACACAAGTTTTTTTTATATCCCTAGCTGTTAACAGAGAACTAGTGCTGGTTCATGTCATACAAGCACCCAAATTACTGCCATGTGTAGACTGGACAGAACTTGCAACATAACCTCAGATATCACTAACAAATGTATCTAAATGGTTACTAAGATAAGTAAAAGGAGAAGCTATAAAGCCCCCTCATTTGGATTCATAAGCTTTGAACTACCTATGGAGCAACAAATGAAAAAGAAATATGCAACCTTTCAATCACAGGGGATGATACATGTTGTAATTCAACATAAGTGGCGTCCATGTTACTTTGCAGCTGCTGTCCAAGAACTTATGCCACTGAGCCAGTGACAGAAAAATTTATTATCATTTCTAATTAAGTCGATCTGTCCAAAGCTGTAACGTGTACATAATGTTCTATCCGTGTTTCAGTAGCAAACCTCTGCTGCATTGAATCGCCGAAAACATGTTCAATGTAACACGCACAAAGAAAGAAAGGAAACAATGTACCTTCCTAGTTCAAACTAGATGTGGAGATGACCCTGGCACCAGCTCTATCGAGCTGAGCCATGGTGGCTGTTGCCTCGAGCTTGCCTACCGTCAAGAATGCGTCCACCATCCTCCGGGCAACCTCCTCCCCCTTGTCCTCCCCCTCAATGACAGCCACAGCAGTTGGCCCCGCTCCACTGATGGTGCAGCCCAACGCTCCAGCTTCCAGAGCCGCGGCCTTCACCGCTGCCATGCCAGGTATGAGCGGTGCCCTTGTGGGCTCGACGATGCCGTCCGACGACATGGCCGAGCCGATAACCTCGGCGTCCCCTTGCAGCACGGCAGCCACAAGCGCCGCGGCCTGGCTGGAGTTGCGCACGTGCTGCTGGACGGCGACCTGTTTGGGCAGCGCGGCGCGCATCTTGCTGGTGGGCGCCTCGAAGTCGGGCGTGACGAGGACGAAGTGGAGGCGGAGCTCGGGTGGGGAGGCGAGTGGGATGAGGTGGAAGGGGTCGTAGCTGCGGACGAGGACGAAGCCGCCGAGGATGGCGGGGGCGATGTTGTCGGCGTGGAAGCCGCTGACGGCCTTCTCGGACTCCAGGCCGGCGAGGACGAGGTCGTCGCGGTGGAGGCGGGAGCCGAAGAGGGCGTCGACGGCCTTGGCCGCGGCGGCGGCGGAGGCGGCGGAGGAGCCTAGGCCGGAGCCGAGGGGGAGGCCTTTGGTGAGGTGGATGGAGACGGCGTGGGAGCGGACGCCGAGGGCGCGGAGGACGGCAATGGCGGCGACGCCGGCGCAGTTGCGGAGGGGGTCGCGGGAGAGGCGGTCGGCGAGGTGTGGGCGGGAGGGGGAGGAGACGGAGGCAATGGAGACGGTGCCCGGGGGCAGGGAGGGGTCGAGGTTGGCGGTGACGGTGTCGCCGAGGGCAAGGGAGGCGTCGGCGACGGCGCAGCCGAGGAAGTCGAAGCCCGGGCCGAGGTTGGCCACCGTGGCGGGCGCGAATGCCGTGACGGACTTGAAGGCCGGGGAGGGGTCGGGCGAGGAGGCGGCGGCGGATACTCTGGGTTTCCTACAGGCGCGGAGGAAGACGAGCGAGGGGCGGGTCCTGTGGGTGGATGGGAAGGAGGGCGCGGTGGCCGGAGCCGGAGACGCCGCCGCCGCCGCCATTGGGTCTTGTGGGTCGGGCTTGACCTTTGGGGGAGGGGAGGGGTGGTTTAGTGGGGTTAGGTTAGTGACACTGACAGGTATGGCCCACCAAAGGCAAGGGCACCAAACGATACAATAGTCGCTGGTCCAAAATCCAATCCAGTCTCGTCCGTTGCCGATCCGCACGCACCACCAGCGATGTTGCCGCCGCGCTCGCCGCTTCTCCTCGTCCTCCTCGCGGCCGTCGTCCTCCTCGCCTCCGCTACCTCTCCACCTCCGCCGCCCTGCAGCCGATCGTGCGCCGCCCTCAACTGCGACTGTGCGTGACCACCGCTTTCTTCTTCTCCCCTTGTCATGCATCCTCATCTGACGGACCCGATCATGTCAATCGATTTGCGCAGCCGTGGGGATCCGGTACGGCAAGTACTGCGGCGTCGGCTGGAGCGGCTGCGACGGGGAGGAGCCATGCGACGACCTCGACGCCTGCTGCCGCGACCACGACCAATGCGTCGACAATAAAGGTAGTGTACCTTAATTAGCTTCCCCCTCAAATTCTTCTGGATCTCCTCAGAGATTATGGCAACAATGACCACGCCTGATGTGCACACCGCAATGTTCTTGTCGTGCTCGTTGGGTTGGATGATTTTTTGCCCTAACGGCATCTGGATCAGAGGGCCCAGGAATGCACACATGTGCTCGGTAGTGTGGATTGTATATAATGTACTGCATAATCGTAATCGACCACGCAATTCTGCGGCTTGTCCTTTCGATACATACAACATTGTCATCACAGCGACTTGCCTTTATAAACCCAATGCATATCGTCAGCCCAGTGACTCGATTCCGTCGTAGGGATGGCCACCGCCCCGGCGAAGGCCCGGTAACAGCACAATCCCTCGTTGCGAAAGCGAAGAGGGAGGCCACGACGAGTCGACGAGGAGGCCTTCGGAGCCAAGCCGAAGGCTCGTCAGCTAGGTGCCCAAGGCCCAGTGACTTCTCGGAGGGAACGAAGGAGGATGTATCGGCAAGGAAGCCTTCGGGAACCAAGGCGGAGGCTTCGGCAGAACCCCCAAGAGACATAGGTAGGTCCACGGGTGGACAGCATCACCACAGACAGAGGCCGAAGGGAGTACGCCGAAGGTCCGCTACTCCAGGAGTACCTACGCAGATAGGCATGATAGCGCTTATAGGCTAGCTCATGAAGGCACCTACGGGCTAGCTAGCCCGGAGGGAAAAATACCGCAAGACCCCTAGCATCCTAGGGCCCTAGTAGGGGCAAAAATGTAAAATCACCTCCGGCCGGCAAGGGCCCTATAAATAGCCCATGTATTAGGTTTGTAAGGACATGACCAATTTTCCAAAGGGAATAAAAGACAAATCTCACTCTTCCCTGTCCATCTTTCCGGGTCCCCAGATATTCACGCTTCGCAGGGTGATCCACTGGGTCTCCCTCGTTCTACTGTTTGGTCCTGTAACAACAACAGTTGGTGCCATTCGTGGGGAACGAGTTGAGATTGCATCAGCAAGAAAGAGGAACATCGCCACATGCCCCTCCGTTGCCTAGGTGGCGGTGGCGAGCCAAGCCGTATCGCAAGCTAGGCGCAATTGAGCACCCACTGTTCCAGCGACGGACGCTGCCACGACAGGGGCAACTACACCTGAAGCACACTCCATGGAAGGAGGCATGACTGGCGGGGACGTGCGGCCGATCCCCACCCATAGGCCACCCTGGCTGCTACATGGCCACTCCTCAGGTGCGGTCCCACACTACGAACTCAATTGAGAGCTGCCTAGGCTACAAGGAGAGGTGGAGGGCCTCCGGCGATGTACTGTCGAGGCCTTGGCAAAAATTGTCCCCCAACGACACTCCTCGCCAGACCCTTGGGACCACGGTTGGCACCAACAACCAAAAATTTGCCCAGGCAAATCGGGTCCTTCGAGGGGACCTCGGGTCCCCCTAAGTATGGGGCTCCAACCGGCAAAGTGGCCTGAAGGCTTCAAAATTCCCACCGTGAAAAGCTATGGAGGAGACCAGGTATACGAAACTGTGATCGAGACGGCTGGGGGAACGACACCACCAAGGCCAAAGGAATAGCTCTCGCTTTGTCAGGGGTAGCGTTGACATGGTTCTGCACATTACCCCCCTTGACCGTGTACGCTTGGGAGCAGCTCAGGGATCTTTTCTGGAACAACTTCCAAGGCAACTACACCGAGCCCAAAGACGAAGGCCACCTGTTCACGGTAAGGCAAGCCCTTGATGAATCGCTCCGAAGCTTCTTCAAAAGATTCGCGGAGGTCAAGTGCCAATTGAAGGGGGTCACCGACTCCACGATCATCAATGCAGCCCGGTGTGGGCTCCAAGTAGGGCCTTCGGCGGAAATAATGGCTAGAAAACCGGTGCACTCCATGGCCAAGCTCTTCGACAAGATGGTGGAATACGCTCGGGCGGAGGAAGATAGCCTCTGATGGTTTGACGAGCTAGAAAAGCCAGGCTCCAAAATGGCCACCCATCACCTAGGATCGGGCCACCCTAGGCGAAGAAGGAAGTACATCTACCACCTCGAAGGTGGCCCCCCATGACCGAAGGGGGCGGGGCCGCCATGGGTTCGGAAGCAGAGGTGGTGGCCGCGGGCGCGGTAGAGGCCACGCTTTGGACTGGCCCCCAACGCAACGACCCACTGGTGCGACCTGCATGACGAGGGATCTCACATGGCCAGTCATTGCCATACCATCGTGGTGATGAGGGACTATATGAGCAAGGGTAAAGAAAGAGACACCACAACGATCGGGCACACGCCCAAATGACAAGCGGCCAACCCTGCGCCACCACGTCCACAGCTATACATTGGGGCCGCTCCCGATTCTAGCCCCCGGAGGGTCATAAATACCATCAGTGGAGGATCCTCGGTAAACCTCACCTCAAAGTGCCAGCGGCATTCGTACTTCCGGTAGTTGCACCATATCGTGACACAACCCACGGGCATCCTCCTGAAGAATGCGGAGGTAAACATATCTTTCGGGCCGGAGGATGCGCAAGGACTATTCTTCCCTTGCCAGGACCCCCTCGTCATCACAACACACTTCGTCGACTATGACGTAAGAAGGGTACTGGTAGATGGAGGGAGCTTGGCGGATGTGCTTTTCGCCCGATCATTCGACCAAATGCTCATACCCTGAGATCACCTCTTCGCCAGGCATCTCCCCCTAGTGGGATTTGGCGGGAGGCCAGTAGCCTCCCTCGGTCAAATTCGCCTTCCCGTGACCTTCGGAACGGAAACAACCGCTAGAACGGAAGACATCACATTTGACATGGTCGACATACCCTACCAGTACAACGCTATCCTCGACCGCGCCACACTTAACGCAATTGGAGCTATCGCCCACCACAACTACCTATGCGACAAGATGTCAGGACCCGAAGGGGTCATCACAGTGTGAAGGGATCAGGCCCTAGCCAGGGACTCCAAATTCAGGACTATGGCACAAGTACGACATGTGCACACCATGTCTCCTGGTCAAGAGCAATCCAGACCAGAGGCGGCTCGATGGGTCCCGAAGACAAGACTAGAGGGTGATCTGTAAAGAATCCCCCTCGGGGCGAAGGAAGGCGAAAACATGGTGACCCTCGGGGGAGACCTCGCGCCAGAAGCCGAGATGGTGATCCTGAAAACCTTGCGCCAAAACGAAGATATCTTCGCATGGGGATCGGAGGACCTGCCGGGTGTTGTGCGATCCACCATCGAGCACCGGCTTGCCGTGAGGAACGACGCCAAACCCAAAAAACAGAAGCCTCACCGCCTGTCCACGGACAGGCACGAGGCCGCAAAAGCCGAGGTAACCAAGCTGCTCAAGGTCGGCGTCATACAAGAAGTCAAGAACCCCGAATGGCTCGCCAATCCCGTTCTGGTCAAGAAGGCCAACAATAGTTCGCGCATGCGTGTAGACTTCACTGACCTCAACAAGGCTTGCTCGAAGGATGATTTCCCGCTACCACACATCGACCAGCTGGTCGATGCCACTTCGGGATGCGAACTCATGAGTTTCCTCGATGCTTACTCAGGGTATCACCAAATTTACATGTTGGCCGAAGAGAAGACCGCCTTCATCACCCCCTTTAGCACATGCTATTTTGTTTGAATGCCCTTTGGACTAAAAATGTTAGGTCTCCGATGACTTGGGCACAACGAGCGCCTAGTCCCGCGCTAACGACGTCGTGCCGCGTCACCAAACAGGTACAAAATCGCACAAAAAAAACTGGCAACCACCCAGAGTCAGGGCTCACGTTGAGACTCAAGTCTGCAGCCCACCTCGGTCCTTCGCTGGGCCGAAGGGGACAGGCACCCGCACCCTTCGGGACATATTGCGCGGTTTCTGCCAAAGCAAAGCAATCGACTGCGAGGAGCTCCTGTTGTGGGGTCGACCACCGCCCCCTACGGACCAGCGAAAACCCGTCGAAGAAACACTACCCTCGGCCGGGGGGATGTAGACATGAAGCTTCGACAAATATGACAAAGGCCTCGGTGGAAATACCAAATGCTTTGGCAGGCAGGACGAGGGCCCCGGAGAACGAGAAAAGGACTTCGGGAGCAAGCCGGAGGAGGTGGCTGGCCCTAGGTTGCCTTCCTCGGATAACCCGGAGAAGAGGGCACTACCGAAGGGCTAGCATCCCGAGATGGATCGCGTACGGAAAAAGGAAAGGACCGCAAGACCCCTAGGACCCTCGTAGGGACATTATTGTAATCTTGCCCCCTTGCCATAAGAGGCTGTATAAATAGCCATGGACTCGTGTACTAAAGAGGTAGAAGAATTCAAAATAAACAAAAGAGGATATAGCACTTTGTTCATTCCTGTTACCACCTAATCCATCCCCCCTCGCATCTAGGGACCCCGAGCTCTCTGTTAGGGATGAAAATGGAACGAAAACGGTTGTTAAATGGCTATTCCATTCTTGTTTCTACATTTTTACCAGTAATAAAAACGAAATCGGAAACCCGGGAAATGGATATGTAAACGGATAGTAACAGAAACAGATGAAGAACAGAACGGAGCGGATACGAAAATGAAAGCAGAAAATTCCATCCAAGTATGTCCCCAGTTGTAACACCCTAAAAATTTGCAAAATTCTTTAATTGAGCATTTAATTTGGATTTTATAATTTTTTTCTGAATTTTCAGCATTTAATTTATGATTTTTGCAATTTTCAGATTTAAATAAATGATTTATTTGAGAAAAAAAAACCAAAATCTTGCTGAAAATAATTTTCCTAAGTTCAAAATGTTATAAAATATTTTTGAGATTTTTTGTAGAATTTTTGAACTCTATTTGACATTTTCTATAAATCAATATATATTTATGGAATTATTTAAATTAGAAAACGGAATTTCTGTTTCCGTTTCTGTCGGAATTGGCACTCCCATTTCCTTTTTTGTTTCTGGCAAAAAAAAATCTGTTTCCATTTCCGTACTGATATTTTCCATTTTTGTTTCCGAAAAAAGGCTTCCGTTTCCGTTTTTCTCCAGAACGGTTGGAAATTCTGTTTCTGTTTTCAACCCTACTCACCATCCTCACAAGAGGGGTAGACACCGGGGTCCTCTTTTGTATACTCTTTGGTCCGTACCCACAACAATAGGAATTGGTATTTTGGACACGACGGGAAATTGCTCAACATAACGAACCTGAATGTCACATATGATCTTGCAATGACACCTTACCCAGAGCAATCACTGTCATCCCCTCTTCCAGAGAGATGTATATTGCTTTGATTGTTTAATCAGTTTCACCGAGCTTTTCTCGAAAAATAACTAAGGGTGCCACTATTTCTGAAGAGCAATACTCTAGTTGCTTCTTTACTTTCCTCTAAATCTCAGTCTATCTCGTAATGTTTTTTGGATGCAGGTCTGATGAGTGTGAAATGCCATGAGAAGTTCAAAAACTGCATGAGGAAAGTGAAAAAGGCAGGCAAGGTTGGGTTCTCTAAGAAATGCCCATATGAAGTGGCTATGGCAACAATGACATCAGGGATGGACATGGCAATCATGCTCAGCCAGTTGGGCAGCCAAAAGTTGGAATTGTAGCTTCACCTCAGGTTGGTCTTACAGAGATACGTCACTTGATTGAAGGTTAACTTCACTTGATTATATCATAGTTTAATTTTTCTTTGGAGGGATGTATTGTTTTGGGCAGCTCAGAAGGAATTTTTGCTTGCTGTACAATTTGCAGCATATAGTATTGGATCTTCTCAAGCATTTTTTTAAAAAGATTTGGCATGTAACTGAATCATAATCTCACTGGATATGGGAAAAGTTTTTTCTTCTTATGTTGGTCTGATTGTGAATACATACTGTTAGACAATATCCTTGTTACATTATATACGAGATTGCTAGTTGCCTTGTATAGTTCTTGCCTTATATAGGCTTTCCTTCTATGTCCTCTTGTACATGTACAAGAGGACATAGAAGGAAAGCCTATATAAGGCAAGAACTATACAAGGCAAATAATCTCTATACAAGGCAACTAACAATCTCGTATATAAGATAACAAGGATATTATCTAACACATACATAGGTCTCAATTTAATTTCTGTGAGTTGTTGAATTGGTATGTCTGCAGTTTGCACCTTTAACACAGTATATAAGTTTCTGCACCTTTGATCATTGTCATTTTCGTTGTCCTAAAGAAAGGCATATTTTCTATTGGACAGATTGTTGTGCTTCTGTAATCGGTAGCCACAATTCTTAGACATCTGTTAAGAAGAGAGACAGTGGATATAAGAAATCTAAAATAGCACAATATGGTACGGGGATTGAAGAACACTCAAGAGACTCTTCTCTGCTTCATCGTATTAGCTTATTTTGTATCTCGAAACTCATGGGCACTCTTTCTGGATTAAGAAATTATGGAACGTCATCATTTGTGTCTTTTCTATATGTAGGACTAGTGACCAATATGAATTGTGTGCTTGCTGTAAAAGAATATAGATGCAAATCTTCATCTAGGCCTGGTGTGGTATTTTGTGTACATGCATGTTGTTGCTCCCTCTCTGTGCTTGCATGATTTGATGTGGGGCCTGTTTGGTTTGATGGCAAATTTGCCTTACTAAAACCTTACCAAAATTTGGCATTTCTAAAATTTGGTCACCAAATTGGTTGCCAATGTTTTGGTCAACGATTGGCAAGAAAATGAACTAGAGAACTAAGGGAAAAGGGAATCTTACCAAAATTTGGTAGCAAACCAAATCCTTGCTAAATTTGATCAACGCCACCAAAATTTGGTAAAGCAAGCATTGGTAACCATTAGAAGCAAACCAAAGTGGTCCGGAGCAAGATTTACAGTCATGAGCAAATGTTGGCATAGCGTTTGTTGCTAGAGTATTGGCCCTTTTTGTTCTTGTGAGGAGCGCTTGAGCTTGAGCACTTCTTCATGAACCTTCTTATTCTTCTCACATGGAGTGCCATTTCCTCTTCAGAGTCATCTTCTTCATCATCAAGCACTTCATTGCTTGATTTTGTCCTTGCCTTGAAGGAAATGTTCTTTTTAGAATAACTTTGCTCCAATAGCTCCTCTTGTCCTTTTTGTACAACTCATTTGTAATGAGGTTGCCCAAGAGATCAGTTGGCATCATCCTTACCAACTCGGGAGAGTTGAGGAACAAGGTCACCAACATCTTATACTTGTTCGGTAGAGCCCTAAGCATCTTGCGAACAACATCAAAATCGATTACGGTACCACCAAGGCCCTTGAGCTCATTCACTATGTTGTTTAACCTTAAGTACATCTGATTGATATTTTCACAGGGCAACATAATGAAACTCTCATATTTGATCCTAAGCATATATATTTTGGCCTCATCGACCGTGGATGTTCCCCCATGGATTTTCGAGAGAGTGGTCCAAATCTTATGAGCCGTCTCAAAATTGCTCACTCGATTGAACTCATCCGCGTTCAAGGCTCCAAATAGAGCGTTCATCGCTTGAGCATTGAGGTGATAACTTCTCTCGTCTTGATCAATGGTTAGTGTGAGATCAAGTAACATAGTGAAACTCACCAACAATTCTACGTATGCTTGGGATTATGGCCTTGAGATAAACGGTCATGCGAATTTTTCAATACGCATAGTTTGTGCTATCAAATAAAGGTGCTTTGCCTATGGACTCACCCTCACTAGCTGTCATTTTCTCTCTATGAGGTAAAGCCTATAAATTAGAGATCAATCTTTGATACTCTACTTGTAAGATCAAGGATAACCGACTAGGGGGGTGAATAGGAGTTCTTTTTTTAAAAAAATCTTGGGCTCTAATACAATAATTTAGCAAGAAATACAAGAATTACAATTTTTCAACAACCAAGGCCTAAATAAGCTAGATTTTGTTAAGTGTACTAACAAGCTAAGTCTAATCAATTTACGCAATCCCAGGAAGACAATCAATCAATATAATCACTATGAATGTAAATTATACAAATGTGAGTAACAAGAATACAAACCAAAAGATGAACACAAACGATTTATCCTGTGGTCTTGGAGACTTACCGGTTTTCCCTAATCCATGTTGAGATAGCTTAAACGAATCAAGTCAGCTCCTTACACAATTGAACCTTCCTCGAATAATTAGTGGTAGCTCTTTCCCGCTCGGGGTAAGTGAGCTCCAACCTTTACACCGATACCGGGTCTCTTCACAATCTTTTTTGAAGAGATCACCGGTTTCTTCTCCAAGCCATCTAGGAGTTGGCAAACTCCAAAAGAAATGGATCGATGGCGCTTACTTGAAGGTGATCAAGTGTCACAAATGGCTCTAACTCAATGAATGCACTTGAATGCTGTCAACACTCTAAAATATGAATTAAATGCTGAAATAGTGAAGAGAGACTTGCTAGGGCTCAACAAGTATGCAATGAATGTCCAAGAGTTGCCCTTGCTGCAGGATAGGGTATTTATAGCTCCCAACCAACCAATTAGTCGTTTGCATCAAATTCATAACAAATTCGGAAAGTTGGCACTATCGCCATGCAAGGTGTGGTAGTATCGGCCCTCTTTCAATGGTCGATTTCAGATATTTAATGCATAGGTACTAACCGTTGCTCGACATATAAGTTGTGGTAGTGCCGACAAATGATCTCTAAAACATCTAAAAAATACCTTCTCTGTAAAATAACTACCGGCACAAGAGTTGTGGTACTACCGGGTAGCTGTATTACCTGTGTTTGAACTGCGGTAGTGCCGACTTTGAAATCCTAGAGAAAACCCCTGAAACACATTCTCTGGAAAATAAGTATTGGCTAAATGTGCCAGTACTTTTAAACCGTCGCTAGCTCTAGCCCAGAGAGATACAGAAAAGACACCTTCTGTAAAAAGACTACCACCAACAATAAGTCGGTACTACCGCACCTGCGGTAGTACCAGCCATACTACTACAGTAGTGCCGTCCTAGAGAAACAAAGGTTTCACATGAAAAAGGCATTATCTGGAATAAGACTACCGCGCTATAAGAGCGGTATTGCCGACTTACGGTAGTACCAGCTTTAATATGCCGGTAGTGCTGACAATACTGAACACTCACTGAAATTTTCAAAAATGCATTTATATATGCAATCATTAGTCGGTATGAATGAGAATTTGAGCCATGTGACCTTTAACCAATTTCAAGCTACTAGACATCAATCCCTCTTAATAGTACAACACCTATTTCTAGCAATTCGATCTGTTCTCCAAACTCCGAGATCGGTAAAAGCTATGAAAAGGTCCTTATGTTTTTATACCTTTGCCTTGAGCTTGATTTATCCAAGAGTTTGTTTTGTCACCATGTAATCCTTTCAATGACGAGGGCCAAGAATCTATTTCATCCATTCAACAAGATATATTAGTCCTTTAACCTTGATTGTCATTAATTACCAAAACTAATCATAATTTTGGGGGCCTAGATGCTTCAACTATTTTTTGGGGAAAGTTGTAAGATTGCCATATGACATGGAACATTATGACATACATGAGGTGAGTGCTAGATTTGTATTTTATTGCCACTTGTGCTCTTCGTTCATTCAATTATGATTGTTTAATTACGTTCACATCATAGTTGTCACGGCGGTCCGGCTAGACGTGGCGAGCCCGGAGGCTAGGACGCCTAGGCGCAAAGGCGGTGATTAGACGATGAAACATAACCCAATTATTTTCCTACTATTTTGATTACAGTGAAGTAAAATAAATATATTTTATAGTATGGAGAATTCACGGTGGTTGGCATAGGTGTATATATTTTGTATATATGGCTCTAACACATCTGCCGTGGAAGATCCAAGTTCAGAAAATCCAGAATCCAGTAATTAAAATAAAAAATCACACCTCATCCTCTGGTCAAGCCAATCGGCTGACCCCTCCCTCATCCCCTCTTATCCTCTCACCAAATCTCGGGCGATCGCCGATTAGGCCGAGATGGAGGCGACTCCTCGCCTTCTCCGCAGAGGCGCGACAGCGCGCCACTAGCCCCCTTAGTTGTCGTGCGCCACCTGTCCCTCGCTGGCTTGATGCTCTTGCTCCCTTTGTCGTCTTTTTTTCAACTATGATTCACATCATGTCATCTTTTTTTTTCTTCATGTCACCCTGTAAACAATTATTGATAGTCTGGTAGTTCTATTATATATGCATAAACGAAGATTAATTAGATGCTTATTTTGTTATTGCAAACACATGTATATATTTCTTTGAATTTTAAATTATAAAATCGTCTACAAGACCGTTTACAAGGCCCTGTTTGTGGGGCTTTAAGCAAGCTTCAGCTTTTGAAAAGCCAGCAAACCCCCCAAACAGCTCAGCTTTTAAGTGGTTTTTGTCCTAAGTCAGAAGTCATATATAACTAGCAAAAGCCAAAAGCTGAGTTGGACCTGCTTTTACAGCTTATTGTTGAGAAAATTAGCTATTTGTCAAACGGTCTCTTATAAAGAGCTACAGCTGCTTTTCACCCCAGAAAACCAAAAAGCAGCTTTTCAGAAAAGCTACAACTTATTCAAACATGCCTAAAGTTCGTCGGCATGAGACCAGGGGCTAGCTAGCACAAGAACATGGAGCTTACAATTAGGGATGAAAACGGACGGAAACTTTCCGACTGTTCCGAAGGAAAACGAAAGACTTTTTTCGGAAACGAAAACAAAAAGTGTCGGTACGAAAACGTTTTTTTTTCGGAAACGGGAGAGCCAGTTCCGACGGAAACGAAAACAGAACGGAAATTCCATATAACCTTATTCGGAAATTCCGAACAGACTAAAGCCCATCCCACCGACACCGAGGCCCAAGAAGCAAGCACTAAACCCTAGCGCTCGGACCTCGCCCCTCCCGGCCTCGGCCCCGGCCTCTGAAGTCGGCGCCTCGAGCCGCCGCCACCTCTGTGCAAAGACGGGCGCTTCTCATCGCTCCCCGCGCGCTGTCCCTACCAGAGGCGGGAGCGGCGCCGCCTCATCGCGCCACCCACTCGCCCTCCGGTCCCCCACTGCCGCTCGCCCCGCGCGCCACCGCCACCCCCTCGCCCTCCGCTTCCTCCGATCTCCCAAAGAGATTTTAGTTTATCTCCAGCAAATTGCATAACATAGTCTGGTGAATGAAATGTTCACTACTGAAATTTTCTGAAATATTTCTTCTTAGGAAAGTTTCTAATACTGATACTTGTTTACAATGTTATTTCCATTCAACACATAGAGTATTGATTGCATTACGGGAATATGTAATTCTACGAAGTAATGTGAATAGATTCTATCAGATGAGCAACCGACTCTTAAGTTCTAAATGCTGCTCTTTTGTACTTTTGACTTTTTTAACAACTCCAGTAGTCTAATTAATTGATTTGAGACTTTCTTCATTAAAAATGGTAATAGCTTTCTCCATGGTGCATTTCTTGTTAGTTAGTTTATCAGGTTATACTGAATCCTTAGATGTCGACAGGATGATCTGAGTAAACTTAGGGATGAGGAATTAGCCCTAAGTGGTGGAGAAAACTTTTGCCTTTCTTTTGCACTGATCGAGTATTCAGCATTAGTTGTGTGAGCAATAGTTCATTATGAGAATCATTAACTATGAAGCTAGATTGGTTTAAAGAACCTGTTCATGTTCACGTGGGTATAACAAAATCACCAAAGTTTCTCTCTCCACCAATTATGTATCAGAGAAAGATGCATGGTTGCTCCTCTTTTTCTTTAAGCCAAGAGTTACACATATCATTCCCATCCCCTATTCTCTTTATAAATTGAACTTAATTTTTTTGAAGTTACATGTAAATTGAACATGCATGATTGATCTTCTTAGAGTTTCTTCACTACAATCTCAAACAGGGAACTAATTAATAGCTAAATAAACAATCGAGTCTAACAAGGCTTTTGATGGAGCATGCGTGAGTAAATAAAGCGTATATTCTTGCTGTGACTTGAGAGTAAAATGCCTTTTAATTTTATGTGCGTGGTCGAACTCTCAGGGTAATTTAATTAGTTACTCACTGCGCATATGCCAATATTTATTTTCTCGTGCTTGTACAATTGAAGTTCATTTATGCTAGCTTTTGGTCTTCTTGAGTAAACAATGCGTTGATCAATGACGATATTGCTTTTCCCTGTTTTGCTATATATCCTAGTGTGTCCACACTCGCAGCATTATTAGACCAATGCCTTGATTCCAAATGTAAGTTCAACTGTTGCTCTATATTCAAACTTTCAAAGTGCTCTGGTTTTAGCTTCTTCATGCCAGTACTTTAGCTTTTATATGTGACTATTGAGATTTCAAACAGGGATAATTGATTTGTTAAATGTCAGTTTTGATGGGCACCTTGCTTCAGATAGGATTTGTGCAATAGCAGGACTGAAGGAGCTTCAGAGGATCTCCCCGCTTCGGAGGGGTGATTTGACTTCTGAACATTTCATCTTCTTAACCCTGACAGGATATGTCTAGTACTGAAAATAGTTGATTTTCTATTGCACATAATCACATTTTAATTGCATAGGAAGATTGACCGTGCATATGTCATATTTCTTTTGAACATGAATTTCGGGCTCAATTTGTGATACTTACTATAGTCTAACAAGTTTCTTCTCTGTTATGCTATTTCCTTTGCACGCCTTCTTAGCCAGCAGATGACCAAGTTGCTTCAATGGAAGTTATTCTATATCCTGCATGATCTCACTCATCCATTTTTAGCATAAATGTTGCGTCACTTTGATTAGAGTGATTGATTTTCTTTGTCCTTCTGTTTACAACATTCACTTCTGTTATGAATAGAAATGAGGTTTGCCCACATAGTAGTTTTAGTCTATTTAGGCATACACTTGGAACAGAAAATTATTGAGTTATATCGAAGTTTCAGTACACATACCTGGTCATATAGTGAGTAAACTGAAGAATATCTTAGACAAACACCGGAAGTCAAATCTGAAATAAATACAACTAATCAACTTTTTGCAATGTAACAGTTTAGCCCCGAAATGGCCACACTCGAAAATGTTCATCAGGTTGATGTGTTGGTAGACAAGGACCAAATTTCATTCAAAGTTGGTACGTTTGGATATGATATGTTCTTGTGGAATTTTTCCCTTTCGTTTTCGTATCTGTTTTCGGGGTTTCCAATTTCGTTTCCATTACCGATAAAAAATGTGGAAACAAAAACGGAACGACCATTTATCAATCTTTTTCGTTTCGTTTTCATCCCTACTTACAATGGTTTCGTGGGTGATCCGGGGCGGTTCGGGCTTGGTGATGGTGGCGTGCCTCCGATGCAAACCCGGGGCCGGGGATGATTTACCAAATTGGAGGAGGTAGGCTAACCTGGGAGTCGATTTTGGGGAGCTAGGTGGTGTAGACAGGACAGCGAATTCGGCTTACAAAAAGGGGAGGGACATTTGATTCCATTCGGAATTGAATTTGATATAGGACGAAGAAGGAGATGATGCCCTGGACATTTGAATCCAGCCCATGAGCGACAAGTGGGCTCAAGCGTGAGGCTAGAACTGTCTTCCTCCTCGGACGGACAGTGAGTGGCCGGGCTTTGGCAGGTCTTCATTGAGTTTCGGCGGAGGAGGAGAAGGCTGAGAAGACGAGGATGAAGAAGAAGAAGAAGAAGAAGATGAGGATTGTTTTCAATGGTTTTGAGAGATGAGGATTGTAAACCGAATGGTTTGAGAGTCGAGGGTTCAAAAAGGAACGGACGGATGCTACTTTAAGGTTGAAAAAAGTTTTACTCTTAGGGAAAAGAAGATGTTGTCATCTACTGGCTTGGCTTGGCTTGGCTTGGCTAAGCATGCCAATGACAATGGTGGGCTATCCGGCCCCATGCATAGCAATATATATGCATACTCCACCCGGGCATGCATGCAAATTAATTATCATTAATTTTCCTCGGCTCAAATTTCTTCTCTACCGAAACTAGCTAGTACCGGTGGACTGGAGTAGTAAGTGGTAGGATAAATTATTTAATTTGAGTAGAAATGCAGATACTAAACTAGTGGCTGGTACAGTTTCTGAGTTTGATGCACGATCGAAAAGCTCGGAGGCATGCAGCTAGGATATATAGGCTAGAGTCGAGTCGAGTCGAGCCAGATAACAGGACTAGGTAGGAGGAGGTGACTTTGGATGCGATGCGAATGCAACGGAACGGAGAGAGCGGCACTGGCATAGTGGCATGTGTGCTGTGCTCAGTAGGAGCAGTAGCACTAACCGGTACAGTACTCGAAAGAAAGAAGCATCCATCTGAGTTACAAACATACATACATGCATGTTGTCGAGGATCGGCCACCCTGACACGTGGCCCCCCAGGGGGGCTTTGAGCAGCCCTCCTCTAAGATCGGGACTGCTCCTAACTCGGTGAGACGCCCTCAACCGTCGATCCCGAGCACTAATCGGATCGTTCGAAGCTAGGCTCCGACCAAAGGTCCCGCAAGGCCATAAAGGAGCTCTTCCCCGACCTAGCCGACCGCCCCGAGCTCTTTCCCGACCTAGCGGGGCGTTCGACCTTCGTCACTGCATCGGTCTCCCCGACCGACCGGCTCGATCCGGTCTCCGCCAAGGGTCGAGCATCGGCCCTCCGCCGACCATTAACCACGTGTTCAACGATCGCGATCACCGGCGACCGAGATGTAAGGTGTGGCTCCTTCCCAAGGCAGACGAAGGTCGCCAAAGTCAAAGCCTCACCCCATCATCCACCACGCACAAAGATGGGAGTCCACTCACCCTAGGCAATACTGGTCCACGCATGGCAACGTCATCATCTGACAAAACCATAGAGAGTGGGTGCGCTGTTTTCCGAAGAAGCAGCGACCTGCTTTGCTCGGAGAGTCTACTAACCCGGCGTGGGCAAGGCCAGACAAGACTAGTCACCAAGACACTTTCTGGCATGAGCCCCTTCATCCTCTCGGCTCCCAATCCCCAATGTAACCTGCCCCTTTCGGCCATATAAGGGAGGGCAGGGCCCTCTGGAAGGGGGGCTCTTCTTCTTTCTCACTACACCTTCACGAACTAGGCTCCGTGACTCTCATATTGGAACCCCTAGTTCTCATTTGTAAAGGCAGGCACCATCGGCATTGAGGGCACATAAAGACCATCATCCGAATCGAGTAGGGACGCTCGCCGAACCAATATAAATCTCGTGCCCTCGCTTGATTGTGCCGCCCCTCTGCTCAAGACGCTCACGAGGGTACCTCCCTGACGAGCGAAACTCGGCCTCGCCTCAGACTACCCTTCACCTCTTTCTTTGCGGCCGACGGTCCCGATCGCCGACGGTGGCGCCACCGTGGGGCCCAAGTTTCGTTCGTCCAAAGTTCGCCACCTCGCCACTCAACACCTCCAACTCCACCACCAAAGATGTCACGAACAAAGAAGCTTGGGCTCGGATGTCGCCCCCGAGTGCCAAGGCTCCACATCCATGCTCGCCTCCTTGCCGCTTCGCGAACGCCGCCTTCGCGGCACGGACGTGAGGCGACCCGGCCGACGACGATGGTCGGAGACTCTCTGAGGCGACGGCCACCCAGATCGCCATCGATCAAAGCATCGCAGCCATTCTGGCGTGAGGAGCATGGTACGACCAGCCCTCACCCGCCGGCCACCACCCTCCTCCTCGTCCGGACGAACTCCGCCTAAGAACGCTCGCGGCCATCGCTGGGTCATGGTCGACCGGCCAGCTCGGCCCTCTTTCGACGGTCCTTGGCCGGAGAGCTCAACAAGGCGACCGACGGCGCCACACCCGGCGGCAAGCGAGCTCTCGGCTCGAAGTTCGCCCGTGACGGCCGGCCGCCTCGTCGCATGATCGTCGGCCGCTTCCACGGCAGATCTCGCCGCTCGCGCCTCAACGCCGCCTTCATCACCTCTCCGACAGAAGGGTGGCGCGTGGCTTGCCCGCCGCCGGGCGAATGGCGATGCTCGCCGGACAAAGAAGATTTCTAAGTCTCTCGGACGTCCGGCCAAGCGCAGGAGACCCGCAACCACCCGCGACGCCACCAGAATAACGCTCCGCCGACCATCGCGGCCGACGCGGGTGCCGCCGCCGAAGTTCTCCCTCGTTTACCGATGACGACTCCGACGCCAAAGAATGGCGGCAGAGCTTCCGCCTACGCCTGCCGCCAGACTCGAACGATCTCCGCGGGTCTGCCGCCCCGATTTAAGCGGCGATGATGGAGCGGTTCGACGGACCAAGAACCCCGCGAATTCCTCTCCATATACTCCATCGCCATCTTGGCGCACGAGAGGACGAGGCCGCGATGGCTAACTATCTCCCACCGCTCGACGGCGCCGCCGCGACTGCTCTTCAACCAGCGCCCGACACCTTCCGATCATGGCGCCACCGCTGAGCGCTCCACTCCAACTTCCGAGTCGCTACGAGCGGCCCGGACGGAAAGGACTCGACTATGTTATCCAGTGAAAGGAACATCTCGCGAGACTTCGTGTGCCGGCTCACCCGCGCATCTAAACTCGATTCCCAACATCTCTGATGAAACCGTCATCAAGGCTTTCAAGTTTGGTGTCCGAGACAGACGCCTCACGGAGGACCTCGAGATTGCTACGAGGCTCACCGTCAACAAACTACTCCGCATGGCGGAGCGATATGAGGACGCGGACAATGCTGTCCGCTGGAAGCATGACTACGACCGAGGCAAGCTCGGCCTCGCCTTCGGCGAAACGGGACCATCCGGCGCTAAGGAAGGAGACCCGGCCCCACGCGACAAAAGGCGAGGAAAAGACCGCGGCCGAGGGCGGCTAGTTCGCGTGAGTCGCCACGGCCGACAACAAACGCGGCGGGCTAAGCGCGCCATCCGATCGCCGGGCTCCCTACCGCAGAACTGGGTCTGGGTTGCAACAGGGCCGCTGCCGCCCAAGAGGGGTGGTCGGGGACCCTCCACCCGAACGCTCGAGCTTGGGGCAACGAGGAACAGCCGGCCGACGCCAACAAGTTTTGTTTATTCCACAAGATTCACGCCATGACTCGCGAGGTCGCAGGACATGGTCGCTCAAACCGACGCCTTTATAGGGGGATCGAGAGATGCCTACGCCCCTAAAGGCGATGAACGGCCCGGGGGATCGACGCGGCCGTGCCCAAGCAGCCCCGATCCGAATTCCAACAGGCGACCGCCGTGGACGTAATCTTGGTGGCTCCTCCGCGATACCGATCCCGCTGAGCCGAAGGACGCCGCGGCGCCGCCTATCAAGCCACCTGGAAGCTCACGACCAACCTCGCAGTGGGACGGCCCCTATCACCTTTTCTCGACGACGCCCGGGATGTCCCGAGACTTCAAATCGCTCGTCGCCGCCTCGACCATAAGCAACACCGCTCGCTGGCGGGTCATGGTCGACGGGCGCTCTCAACTCGCTCTCTCGCCGCTTTGACCGGATGCAAATACCCGGCCGAAAATCAAGAACATAGCAATCCTTCTTCTAAGATCGCGGTCGGGAGCTCACCACCCCACCTGGGGCAAGTGGTCCTCCTCGTCACCTTCGGCGACTCAGAAACTTCCGCACCGAGCCGATCACCTTTGAAGTCGTGGACGGCGATCTCCCTATAACGCCATCCTCGGCGCCCCGCCCGATCAAGTTTATGGTCGCGAATCACTACGGCACCGGTATGAAGCTCCCGGCTCGATGGCGCCATAACGGTCCGCGGCGACCTTAAGGCGGTGCACGGTCGCGAGGAAAGGTCTCGGCGCTGGCCGGCATATCGCCTCACCGGCCCCGAGATCACCCCAAGGACGCCTGCTTTAAGATCGGCTATCCACCAAACGCCCGACCAAGGCGTGCAGCTTGAAGAAGGGAACTCGTGCAATGCGCTCGCATTTCCACCCACCGATCCCAAATAGGAAGACGAGCTCACACCTTCCTCCGAGATAACAAAAGCATTTTCGCACGGGAACCGACGAACATGCTGTGGGTCCCACGGAGGTGATCGAGCACAAACCGCAAACAAAGCCCGGCGCGCACTGCGCGCGCCGAAGCTCCGTGCTTCTCCCCGAGAAGGCGGCGATAATCGGGAGCACTCGACAAGCTCCTCAAGGCCGGTTTCATTCGCGAGGTCAACTACTCCGAATGGTCGCCAACCCGAATTGTGCGTAAGAAGGCGGGAAGTGGCGAATGTGTGTCGACCACACGGCCCGAACGCCGCATGCCCCAACGATAACTTCCCACTCCCGCATAGACCGGGATTGTGGACTCCACCGCCAATGCCGATGTTGAGTTTTCTCGACGCCTACTCCGGTACCACCGATCAAGCTCGCCACTAAGACGAGGACAAGACCGCCTTCATCACGCCGCTCGAACCTTCTCGCTACACGACCATGTCGTTCGCCTCGCAACGCGGCGCCACGCTCCAGTGGTTAATGACCAAAGCCTTCGACCCACGATCGCCGAACCTCAAGTGTACGCCGACGACATCATCATCAAGAGCCCTCTAAGGCCAACCACGCCAACGACCGCCGAGACCTTCGCCAATCAACAGGTTCGGCATCAAGCTCAACCTCGAAAATGCGCCTTCGCACGACGACCGGAAAAATACTCGGCTACATGATCGGGGTTGGGCGGGCCCGAACTCGAGAAGATCGAGGCAATCGAGCAAATGATCGCCCGACCTCAAGAAACAAGCGCAGAGCCTCACCGCCGCATTATCGCCTCACCGCTTCATTTCCGGCTCGGAGAGCGGGTTGCCTTTCTTCAAGATCCTCGCAATATGAGGGTTTCGAGTGGACCTCAAGGCGCCGATCTTTCAACGAGCTCAAGACATACTCTCGCGTCCTCCTTTGTTGACAACCCCGCAGCAGGAGAGGTGTCTGCTTACTCGCGGCCGCAACCCAGCCGTCACATGTCCTTGTAGCCGAGCGCTGGCGGCAAAGACCCAATCTACTATGTTAGCGAAGTACTCCACGCCAAAGGAGCGCTATCCTCAGTCCAAAACTCCTCTATGCACTCTTCATGGCTTCGGAAGCTTCGCAGACTACTTCCAAGCACATGCGGTGGTTATCCCGAGCGCCTCCCGCGGGAGATCCTCGAAACCCCGGCCGAGGTCGCCGCCAAGTGGGCCATGGAGCCGCTGTTCGACCTCCGCTTCACGGCCCGCACCGCCATCAAATCACAGGCGCTGGCAGATTTCGTGGCCGAGCAGACGGTGGAGCCTGCCCCCGAGCCCGAGGTTGAGGCCGAGGGCCCTTGGACCATGTTCTTCGATGGATCAAGGTCCTTTGAGCGCTCGGGGGCCGGCGTTCTCCTCATCACCCCTCAAGGTGACCACTTGAGATATGTGGTCCGCTTCGGCTTCCTCGCTACCAACAACGCGGCGGAATACGAGGCCTTCTTGGCCGGCCTTCGAGCTTGCAAGTCCTTGGGCATTCGCCGCCTCATTGTGAAAGGAGACTCCCAGCTTGTCGTCAATCAGTACAACAAAGTTTACCAATGTTGAACCTCGATGGCTGGCACTACCGAGGTACGCAAGATGGACTGATGGTTCCGGAACCTGAGAATCCAGCACATACCAAGGAAGGACAATTCCACCGCCGATCTTCTGTCCAGGCTCGGATCATCCGGCGATGAGCTTCACGACGTCATCTTTGAGACCTTGGCCACACCGTTCGTCACCGACAAGGAAGACCCAGTGGCCTTCCTCGAAAGCATTCCGTCGTGGATGGATCCATTCATCAAGTTCTCGACCAAGGAGAGCTCCCGCCACTCCACCGAAAGAAGGTGCTCCGCGACGTGCGGGCTCGCATGAGCTCGCGGTGGGCGCTCTATCGTCGTGGGCCTTGGGCGCTCACAAAATGCATCGCCCGTAAGAAGGTAAATACCGCCAACGACATACACTCCGGCCTATGCGCGCGCTCACTCCTCTTTCAGACCATGGTCGAAGGCCTTCAGATGGGCTTTATCGCCAACGGCGCCAAGATGCCCGGCATCGCTCGTTCTTGCCGGCCCTGCGGGCCACGCCCGAAGCTGTGCAACCGCCCACGCTCGCAAACCATTCCTCGCCTCGCCATTTCGACGTGGGGCCTCGACATTCTCGGTCCCTTCCCGAGGCCGGCCGGGGAAGAAGTTCTGCTCGTGGCCATTGACACCTTTTCAAAATGGATCGAGGCGAGCCGGTCTCCGCTATCACCGCCAACGCGCGGTAAGGTTCTTTCGCCTTCGTGGTCACAAGGTACGAGTCCCTGCGGGATCATCACCGACAACGGACGAGTTCACCGCTGAGTCGTTTCTAAGGGTTCTCGCGCAGATATGGGAACCAAAGTCCGCTATGCCTCGTGAGCCACCCCTGAGCAACGGGCGCCGATGCGCTAACGGCAGCTCATCCAAGGGCTCAAGAAGCGAAGTCTTCGATGAGCTCTGTCGCCATGGCCGGGCATGGGTGGACGAGCTCCCACGCCCTTTGGTCCGTTCGCACTCGACCACCGCAACAGAACAAGCCCTTTCCACTGTCTTCGGCCGAGGCGCCCTGCCGCTCGAGGTCACGCTCCGCTCCGTCAGGCGAGCTCGGTCGACTAGGTCGACCTCGAGCGTGAGCGGTCCTCGACTCGCCTTGGCGGAAGAAGTAAGGTGTCACAGCCAAGGCGCTTCGGCGCTACACCGCAAGATCTCCACAGCATGCCGCCCGAGCCGTCCGACCTGTGGGCTTCGCGTTGGGGACTGGTCCTAAGATTTAATCCAAGATCGCTCCCACAACAACAAGCTATCCTCACTGTGGGAGGCCCTTCAGAGTCATCTCAAGCAAGCCGCACGGAGCTTACCGTCGGCGGTCCCGATGGCGAGAGCTCGCGAGCTTGTGGAACGAGGCCACTCCAAAATTCTACGCCTAGCGCTCTTCTTTCACTCGCCTTTGCTAAGATGTCTCTTCCTTCTTGTTATGATTCGCTCTTGTGTTTCGAGCAAGCGCCGGGCGTGCTCTGACTTTGTATTGCCATGCCCTGGTCCGGCCCAGGTTCGTGGCCGCAATAAGATTTCCTTCGCTCCCGGTACTAACCTCTTTTGATTTGTGGAAGGGATGGCGTTCCGCCACAACCCTAAGTTGCAGATTCCTTCGACCAAAGGTCGCGCCGTCTTAAAAGACCTCGGGCCCTGAGTCCCGTTCTCCTTTTTAACCAATGTAATTCCTTTTTAGAACGCCTCAAGCGGCGCGACCCCGCGGCGTGACCATAAGGGCGACCATGAGGTCACGCGGCGGGCTCGGCCTCGGGGCGTCCATGCGTGTTCTTTTTGCGGCGCCTGGGTCGCGTTCTCAGGTTCGCCGGGATGAACAACTGAGCCGGCATCCCTGTGATCGGGGGCCGCAGTAAGACGATTGTTATCGGGGTAAGCCGGCCATTCCCCCGTGCCGCCAACCATTGAACGTCCTCAGAGGGCGCCCCGAACCCGATGACGTTTCCCGTGCTCGGAGGTCGCAGTTTGGAATTCACCACCGGATGACTTTGTCGCGATAAGCCGCCTCGCGCACTAAGCCGACCTTTCCTCCGGCCGAGTGGCTGTGTTCGAATTTCTAAACCGCCCCGAGGGGCCTTGCCGAGCTTGATGCATTTCAAGCTCGCCGAGTTAGACCCGAGGCCTAAACCGTCCGAGCTTGAGCTACCCCAGCCGCCGGTCGAGTTGTGCCCAAACTCGAGATCGCCAGCGAGGCCTCGGTTGGGGCCATGTTCTCTAGGTTCGCTCGGGGATGTCAAGATCCCGAGCCCGATGCATTCGAGCTCGGAGGTCGCAGAAACGATTCTTATCGGCAAGCCGCTATTCCCCGTGGCCGCCGACCGCTGAACGCCTCAAGTAGCGCCTCGGCCCGATGACATGCCCGGGCTCGGAGGTCGCGACTCTTAAGATTACCGCCAGGGATGATCTCAGTCGCAATAAGTCGCTCTGCCGCAATAAGCCGACTAATTCTCTGTGACCAAATGATCAAGACATATCAATCCGAGTCGTGCCCGAGCCCGATTGATTTCGGGCGAGGCCTCGGTTAAACTGACCTCGGGCATCAGTTTACTCAGTCAGCCTGAACTGAGTGGTTCAAGTGAAAGGCGGTGAGTCTCATTGCGAGAGCCTGCAGAAACGTGCTCGCTACACGTCGCGTATCTAGTATTGATCGGACCCTTCCACGAAGCAAGCCACGCAAAGTCTACGAAGGCGACACAAACCAACAAACGAGCTAAGTCTTCCAAAGAAACGCAACTCTATAAGACTTAGCAAAAAGTTAGTTTTCTTTACAGCGGGGGGAATCCTTCGCCCCCCGACCCGTCCGCTAACTTTAATTTACAGGACATATCTCGGGCAAGTTTCTCCCGCCGAGGTCTGAAACCCTCTGGCCGCAGTCACGATGACCTCGGCCGCCTTATCGACCTTGGCCACAGCCGCCCGAGCCGGGCTAAGGCGCCCTTTCCCGCTCGAGCTATTTTCGCCACTCTCTTCAAGATCGTGGCCTGCCTCCGCCTCACCGCCTTGGCTTCCGCTCCAAAGTGGCCTCGCTCCAATCCCGAATCGTCTTCTCAAGCTCTACGCCTTGGCTCGAGCTCGGGAGGACGCCTGTGTGGCGACTCCGCCTTTGATCGAAGGTTGAGACTCGAGCTCGAGGCGCCGATCTCGACCACCGCGCCTTCCGCCTCCTCCTCGATGGCCTTGGAGAGCGCTATGGCTCAAGGTCCTCACGGTGTTTAACTCCCGCCGACCTCCGGCCCCCGCCCCGCTCGACCTCAACGGCTCGCACGATCTCGAGGGCTCGGGCCTCCTTCAGCGTAAGACTTCTCCCGTCGCGCAAAGACAAGAGCCTCCGAGCTGGCCGGTGTCCTCTGGTTGATTTTGAGGGCGCCGCATAGGGACCGAAAGGTGAGCACATGGTCACGCACGACGTCGTGCCCCCGAGAGATCAGCCGCAGACCCTACAAGGGCAAAGGAAAACTTACTACGACCACAAGGAAAAGGGAGAAAAGAAGGAGAGGTCACCACAACCGTGCTTACCTCCGCTAACCGGACCTCCAGCGAGGGCAGGTCGACGGCGCCGTCGGAACCCCGGCGCTTCGTCTGTGGTCAGATCCTGGCGACTCGCCACCGCGGTGGTATCGGTACTTCGAAGGCCCAGAGCGGTCCGCCGGCCAGTGGCAACGGCGCCGGACTCTAGGCCGGCCGGCGGCTCGGGATCCCCGCCGCCTCGACAAAGAAGAAGGAGCCCCGCTCGCTGCCGCTTTCGAAGTCGCCGCCGCTTCCTTCGCGACTCGACTGGTTGGGGACGCCCA
Source organism: Otatea glauca (assembly GCA_036346275.1). NCBI lineage: Eukaryota > Viridiplantae > Streptophyta > Magnoliopsida > Poales > Poaceae > Otatea > Otatea glauca. The sequence continues at coordinate 56,469,965 of CM070714.1, read as the reverse complement.
CTGGGTGCGGCGACAATGCGCGCTCGGTCGGGGCGCCGGTCTGGGCGCCGTCGGTGGGTGCCGGCCTGACGATGGATTGCAGCCACGACCACCCCGGTGTAGGTGCTCGGTCGACCCTACCACCACAAAGTCAAGAAGCAGAACGGGATACTTACTGCGCCGAGCGGATGCGCGGCAACCTCACTTTTTTGGCCGGACCACCCCCTGGGTGCGATTCGGTCATCTGCTTCTCTGAGGACTCCACCCCCGGCGACGCCCCCACCTGGGGCACGACGGTGATAACGCCCTCGACCGCGGCGCTCTCAACCGCTCCTCCCTCGGCCACTTCGCCCTCCTCGGAGGACGCGGCAAGCAACATCCGCCGCGTCCGGGGTCGCGGCGCAAGGCGGCATCGCCCACGCCGCCGCCCTCCCGACCTCACCACCAACCACGTGAAAGGTCGGTGCCTCTGACGCCAACGCCGCGACGGGGCCGGACGGCGAAAAATGTACGGAGGCCATACCTGGCGTGATGATTCCTCGGCGGCGGCAGCAGGAGGACTCCCTCCCCGGGGGCTCAACGTCGAGCTCGTGGCCGGGCGCGCAGATTCAGGCCCTTGCGCAGGCGCCTCTTGTTGCTGACAAAGAAGCAAGGATTAGCATAAGGACCGAAAAGGCGGCACGAAGGAAGCGAGCTCGGGCTCGGATGTTCCCGAACTCGGGGCATTTAGGCTTACCACTACCCGGTCGCCCCACTCGACGTGGGGCTTCTTGGCGACTTGCTTCGGGCGAAGAGCCGGCCTCTTACCTCCCTTTTGCCTTTGTTCGACCGGAGCAGTAGCGGTGCCACAGATCCCGAGCTCCTCGTCGCTGCGCAAGCTCATCACGATGAGCATCCGAGTCCGAGCCCCAAGGAAAAAATCAAAGCGGAAGGCCATTACCTCGCCGCGCGCGCCCAGACGTTCTTGGGACGATGCCGCCGAGGTCGGCTATGGCGGCCTTCCCAAAGATCTCCGCATCCTCGAGGCGATCCAAGCCGCCGGCCGCAAGTTCATAAAGAGAGCATCAAGAAATGAGGGAACTCCACCAAGACCCCAAAGGACTTAAGGCCTGACGGCGCTACCTCATGGCTTTCCGGTGGCGTCGCACCTCCGGTGATCTCAAAAAGGTGCAACCTCCTCCCAGAGGAAGCACCGATTCCGCAAGAAGTCGTGGAACGATCACCGCTTGCTTTGAGGCCGCGCATGGCGCAGATATGGATAAAGGCAACCGCTACCGGTGGTCGCCGAGTCCTCAGCTCGGGTCTCCCGCTTCCCTCGATCACGGTGCGCGTTGTAGGCGAGCCCGCTCCCCTCGCCCTTCTTCAGATATAACCATTTCTCCGTCCACGGCCCGAGCGAGTACCGGGTCGAGATTTGGAGGAAGGAACAAGGGAGCCCTGCCCGCAGCCGGAAGTAAAGGCACCCGACGACGGGATCCTTCGCGGTGCGGGACAAAGAGTAAAGGTGGAAGAAAAACGAGGTGGTGGGAAGGACGCCCAAGAACCCCTCGCAAAGATGTGCGAAGATGGAAAGGAGAAGAAGTGAGTTCGGTACCAGGTTCACGAGCTCAATCTCGCACTGCGCAAGGACCGCAGCCAAGAAATCGCTCTCCGGGGTTCGCAGCCCGAAAAGCATGTACTGCTCCGTGCTCACGATCTCGTCGTCCCGAGGCCGCGGCACGCTCTCCCCGGACAGAAGTCGCCAGGTGAATGGGTCCAGAAGCCCCAAGGATTCCATCTCCTTCATCCGCTCCGCAGTGAGCGTGCTCCTCCCGAACTTCGCCATGAGGTCGAGGTCGAGGGGGGGACAAGATCGCAAGCGAAGGCTAGAAGGCGTGGTCACGGAAGGACAAAGAAGAAGAAGGCAAGAGCACGAGCAATGGGAAGCGAAACCCTGAAGGAAGAGACCCCTCCGCTTTTAAAGACGCTCGCCTACCGTCGCCACCATCGCCTCAAAAGACGCGCGCCAGAGGCGGCGGCGGTAGCCGAGGCGCCAGTGGCCCTTCAAAACCCCGTGACGGGCGTCGATCCACGATCCGCCGATCACATCCTCCAACTTCCCTATCCACGAGGCTCCCGCCTTCGAGCCCACCTGGGAAAACAAGATGTCGGGATCAAGTGTGCGCCGGGAGGCCTTCTCTCGGCTGAAGGTGAGCCCTAGAAACCTCGAGCCCTACCAAGGGGAACGATCCTCCCCAAAAAGACCTCAGACTTAAGAGAGCCTAGAAGTCTCAGACCGCTTCTTGAGCCTTGGGGGCTGGTTGTCGGGGATCGGTCACCTTGACACGTGGCCCCCCGGGGGGCTTTGAGCAACCCTCCTCTAAGATCGGGGGACTGTTCCCTAACTCGGACGGAGACGTCCCCGAACCGCCAGTCCGGAGCACCAATTGGACTATTCCGAGCCAGGCTCTGACCAAAGGTCCCGCAAGGCCATAAAGGAGCTCTTCCCCGACCTAGCCGACCGCCCCGAGCTCTTTCCCGACCTAGCGGGGCGTTCGACCTTCGTCACAGACCGGTCTCCCCCGACCTCCGACCAGCCCGATCCCGGTCTCCGCCAAGGGTCGAGCATCGGGCCCTCCGCTGACCATTAACCACGTGTCTAACGATCGCGATCGCTCAAGCGACCGCGCGCGTGTGTGGCTCCTTCCCAAGGCAAGACGAAGGTCGCCAAAGTCAAAGCCTCACCCCATCATCCAATACAGACAAAGATGGGAGTCCACTCACCCCAGGCAGCGCTGGGGCCACGCATGGCAACGTCATCATCTGACAAAACCACAGAGAGTGGGTGCGCTGTTTCCCAAAGAAGCAGCAACCTGTTTTGCTCGGAGAGTCTACTAACCCGGCGTGGGCAAGGCCAGAGAAGACTAGTCACCAAGACACTTTCTGACATGAGCCCCTTCATTCTCTCGGCTCCCAATCCCCAATGTAACCTGCCCCTTTCGGCCATATAAGGGAGGGCAGGGCCCTCTGGAAGGGGGGCTCTTCTTCTTTCTCACTACACCTTCACGAACTAGGCTCCGGCACTCTCATATTGGAACCCCTAGTTCTCATTTGTAAAGGCCGGGCAACCATCGGCATTGAGGGCAATACAGTACCATCATCTGAATTGGAGTAGGGACGTTCGGCCCGAACCAGTATAAATCTCGTGTCCCCTATTTGATTGTGCTGGCCCCCCTGTTCAGTACGCCCGCCAAGGGTACCTCCCGGACGAGCGAAACTCTGGACCTCGCCCTCCGTACTACCCTTCACCCTCTTTCTTTGCGGTCGATGATCCCGATCGTCGACACATGTGTTGCAGCACCGCCACCGCCACCTTCTCTCTCTTAGCGGGGCGGGGGCCGGGGGGACATGGATGGAGACCCTGCCTGCCTCTCTTGCTTTGGACGGGCGGCGGTGTTGAGTTTGGGCTTAATTTGGTCTCAGCTTCACCCGCCGTCGGTTCGTCGGCTAGCAACTCCATTATCAGCATGCGCTGCTGCTCCGTTTCTTTCGTGAGTCATTCTGGCCAACCAAACAAAGCAAGCAAGGAATCGTCAGTCACCCACACGGTTCCAAAAACCGGCGCCATTTTACAAATTTCGGTTCGGCTGGGGACGAGATTCAAATCTCGCCGAATTTTTCAGATGTTTTATAATTTCGACAGAAATACCGTCAGATTTTTATAAAATTGTATAAGCTTGATCATGCTCTGAAAAATTTATGATACTATCTTTAGCAGTGTAGGATCATACAATTTTTTTTCTCAAAACAATTGAACTTCATTTGTTATCTTTAAAAAGTCAAAAATAGAATGAACATAATTGAGACAGTAATCTTGTCAGAATTTTATAAATTTGCTCGAGCGTAATCATGATCTAAAAATTTATGAGAGCTTGATAATTGCCTCAGAACCCTCCTCTAAAATTTTCAAAAATTTTAAACTTTTTTGTTTGCTCAACCAAATCTATGGATGCATTGAACTTCATTTGTTATCTTTCAAAGATAAAAAACACAAGGAACACAAATAGTGCAATACCATAGTAAGATTTTTATAAATTCACTGGAGTGTGATCATGATCCAAAATTTTTATGATGGCTTAAGCATTGCCTCTGAACTCTTGTCTAAAAGTTTCAAAAATTCTAAACCTTATTTGGTTTCTCAAGCAAATCTATGTATTGATCATCAGGCTTTTATCAGGACGTAGCACTATTAGAATTTTTGAAAATTCTTGAAACTTGATCATCATATAAAAATTCTATGAATACATTTATGATGCATCAGGACCATCCACAAAAAATTTCAAAACTTTCTAACGTGTTTTGAACTATTTTTCATTCGGTTGAAGTTTACCAATAAGGTTTTTATCAGGACAGTAGGACCGCCAGAATTTTTTAAAATTCCTTAAGCTTGATCATCATCTAAAATTTTTATAGCAATATTATTGATGCATCAGGACCATACACAAAAATTTATAATCTGGTTTGTTTCATTTTTTATTCGGTTCAAATTTGCTGGTCAGCCTTTTGTCAAGACAGTACCACTGTCAATTTTTTTAAAAATTCCACAAGCTTGATCATCATTTGAAAATTTTATGAGAACACTAGTGATGTGTCAGTACCACCCACAAAAAATATCAAAAAATTTCAACGTGTTTTGCACTATTTTTCGCTTGGTTCAATTTTACCGAAATCTCACGTAATCTGGGTTGAAAAAAAAACCGGATTGAAATTTTGGTTTTTGTATTTTGTTCGGGACTTATCTAGAATTCTCAGATTTTAACGAATTTTGGATTTCACTCATCATCGAGCTGTTATCTGAAAACGAGATTTCAAACCCCAGTGACCCATCCCTGCTCTCATTCTCATTTTACGGTGTAAAATCACAATTCACAAGCAAGCAAAATCGAAATCTGGGAATTCGAGGGAAAAACTAAGCAAGCGCGGCATGGGTGGGGTGGATGGTCCGCCCGGGGAGGAGGGAATCGGACAAGCAAGGAGGAGAGAGGGAGACAGAGGGGGGCCCACAGGCCACTCCCTAGTGGCAGCGCTCCAGCTCACTACCCATGGCCATGGCCATCACTCCATCAGTCTCACCTCCTCGTGCTGCTTCTTCCCCTTCCTTCCTAAGCTAGGCACTGCCACTGCAAGATAACAGCAAGATTCGACAAGGAAGCGGTTTCGTTCTCCACAGCTCAGCTCAGAAATTTATCAAGGTAATCGTTCATTCGTTCGCCTCCCTCCCCCCTACCCTAATCATCGCGGCGGACTCGGTTCCTTTTCTTTCTTCCTTTCTTCTTCTCCGTTCTCTTCGGTTAATTCCCGACTTACTTGATTCGTCTTGCTTTCTATGCCTTCTTTTCCCAGTATTTGGTTTTAGACAGTGCGTGTCGGTGTGCCTCCCCCCTCCCTTTCTTTTTCTTAATTAGGGAGCAGCTTGGCTGGCTACGGATTAATTAGGGTCTTGTTGCTCTTAATTTGCGCACCTCAATACACGTCTATAAAAGATTGCATTACCTCTCTGGTTAGCCTACGATAGTAAATAATATTGGAAATAAGGGATATACAAAGAAAAAATGATAAAAAGTCGTATTGAAATTGTAAAATGATATATGTATCTTAGGAAGGATTCCATTCATTTGGGAGCGGAGGGAGTACTGATTAGTAATCTTTTTGCCCTTGCCTTTCTTTTGTGCTGTGGGATTACTAGCCAGTCTTACTTATATCTAACGAATCCATCTGCTCATGCTCTTTCTCATGTCACAGACGAATTGCTAGTACTGGTACTAGTTAATTACTACTCCAGTAATCCAGTCCAGTAGGATAGGAGGCCTTTCAGATGCTCCACCTTCCATTTCTCCCCGCCTTTAATGTACCCTTCTTTGGTGTAGTACCACTTAATTCTTTCTTTCTTTCTTCGTTCTTCCACAGTTACCTGTATATATATACACACCCTAGTTAGATTACTACTGTCCGGAGCTAGTCTGATACTGCTTCAGTTTCATCCATCCCTTTTGTTTCGCTTCCTGCCGTGGGTGCTACCAATCAATCATCAATTCCTTCTTTCCGTTCTAGTGTAAACAACATTCCATTTTGCTGCCCACTTTTCTTCATCTCTCTCCCTCTCTCTAAAGGACGATTTTTTTTTCTTGTCCACATGTTTTCTCGGCTTTACAGTGCACTATACTGTTTGTTAGTATACAGTGTGGAGTAAAAATCAAATCTAACTATTGATTTGTTAAGAGTATGCCTATTACTCTACTACCTGAGAAAGCATAAATAAATACCAGCTAATCTAGCCTATTGGATCAAAAAGAACGAACCGTCTATATTAATTTAGTGTGCTGTAAAAGAGCTCTTTTTTATATATAGGCGTAGTGACATCGTTGCATATGGATGGATCCCATTCTGAGTTGAGCTTTTCTTTTTTTAAAAACAAATTTACTAATTAGTCCGAGGTGTATCATGATGGCGTGCATGCTGAGTTGTAGTTTGTTGGTTTAGGGTGTCGTTCATGGCAGATATCTGTCCTGCACATTCTCAAGTCAACAAAGAGAGTGCTGTGGGGTTCCGTTAGTTCGCGCTGCCGGTTACATACATTTCCGCAGGATGCATCTAGTTATTCTTCTTCTTGAGTTGTTGCCATCATCATCAAGCATTTTCTTTTCTTTTCTTTTTGACCCTCTTACCATATCAAGTTATCTGTTGCCTGCATTATGGCTGTTTGGCGACTTTGTTATGATCACAGGCATAGCAAGCAGAGTGCGTTATACGTAGTCTTCTATATGGCTTGGTTCTGATTTGTCATTTGTCAACAGCTACGAGAATTGTTTTACATACTGGTATTACGAATGGTTTGAGTTCTACGTGCTTGTGAGCAAAGAATTCTATCAGCCAGCCCCAAAGATAAAAAATTCACTCACAGTGTGCTTGCCTCACGTTCATAGCACACGGAACAAGTCTGCTTCTGATGCTTTATACAACTTGTCCTCATCCTTTGCAGTCCCTGCCATGGGGTCTAGGAGGGCAAGACAGCATCCTGGTATTGGTGAAGGCTCACAGGGTCCGGAGCCTGGTGGAAGAGGAGGCTCAGGGAGAGGTGGTCGTCTTCATGGTGGCCCATATGCTCACCAGGCACCACAAGGAGGTCGTGGACGGAATCAGGGGCGAGGTGGTCCACCCCCATCTCGTGGCGGTGAGGCCCTGCAGCAGCCAAGGGGTCGCGCTGGAGAGTATGCAGGTGGGGGACAGGCACGTGGTGGAATGCGGCCACAACAATATTCCGGTGGTGGTAGAAGTGGGCGTAGGGTTGGCCCATCTGCCACCGAATCATCCAGCCCTATAGCTCCCGAGCTGCGCCAAGCAATGGAACCTCCACATGTGCTTCCTCAAGCTTCACCAATGCAGGCAGGCCCTTCAGAGCCACCACAAGCGGCTCTGCCTGTCCAGTTTCCAGAGCAGCACAAAGAAGTGTCAGTGCATGCTGAGGCTAGCACGAGCCAGAAGATTGTGCCTGCAATTCCATCGTCTAGCAAGTCAATTAGGTTTCCTTTGCGCCCGGGAAAGGGTAGCATTGGCACCAGGTGCTTAGTGAAAGCCAATCACTTCTTCACCGAGCTGCCAAACAAGGATCTTCATCAGTATGATGTGCGTTGCCTTTTTTTCCCCCCTGACAGCACTCTCTTGTGACCTACATGTTTTGTCCTGACTTGTGAAAGTTTTGTGTCCCAATATGATTTTGGACAGGTCTCAATTACTCCAGAAGTTACATCACGTATTGTCAGCAGAGCTGTGATCAATGAGCTGGTAAATTTGTATAAGGCATCTTATTTGGGTGGGAGGCTGCCAGCCTATGATGGTAGGAAGAGTTTATACACAGCTGGTCCATTGCCTTTTACTTCACAAGAATTTCAGGTCACTTTAGTTGATGATCATGATGGCTCTGGTTCCGAGAGGTCTGTTATTCAGTGTTTTCTCATCAATATGTTTTCCCCTGTTGTACAATAGCGCCGTTATCATATGTTTTCAATGTTCCTGAATAATCCGCTTTCTTTTGATTTAGGCGGCATAGAAATTTTAAGGTAATAATTAAATTTGCTGCACGAGCCGACCTTCACCGCCTTGAGTTGTTTTTAGCCGGGAGGCATGCAGAAGCTCCTCAGGAGGCATTACAAGTTCTTGATATTGTGCTGCGAGAGCTACCTTCAGCAAGGTAGCAATGGCGTTCTGGTGCCAGTTGTAATTAACAGCAGCCATTTTTAAGAAATGGAGCTTGATATTTCTCAAATTGGTTTCTCACAGATATGCACCATTCGGACGATCGTTCTTTTCACCTGACCTGGGCAGGAGGCGACCCCTTGGTGAGGGATTAGAAAGCTGGCGTGGATTTTACCAGAGCATTCGACCTACTCAAATGGGCTTGTCACTGAACATTGGTAAATGCTCTCTCTCTCTCACACACACGCGCGCCCGCGCGGCCCCCCCTAGACATTTTACTGAACATAATTCATGTTCTTTTGTCTAGTGCATGAGCAAAAGGAGACTCACCAGTAGAATTGCCATATCTACATCAAATTTGTTTGTTCCATCTTGAGATAAAATGCATTTATTTCTCCTGAATTTTAATTTTTGTGCTTTTCCAGATATGTCAGCGACGGCTTTCATTGAGCCATTACCTGTTATTGATTTTGTCACACAACTGTTGAATTCTGACATTCATTCAAGGCCCGTCTCAGACGCTGAACGTGTTAAGGTGTTTACTAAACTAAAATTTCCTTTTAAGATCTACATGTAGATTTCTTGAATTGAAATATGTTCAAGGCCTGCTTTTCCAAAACTTAAAATTGTACTTTGATGTCCCTAATCATTGTCTTGATAACAGGTTAGTTTTTTTTTGTTATACATGTAATTGATTCTATTTCTATGTTTTCTGTATGCTATTTGGAGTATAAGTCAACAAGTGTACCTGTGCAATTGAGTGGTCTCATCCAAATTAGGGGTATGATTTGTTTTGTTGCTTGAGGCTTTCATAGTATTCTCTCATAATATCTAGCCTTGAGAATAAAATCAATAGTAATTATTTTATAATATGTGAGGATTGTTGGACTTTCTACATCGCCATGCCTTGCAAGAGGAAAGAGTTTTTTTTTTGGGTGGGGGGCTGTGATATCATGGACTTGTTAAGAATGTAGTGTTAGTATTATATTTAGCCTATATTAGTACCGTATTGTCTTTGGCTTCGAGTTGCATGTCCCATGTACTCTATATATTGGATATTGCCCATTGGGCTAGATGGAACGCATCAGTGAAGTCTGTATTTTCCTGACCAGAACTGTTGGATAAACTGTATATCTAAACTTTTGTACTGATCTATTATCATTCGTGTGTTTTTTTTGGCACAAGTTCTTTTGAAATATAGTATACACCTGCAAATTTCATACCTTTGAAGGATTTTAAAACTTTAACATGGGAGTTTCTACCTTTTCTTCTTCTTCTTTTTTTTAACTTTTCCTGGTTGACATTTAATTTTGTAAAGATCTTCCTGTCAGTACGCACATATATTTCAACAATTTGATTTCTATGCTCCCGTTGTATTCACACCCTAGATCAAGAAGGCATTGAGAGGAGTGAAGGTGGAAGTTACTCACCGTGGCAACATGCGGAGAAAGTACCGGATATCTGGTCTGACAACTCAGGCAACTCGAGAGCTAACGTATGAAAGTTTGTCATCTTGTTTTAGAAGGCATTTACCAAATAAGCCCTGTGATGCTACTTCCATATTCCCTGAAAAAGATTCATTGTTCTTCATGCCACAGTTTTCCTGTTGATGAAGGGGGTACAATGAAGTCAGTCGTACAATATTTTCAAGAGACATACGGCTTTTCCATCCAACACACCTACCTTCCTTGCCTTCAAGTTGGCAATCAGCAGCGTCCAAATTACTTGCCTATGGAGGTTAGCCAAGTGGTGAACCAATGTTGTCTTATCTTAGTCATAATGAATTTCTGCAGCATCACTCCATGACTGCATTTGCAATTTTCCATGTTTAGTAGCTTTTTATACCCAATATCGGAATTATTTTCATTTGAATACACACTGATTAGAATTGAGCTTATTCAGGTCTGCAAAATAGTGGAAGGACAGAGATACTCCAAGAGATTAAACCAGAATCAGATAAGAACTCTCTTAGAGGAGACATGTCAGCACCCACGTGATCGGGAGCGTGATATAAAACAGGCAGAGATTTTTTTTTCTTGTCTTATGGGTTTCTACAATTGTTTCTGCAAGTTTAGATGCTTAAATATCTCTTTCACTCTTTTGTATCTTGGGTACGCAGATGGTTAAACATAATGCTTATCAGGACGATCCTTATGCGAAAGAGTTTGGCATTAAGATTAGCGATCGCCTGGCATCAGTAGAGGCACGGATTTTACCAGCTCCACGGGTAGGTTAACCCCATTTTTGTCAATTTTGACTTGCTTTTTTGCCGCACCCTTCATACTGCTCTCAGCAATGCTTGTGCTAAACCAACGGGACATCCTCTCTTTGACTGTACAAAGGGTACGACACAAAAGAGGATGCCGTAAGCTCCTTTCCCTGTAAACTTGTAGCTTTACAAACATGTTTCTGTTGTATTTTCTTTTATTGCAGCTTAAGTACAATGAGACTGGTAGAGAGAAGGATTGCTTACCTAGAGTTGGCCAGTGGAATATGATGAACAAGGTAACCACATGAACATTCTGTTGTCCACAAAGTTTACTGATACTTTGTTATGTCGCAAAGGCCATGGTAGAATGGGAGGGGTAGTAGAGAAGGAGCTGAGGCTAGATACCTTTTTTTTTCTTTATTTAATTCATGCATGCCTCAACTATCTCCCTATTAATAATAGTCCTATCTCCAATAGATGGAAATAAGCTAAAGGGAAATGTAGCCAACTAAAAGGAAACAAACTAACTGAAGATATACATGATAACTTGTACCATAAGTAAACTTTTGGCCCAAGCAACTTTCTGTGCAAACAGTACTGTGCATGCCAACAGCACCTATGCTACAATGATCACGCCCTTTGGGCCCTGCACCACTTCTTTTGTGATATTTGTCAAGCTATATGATAAATACGTGCTTCAGTTATGAAGCCTGACCTCAGTTGCTCCTGGTGCTGATCTACTTGTACCTTACATTTTCAGAACTCGTTTCATCTTTGCTTTACAAAACATAAGTCAGAAGACTGTGCATGCCTATTGCCTGTTGGATATGAGACAAATGAATACTGAAAAATAGTGCTGTAGATAACCGACTGTTAAGTTTCATTAATCAAAGGGATGTATATATAAGTTTATTCTGCCTGAATCCTTAATATCCCTTTTCATTTTCGTATTCAGAAAATGGTAAATGGTGGCAAAGTCAGAAGCTGGATGTGTGTTAATTTTGCCCGTAATGTGCAAGAAAGTGTTGTCCGTGGTTTCTGTCATGAACTTGCTCTGATGTGCCAAGCCTCAGGAATGGCAAGTATCCTCGACATGCCTCCTGCAAAACTTGCATATCAGCATGAAGGAAGCACACCAAGATCCATATATAAAAGCATCAACATGAATTGTAGGCTTTGTACTTCATCTAGTCATTAACAACAGTAATAGTATCATGTGTCATCATATTAGGACTTTGCTCTGGAGCCTGTTCTTCCTCCTCTAAATGCACGCCCTGATCAAGTGGAGCAAGCTCTGAAAGCTAGGTACCATGATGCGATGAACGTTCTTGGACCCCAGCGCAGGGAACTCAATTTGCTTATCGGAATACTTCCTGATAACAATGGCTCACTTTACGGTATCTGAGAATTGCAATCCTTATAGTTATTTCTATTGATTCCTGAACTATTGTTGGATTCTCACTATTATTTGTCTCCCTGTATGCTAGGTGATTTGAAGCGTGTGTGTGAAATTGATCTTGGAATAGTTTCACAATGCTGTTGTACGAAGCAGGTGTTCAAAATGAACAAACAAATTCTTGCGAATCTTGCTCTGAAGATAAATGTCAAAGTTAATGTGCTCCAATTTTGCTCCCCTTTACAATTTGCATTTCTTCTATGTTCCTGAATTTGTCGTCATTTAATTTTGTAAGGTTGGGGGCAGGAACACTGTACTGGTGGATGCAGTTTCAAGGCGTATTCCTCTGGTCACTGACAGACCTACTATTATCTTTGGAGCTGATGTGACCCATCCTCATCCTGGCGAGGACAACAGTCCCTCAATTGCTGCTGTAAGTAGAATATTAGTACTTGACTACCTGTCCTCGAGTCTTGACCCTTTTTTTATGTAAAGGTTATTATTTATTTCACTGACCAGAAACTATATGTTGTCTTGTAGGTTGTAGCCTCCCAAGATTGGCCTGAGGTTACAAAGTATGCTGGGTTAGTTTCTGCTCAAGCGCACCGGCAAGAGTTGATAGAGGATTTGTATAAAGTGTGGCAGGATCCACAGAGAGGATTAGTTAGTGGTGGAATGATTAGGTACGCTGCTCATTTATTTTAATAATTCTTTCGTTATGAACATCACAAGCAATTCATTGTATGACAAAAAAAAATGCAGGGAGTTACTTATATCCTTCAAAAGATCAACCGGTGAGAAGCCCCAGCGAATAATATTTTACAGGTATGCACCCTATAAGAGGACACCAACACTTGTGCTATCTGCTTTCACTAAAGCCCAATCTTATTTACCTTTATCAGGGATGGTGTTAGTGAAGGCCAATTTTACCAAGTTCTTTTGTATGAACTCAATGCGATCCGAAAAGTAAATATTTACTAGATCCCACTTCCCAGATCCACTTCTTCTATCCCACTTCCCAGATCCACTTCTTCTTCTTTTGTCATATCCAGATGTTACCAATAAATTCTGATATCCCTGTATCACTCAGGCATGTGCGTCCCTGGAGGCAAATTACCAACCTAAGGTGACTTTCATTGTGGTTCAGAAACGCCACCACACTAGATTATTTGCACACAATCATAATGATCAGAATTCAGTTGACAGGAGCGGGAACATACTCCCTGGTAAATTTTATAAATAACTCACATCTCATATTATTACTATATTTCTGCCAAAGTATTTTGCTACTGTTGATTAATGTAAAATGGTTCTTCTACATTTGAAGGTACTGTTGTAGATTCGAAGATCTGCCATCCAACCGAATTTGACTTCTACTTGTGCAGCCATGCTGGCATCAAGGTATACACCATAATTTGCGTACAGTTGATTTTGTGATCTAAGAGTCTTACTTAAGAAACAAGCTCCATCATATCTCTAGGGCACTAGCCGTCCCGCTCATTATCATGTCTTGTGGGACGAGAACAACTTCACCGCTGATGCATTGCAGACTCTTACCAACAACCTCTGCTACACGTAAGTGTGTGCCTTTCAATTCCCGGCCTAGTGAAGTTTGTTGTATCGAAATTTAGTGTCTAACCTCCATCACCTGTGCAGCTATGCAAGGTGCACTCGCTCCGTATCAATCGGTAAGTAATCTCGTTCTGGGGATTGTTTTTCAAAGTTGCATTGAGCTATATCTTCGTTTTGGTCAACTCTTCCTTCCCGTTGCAGTACCACCTGCGTATTATGCTCATCTGGCTGCCTTCCGTGCCCGTTTCTATATGGAGCCAGAGACCTCTGAAAGCAGTTCTGTGGCAAGTGGGGCTGCACCGCTTTCCGGTTCGTCAACATCCCGGACCCCTGCTGCCGGTGCAGCTGTTAGGCCGCTCCCTGCTCTCAAGGATAGTGTCAAGAGGGTCATGTTCTACTGCTGAGCCGAGGCTAGGATCTGTCAACTTAAAAGCCTAGTAGATTCTTCTTATGCCTTGCCTCTTATGGATGTAATTATGTGAAGATAAAACCCCCTAGTAATAATCTACCAGCGGCTATCTCCTTGTGCATTGTACTATGTATATGCTGCTGGTCTCTATCTATGTTGGCTTAAGTACCCTTGCGTGTATGTATGTGTCATGCTATCCTATGGTATCTTAATGTCGTCATGCATAAACTTGACCTTAAGTCTCTCTTTATCTTTTTGTTGAAGATGATGCCTTGGCTTGCAGAATGCAAAATATGGTAAGGAATGTGGAGGTCCCGCACGAGTGCTGGGCGGGTGAAGGAGGCGGCAGCGCCGTCGCCTGGGCCAATCGCGGGGGAGAAGACGGCCGGGGACCTATTGACGACGCAGTTTTATAAACATCAATCACATCTCCCCAAATCCAATGGCCAGCCAGCAGTAGTACACACGAGAAGAAAGGGCGGCAATAATATATTTCTGATTTCTCACTCCAACAATACATTATACATTATAGATGCATGCGTTACTTCTGGTTTCTGATAGGTGCTGGTCTTCATGACTTCAAGCTGCATCCATGGAGAAATTGGAAGCTGGGAGTACTGGTCCCAGTAAGTTGGTCGCGATCCTGCACAAACACAGCAGTGTATTCATTTCATGGTTTGATTAATTTATATATCTATACCAGTGTCAGTGTGGCTTCATCACTTGATGCTTCTGTTTTGGAGTTTGATTAGCGCTGACAACTCTCACCTCTGAATCCTTATCTGCGTCCTTCTGCAGCGCTCAAACAACAAACGGGGTCAGTGGGCATCTTTCTTGAGTAAATTTCCTAAGAGTGGACATACTTGCCTTTCTTTTGGCCTTGCTACAATCCTACCGTCAGGCAATCTAGTGTCTGTGCTTGCCGTAGGTTCTTCGGCTTGTTCGCCCAGTTTTGGCACAGTCTTTGCCTGAAAAAGCAACAACAGTGATATATAGGAATGAAAATAATTCGAGTTTTAGATTCTTACTGTACTCCGTAATGCTGGTCTGGTCCTCAAACTCACCAGCTCCCTAAACTGAAGGTTGTACAACATCTGCAGGTAGCGCTGTTTGGCCTGCCTCTCTTCCTTGTTCAGAGTCCTCCAGAAACCGTACATTGATCCCATGTTCACAACTTTAGTTGCATAAATCTGCCATGTGTAACTGCAATCATAGGCAAGGCCAAACAGTGCTTTAGTTAGCATGGCACAAAGTGCGTTGGATTTGGCTAGAAAGAGAGAAGCATGGGTGGCATGAGTTACCACGCGTAGATGCGCTTCAGCCCAGCAGTGGACATCTTGTTCCAGTAGATGGGGTCTTCCTTGCATTTCTGAAAGAAGTCGGCAATCTTGTCGCTTGCCTCCTTGCCATTGAGCGGGTTGATATGGAAACCCGAAACATGGTCGACAATGATCTCGGCAGGTCCTCCCTGGTTTGTTGCCAAGGTTGGCAGGCCGCAGTTCATTGCCTCGATGACTGTCAGGCCAAATGCCTCGTAGAGTGCAGGCTGAACGAAGGCATTGTCAGTTTTAATTAATGTCGACAAGATATGTAGTCATATGCTAAGCTGTCAGAACGTACCTGAACGAAGGCTCCCCTGGTATCCGCAATGCAACGGTACAGCTCGCCATTGCGCACACGGTCAGTCTGCGCTTTGATCCAACGGATCTGTCCCGTGAGCTGGTACTTGCTTATCAAGCTGTGCATCTTGTTTATCTCCTCTATCTCCTCTCGGTCCTTGGACTGTGAAGGGTCCAGGAGCCCCCCAACGATGACCAGGTTGACAAGGTCCCTGAGCCTCTTGTTCTCACCGTACCATTCCACCAGCCCGGTGATGTTCTTCACCTTGTCCAGCCTTGACATTGAGAAGATGATTGGCTTGCTCCTGTCTGCCAGGTACCCTCTGATCCAACCATGATATCACAGAGCAGACTTGTTAGCAGTATTGCCAAAATCAATAAAAAAAAGTTACCCCCCAAGGCCCGTGGGTATGTGTACTGCTTACATGTGCTCGTCGTTGTCCTCCTTGCTGTAGAGTAACTCCTCGATCTGGGGGTGCAAGTCTGTCAGCCGCTTCTGCTTTTGTGTAAAGGGAAAGTAAACAGATTGATCGGCACCAGGGGCGGCAATGTTGAACTTGGGATCAAAGACGTTGATGCCTGTGGCATAGCGACAGAGCCCTGGCATTGTGAATGCGTAGTGGCTCTCATACTGGCCAGGCTTCTCTTTGCTGCATTTTATCAGTGGAGTGGAGTGGATTGGATTGGATTGGATTGGATTGATCGTATTGCTGGATCAGAAGAGTGAGACAAGGGTATTTGCGGCCACACCGCGTCGGTAACTACTGACCTTCCGGCTATTTCTTGGTAGGTGCTAGCGATGATGAAGTCACTAGTGTTCATGGCAATCATATCTGCAGTGAATTGGCAGGAGAAATGATACTTCTGGTCCATTTCTCTCCACTTGACATCCGAATCCTCGTACTTGGTCTTCTCGAGAGCGTGCGCAATTGTTCCCTGTTGGTTTATTTGTAAGGGAGGTGAGTGGTGGCAAATATGGTTGTTGCGCAATTATATTGGTTCCCTTTTGCTCTTTTAGTGGCTCATTTCTTCACCTGAGTGACTCCTAGTTTGCTTGACAGGAGGGATGCTACTAAATTGCCGTCGGTGTAATTGCCGATGACCAAGTCTGGCTTCCCCTCCAATATCTCGAGGATCTTGACACAAGAATCCTGGATTAAAGGTAATTATGTATCATTCTGAGTACGTGTTTTACGTACATTTCACTCCACAATTAATGCGTTCTCAATACATATGTACCTAGCTTGGAAGGAAAGATATCCCTAGCTAGGTGACAAGACATATATACCTGGGCATATCTCTCCAGGTAAGGATAAATGTCAAACCGGGAGACCCACTGGCGAAGATCTTTGCCATCATCAGTCTTGAATGGCACACGGAGGATGCTCGAGTGCTTAGTGTTTTCAATCGGTTCAAGCTCTACATTGCACTTGGTGCCCTTTGCTTCTGGTATGAGCCTTGTTAGCTGCAAAACATGCACGAGCAGCTGTCAGATGTATCTCAATTCTCAAGTGATCCATGTTAGTTTCATGAATAAGCTAGCTAGCTAGCTAGCTAGGCCAGGTTTACCACGAGAATCTTAGGTGTGACATCCAGGCCCTGCTGCTTGATTCTTTGCAGCAGTTCCTCTTCAAGAGCTCTAACTTGGTCCAGAATGTAAACAACCTTCATGTCAAGAGAGGAAAAGGATCATCTCATTATGTTGCCTTGTTTCTCAAGCATGCATGAATAATTGTGGCTTCAGGCCGGGTTACCCCATCTACCGGTACATTCGAGATCACTATATTTACCTGGCCGCCGGTATCTGGCATCCCGAGGACCTTCTGCTGGCCGAAGTAACCATGGATGGAGAAGATGACAATGTTGAATACCGACGGTACCCTGCTGAAGAACTTGTCCATGTTGATAGGATCCGGTGCTTGGAGCACTTCAGAGAGGCAGTTGAGTGTTTCTCTGCATGTTTCTGCAGTGTCACCCCATCCTTTCTCTAATCCCCACTCCTGGAACCTGCATTTGCATTGGCGAAGTACATATCGATCGTGTAGGTCTTGTTGGTTCTATATATGTATTTATGTACGTATGTAGAAGTTTGCTTAGTTATAAATTTAATTAATCTGCCATGTACTTTTGTTCAAACTTGTGGTATGGTGTGTTCCTTTGCAGGCCGGTGACGTAAACCTCGGCGACAAGTAGTGCTGTCTGAAGCTTGTTTACGGTGTCGAGGGTGTCGTTGATCATTAGTTTCTGCAATTAATTGAAATGTTGGAGAGGATCCAATTGGCTACTGATCGAACCTTTTCTGATTAATTTGAATGATAATCGATCGATATATTCGATCTGCTCACCTGACCGCGATAGTTCAATGCGAGCAAGTAGTCAAGCAATGGCCGCTTCATGTTGTCCGGCTTGTCGCCGGCCAGCTTAGAAGACATGAATCTGGAGACGAACTGCATCCCGTTCCCTATGGACGAGGGCAGTGTCAGGTGAGGCGTCGAGAGATCCAGGGCGCCAAAATCAACTTCGAGTGAGCTGTCGTCGTGTGCCCTGACATGCATGCAAGAGACAGATAGATCATGACGAACATATATATATAGGTATATGTGGCAGGCATGCATTTGTGTGTGGTATATATATATGGTATGTACCAACCATTTGTCATCGAATAGGGTCTCTTTGCACTTGAGGTAGTCCGACGGCGTGATTTGGACGACGGACAGATCCGCAGAATGGACTCTGACGTACTCCCAGATGCCGGGATTCATCCTGACGGCAAATATGACCAAGGGAGGAAGCACCACTGCCTCTTGCGTGGAACAGATGACGTAGCCAAGGAAGCTCTCCACGAGCTTGAGCTTGTCCTTGCTGCCATCCATCGATTTCTCCAGCTCCTCCATCAGCTGCTGGTTCTTCATCAGCCTCGTGTCCTTGGAGACATACCTTCAATTTCAATCAAATTCACATATGACTTTTCCTTTCAGGTACGTACGTACTCGAGACTTTAATTGAGAGCACAAATTAAAAAGTTGACCCATGGCCATGATCTGATTGATGGATAAAGAGAAGATCGAATCGAATAGCTAGCTAGCTAGCTGCTCGATCGATCATCTGATAGCGGCCGGCCGGTGTGCGTACGTACGTACCTTTGGAAGCACCTCTTCATCTGATAGCGGCTCTGGCGCAGCGCCTCCGGCATCATGTCGGCGATGCTGTCCGACCTCCTGATGCCGCCACGGGGCATGGAGGCCATGCGCTTGAGCTTCCGACAGAAGAGGGAAAGAAAATTAATTAAAATGGTTGATCGATGAAGAAGAAGCTAGCTTGTCTAGAGCTAGGCAATGCCAAGGCTTAATTAATTGGCTGGGCCTGGGTGGGTGTCGTATCAATTTATAGAAGAAGAGATGAGATTGTAATTAATTTGCAGGGAGGGCCGGCCGGGATTGATCGATGCTTAAGGTGCATGCATATATGCTAGAATGAAATTAAGCGCGTGCATGCATGATGCATATATATATCGATCGATCCATGCCTGCCTGCCATGGGTGAGGCGAACAAGTTATGCTCAACCAAGGATCCAAGAAACATGCAAAGGCAAGGAAGGCATTAATTTCATGATCAATTTACACCACCATGTACTCGATCATTTCATTCCCATCCATGTACTACTAGCATGCACTAGCAGCCATGCCATGTAAGATTCCTTCTCGTTTGCTTGCTCTGCGTTAGCAAGTACTCTCACCTTCCTTTCTTTTGCTTTGCTTGTTGAAATCTGTCTTTTGCATGCGTTAACAAGTTCCTCAAATGTCGGTGACAAAATGACATGACGACGTCCAAGGCACTAGTACTCCAGTAGAATATACTCCTACGAAGTAGATGAATGGAATCGAAATGTGGAGGAGTTTGCGATTATTGGTCACAAATTTGCGGTTACTTTGTAATCTGTTGATGCTGTTATATATGCTAATTACTACTACAGTAGTACTATCCGAAGGTAGGCAGGCAGGTGAGTACTTTTTTTTAAAATAATACTTTTTTTATTCAAATTTCAAAAAAATACCTCCATCTCAAAAAATTGCAAAAATATACCTCTGTCACCTTTTTAAAAGACGAGAGATAAATTGAAAGGGCGATAGAGGCACAAGTCGCCCATCGAACGAGCGACTGACCGCCACGTCAATGCCGAGGCGGTTTGGATCCCCTGTCGCCAAATAAAAGGGCGATCAACGGTTCGGATCCTCCTGTCGCCTAACCAAAGGGTGATTGATCATAAATCGATCTTACGTTGGGCGACAGAGGGGGTGCGGGCCTCTGTCGCCCAACCAAGGGGCGACAGAAGGTGGCTAGTTAAGCCGCGCCGTACGTACTGTAGCCACGCCGAGTTCATTTCAACCCATCAAAAAAAAGAGAGGAGTGGGAGGGAGAGGAGAGAAAAAGGAGAAGAAGGAAAGGGGAGAGTAGCCGTGTGAGATTTGTGCAGGTAAATTTTTTTCCTATTTATTTTGTTTAGCAATAAACCATGGTAAGATAGAAAAAAATTTAGATCTAATTAAATCTAGTTATATTTTTAGAAACGTAGTTAGTTCGTAGAAATTTTAGATCTAGTTAAATTTAGAGGTGACGGTTAGATCTAGTTATATTTTTAGTAATTTAGTTGGTTTGTAGAAATACATGTACGTAGATGTTTTTAGGAATGTAGATATTTTTTATAGATAGATGTAGATAGATATGTTTTTTTAGAGTGTAGATTTTTTTACAGATAGAAGTACATATATATATATATATATATATATATTTAGGAGTGTAGATGTTTTTTAAAAATAGAAGTAGAGAGATATATATTTTTAGGAATGTAGATGTTTTTAGCACAGTTTTCAGAATCTTGCTCGTGTGTTGATAGATTTTTAGCCATTACACCTTTGTGTTACACAATTGTGTTTCAGCCTGAAATGCCAAACCGATTTCCACAATATTTGAGATCATTCAGAGTATCTATTTATGTTCTATGACAATATACATGCTAATTGAACAACCTGAAAATTTCAGGGCATAATAGTTTTTGCATCAGTAATGGGCACACTTGGTTTCCAAGTATTGTTATTTGTAGGAGTGTAGATGTTTCTAGAAATAGAAGTAGAGAGATATATATTTTTAGGAATGTAGATAGATAGATATCTTTCGTAGTGTAGATACAAATAGATCTAGATTTTTTTGAGCAAATAGATATAGTATTTTTTACGAAAAGTAATTAATTCATGGGTTAATGAATCGGTTCGCAGATATGTCAGAACGAGTTCCATTCAGAATCTATTATGGAGAAGTGTAAGGACCAAGTTGGCCTAGAGGGGGGTTGAATAGGCAACTTTAATTTTTTTTAATTATTACAAAAAACTTTTCTCAATAAAAGACAGAAACAGAAGCAATTAGTATAAAAGTTCAGAACAACACTTTTTCCAGAAAACTTTGTAAGAAAGGGAATTTTGAATGAGAAACTATAAGGGAATAATGAGCAATAAAAACAAACACAGGAGAACGCAATGATTTTCCACCGAGGTTCAGAGATCACTCCTACGTCCCCGTTAGAGCACTTCCTCAGAAGTATTGCTCCACCAAACAGCCAATCTCAATAGCTTTTGGTTTTCCACTATCTTGACTTTTTCACTACTCCAGTGAGGTGAGTCTCAACCTTTCACAGCAATGGTGGCCTTCCACAATCACTGTTGGATAGGTCGCACCAACGACTTCTCCAACCGTCTAGGAACAGCTAGTTTCAAGAGTAATAGACTATCCACAAGCCCTGTCTCTTAGTTCAGTAGCTAGATGCAAACTAGACTTAGCTTGGAGCAAGCACTCTAAATGTTTAGAATGAGTATTTGTGATTTCTGAGTTGAAGCTCAAAACTCTTTGATGGAATGAAGCTCAGGAATTCTAAAGATCAAAGAGTTGTATATGATTTGAATGATGTCAAAGATGTTCAGGATATTAAAAGATGTGAATGTGCAAAGCTCTATCTTGTTTGAGAACCCAGGCATGCTATATATATACCCTGAACAGAGATAACCGTTACACCTGCCATTTGCCCGTTGGGGGGGTTGGTAGGATAGGTGGGTTAGGTCAACTGCTACCTTTTTGCAAGAATTCTATGGTGTATGAACCATAAGTCAAACTACACACACGCCGGACCGGAAATATTAGTCCGGGGTACATAGGATTGGAAAGCATTGTTGTGCTCAGAATGACCCATTTACGCCGGACTGAAAATATTGGTCCGTCGTACACATGCATTGCTTGATTTTGATATCAGCAAGAGAATGCTTGCGCCGGACCGAAAAAGTTGGTCCGGAGTACACATGTTTTTGTTTCTTTTGAGTACCAGCAAATAACGTTTGCGCCGGACCGAAAAAGTTGGTCCGGCATACATGGGAAAACGACTGGTTTTATCAGAGTGAAACAAGTTTGCGCCGGACCGAAAAAATTGGTCCGACGTACACAAGGAATTCTGGTCTGCATCAAACTTTATATTTCTGGTTAAAATAAATTTTAACACAAACTAGAGTTACATTTAGAGTGAGAATATAACTTATGCCGGACTAATTTTAAGAAAGAATTTAGATTGGTCCGACGATCATAGTTATACTTGGTTGAACAGAAACAAGGAAGAATTCTCAACGCCGGACTGAAAAAGTCGGTCCGGCGTACATGGAGTATGCTCGGTGAAGATAATTCTCAGTGCCGGACCGAAAATATCGGTCCGGCGTACATGTTGTACGCTCGGTTAGAATTTCGAACTTAGGATGTTTGAGCGCCTGTGTAAAATGAAGTTTGGTCCAGAGAGAATTGTTTTGGTTATCAAGATAAAACTCTGGATTTTTTGAGTGAGAAATATGAAAAGTCCTATGCTCCAAGTAATCTTAGTGATTTTGCATATGAACCAAGATCATTTCTTATGTATAACCCCTCTTAATAGTACGGCGATTTTTAACTATATGACTTGAATCAACTCCCAAGCCAAAACTAGAAAAACACCTTAGCCTTGATCATCAAATCTGACTATTGTCGGTTTTCACTGAGTATTCTTTTTAGTCATCAACACCAAAACCTATATTATAAGGATAATTTATACAAATAGGGAGCCTAGATGCTCTCAAGAAGGGGTTGTCATGTATGGTTTGGAGGGTGCGGATCTGAGTAACTTTCATTATGTGGACAGAAGCTTAAGTAGAGTCGACGAGCGTATATTTTCTTCTGTGTTGAATTGGTTGTATTATACTTTTCGGATGGAACCAGAGAAGTGCCAGCTGAAGTTATTTTGCCTTTGTAGTATGCGAAATGTTCCTATTTGTTGGGAGTTAGTTGAGGTGAAGGGAACTGCATCTTGGAGGTCATATGTGAGGGGGACAGAGCAACGTGGATGGTATCGGTTGCTTTTAGTGCAAGTATATGAAAAGGGTTGTTGCCCCGCAGCAGCAGTTAGACGCCGGTGAGTGTAGTAGATGTCAAAATGAGTTAAGTTATGGTGACACCGAAATTAGGGAATATAACCATGAGCAGCATGTTCAGGAATGCAATGAGGATTTCATTTACCAGAGTGGTGAACAAGTTGAGGTTGGGGAGGATGATGAAAACACTGGACAATAAGCGCGGGGACAAGTAGACGAAGGTGAGGAAATTGAGGAAGTAATAGCACGGATGGAAGAGGAAGACCGTGAATACACCAGAACAGAAGTGGAAGACGACGATGACTCAGATGAGGAAGATGGAGGTGCGGAGCCGCTTGTGCTAGCAGATTGGAGCACACATCAATTTAATAAGCTGGTTATCAATGAAAGCAATGATACACCTTGGCAATATAGTGACAATGAGGTTAGGCCTAACAGTATGTACCCGACAAAATAGGCAGTGCAGGATGCTGTGAAAGATTGACCCTTATTAGTAAGAAGAACTTTCAGGGTTAAGAAGTCCACCCCAACTTGCTACAACGTTGTGTGCGATATCCAAGGGTGCCCCTGGAGAGTGCACGAGTACAAGCCCAAATGGGACACCCACTGGCTATAATCGAAAGTTGAACAACATAGCTGTATGACTGAGGAAACCCTGATGGCTCACAGGAACCTGTCATCTGGGTATATCGTGAATATCACGTACCCGGAGATAGTTGAGAACCTCAATTTTGAGCCCCGTGCTATTGTCCGAGCAATCAAGAACAAATATCAGTACACAATTAGCTACGGGAAGGCATGGAGGGTGAAGCAAAAGGCTTTGGAAATAAGATTTGGGAAATTTGAAGACTCCTACCATAATCTGCCCGCACTGCTCAGTTACATTCAGGGAAGAAATCCTGGTACTTATTATGATTATCACAACTGTCCGTCAAGCAAGTGGCCGACCAAGAGGCATCTAAAGAGAGTTTTCTTCACATCTGAAGCTTGCATTAGGGCTGTCGGCGTTTCGAGCACCGGCAAGTAAATTTGTAAGTCTAAGGGGCCGCACGTTCCCACTCCCTGAATGGTTAGACTCGAGAGCCCAAGGTGTATACTGGTTCGGGTCGAATGTCCCTACTCCAGTTCGTGCGGTGGTGTTGTATTACCTTTGGTGCAGATGGCTGCACAATATTTACAAGCGAGAGCTCCAAGCCCTAGCGCGAGAATGCTAATTGCCTATTCGTGAGGACTTGGTCGGAAGAGTCGCTCTCTCTCTCTCTCTCTGTCCCTCTCTGCCTCTCGTCGTCCTCCCTCAGGGGCTCCTGCCTCCCTTCATATAGTAGGGAGGGGCAGGTTACATCGAAAAACGGGAGAGGAAGAGGTGAAGCGACCTATGCTAAGAGCTTCGGTCCTTCACTCCAGTGATTGGTCATCGTCGGTCTTGCCCACGCCGGGTCGGTAGTCTCGCTGGGCAGGCGATTAGTCGTTTCATCGGAAACGGCGCACCGCTTCGGCGCTCGACGATGGTTGACGTTGCGGTCGCGTAACGCTGGTACCGCCGGGAGGAGCGTGCCTTCAGATTGTACGTGGATCGTCGATGGGATCGAAGCTTTGACTTCAGTGACCATTTATGCCATCTTGGGAAAGAGCCACCTGCTCCCGTGCGGTCACTTCGATTGTCCCCGTCCGTGGGGCACGTGGCTGCCAGCTGGCGAAGGCTTCGACACACGGCCCTTGGCGGAGGTTGCCTTGGTTTGGTCGGAGTCAGGGGATCCCGACCCGCTGCGGAGGTTGGGAGCCCTGCTTGGTCGGAGTCGGGGGATCCCGACCCGCTGCGGAGGTCGGGAGCCCCGCTTGGTCGGGGACGCCTACCCCGATCGGTCGGGAATGGGCGTCCTGTGTGGCCCCGCAGGTAGTTTGGTCGGTAGCGGGCCTGGAGTGGCCTGTTAGGCTTGAGCTATGCTTGAGGCAGCCTGCTCGTCACCCTGGGCCGTTGGGGTACCCTTGGTATGAGTATTCGTCAGTAGCCACCGAACCCCCGAGCGAGTTCGGCAGATTCGGTTGGGGGTTGAGCTTGAAAGTGAATGGCGACTGGGCCCGATTGGTCGGTCCGACCGACTAGGTCGGCTGGTTTCCGCCAGGTGTACCCCGACGCATTCGACGGCTGCCCTGGAACTTGGTCAGGGGCATTCGAACCGCCGGGGGCTTTTAATCGCTCCGTTGCGCGCGCCGCGTATGGCTTGGTGCGCCTTGCCCGCCCATCTTCTTGACTGCTTCGGGTTCTGGTGAAGGGCGCTTCGTTTTCCTACGCTTGCATTTATTCTCGAGATGTTCGATCTCCTCCGTCTAGGTATATAAGGGCGCTTCGCTCGCTTGATTGATTGACCCCTAAGCCAGAGTCCTCTTTTTCAATCCTTGAAATGGCTTCGAGGCACCCGCTAATCTTCAGCTTTGGCGATGATGTCGTGGTGGAAGAAGAAGATCCTCTGGCTGAGCTCTGGGCTAAGCGCGATCAGGCGATGGCTGAACTCAGGGAGGAGGAAGAAGCCGCGGCTCGCGATACTGCTGCCGTCGACGCGCTGCTTGAGACCGTTCCGAGGCTTAAGGTGGTAAGAGGGGCCCTCTTGGGGGCGATGGCACGAGCGCGCCGGTAGCTGCCAGTACAGCGGCGGCGAGGCCGACGCACTGGTTGCTGTCGGCGCAGTGGTGGCGGCACCGCTGGGCTCCAGGAGGTGCGTCGCCGGTAGTGAGGGCACCGACGTCGCATTGATGCCCAAGATATGATACTTGGTGCTAAAAATAGCTCCGCCATATCTTGTAGCTTTGCGTAGTTTTTTTAGCCTGCCGGGCACCTTATGTAGCATTGTAAAGCTCAAGCCTGTTGGCCTGTAATAAAATCTCATTTTTCTTTATGAATGTCTTTGCAATAGCTTGTTTCGATTATTTCCCAACTTGGCCCTCGAAAATCGGTAATCGGCAGGCGATCGCTTCTTTCTGGGTGCGAGCAGTCGGACGTGCGAACTCTTCGCGAGGTTCGGGTGTCCGAGTGCTCGTTTAGCGTCGTAGCTAGACCGTGCCTTGGTCGGCAGGGACGACCGGATGCCTCTTCGTGCTGTTCGGGTGTCCGAGTGCTCGTTTAGCGTCGTAGCTAGACCGCGCCTTGGTCGGCAGGGACGACCGGATACCTCTTCGTGAGGTTCGGGTGTCCGAGTGCTCGTTTAACGTCGTAGCTGGACCGTGCCTTGGTGGCGGGGGACGACCGGATGCCTCTTCGTGAGGTTCGGGTGTCCGAGTGCTCGTTTAACGTCGTAGCTGGACCGTGCCTTGGTCGGCAGGGACGACCGGATGCCTCTTCGTGAGGTTCGGGTGTCCGAGTGCTCGTTTAACGTCGTAGCTTGACCGCGCCTTGGTTGGCAGGGACGACTGGATGCCTCTTTGTGAGGTTCGGGTGTCCGAGTGCTCGTTTAACGTCGTAGCTCGACCGCGCCTTGGTCGGCAGGGACGACCGGATGCCTCTTCGTGAGGTTCGGGTGTCCGAGTGCTCGTTTAACGTCGTAGCTCGACCGCGCCTTGGTCGGCAGGGACGACCGGATGCCTCTTCGTGAGGTTCGGGTGTCCGAGTGCTCGCTTAACGTCGTAGCTCGACCGCGCCTTGGTCGGCAGGACGACCGGATGCCTCTTCGTGAGGCTCGGTGTCCGAGTGCTCGCTTAACGCCGTAGCCGGACCGTGCCTTGGTCGACAGGGACGACCGGATGCCTCTTCGTGAGGTTCGGGTGTCCGAGTGCTCGTTTAACGTCGTAGCTGGACCGTGCCTTGGTCGGCAGGGACGACCGGATGCCTCTTTGTGAGGTTCGGGTGTCCGAGTGCTCGTTTAACGTCGTAGCTAGACGTGGCTCATTTTACGTCGTAGTTGGATGTGGCTCGTTTTACGTCGTAGCTGGACGTGGGGCATCCATCCCGAGTCCTCGTCCGGCGAGGGTAGCTGCGAGAGGAGTGGCCGCCGTCTATCCCACACGTGTACCCCATCCGCAGGTGTGGGACCTAGAGGGGGTGAGCGACGCGCGTTTACCCGCATTGGTTCGAACGTCGTGCTCGTGGAGCTAATAACAGGTAGTCCGAGTGGGTCCTGTGAGGTCCCGCCCAAGGGGGACCCTTCCGAGCGGACGGTCCTAGAGTAGGATGTCCTGGCCCTGCCGTGGGGCGACCCATAAGAAACCTTTCTTTTCTCGATCCCATATCGGACCCTGGGTCGTCCGTCGACCCAGGGCACAGCTGGCTGTCGCCCATCGATGAGCTCCCGAGAGAGTGTGAAGTATGGTCTCGGACACGAGTAGAGGCGATTGGGTCGTCAGCCGACCCAACGTGGGGACCACTGGGGGCTCGCCTCATACCCGTCCTTTGCTCGATTACTGGGCGGCCTTATGTCCATCCGTGGAATAGGCCTTTAGAACCCACGACTCTACTGGCCTCGAGCGAGCCGCCGAGCTCTTGTTGTTCGGGCCGCAGGCCTGGCCTGGCCTCTCGACGCGCCGGGGCAACCGCCCCGCCTAAAGGCGGAGACCGAGAGGTCACAGGATGCACTGCTCGAGGCGATGTCTTTAGGGCTTCCGCAGCCTTGTCAGGATTAAAACACAGGGATAAATTGGAAATCGGGAGTTACCAGGCGCCCGGCGTAGCAGAAGAGGGTGTACGCGACGCTTCGCTCGAGGGGGTGTCTGTTCGGTTGGCGCTCGCTCGTCTTCTATAAATACGTCGCTGGGACGTTTTGGGGCAGTCACGCGCTCTTGCCTTCCTCATCTTCCAGCCTTTTGCCTAAGACAAGAAAAAGCAACAAAGAGCCTTCTCCCTTCCTCACCTTTCCGCCGTCTTTTCGCGAGGATGTCGTGGCCGGAGTGCTCTCGCCCGAGCCACCAGGCGCTCGCTTGGTGAAGAAAGGCTTTCTCCTTGCGCAAGATCTCTCTCACTGGAGGGTGCCAACGGGGGCCGCCGCCCCTTCACCGAGGGACGACGAGGTCGTAGTGCCCGCCTCGTTCTTCGAGCGTGGCTTCGGCCTGCCGCTACACCCGTTCGTCCGAGGGCTGCTCTTCCACTACAAGGCAGAGGTACATCATCTCAACCCCAACGGGGTCCTCCACATAGCCATTTTCATGACGCTTTGTGAGGCCTTCTTGGGGATTGAGCCGCACTGGGCGCTGTGGAGGTACTTTTTCCACGCAAGGCTCTGGAAGGACAAGCCAGCGGACGTCACGGCGCCCATCGGTGGCCTGGCCCTCCAGCTTCGATCCGGCCGGAGCTCGGAGTATCTCGACGTCAAGCTACCGTTGTCCAACAAGGGATGGCGTTCTGAATGGTTTTACATTCGGAACGTCGGAGACAACGCCCCGCCTTTCACCGACGAGCTTCCTATGGTGGGGAAAGAATGGACCTGGGGTGCTGACAAGAAGGAGAAGAAGAAGGTGGCCCTGATCGTGGAGCAGGTCAGGGCTCTTAAGGACCAGAGGCTCACCGGGGACGTCGTCGTGCGTGCCTTCATGGGGATGCGCGTGCAACCCCTTATGGACAGGCCGCGCCCCCTGTTCCGGTATGAGGGGGCATCCGACAAAATGAGGATGGCGGAGCCCGAGCTTGCCGCGACCGATAAGCGCCACCGTAGCGGCTGAATGGGGCGCTAACGGCAGACTTTGCGCCGCAGACGGCGACTGTGTGCTCGAGTAGAAGTAAAGACGACGCAAGGAATAAGAAAAGGACTTAGGGATAGAAACGCCTTAACTTTTCTATGTTCCACGCGTTGGGGAGGACGCGGCCATCTGTGTCCCTGAGTCGAAAGGTGCCAGGCCGAAGAACCTCTACGACGGTAAAGGGGCCTTCCCAGGGCGGCGAGAGCTTGTGCTTGTCTTTGCTGGTCTGGACCCGACGCAGGACCAGGTCGCCAGCGCTGAGGGATCGCCCTCGAACTTGGCGGCTATGGTAACACCGCAGAGCTTGTTGATACTTGTCCGATCGTAGAATGGCCACATCGCGCGCCTCGCCAAGCTGGTCGATGGCGTCTTGTTGCGAGGCGAGCCCCCGAGCCTCGTCGAAGGCTTGTAGTCTTGGGGCGCCGTATTCCAGGTCGGTTAGCAGGACAGCTTCAGCACCGAACACCATGAAGAACGGTGTAAACTCGGTCGCCCGAGTCGGTGTGGTCCGCAGGCTCCAGAGGACGGAGGGTAGCTCGGCCACCCATCGCCCCGCGAAATGCTTCAGTCGACTGAAGATCCGTGGCTTGAGTCCTTGGAGGATCATGCCGTTTGCGCGTTCGACCTGACCGTTAGTCCGCGGATGGGCCATGGCTGCCCAATCGACGCAGATGTTGAAGTCGTCGCAGAACTCGAGGAACTCCTTCCCCGTGAACTGCGTCCCGTTGTCGGTGATGATAAAGTTCGGGACTCCAAACCGAAAGACGATGTCGCGGAAGAAGGTGGCCGCTTGCACCGACGTGACGCTCACGACCGGCTTGGCCTCTATCCACTTGGTGAACTTGTCCACTGCGACGAGGAGATGAGTAAAGCCCCCGGGCACTTTCTTGAAGGGCCCGACCAGATCGAGTGTCCACACTGCAAACGGCCATGTGATGGGGATCGTCTGCAAGGCCTGAGCTGGCGATGCGTCTGCCGGGTGAAGAATTGGCATCCTTCGCAAGTGCGTACAATCTGCTCGGCGTCGGACACGGCGGTCGGCCAGTAGAAACCTTGTCGAAAGGCTTTTCCTACCAGGGACCGGGGCGCGGCATGGTGACTGCAGACTCCGCCATGGATATGACCAGCAGTTGTTTTCCTTGGTCGGCCAGGATACACTTCTGGAGGACTCCGGAGGGACTCCTTTTGTAAAGGTCTGGCCCGACCAGGACGAAAGATTTCGCCCGTCGAGCGAGGCGCCGAGCCTCGGTCGGGTTGATGAGAAGCGATCCGTCTGTCAAACGATCGATGAAGGGCTTCCTCCAGTCGAACTCAGTCGTTAGTACACTGCGGCCCGACCTGGCCGAATTTATGCTCGACCGCCCGGTGGTCGGAGCAACCGCGCTCGGCAGGTCGGGTGGCCGCTCGGCCACTGGGTTCAACTGGACGGAAGGAAGCAGAAGGTCGCAGACGAAGATCCCAGGTGGGACTGCCATCTACTGGAGGCAAGATTGGCTAGGTAATCGGCCTCACCGTTGTAGCGTCTGTAGCTATGGTAGAGCTCGAAACCTTTGAACCGCTCCTCGAGCTTGCGCACTTCTCGACAATACGCGGCCATGCGGGCGTCTCGGGGCTCCGCTGCTTTCATGACCTGGTCGACGACAAGCTTGGAGTCCCCGTGGACGTTGAGTCGATGAGCGCCGAGATCGGCAGCGATCCGGAGACCGTTGACGAGAGCCTCGTACTCGGCGACAATGTTGGTCGCATCGAAGAGCAACCTGATGGCGTATTGAAGTCTGTTCCCGAGCGGGGAAACGATGACAACTCCCGCGCCCGCGCCGCTCTTGGTGTAGCATCCATCGAAGTACATCGTCCAGTACTCGGGGTCTTCGAGCGCCGGTGGCGCCTGGGCTTCGGTCCACTCGGTGACGAAGTCGGCCAGGGCCTGTGACTTGATCGCCGTTCGAGGAACGTATGTTATGCTGTGACCACTAAGCTCGAGCGCCCACTTGGCTATCCTTCCTGAGGCGTCGCGGTTGTGGACGATCTCGCCGAGCGGCGACGTGGTCACCACGGTGATGGCGTGCTGGTCGAAGTAATGGACGAGCTTTCTTTTGGCGATGAGCACTGCGTAGAGCAGCTTCTGCACCTACGGGTACCGAACCTTGGACTCGAAAAACACCTCGCTGATGAAGTAGACTGGCCGTTGTACCTTGAGTTCGTGGCCCTCTTCCGCTCGTTCCACCACAAGGGCCGCACTGACGACTTGGGCAGTGGCGGCGATGTAGAGGAGCAGCGGTTCACCTGGTGCCGGGGCAACCAGGACCGGAGGTGAGGACAAGAAGGCCTTCAAGTGGGTGAGGGCCTCCTGAGCCTCCTGGGTCCAGCTGAAGCGGTCGGATTTCTTAAGCAGCCTGTAGAGCGGCATTCCGCGCTCGCCAAGGCGAGACACGAAACGGCTTAAGGCTGCAAGGTATCCAGTTAGCCTCTGGATCCCTTTGAGGTTGCCAACCAGGCCCATCCTTACGATCGCCGAGATCTTCTCCTGATTGGCCTCGATGCCACGCTCGGAGACGATGAAGCCGAGGAGCTTCCCCTTGGGGACCCCGAAGACACACTTCTCGGGGTTGAGCTTTATGCGAAACCGCTGGAGGTTCGCGAAGGTCTCCCCTAGGTCGGTGATGAGGTCGTCGGCCTTCCTGGTCTTCACGACGATGTCGTCGACGTACGCCTCAATGTTGCGGCCGATCTGGTCGTTAAAGCACGTTTGCATACATCGCTGGTATGTAGCTCCCGCGTTTTTTAGTCCGAATGGCATTGTTATGTAGCAGAACGAGCCAAACGGAGTGATGAAAGCGGTCGCGAGCTGGTCGGACTCCTTCAGCACTATTTGGTGATAGCCCGAGTAGGCATCCAGAAAGGAAAGGGACTCACACCCCGCGGTGGAGTCGATGACTTGGTCGATGCGGGGCAAGGGGAACGGGTCCTTGGGACACACCTTGTTGAGACTCGTATAATCAATGCACATTCTCCATTGCCCACTCTTCTTTTTACAAGTACAGGGTTGGCGAGCTACTCGGGGTGGCGCACCTCTTTTACAAACCCTACAGCCAAAAGCTTGGCAATCTCCTCCCCTATGATCCTGCGCTTCTCCTCGTCGAAGCGGCGCAGGCGTTGGGCGACCGGCTTTGAGCCTGGTCGGATGCTCAAGGAGTGCTCGAAGACTTTCCTGGGAATTCCCGGCATGTCGGAGGACTTCCATGCAAAGACATCGCTGTTGGCGCGGAGGAAGTCAACGAGCGCGCTTTCCTATTTAGCGGGGAGCGTGGCTCCGACCCGTACGGTCTTGGTCTGATCCCCGGGATCGATCGCAACCTTCTTTGTGTCCTCAGCGGACTTGAAGGATCCCGCCCCCGACTTGCTAGACTCAGGGGCGGACTCGGAGGCCTCTCTCCGAAGGTTGACGAGCTCGGCGAACGCGATGACCGCCGACGCTAGCTCGCAACTGCTTCGCTCGCAGTTGTAAGCGAGCTGGAAGGACGAAGCCACGGTGATGACTCCCCGCGGCCCGGGCATCTTCAACTTCAGATAGGTGTAGCTGGGGACCGCCATGAACTTGGCGTAGCATGGCCTCCCCAGGATAGCATGGTAGGAGCCGGGGAAATCCACGACCTCAAAAGTGAGGGTCTCGGTGCGGAAATTTTCCGGTCCTCCAAAGGTAACGGGTAGGTCGACCTGCCCGAGCGGGTGGGCCTGCTGGCCAGGGATGACGTCGTGGAAAGGCGTCTTGCTCGGTCGGAGACTCGAGCGGGGGACCCCCATGGCGTCAAGCGTCTCAACATAGAGGATGTTGAGGCCGCTGCCACCGTCCATTTGCACCTTCGTGAGGCGCTTCTTCCCCACAATGGGATCGACCACAAGCGGGTACCTCCCAGGCTGCGGGACGTGGTCGGGGTGGTCAGTCCGATCGAAGGTGATCGGGGACTCCGACCACCGAACATATTGAGGGACGGCTGGCGTGACGGTGTGGACCTCGCGGTAGGCGAGCTTGAGCCGACGCTTGTCGGCGTAGCATGCCGATCCACCAAAGATCATGAGGCAGTCGTCGGGTTCTGGGAACTCGTCGTCCGCCATCTTCTCCGCGACCCTTGGGGCCGGGGCTGGCTTCTTTCCTTTGGCCCGCGGCATCGTGAGGGCGCCGGAGAGGAAACGCCTCAGGACTTCGCAGTCCCGGTACTTGTGTTTGACGGGAAACCCGTGGTTTGGGCACGGGCTGTCCATCAACTTTTCGAAGTAGTCGGGCGCGACGGTCGGTCGCACCTGCTACTTGGCAGGGCGGTCGACAACTGCGACCACTTGGGCCTCGCGGACCTGTTTTCCATGTCGCTTCCGCTTGTCGGATCGGTCGGAAGGGGACCCGGCTCGGGCGCCGATCTCTTGTTGGGCCTTTCCTCCTTCGAAGTTGGCCCCCACAGCCTCCTCGCCGGAGGCGTGGTTGATGGCGATATCCAGAAGCCCCTTGATGGTTCTGGGCTTGACACAGCCCAGTTTGTGCACCAAGGCCTTGCAGGAGGTGCCGTAGATGAATGCCCCCACGACATCGGCGTCGGAGATGTCGGGGAGCTCGTTGCATTGGCGGGAGAAGCGCCGGATGTAATCCCGAGAGTTTCTCCGGCTGTCGCTTGCGCTCTTCAGTCCCGTGAGTTCCTGTGGCGCTTGTAGGTGCCATGGAAGTTACCGACGAAGAGGGTCTTCAAGTCAGCCCAGTTCCTGATGGTCTTTGCGGGCAAGTACTCGAGCCAAGCTCGAGCCAAGTTCGCAAGGTAGATAGGGAGGTATTGGATGACAAAGAGGTCATCCATTGCTCTCCGCCCGCAAGACGCGAGCCAGAGTCCTCAAGCCATACGCGGGGTTTGTGGCCCGGTGTATTTGGCAATGTTGGTCGGTGCCTCGACCGCAGGAAATCCGCACGGCGAATCCTCGCGAAGGCCCGTGGTCCCGACCATCGGGGCTTGGGCTTCGGTGGTGATGGCGTCCGCTGTCCACAACACGCGAGTGGGCGGCTTCATCCGCCGCTTTTCTTCGCGCCTCGAGGGTGGCGCAGACGTCGAGTCGTCTCCGGCTACCGCGCACTGTGGTGCGCGAGGCTCGGGTTGTTCGTGGTGCGCCGCTACCTTTGCCGCCCACCGGCCCGAGCAATGGCAGACGGCCCGGCGGCCGAGGTGGCACCGAGTGGTAGGAGCGAGGCTCGTGATGTGCCGCAGACGGCCGCGACGCCCACCGACCCGAAGGTTCTGGTACGTAGCTTTGGCCTGCGGGTCAGTCGGCTCGGCAGCCTCGAGCAAAGATCGCACCGCAGCCCACGCTCGCTTGCGTGGGGAAGAAGCCAAGGCCATCGATTCCTCCACCAGCTTGTGGCGCACCTGATGCGTGCGCCCGCGCGCGCCGCCAAGTAACAGTGGGGGCTCGGGCTCATGCTGCTCCAGGTCGGCCTAGAGCTTATCGAGCTCGGCCCTTCGATCCTCTAGCTCTTCGCTACCGCCGTTGAAGCTCGGTGGCGAGCTTGAGCGCGCTCAGCGTGCTCGCAGTATTCCTCCTCCCGCGCCTTAGTGCGCCGGATGGGGCCCCGTAGTCGCGGGGTTGCGGCTGTCGACCGTGTTCGCCATGTTGCACTCGCGAGAGCCGCTGCTGGGTAGGGTGCTCGTGTCTGAGCTGGAGTCGTGGCCGGAAGAATCTTCCAAGAGCTCAGGACGAGGCCGCATGTAACCGCCATTGCCACAAGGTGTGAGCTCGCGGGGTGACATGGTCACCTGCCCGAGCCCACGGGAGCTATTGCTAGAAGTGGCGAGGTGCTCCTCGGGTTCCGGCTTCGGGGCCTGTAGGGGTACCCCAAGCCGGAGTTTGGCGAGGTCGTCGGAGACGGCGCTCAGGCTCCCGACGGGCGCCTGGTCTCCGGAGACGGCCGGGATAAGCACGAGCCCTCCCGCCAAGTGGCGCGGTCGAGGAGCCGGTGGATCCGGCTTCCGACGCAGCCGTGCTGCCGCGGTGAAGAATGCCATCAGGGAGGCAAACGGGAGTCCGGAGACGTTGACGGAGACGCGCAAAGGCCCCTACCTGGCGCGCCAACTGTCGGCGTTTCGAGCACCGGCAAGTAAATTTGTAAGTCTAAGGGGCCGCGCGTTCCCACTCCCTGAATGGTTAGACTCGAGAGCCCAAGGTGTATACTGGTTCGGGCCGAATGTCCCTACTCCAGTTCGTGCGGTGGTGTTGTATTGCCTTTGGTGCAGATGGCTGCACAATGTTTACAAGCGAGAGCTCCAAGCCCTAGCGCGAGAATGCTAATTGCCTATTCGTGAGGACTTGGTCGGAAGAGTCGCTCTCTCTCTCTGTCCCTCTCTGCCTCTCGTCGTCCTCCTCGTCGTCCTCCCTCAGGGGCTCCTGCCTCCCTTCATATAGTAGGGAGGGGCAGGTTACATCAAAAAACGGGAGAGGAAGAGGTGAAGCGACCTATGCTAAGAGCTCCGGTCCTTCGCTCCAGTGATTGGTCATCGTCGGTCTTGCCCACGCCGGGTCGGTAGTCTCATTGGCGAGGCGATTAGTCGTTTCATCGGAAATGGCGACCGCTTTCAGGCGCCGACGATGGTTGACGTTGCAGTGCGTAACGTTGGTACTGCTTCGGGAGGGAGCGTGCCTTCGTATTGTACGTGACTGGTCGATGGGACTAGAAGCTTTGACTTCAGCAGCCATTTATGCCATCTTGGGAAAGAGCCACCTGCTCCCGTGCGGTCACTTCGATTGTCCCCGTCCGTGGGGCACGTGGCTGCCAGCTGGCGAAGGCTTCGACACGCGGCCCTTGGCAGAGGTTGCCTTGGTTTGGTCAGAGTCGGGGGATCCCGACTCGCTGCAGAGGTCAGGAGCCCTGCTTGATCGGAGTCGGGGGATCCCGACCCGCTGCGGAGGTCGGGAGCCCCGCTTGGTCGGGGACGTTTACCCCGATCGGTCGGGAATGGGCGTCCTGTGTGGCCCCACAGGTACTTTGGTCGGTAGCGGGTCTGGAGCGGCCTGTTAGGCTTGAGCTATGCTTGAGGCAGCCTGCTCGTCACCCTGGGCCGTTGGGGTACCCCTGGTATGAGTATTCGTCAAGGGCGTTCTACCACTACCGTCCATTGTTGTGTGTGTACGGCATATTCTTGATCGGGAAATACAAATGGCAAAGAATGACAGCTGTGGGTGTTGATGGAAACAACCAGATTTTACCTCTTGCTTTCGCCTTTGTGGAAAGCGAGAACTATGAGAGTTGGCTGTGGTTCCTACGGAACTTGAAGATCGAGGTGGTGAAAACTCGTCAAGATGTGTGCATACTGCATGACAGACATACTGGTCTGTTTAGTGCTATCAAACGGTTGCAAACAAGGAAAGAGGAGCCATTTCCATGGCCTGACTTGCAGAGTCAATGGTGCATGAGGTATTTGGGTGCAAACTTTTATAAACAATTCAAGAATAAGGAATTGATGAACATGTTCAAGAGACTATGTAAACAGAACCAAGACAATAAGTTTCGTACTGCATGGAAGAATCTTGATGAGCTAACAAGAAAACACAAAGAAGAGCAGATGAACAAGGCTAATAGCAGTGAAACAC
Source organism: Otatea glauca (assembly GCA_036346275.1). Taxonomy (NCBI): domain Eukaryota; kingdom Viridiplantae; phylum Streptophyta; class Magnoliopsida; order Poales; family Poaceae; genus Otatea; species Otatea glauca. The sequence continues at coordinate 56,433,835 of CM070714.1, read as the reverse complement.
AGGAGCAGACGGAGCCTCTATTCCCTCTGCCAACGTAAGATGAGGCGACGAATCGTCATCGAAAGCAACACATGACTGCCTTTTCAGTCTGACTTGACTACACACTCTGATGTTTTGCTATCCCTCTGCACGTTTGAATCATACCTTCCAACACTTAGTCCATACACCACCCCTTCGAGTATATAAAAGACCAAACCGCAGGCACACATACACAGCTCCCACTCACACTTCACCATGGCTGGATCCTCTAGCAGAGTATTCTCGTAGACATCTGATATGAGGATCGTAGCCCTTCATTACACATTGAAGGTTACGCGTAATGGGAAGGATGATCCGTTCGAGGAGGAGAATCTAAGTAAAGTGGTGTCCAAATTGCAAGAGTGGCGTCCAACATTACTGAGGCATAACGTGACAACCTCTGGCCAGAACCTTGTGACATACGACGACCTCAAGGTGCACTTGCAAGGGTGGCGTCAAAAGTATTTCAGGGTGTGCGAACTAGCCAACCACCCTTCTACTACAGGTTTCTCTACGAGATTTCGTAAGGTATTGATGCTGCCCCATCAGTATGCAAAGCATATTGAGGTTAGTTATTTCCTATTTGTTCACCCTACTAATATTTTTAGCATTATCTATAAGTTCACTAATTTGTACGCTCGTCTTATGTGTTAGTCATTCCTGGAGGATAAAGATTTGCTGAACAAGGATATCCCAGAATTCACGGCGATGTATATGCTCTTCGGTGGGGCTGTCATGCCTGATTCGCGCAGAAGACGCAGAAGAGGATCTAACTGGAGGGTAGAGGTTCACCCAGAACTGATGCAACAGCAAGTTCAAGAGGACGTTCAACCACCACCGAAGGGGGTTGCTCCTAACTATGACGATGACGATGATGATGACGATGACGATTTCATTTCGCCTAGACCTCGACGCTCAAGCACTACCACAACAGGCTGCTTAAGCACTATTATAACACATCGTTCAAGCAACAATGCAAGAGGACGTTCAACCAACACTGAAGGAGGGGTACCTCCTAACCGTACAGATGACGATGATGATGACGATTTCATGCCACCTAGGCCATGAACCTTGCGTCCTCGGAGTCCTCTGAATCCTGATGATGATATTACATTAAGCCCTATCAGGTATCCAAACGTAGTACCCTGTCAGCAACCAATAGATAACTATCATCCATTTGACCATGCCCTATTCCGACAACCATGGCTATAGAATATATGGTTTTATGACTTAGTCCTTCACAAGAGGCATGTACCTATGGAATATATTGTGTCCCAGTTTTATGAATTCTCTAAGGCATATATGTACCTATGTTCTATCCCAGTTTTATGAATTACCTAAGGCATGTACCTATGTTGTATTTTACTATGATTTTTCATCAAATTTGGAAATTTATTGCACACCAAAAGAGAATGAGGAACAACGAAATTTGATTTTTTTTGTCAAAATAATTAACTGATAAATAATTTTGTAAAATACTACATGAATTATGACCAACAAATATGAATTTTTCATAAAATTGTAGCAACCGTCAAAATAACACTGACTATTAATAACTAATGCTCACAGGTTACAACGAATTTTCTAATAAAATCAGTGCAAAATACTTCCTCATAAATTAAATTTCCTCCCAAATTTTTTTCATGATTATTCCTAATTTATTTGGGCACAGTCAGTCGCCAGATAGTGGGGCGATTTATTGCAATCGCCCGATGGTGAGGCAACTGATTCCAATCGCCCGATGGTGGAGTGACTTATTCTAGTCGCTCGATGGTGGGGCGATTTATTCCAGTCGTCTGATGGTGGGGCGACTGAGTCGCCACATCAGCGCTGACTCAGCTCTTCACCCAACTATATGGTAGGTAAATTTTTGTAATTTTTTGAGATAGAAGTATATTTTTACAATTTAAATAAAAAAATGTATTATTTTAAAAAAATTCGGCAGGTGTGCGGTTGGTCAATGGTCAATGTACAGTATATTCTATCCATGAGAGGCGATGAGAACCGGAATTTGTTTTAGTTCTGCGTCTCTCTCTGTATACACACGCGCGTGTATGTATATATACATGTATATAGGCAACATATCAAGTGAAAACCTCTTTACCGTAAAAACTCCGTAAAACTCATGTGTACAAATTTTAAAAAATTCTCAAAAAATCACATACGTAGGGTAGGTGAGCTTCTACAATCATACAAAAATTTGAAGACCAAACTCATTCGCATTTGGAAGATATGAAAAAGACAAACAACGAAATAAATAGTGTTAAAGGAGTAAAAAAATCACTATTCAACCCGAACATAGCTAAAATAGGAATAAAATTACATAAAACTAGTAGTTGGATTTGTATATCAAATCTAATCTAAAACTAATATCTAGAATTAAATAAAAATAATGACTTAGATTAGAAGAAAGAATCCATATAGAGTACAAATACAAAATAACAGAAATTTGGATATTTAACTTTTATACGAACTCCAAATTAAAACATGTACATAGTTGAAACTCAAAATAAAAATTAGTAGTTGGATTTGTATACGAATTCTAATATAAAATTGATATACAAAATTAAATAAAAATTAACATAAATTTGGAAGAAACAACAAAAGGAAATTAGCCATTTGATTTTAACTCTAAATTAAAACCTAAAATTCGAAATTAACTAAAAAATAAAAAATATAACAGAATATAAAATAAAAGTAAATTAGTGATTGTTTTTATATTCCATAATAAGTGAAAAATATAAAAAATTGTATTTAAAATTAAAATTCCAGAAATATGCTACTTTGAGAAAAAATAAAATAAGGTAAGGAATTTGATTTGTATATATATAAATTATTAACTATTATATAATAAAAGTGACGAATACTTATAACAGGGGTACCCAACGGCCCGGAGTGACGAGCAGGCTGCCTCAAGCATAGCTCGAGCCTAACAAGGCCGCACCAGACCCGCTACCGATCAAAGTACCTACGGGGCCACACAGGACGCCCATGCCCGACCGATCGGGGTAGGCATCCCCGACCAAGCAGGGCTCCCGACCTCCGCAGGGGACGGATCCCCGACCACCAGCAGGCTCCCAACCTCCGCAGCCGGCCTGGATCCCGACCGACCAGCAGGCTCCCGACCTCCGCAGCAGGCCGGATCCCCGACCGATCAAACCAAGGCAACCTCCGCCGAGGGCGCGTGTCGGCCTCCATCGCCCACGACCACGCGTGCCTCACGGACGGGTCAATCAAGGATCACGACGAGCAGTGGCCCTTCCCAAGATGGTTTAATGGCTCACGAAGTCAAGCTTCCATCCCATCGACTACCACGCACGACACTAAAGCACGCTCCTTCCCGAGGCAAGACCAACGTTATACACAAAGAATGTCAACACTCGTCAGCTCACGTAATGCGTGCGCCATTTCCCAACGAAGCAGCTAACCGCTCTGCCCAACAAGACTACCAACCCAGCGTGGGCAAGATGAGCGGTGACCAGTCGACAGAACGAAGGACCGAAGCTCTTAGCATAGGTCACCTCGCCTTTCCCCAACTCTCGATGTAACCTGCCCCTTCCTACTGTATAAAGGAGGCAGGAACCCCCGGGGAAGGGGGACGACACACACGCACAGGCAATCAGCATTCTTGCGCTAAGGCTCTCAACTCGCGCTTGTAAACATTGTGTAGCCATCCGCACTAAAGGCAATACAATACCACCGCACGAACTGGAGTAGGGACTTTCGACCCGAACCAGTATACACCTTGGGCTTCTGAGTCTAACCATTCAGGGAGAGGGAACGCGCGGCCCCTTAGACTTACAAATTTACTTGCCGGTGCTCGAAACGCCGACAAAAAGTCTATACATATTTTTTACATTCGCTAAGAAAATATAAAATAAGCTAAAAATTGTAAAAAAGAAACTATTCTAACTCTATTTGGTAGACCTTCACGGAATGAAGAGATTAAAAGAGTGATAAATCAACATTTGTTCACTTGGCTATACCGATATAAATAGAAGATGTTATGTTATCCTACATTTTCTCTTTTACTATGCAAGTATTTGGAGAAGAAAGTTTAGATCACATATGACAAGTATTGCGAAACGGAGTGAATATATTTTCTCTTATAGTATATAATATCAAAATATCACAAATGGAGTTTTGCAACGATCTATTATCCAAAAAGGAAAGTCATATGTGTATTGCTAAGCCATTTAAACATACTTTAAGGATGACGCACGTGCAAGTGCGAGGACCATCTTGCTAGTTGTACACAATAAATCATATAATGGTGTTTTATACTGTTTTTATGATCGACTCTTCACGAAGAGACAACTATAGTCTCTCTTTCTTCTATATTAATAAAAATCTTATGTGACAAAATATACAGATAACCGACGCCACCCACCGGTGTATTAGCCCGAGGAGTGCAGCTAGTGGGACTGTATGCTGCACCAGTCTGTGGAGGTTTCAAAAACAGCCTTACTCTGTTTGGCCGCCAGTCTGAAGAAAGGTCGAAATCTTGGCCAACGGTTACCTCGTCCCCGTCGCAGCCGCAGCAATTCAAACCAAACCCTCCTCCTCGGCTTGGTTGGTGCTCTCTACTTTTGGGATGGGATCCATGGCCGCGCGGGAGGACAAGGACCTCGCGCTTCCTGGGGGCGCCGAGGACTACGTGCGCGACTCCATCGAGAGCTCGCTCGGCCTCCCCGTCTCCGACCGCTCCCTCCGCCTCAAGCTGCTCGCCTCCGAGGACCACCGCTGCCGCCTCCAGGACCACATCTTCTCCCTAGAGGAGGACCTCCGCGCAGCTGCACGCCGCATCGACCTAGTCAAGGTCCTCCCTTTCCCTAATCCCCTGATCCCCTCCCCTTATTTTGCTCAACTACTCATTTCTTATAGATCCTGATCCCGATTCCTCCATGCTTGGATCTCCTTCAATGACTGACCGACTCGATCCCCCTCCCCTCCCAGGCGGAGTCCACCATGAACGCCGCCGGCCTGCGCCGCTGCGTCGAGGAGAAGGAGGCCATGGCCACCGCCTACAACGAGCTCTCCACCCACTCGGCCAAGCTCGAGAGGGAGTGCTCCCTCTACGAGCGCGACCTCGAGCGCGCCATGGAGTCGTGCGACGACCTCGCCAGGGAGAACGACGAACTACGCGCACTCCTCAACGACAACGCCGACGTCAGTATCCCTCGCTTCTTCTCTTCCTCTCCTCTTTTTTTGTTTTTTGTTTACTACACGGTACTTTCCACAGTAATAGAGAACCAATAGTATATACTCCATCAACAGAAAGAGAAGAACGATTCGCCCCCAAATAGTTGATCCGTTGATCGTGATTGTGCCACATTAATTACCATTTGCCACATTGATAGGTTCCATAAGTTACTCCTTAATTATTCGGATTTGGGGTTCAATAGATAATGCGTATCAGGTTAACTCTTTTTGATGGATAGCATTGCGGTATACTGCTTTGCCATGTTGTCAGTGTACTAATCTGGTTAATTGCCTTTTGCGCTTGTTTTTTCCATGAATGTTGGGTGGGTACGCTTAGATTGAATTAAAGTATATTGCAATGCAAGAAACTTGTATCGGCTATTTTGCTGTCCATCTTTTTTTCCCTGGTGTCTACCATGGATGCAATTCTTTAAAGTACGTTAAAAGCGGCCATTTTGCGTGAGTTGAAGCATACTGAAACGCAAGAAACTGTACGAGCCATTATACGCTTTAATCAGTTGTGCCTATCTGGTTTTTGCTTCCACAATCCTTAAAAGCATGTATACCCTCATAGTAGATTAGTAATGTGATTCAGCAACCTTCAGATCACCCCCTTCCCTTTTATATCCCAAACTCGACATTTGATCAACATCTGTTGGATATTCTCTGTTCTAAAGGCATATGTAGGGCTGTGGAAATGTTCAACATTTGTTGAGTATTCTGCTTGCTAGAAGCTTTTTTTTCCTGTTCTACTTACATAGTTCAAAGATCTAAGCTCGTGTGCTTAGTGTTAAGAAATACCAAGGCATTGGTTGTCCACCTATTTTATGTGGTCCTGTTTAATCTGATTCTGATCCTCCAACATTCATCTGACTTGTGTAAATCTTAATGAGCAGCTTACTGCATTAACTGATCAAGTGCAAGCTCTACAGAAGGACAAGGAGAACCTAAGGATCAATCTCAATAAAGCAGAGGAGGAGGTAAGATATTGAAGCACACTTGTCCTTGCAACTGTGTTTTCTACCTGTAACCTATCGTCTTCTTAGTGAACATCAACTTGTGCAGCATGACTACAGTCCTGATTGTTAGAAATTTCTTGCTTGTTGCATTCAAGGTCAAGCTGCTATTCGAGGAAAACAGAATTCTTGACGAAGAGAACAAAAGACTGCTGAGTTTGTTGGAGAAAGAGCGACAACACCGGTCTGAAAGAAGGCATTCTGCCAGTACCTCAACCAAGGTATAATTGCAACCTTAAAGCTTCAATGTTTGCTGATTGTATTACACACCAACTCTCTCGTTGAATACCTTGATCAGTAGGGTGATGCAATGTTGTCGTCATTTGGTTGCAGCATAAGCGCAAATCATCAAGTTTGAAGGATACGAGCCCTGTGAATCGGGCAATCGATTTCAACAGTGCAGATTCATCAAGGCATCCATTGTCACCCTTGCCGCCCAACTCTCCAGACTACAGGGTGCACAAGAAATGAAAGGGACCGTTCTGACATTTACTTGTAAACTATCCTATCCATGTATCCATGCTCAGCATCATGTGAGGGTTGCAGTGTGCTGCTGATATGATCCCCTACTAACTTGTTGGGTTCTTGCAGGTAGAACCTAAAGCATGCATTGCAGCCTGAATCCTTCCCCAACCTTATTTTTTTTCTTTTGGTTATTGGTTTTGGTAGTTGTCATCATCCTTTGATCAGAAACTTATATTACTTTCCTGACGGTAGCTGTTCTCCCTTAAAATCTGGTGAACTCACTGCTTGCTTGCTTCGTGCATGTGATACACATGTAACAGGTTGTTATGGAAACGCTAATTTGATCCTGTATCCTGGTTACCTGTGACATGTTCGGATGCATTTTGGTGTTGTCTCGGCCGTAGATATTGCAGTTTATGTAGACTCACTATAGAGCCATACAGGAAGGGAAAACTTGCATCAACCGGGTTGATGCAAGTGCAACATGTACTAGTATTTGCTGCAATGCAAGCACACGGTTTCTTCATCCTTTGATTATTACCTTGTCCATCTCTGGAAACATGCCTGGCCTGCAATTATCACTTGAATGATCTATTCCTGTAACCAGATGTGTATGTCGTTTTAGCTAGCTCTTTGTTTTCGAGTGTCAAAATAATGCTTGTTGTGTTGTGTCAATTATAATTAAATTAATTTGCTAGCCCTAGAAGAATTTAAAAATTAATGAGCTTGAGATGATACCAAAATGAATTTGAGTTTGTTGCTAGCTAGTATAGTACTGAAGACTCTGAGAATAGATAACGCATGCAGTGTCTGAACTGAAGTAGTGAAGTACTGAAGACTCTGAAAATGTGCGAGAGAAGAGAGAGCAAGCCACTGAAGTGAACTGAAGTGAAGTGAAGTGCACGAATCTTGGCAGGCACAAAGCTCCAATTCCAACCCCAACTCCACTCAGTCCAAACGCTCTCCTCTTCTCCGCTTCCGATCAGAGCCTCTAGGGTTAGGGTTAGGGTTAGGGTTAGGGTTTCCATCTATTCTCCCTCCATGGACGCCGCCGCCCACAACCGCAAGCGCCTGCACGAAGACGCCGCCGCCGGTGAGGTCGACCTCTCGGCCCTCGAGGCTTCCGATGCCCTCGAGGTGCTCGACCTCCGGGCGGCGAAGCGCCTGCTGCTGGGCTTCGAGCGCCGCCTGCGCGACAACCTCGAGGCGCGCATGAAGCACCCCGACGACCCCGCCCGCTTTGCCGACTCCGAGATCGCCCTCCACGCCGAGACCGACCGCCTCCGCCTCCTCGCCGGCGCCCCCGAACTCTTCCCCGACCTCGTCCCCCTCGGCCTCGCCTCCTCCCTCTCCTCCCTCCTCACCCACGACAACGCCGACCTCGCCGCCGCCGCCGCCTCCCTCCTTGCCGACCTCACCGACTCTGACGACCCCTCCGACCTCGCCGGGGTCCAGTCCCTCGCCGACGCGCTCGTCGATGCCAACGCCCTCGACCTCCTCGTCCACAACCTCTCCCGCTTCTCCGAGGCCGACCCCGACGAGGCCGAGGCCGTCCACCACACCCTCGCCGTCCTCGAGAACCTCCTCGACCTCCGCCCCCACCTCGCCGACCTCGTCTGCGACCGCACCAAGCTTCTCCGCTGGCTCCTCGCTCGCCTCAAGGCCCGCGAGTTCGACGCCAACAAGCAGTACGCCTCCGAGATCCTCGCCATCCTCCTCCAGAACAGCCCTGCCAACCAGAAGCGCCTGGGCCAGATGAACGGGGTCGACGGCCTGCTGCAGGCCGTTGCCATGTACAAGTCCAGGGACCCAAAGACCTCCGACGAGGAGGAGATGCTCGAGAACCTGTTCGACTGCCTCTGCTGCGTGCTGATGCCGATGGAGAACAAGGAGAGGTTTGTCAAGGCCGAGGGCGTGGAGCTCATGATCATCATCATGAAGCAGAAGAAGTTGGCGTACAGCTCTGCCATCCGGACACTGGATTTTGCCATGACGAGGTTCCCACCTGCTTGCGAGCGGTTTGTTGATGTGCTCGGCCTTAAGACTGCTTTTGCGGCGTTCATGGGTAAGGCAAGTGATCGCTTCTCCTTTCCTCTCTTCTCTCTTCTAATATGTCACAATGTATTTAGTATTGATTTATGTTGTGCTGCAGTACTTTGTAAGAGAACAAAATTTGTCACAATTCCTGCAAGTTCATATGCTCATGGACAGCCATTAGGCCCATTACAGTTTTCATTGCTATTGCAGAGCTGGAATTGGATGGAAATGATTGCAAGTTCCTGTATAAGATGAACTGACATTTCAATTGTCAATCAAGATTATATGGAAATCGTATATATTGTTGATTTAGGTAAACTTGAAAGGATTAGAAAATATTTGTTGTGCTCAAAATCCAATAGCGGCTGGTTGTGTCCTGATTTTCCATACCACATAATGAGACTTCCTGTTTGCCTTTCAGTTATATGAAACAACCTATTAGTTGAGTTTTCTGGCTGGCATTTTATGATTTGATCAAATTTATCTTGCTTCATGGTCTTCCCTTTTGTTGTATAAATCTGCCATGGTAACATACACTGTGTTTCATGGTTCAATGGAAATTATGAGGTGGTAGAATTAGAGAAAAGATTGATATGGAAATTGACTGATAAGGCAGTAGGTGACGTTGGAGTTTCTCTGTTTCAAAAATACTTTAACTCAAGCTGGCCCCTATTACAAAACAGCTCGCCCATTTCCATTTGTAACTTATGTTGTTTTCTGAGATACTTGTAAGCATGTTAAAATTCTTCCGGGATATGGTTTTTCAGATTCCTGTGAACAAGAAAAACAAAAAAGAGAGTTATCAGGAGGAGCTAGAAGAACGCGTCATTTCACTTATTGCTTCATTGTTTGGTAAGCAGGCAAGTCTATTCCGAGTCTCCGACATCAATTTTATATTATTGTTCTGGATGTACGAATGTGTATTTCCTTAACATGAGAAGTCTTCATCTACTTTTCTTCTGTATATGAAACTTCAGCTGAGAATTGGCGAAAATATATTTATTTCTATGTGGGCCACACAGTTGTCTGTTAAACTAATTTCCTAGGGGTAACTGAGTATGCAACCTTATCTTTTTAGACACTTGATTAGAAAATTCGCTTTAATTACATTACTCATTTAATCCTAAATTCTAGCATGTGAGAATTTCAAATTTAATTGTATACTTGGACAACTGAAATTCTGCTATGTAAATAATCTAACAATACTTCTGGGAAGATTGTGGTCGCACTTGACAATTCGGTTATTTCTCAAACTGACTGCTAGTATTTCACATTCTGTTTGCATCTAAATTGTATAAGACCAACCCATAATCTGTTTCAGCCAATTCAATGCCCCTCTGTCTCAAACCATCTGCTTTATTTTTGTGATTTAATTATTTCACTCTACGGTGAGTTCTGCTTGCTGAATATGATAATGATGATGTCTTTTACATTTAAGGATGCTTTTATTCCCCTTCTATGATGTAGATAGGTTTGTTGATGCAACAGATGTTACCAGTGAGCAAATAGCTGAGCATTCAAAGTCGTGACATTAGGATATGTACGACGATGTTCTGACTAATGTCAGAACATGTGATAGCTATACCAGTGACTTTCTTAATAAGATAGGACTACATCAAGGGTTAGCATTGAGCCCCTATATCTTTGCCCTAGTGATGGATGAAGTCCCGCACGACATACAAGGAGAGATTCCTTAGTGTATGTTTTTTGTTGATGATGTGGTTCTATGAGAGTAGGGTAGGTGTTGATAGAAAACTTGAATTTCAGCGGAAGATTTTAGAATCAAAGGGTTTTAGACTTAGTAGGACTAAAACTGAGTTTATGAGGTGTGTTTTCAGTGTTGTTATGTCAGGTGATGGAGATGTTAGTTTGGATGAAAAAGTAATGCTTAGGAAGGAAACTTTTCAATATTTGGGATCGATGCTACATAGTGACGATGAGATTGGTGAAGATGTGAGCCAATGGATATGAGCATGGTGGTTGAAATGGCGCCAAACATCGGGTGTCCCTTGTGATAGAAAAGTCCCTCAAAAGTTAAAAGGTTAAGTTCTACAGGACGGTGATTAGACCTGCGATGTTGTATGGAGCGGAATGTTGGGTGACAAAAAGACAACATGCACAGAATATGAGTGTAGCAGAGATGCGGATGTTGTGGTGGATATGTGGTCATACAAGGCGAGATCGAATCCGCAATGATGATATACGTGATAGGGTTAGGGTAGCATCAATTAAAGAAAAGCTTGTCCAAAATCATCTAAGATGGTTTGGACATCTCCAACAATGGTCTCATGAGGCACCGGGGCGTAGTGGAATTTTAAGTCATCTCGAAAACATAAGAAGAGGCAGAAGTCGACCAAGTGATGTGGGAAGAAACAGTTAAATGAGACTTGAGAGATTGGAATGTTCCCAAAGATTTGGCGATGGATAGGAGCGCATAGAAGTTAGCGATCCACATACTGGAACCATGATCCAAGATCGAAGGTTTAGGGGTTTTATTGACTTTGATTGGGTTTCTTTCCTGGCCTATCCCAACTTGTTAGGGATAAAAGGCTTGTTGAAGGGATTTCCTCATGTTTGATTATTTTCCACTTCTCTTAGGTGGTATTACAAAAGGTTCACGAAGGATCAGGTTACTAGGAAAGTTTATTGAGAATGAATGTGAAAAGATAGACCGTCTGATGGAGTTTTACACAAGGTATATCTGCTTTCAAGAAAACTTTTGCTTGTATTTTTCTGTTATTTGCTGATTGCATGTTCTGCATATACTATGCAGGTATTCCGACAGAGTGAAAGCTGAGACTGAAAGACTTGACAATCTCGATTTAGACGATTTAGAGGTGCTTTTTTCTATCTTGTTACCTTCATCTCCAGTTTTAACAATAATGTATTGTTAAAAAACACACACACACACACACACTGATTCTCTCAGATGGATGAAGATGAGCGGTACAACCGAAAACTTGAAGTTGGGCTTTACACACTTCAGGTATTACCATAATGGCATGACACTGTTGTATATGATAGTTTTTCAGCCTATCTTGCATCTTGGTTTGTTCTTGTTTACTCCACTAAGTGTCTGAAATAAGCGTGTTTATGTTTCAGTTAATTGCGCTTATTCTGGGACATATCTGGCACTCTGGGTAAGTAAAGCTTCAGTCTTTTCTTCCCCTGTTACTGCCTTGTTCAACAGAGTCAGGAGATTGGAGTGCAGTGCGGTGCAATGGTCATCATTTTGTCCCATTTTCAGGAATTCACAGATGAAGACAAGAATCGAATTGCTTCTTAGACAAAACAGATTGACAAGGGAGGATGTTAAGGATATACTTGAGGTATGCCATCCATGTTCAAGCATTTTCTGCTCATGGTGTTTAGTTTCTGATGGGATTTAGCGTGATTGGTGACACTGATACAGCCATTCCTCATGTAAGCCCTAGAGGGCGGAGTGTTCAAGTAATCATTGTTGACTTGTTAATTGGCTTGGTGGCCCTAAGTGAAAGCAGGGTATTTAGCTAGCCTAGCCATTCAAGAGAAATCGTTAAACCCTTGATGTACCAATTGTCCAATGCAGGAATACCATGACAACATTGGGGATCTGGATGGGCCTGAAGAAAAGGAAAGAGCGCAAGCGCGGACAAAAGAAATCATAGCCGCGCTGTGATGCAGCATCCGTGATCCTGTAACCGCGGGAGAAGTGGCGTGGCGCCCGATCTGGTTAGGCAGGCATAGAACACTATGATTCAAAGTGTAGTGTAGTATATTGTACTAGAGTATTCTTGTCTGTTTGCCTACTCTACCGTACTGGCGCGTGATAATGTTTTCATTTATGCTCTGGCGATGAGGGGATAGTAGTACTACAGTTGTGAGCGAGACCCTATCCAATCGAACTGCAACATAAACAGTTAGTTGTACGTTGGTGGCTGTTTCCGTCCGGACCGAGTTCTGGAGAGATCTGGGCCGTCGATTGTAGGCTGGACCGGACGGTCCCACAAAGTTGCAGTCCCACACATGATCTCTGTCCGGATGTTGGTGCAACCATTTATCCAGGGTTTCAAAAAACGGCGCATACCACTCAGGTTCGAGAATACACACCGGTCTGTTTACCGGTGGAATTCAAATTTAAATTTTTTGAAAAAATTAGAAAAATCTCTAAAATTAGTATAAATTGCTTTATGACCTTTGGTGTGATTTTTTGCTGTTGAAAAAAAACGAATTTTGAAGACGTTTTTAAGCTATTCAAAATCTTGAAAATAGAAAAGCAAAAAAAAGAAAAAAAGACGGCACGTGGGCTTTCAGCTCACAGGGCAAGCCACCTGTGGGCCTACCGGGCGCCCACCTGTGAGCCGAGAGCGTCGTCGCTGCCTAGATCCCACCGCCGCGCACCATCAAACCGCCAGCAAATTCTCGATTTTCGCTCGGTAAGGCGCGAAAACCGTTAGCGATTTTCTGAGCTCTTGTCGAATTTCGAGTACTTCAACGAAATTGGTGATTTACTCTCGGTTTTCGCTCGGTTTTGTATCAAAACCGCTCAGTAGTTGCATGCAGTTAATAGTTATGTGTTGTTGATGCATGTATGTGCATTTGTAGTACCAATATTAACTTCATGATGATAACCTCACTGTGTTCATGATGAAATGCTTACTGTTTATTTGTTCACGAATTTTTAGTACGAATATTTGTTCGAGTATGTCAAGTAGCAATATTTAGTAATAATATTTACTTCAACATATTTTAGTATCAATATTAATTCAATTATATGTAGTAGCAATATTTGTTCAAGTATGTCAAGTAGCAATATTTGATGAGGGGTATGAAGTAGCAATATTTGTTCAATTATGTCAAGTAGCAATATTTTGTAGCAATATTTGTTGAAGTATATGTAGTAGCAATATTTGTTCAATTATATTTTAGTAGCAACATTTGTTCAACTATATGTAGTAGCAATATTTATTCAATTATATTTAGTACCAATATTTGTCGAAGTATATGTACTAGCAATATTTGTTCAATTTTATTTAGTAGCAATATTTTTTGAAGTATATGTAGTAGCAACATTTGTTTAATTATATTTAATAGCAATATTTGTTGAAGTATATGTAGTAGCAATATTTTTTAAATTATATTTAGTAGTGATATTTGTTGAAGTATATTTAGTAGCAATGTTTCATTTACATGTTTCATTTCATTGCAACTTGATATTTTATTAACATAGTGTCGGCGTTTTCGGGAGCGCCGGCAAGTAAATTTGTAAGTCTAGGGGGTCGCGCGTTCCACTCCCTGAATGGTTAGACTCGTGAGTCCAAGATGTATACTGGTTCGGGCTGAAGGTCCCTACTCCAGTTCGTGTGTGGTGGTGTTGTATTACTCTTGGTACAGATGACTGCACAAAGTTTTACAAGCGAGAATGCTAATGGCTTAGCGAGATGGGTTTGATAGCGCTCTCTCCCTTTCTTGTTCTTGCTCGTTGCCCCCGATCGCTTAGCCCCGCCTCCTTTATACTGTATGAAGGAAGGGGCAGGTTACATCGAGTTAGGAGGAAAGCGAGGTGACCTACGCTAGAGCTCGGTCCTTCGTCCTGTGGACTGGTCGCCACCCGTCTTGCCCATGCTGGGTTGGTAGCCTTGGTGGTCATGGAGGTTAGGTATTTCCCGGGAAGTAGCGTACTTGCCCTCTGTGATCCTTGCGAACGCCGACGCCGAGTGCGTGACGTTGGTCTTTGCCTCGGGAGGAGAGCGGCGCCTCGTCGACGCGTGGTGGTTGATGGGTGGAAGCTTTGTCTTCTGATCACCGATCTTCTTGGGAAGGAGCCACCGCCTTGTATAGTCGCCTCGATTGACCTTATTCGAGGGTACGTGGCGGTAGGTCGATGAGGACCTGACACGCGGCACTCGGCGTTCGTCACCTTGGTTTGGTTGGAGTCGGGAGATCCCGCCCCGCCAAGAGGGGTCGGAGGCCGTCTGGTCGGATTCGCTTCCCTGGCCGGTCGGGAGCGGATGCCTTGTGTCTCGCAGCGATTCGGTCGGGCGGCGGGCGCGCGCGACTGTTAATTTGGAGATATGCTTGAGGCCGCTCGCCGCGGGCCGTTGGGGTATCCTTTTATTAGTATTCGTCAAGAGCCCCGAACTCCCAAGCGATTTGGCGGTCGGTTGGGGTTGAACTTGGACGAAAGTGGTGGCCGGGCCTGGTAGGTCGGTCCAGCCGATCCGGTTAAGCGATTTCCGTCAGGTGTGCTTCGTTGGATCCGACAGCTGTCCTGGAGTTTGGCCGGGGGCATTTGAACCGCCGGGGGCCTTTACTTGCCTCGTTGCGCATGCCGAGCATAGTTTGGCGCGCCGCGCCTGCTCGTCTTCTTGACTGCCTCGGGTTTCTGGTGAAGGATGCTTCGTTTTTCGGCACCGCATTTACTCGAGACGCTTAGCCTCCTTCGTCCGGATATATATATCGTGCGTGCTGTAGCTTGCTTGAAGGGGACGAGCTTTTTCTTTTGTTCTTTCAAATGGCTTGAGACATCCTCTAGTCTTTAGCTTCGCGATGGCGTCACGGTGGAAGAAGAAGATCCTCCGCCGAAGCTTTGGGCTGAGTTCGACCAGCGATGGCCGAGCTCGAGGAGGAAGAAGCCGCAGCCCGCGACGCTTCGTTGACGCTACCGCCGAGGCCGTTCGAGGCTCGAGGTGGTAAGGGGGCCCTTCGAGGCGATGGCGCAAGGGCGCCGACCGAGTTGAGTGCGGCGCGCGCTGATGTCGCTGAACGGCGCAGAGGCATCGGCGTGTTGCCAGCGGCCGTGGCGGCGTCCCGTCGACGTGCAAGGGCCTACCAAGATGCCGTCGGTGCCACCGATGCCGCACGGATGTTTGATAGGTTCTAGGCGTGGGTAGAGTCTGTCGTGGTGCGGCGTGGCCACTCTTGTATCATCTGCATCGTGTGTAAAGTTGTGTAAAGTTTGAGCTGTTGGCCTATAATGAAATTTTCTTTTCTTTATGAAAATGTCTTTGCGATGAGTTTGCTTTAATTTTAATCGTTGTGGGCGGTGCCTTGGTCGATTGGCGGCCGGATGCCTCTGTGAGGTTCGGTGTCCGAGTGCTCGCTTAACGTCGTAGCTAGACAAAGTGCCTTGGTGGCGAGGACGACCGGATGCCTCTGTGAGGTTCGGATGTCCGAGTGCCTTGGTGGCGGGACGACCGGATGCCTCTGTGAGGTTCGGTGTCCGAGTGCTCGCTTAACGTCGTAGCTAGACAGTGCCTTGGTGGGCAGGACGGCCGGATGCCTCGTGAGGTTCGGATGTCCGAGTGCCTTGGTCGGCGGGACGGCCGGATGCCTCTGTGAGGTTCGGTGTCCGAGTGCTCGCTTAACGTCGTAGCTAGGCAGTGCCTTGGTGGCGGCAGGACGGCCGGATGCCTCTCGTGAGGTTCGGATGTCCGAGTGCCTTGGTCGGCGGGGACGACCGGATGCCTCTGTGAGGTTCTCGTGTCCGAGTGCCTTGATCGGCCGGACGACCGGATGCCTCGTGAGGTTCTCGTGTCCGAGTGCCTTGGTCGGCAGGACGACCGGATGCCTCGTGAGGTTCGGTGTCCGAGTGCCTTGGTGGCGGGACGACCGGATGCCTCTCGTGAGGTTGGTGTCCGAGTGCCTTGGTCGGCAGGACGATCGGATGCCTCTGTGAGGTTCGGATGTCCGAGTACTCGTTTAACGTCGTAGCTAGACAGTGCCTTGGTCGGCAGGGACGACCGGATGCCTCTGTGAGGTTCGGATGTCCGAGTGCTCGTTTAACGTCGTAGCTAGACAGTGCCTTGGTCGGCAGGGACGACCCAATGCCTCTGTGAGGTTCGGATGTCCGAGTGCCTTGGTCGGCCGGACGACCGGATGCCTCTGTGAGGTTCTGGTGTCCGAGTGCTCGTTTAACGTCGTAGCTAGACAGTGCCTTGGTCGGCAAGGACGACCGGATGCCTCTGTGAGGTTCGGTGTCCGAGTGCCTTGGTCGGCAGGACGACCGGATGCCTCTGTGAGGTTCGGATGTCCGAGTGCTCGTTTAACGTCGTAGCTAGACAGTGCCTTGGTCGGCAAAGACGACCGGATGCCTCTGTGAGGTTCGGGTGTTCGAGTGCCTTGGTCGGCAGGACGACCGGTGCCTCGTGAGGTTCGGATGTCCGAGTGCTCGCTTAACGTCGTAGCTAGACGAGTGCCTTGGTGGCGCAGGACGACCCAATGCCTCTGTGAGGTTCGGATGTCCGAGTGCCTTGGTGGCCGGACGACCGGATGCCTCTGTGAGGTTCTCGTGTCCGAGTGCTCGCTTAACGTCGTAGCTAGACGGTGCCTTGGTCGGCAAGGACGACCGGATGCCTCTGTGAGGTTCGGTGTCCGAGTGCCTTGGTGGCAGGACGACCGGATGCCTCTGTGAGGTTCGGTGTCCGAGTGCTCGCTTAACGTCGTAGCTAGACGTGAGTGCTCGTTCACCGCCGAGCTGGACGTGAGTGCTCGTTTACCGTCGTAGCCGGACGTGAGTGCTCGTTACCGTCGTAGCCGGGCGTGAGTGCTCGCCACCGTCGTAGCCGGACGTGAGTGCTCGCCACCGTCGAGCCGGACGTGAGTGCTCGTTACCGTCGTAGCCGGACGTGAGTGCTCGTTCCGCCGTAGCCGGACGTGAGTGCTCGTTTACCGTCGAGCCGGACGTGGGGCATCCTTCTCGAGTCCTCGTCGGGCGAGGGTAGCTGCGAGAGGAATGGCCGCCGCCTATCCCACATGTATACCCCATCCGCAGTGTGGGACCGAGGGGATGAGCGCGCGTTTACTGCGTTGGTTTGAACGCCGTGCTCGTGGAGCTAATAGCGGGTAGTCCGAGTGGGTCTGGGAGGTCCCGCCAAGGGGACCCTTCCGAGCGACGGTCCCGCAGTAGGGTGTCCCGCCTGCGTGGGGCGACCCATAAAAACCTTTCTACTCAATCCCGTATGGACTCTAGGTCGTCCGCCGACCCAGAGCACGGTGGCCGTCGCTCATTGATGAGCTCGGGAGAGTGTGAAGTATGGTCTCTGACGCGAGTAGAGGTGACTAGGCCGCCACCGACCTAACCGAGGGCCCAGTGGGGCTCACCTCATACCGCCCCTTGCTCAAGTTTTTTGGGCGCTTTATACCCATCCGCGGGTAGGCCTTTTGAACCCACTCCTCATTGGCCCCTCGCGCAAGCCACAAAGCTTTTCTTGCCTTGGGCCGCAGCGCCCGATGAAAGCTTCTCGCGCGCCGAGCAACTGCTCCGCCTAAAGGCGAGACCGAGAGGTTACGGACACGTTGTTGGGGCGGCGTCTTTATGGCCCTTGACGCCGACAAGACAGGATTAAAAGCGGAGTGGTATTGGAGGCTGGGAGTTACAGTCGGGCGCGACGAGACGAGGGTGGTCGCGACGCCGCTTGACGGGCGCTGCTGGGCGGCGTTCGTTCGTCCTCTATAAATACGCCTGTTGGGTGCTTTCGAGTGGTCACGCTTTCTTGCCCTCTCTGCTCTCGCCTCAAACAAGAAGAGCACCGAGAGCTAAGGAAAGAAAACCCCACCTTTCTTTCTCACCTTCCGATCGTCTCCCGTGAAGATGTCGTGGCGGAGTGCTCGCAAGAAGACGGCCGGCTTCGGCTTGGTGAAGAAGGGCTTCCTCATGCCGCAGACCTTCCGGTGGAGGGTGCCGACCGGGCTACCACACCGCGCCATGGCGACGAGATCGTGGTGCCCGCCTCGTTCTTCGAGCGGCTTTGGCTGCCGCCGCACCCGCTCGTCCGGGGCCGTTGTTTCATTACAAGGTGGAGGTGCACCATCTCAACCCCAATGGGGTCCTCCACATCGCCATCTTCATCACGCTGTCGCGAAGCCTTCTTGGGGATCGAGCGCGACTGGCGTTGTGGAGGCACTTCTTCCGAGCAAGGCTCGAAGGACAAAGCCGTCGGGCCTTGGCGCCTCTGGTGGCTCGCCTCCGGCTTCGCCCGGCCGAGCACGGAGTACTGGAGGTAAAGCCGCCTCGTCTCAACAAGGGTGGCGTTCAATGGCTCTACGCTCAAACGTCGGCGCAGCGCCCTCGCTTCACCGGAGAGCTTCCCATGGCGGAGGAGCGGTGGAACGGGCGCCAAAAGAGGGAGAAGAACAAGCCGCCCCGATCGTGGAGCGATCGGGGCTCAAAGGAGGCGGGCTCACCGGGACGTGGTTGTGCGCGCCTTCATGGGGATGCGCGTGCAACCACTTGTGCCTGAGCCGCACTTCGTTCCGTATGCGGGCCGTCCGACCGGGCGAGGATGGTCAACCCGAGCTGGCGCGGCTCGAGGTGGAGGCTCGGGTGGCGGCCGTTCTGGTGAGCGCCACTGTGGTCAGCGGATGGCCACCCGAGCCATTCTCGCGCTTTTTCGCCGAATCTGTAAGCCGGTGAAATTCCTTTCGCTTCTCTTTTCTTTGTCCTTCGTGACTTGACCGACATTCCTGCATCCTCTCGAGGGCTCATGGGGATGTCTTCCCGTGCGCCGCTCCCGGGATAAGGAAGCGCGATGGCGCCCGGCGAGGAGGCAGAGGTCGACTCTCCGCAAGAAGCGGAAGGAGGAAAGGAGGAGGAAGAAAAGTAAGGAACGCTACGCTGGCCTTGGCGAGGATGTGTCGAGACCACCGCCGTGGGGACAACCTCCATCGACAATGGCGGGAGTGCCTCCGCCACCCCTATGGAGGGTTTTTCCGACTGCCGATCGGCGGCGGCGAAGCGTGGACTCGGCCGGCGGCATCACGGGCCCGTGGCCACGGATCCCAGTGGGGTGATCTTGCGCTTGCGCCGTCGCGGCGTCTCGGTGGAGGTGGCTTCAGGAAGCGACCGGCCGACTGCCTCCTGGCGGGGCGGCAAAGAAGGCGCGTGCCACCACGCACCCGCCGGCCTTGTAAGTGTATTATTATTTTATTTTTGGAGCATTTTCTTTTGGCAAAGCCGCCCGAGTGACTCTTGAATCTTTGCAACGCGGCGCCTATCTTGGGGTGATCGTGAGGCGTGCCATATCGGCCCCGCAAGTAACGGGCGCGGTGATTTCGTGACCGGTTGGGTGGCGAAGGTCGCGCGTCGGCGTTCGAGGGCGATCGCTTCGAGGGACAGAGCCCCACCCGAGGTCGTGCTCAAGAAGAACTTCGCCGCCTCGGGGACCCTCCGACGACGTGATCGTCGTTTGAGGATGAGACAATGGCGTCGCCGGTGATCGCGCCGATCGTGGCGAGCCGGCGACGGAGGTGCCCGACCTCGTCGTCGGGGAGGTGCCGACCGATGCCCTCAGCGCAGTCGCCGAGGATTTCTGAAGGTTGACCTCGCCACCCTTGCCCATGGTGCTTTGGACGGGTGGCGCCCCGCCCGAACGGGCGAGCGGAGGCGCCGCCACGGTGTAATTCGGTCGGGCATCATGGGTGAGGCGGAGGAGAGCGAGTGGGCCACCGCCCGGCAAGGCGCTACCGACGCCGGCCGAGATAGGCGATCCGTGAAGGTCCGCCCTTGCTCAAGTCTTCCACCAGTCGTTGGATATGATGGTCGGGAGTCCACCAACGCCTGTAGGTCGGTAGAAAAAGTTCTGATTCGTTGCACATTTTTGATAGTTCTTCCGTGCGACTAACGGAGTGTCCACATTTTTGCAGCACTTGCGGGCTCGCCGGCGTCGGTCGAGCTCTGCGGCGCCCGACGATCGGCGGCGGCGCAATGAGGAGGAATGCTGGTCGCGCTTGAGTTGCGCCTAGCCCAGAGGCCCCGGGCATTAGGCGTCGAGGCGGTGGTGATCCGCCAAGGATTTGAGGAGGCCACAAGGCCCTTCATGATGGCGCCTAGGAGCCGAGGCTTTGAGGGCGAAAGTGGCGGAACTGGAGTCCTCCCTGATGGAGGTCACTGAGGCCAAGGATGCCGCCGTTGCCGCGGAGGGGATCGCGCAGACGCAGGTAACACGTCTGCGGACCGAGCGGAACAAGGCTCAGGGGGACGCTGCCCGAAGTTCGCCCGAGCGGCGATCGCCGTATGAGGTGGCCGAGTGAAGACTTCATACGAGGCGCCAAGTCGGAAGTCGCAATCGACCAACTCCGCGCCGTAAGTGTCTCAATTCTTCAATTAAGTTTGGGGGTGCGACCCACAGGCGAACTTATCCAAAATCTCCGCAATCTGAGGCGCAGAAGAATCGAAGGCCGCCGTGGAGGCGCAGAGAACGGCCGACGCCCGCGACGTGGCGATCGTGGCGGGACGAGGCCCGGCGGCGTTGAAGGTTGCCGAGGACGGTCGGGCCGAGATGAGCGCCGAGTGGAGGCCTCCGCAAGGCCGGTCGGGAGGTCTGTGGATCGCATCCTTGAGCCGGGCAGCCCGAGTGCCCTTGCCCGCTACCGCCCGAGTGCGATTCCGAGAAGAGGCGGTGGTCACCGCCGCGCTTGAGCTTCATCGCTACCGTCAACACCATCTCGTACTACGACGGCATCGACCTCGCGGTGGTGAGTAGCGGCATCGCCGAACCGGACCGACGACGAGGTCGACGTGTTCGAGCCAGTCGAGCCGCATGCTCGAGATCGCCACCACGCCCCGCCCGAGGTCGCCTTAAGATGCCAGTCCTCCTCCTCCGTCTTGGTCGGCCACCGGGAAGAAGAGGAAGAAAGAAGTTAGCCCCTTTTTTTTTGCAAAGGCGTTGTGTAAACGATCGTAAGTAATTGTAAGCTCGGTTTGCCTCTTTGCTCTCCTTTGCGTTTGGGTTTGACCGACCATAGCCTCAAGGACCACGGGTCGCTTATGCGTAGGTCGGGTCAATTTGAGAGGGCCAAGAGGATAGGAGTCTTGTTTATGCGTAGTTACGCGCACTCATGGGGTTCGGAGTGTTCCCGATCGGCCAAGGGTTTTTCCACTCGGGCACTTCCTTCTTCCGCAGTGCTACTTAGCAACCATAGCCGCCGGGCGAGGCCGAGCTTCGGGTCGAGAGGGTTACCGCTGGGATAGACTCGTGACTAGTCGGGTCACCGACCCACATGAGTACGTGAGTTAGCCGAGTTCGTGTGGGGAAGATTGTTCCCAATCGACCGAGGTCATCCCACTCAGTGCTTCCTTCTTCCGCGAGTGCTCTTTGGGCAACCATAGCCGGGCGTGGCCGTAGCACTCGGGTCGAGAGGGTTACCGCCGATAGACCTCGTGGTCAATTTGGGTCACCGACCCGCATGAGACACCATCCGGAGCGGCACGAACGGGCGCCACGGCAGCCCCGAGTCGTCACGTGGCGACAGTGCTCGGTTGGGAGAAAGGCAAAGACTTATACCAGAAAAAGAAAAGAGCTTAGGGATAGAATCGCCTTAACTTTTCAATGTTCCGGGCATTAGGAGGATGCGACCATCGGCGCCCTTGAGTCGGAAGGTGCGGTCGGAGAACTTCCACGACGGTGAAAGGACCCTCCTGTGGGGCGTCACCTTGTGCTTATCTTTGGTTGTCCGGACCGACGCAGAACCAAGTCGCCGGCCAAGGATCGTCCTCGAACTTGGCGGTGTGGTAGCGGCGCAGGCTTGTTGATATCCGCCGACCGCAGACGGCCACGCCGCGCGCCTCGTCGAAGTGGTCGATGGCGTCTTGTTGCAGGCGAGCCCCGAGCCTCATCGAAGGCTTGCAATCTCGGGAGCCGTATTCCGTGTCGATGGGCAAAACGGCTTTAGCGAACACCATAAAGAAGGGTGTGAACCCGATCGCCGGTCGGCGTGGTCCGCAGACTCAGAGGACGGAGGCGGCTCGGCTACCAAATACCGCGAAATGCTTGAGCCGATCGAAGATCCGCGGCTTGAGTCCTTGAAGGATCATGCCGTTAGTGCGCCGACCGGCCGTTAGTCCGCGGATGGGCTATCGCCGCCCAATCGACACGGATGTTGAAGTCGCCACGTAACTCGAGAAATTCCTTCCCGTGAAGCGTGTTCCGTTGTCGGTGATGATGGAGTTTGGGACTCCAAACCTAAAAGCGATGTCGCGGAAGAAGATGGCGCTTGTACCGACGTGGCGCCACGACCGGCTTGGCCTCTATCCACTTGGTGAACTTATCTACCGCGACGGCGGTGGGTGAAGCCCGGCGCTTTCCGAAGGTTCGACCAAATCGAGTCCCAGACGGCAAAAGGCCACGTGATGGGGATCGTCTGTAAAGCTTGGGTTGGCAGATCGTCTGCGAGCAAAGAACAGCATCCTTCGCGGTGCGTCACGATATGCTCGGCGTCGACACACAATGTTGGCCAAGAGAAACCTTGTCGAAAGGCCTTTCCACAAGAGATCGGGGTCTTTGCGTGGTGACCGCAGACTACTGTATGTCGTCCAAAGAAATTGTTTTCCTTGGTCGGTCAAGATACATTTTGGAGGACCGGAGGACTCCTTTGTAGAGGTGCAGGCCGATCAGACGAAGGATTTTGCTCACGGCGAGGCGCCGGCCTCGGTCGGGTCTGGGAAGTGACCCGTCCGTCAAGCGGTCGATGTAGGGCCTCCTCGATCGGACTCAAGTGCTAGCACACCACGGGCAGATCCGCCAAGTCTCACGCCCGACCGCGCGTCGGTCGAGGCGGGCGACCGTGGCCGATTGGTCGGGTGGCCGCCACCGCCGAGTCAGTGTGGGACGATGGGCCGCAGGAGGTCGGAGACGAAGATCCGGCGGGACGGGCTCTCACTGGAGGCAAGATTGGCCGGTGATCGGCCTCGCCATTGTAGCGTCGGTAGCTATGGTGAAGCTCGAAACCCTTGAACGCTCCTCGAGCGGGCAGACTTCTCGACGACGCGGCCATCGCGGCGTCTCGGGGCTCCGCAGCCTTCATGACTTGGTCGACGACAAGCTTGGAGTCCCGTGGACGAGCCGGCGGGCACCGAGGTCGGCGGCGATCCGGAGACCGTTGACGAGCCTCGTGCTCGGCAATGTTGTTGGTCGCGTCGAAGAGCAACCTAATGGCGTATTGAAGCTGTTTCGAGTGGGGAGATGATGGCGACTCCGCGCCCGCGCCATTCTTGGTGTAAGACCCATCGAAGTACATTGTCCGAGCTCGGGGTCTTCGACCCTTTGGTGGTGCACGGGCTTGTCCACTCGGCGGAAGTCGGCGAGCTGCGACTTGATCGCCGTCAGAGGGCGTATATTATGCCATGGTCGCTAAGCTCGGCGCCCATTTGGCTATCCTTCCCGAGGCATCGCGATTGTGGATGATCTCGCCTAGTGGGGACGTGGTCACCACGGTGATGGCGTCTTGATCGAAGTAGTGAGCGAGTTTCCTCTTTGCGATGAGCACCGCGTAGAGTAACTTCGCACTGTGGGTACCGAGTCTTGGACTCGGAAAGTACTCATCGATGAAGTAGACCGGCCGTTGTACCTTGAGCTCACGGCCTTCTTCCGCTCGCTTCCACCACGAGGGCCGCGACGACTTGAGTAGTGGCGGCGATGTAGAGGAGGCCATGTTCACCGTGTGCGGGCGACGAGGATCGAGGCGAGGAAAGGAAGGCCTTCAAGCGGGTGAGGGCCTCCCGAGCCTCGGTGTCAAATCAAGCGGTCGGATTTCTTGAGCACCAGAGCGGCATTCGCGTCACGAGGCGAGACACGAACGGCTCAAAGCCGCCAGCACCCGGTCGACCTCTGGACCCCTTTGAGGTTCTTGGCCGGGCCCATCCTTGCGATCGCCGAGATCTTCTCTGATTGGCCTCGATGCCTCGCTCGAGACGATGAAGCCTAAGAGCTTTCCTTTGGGGACCCCAAGACGCACTTCTGGTTGAGCTTTATGCGAAACCGTCGAAGGTTCGCGAAAGTCTCTTCTAGGTCGGCGATAAGGTCGTCGACCTTCCGGTCTTTACGACAATATCGCCGACATATGCCTCAACGTTGCGGCCGATCCGGTCATTGAAGCACGTTTGCATACATCATTGGTATGTAGCGCGCGTTCTTGAGCCGAAGGGCATTGTGACATAGCGTAAGCGAGCCGAACGGAGTGATGAAGGAAGTCGCGAGTGGTCGGACTCCTTTAGCGTAATCGGTGGTAGCCCGAGTAGGCATCCGAAAGGAAAGAGACTCGCACCAGCGGTGGAGTCGATGATTTGGTCGATGCGAGGTAAGGGAATGGGTCCTTGGGGCATGCTTTGTTGAGACTCGTATAGTCAACACACATTCTCCATTGCCCGTTCTTCTTTTACAAGTCTGAGGTTGGCTAGCCACTCGTGGTGGCGCACCTCTTTCTGAACCCCGCCGCCAAGAGTTTGGCGATCTCTCCTATAACCTGCGCCTTTCCTCGTCGGCGGCGCGGCGTTGGGCGACCGGCTTTGAGCACGGTCGGACGCTCAAGGAGTGCTCGGCGACCTCCTTTGGAATGCCGGCATGTCGGAGGACCTCCATGCGAAGACATCTTTGTTAGTGCGGAGGAAGTCGACGGCGCTTTCCTATTTGGCGGGGCGTGGCTCGACCCGACGGTCTTGGTCGGATCACGAGGATCGACCGTGACCTCCTTCGTGTCCTCGGCGGATTTGAAGGATCCCGCCCCGACGGCCGGATTGAGGACGGACTCGGCGGCTTCCTCCCGAGCTTGTTGAGTTCCGCGAGAGGCAACGATCGCCGAGGCGAGCTCGCATTTGCCGCCAAGGCGCGATTGAAGGCAAGCCGGAAAGACGATGCCGCGGTAATGACTCCATGCGGTCGGGCATCTTGACTTGAGGTAGGCGTGGCTGGGATCGCCATGAACTTGGCGAGCGTGGCCTCCCGGGATGGCGTGGTAGGCGCCGGGGAAATCCACGACCTCGAAGGTGAGGGTCTCGGTGCGGAAGTTTCCCGGCTCCCCGAAGGTGACGGGCCGGTCGACCTGCCCGAGCGGATGGGCTTGCTGGCCCGGGATGACGCCATGGAAAGGTGCCTTGCTTGGCCGGAGGCTTGAGCGCGGGACCCCCATAGCGTCGAACGTCTCAACGTAGAGGATGTTAAGGCCGCCGCTTCGCCCATCAAGACCTTCGAGGCGCCGTCCGACGACGGGTCGACCACCGGTGGTACCTCCGGTGTGGGGACGCGATCGGGGTGATCGGTCCGATCAAAGGTGATCGGGAACTCCGACCACCGAAGATATTGGGGGACGCCCGGCGCGACGATGTGGACCTCGCGGTAAGCGAGCTTGAGCCGACGCTTGTCGGCGTAGCAAGCCGGTCCTCCGAAGATCATGAGGCAGCCGTCGGGCTCGGGGAACTCGTCGTCGCCTTCTTCTCCGCCGTTCGCGGGCGCGGCGGCTTCTTTCCTTTGCTTCGCGGCGTGGTGGGGACGCTAGAGAGATAGCGCCAGACTTCGCGATCCGGCAGATTTGTGCTTGACGGAGAACCCATGGTTCGGGCATGGGCGTCCATCAATTTTCGAAGTGGTGAGGCGGCGGCCGGCGCGCGCCGCTTGGCGAGGCGGTCGACCGTGGCGCCCACTTGGTCTCACGGATCGCTTCCGTGCCGCCTGCTTGTCGGGCGGTCGGAAGGAGACCCGGTTTGACGCCGGGCTCTGCTGGGCCTTTCCTCCTTCGAAAATAGCCCCTACGGCCTCCTCGGCGGGCGTGGTTGAGTGGCGATGTCGAGAGCTCCTTGGTGGTCCCGGGCTTGAGGCACCGGCTTGTGCACCAAGGCCTTGCGAGGTGCCGTAGATGAATGCTCCCACGACATCGGCGTCGGAGATGTCGGGAGCTTCGTTACCTTGGCGGAAAACCGCCGGATGTAGTCCGGAGGGTTTCCCGGCTGCTGTTGCGACCCTTCAGTCCGGGAGTTTCGTGGCGCTTGTAAGTGCCACCGAAGTTGCCGACGAAGAGGGCCTTCAAGTCGGTCCGATCCACGATGGTTTTGGCGGCAAGTACTCGAGCGTGCTCGGGCGAGTCTGCGAGGTAGATGGGAAGGTATTGGATGATGAAGAGGTCATCCGTAGCTCCTCCCGCCCGACATCTGGCCGGTAATCTTGAGCAGACACACGGGTTTGTGGCCGGTGTATTTGGCAATGTTGGTAGGCGCTTCGAATCTGGCGGCAGAAGTCGCTGGCGGATCCTGCGTAACGCCCGCGATCCGGGACCGTCGGGGCTCGGCTGCGATGGTGGTGCCGCCGCCCGCAACCCATGAGTGGGCGGCCTCTTCCGCCATCTTTCTCCGCGCCTCAAGGGTAGCGCGAATGTCGTAGGCATCACCGAGGCGTTAGCGCACCGGGCGCGCGAACTGTTGTGGCTCGCGGTGCGGCGGCGTCTGTCACCGGACCCATCCGGCCGACAATGAGACGGCCCGGTGGCCGGAGGTGGCTCCGGAGCGATAGGAGCCGAAGGCGTGCATGTGCTGCACGGCCGCGTGCTCTACCAGCCCCCGGAGGTTTTGGTAGGTGGCCTTGGCCTCCGGGTCGGTCGGCTCCGGGAGGCCTCGAAGCAGCATTGCGGCCGCGTGCGTTTGGTGGCGTGGGGAAGAAGTGAGGACTGTCGGACCCTTCCGCTTTCTTTGGGTGTGCTCGACGCCCGCGTGCTGTAGCGTCGCCGAGCACATCGCGGGCCTCGAGCCCTCCCGCTCGAGTTGGCTGGAGCCGGTCGAGCTCAGTCCTTCGTTCCTCCAACTCTTTGCGCTTGTTGTTGGAGCTGGTAGCTTGGCGTGGTCCGAAGCGCGTTGATGCGCTGTGGCACTCCTCCTCCTGCGCTCGAGTCGTCGGACAGAGGTCCCGCGACCACGAGGGCTGCGGGCAATCGGCAGTGCTCGCCATGTTGCACTCGCGAGTGCCGCCGCGGCGTGGTACTCCGTGTCGGGCTGGAGTCGCGTCCGGAAGAGTCTTCGGCGAGCTCGTGGATGGAGGCGGCAGTAGCCACCATCGCCACTGGGTCGCGAGCCTACGGGGTGACATGGTCACCGCCCGCCTCGGAGTTTTCGCCGACCGCGGCGGAGCACTCCTCGGGTTCCGGCCGGCTCGCTGCGGCGCCCAAGCCGGAGCTTAGCGGTCGCCGGAGAGGACGCCCAAGCTCTCGTGGCGCTGTCTTCCGAGACGGCGGGACGACAGCGTGAGCCCTCCGTCGGGGTGACGGCGGTCGAGGAGCCGGCGGATCCGGTTCTCGGCGCGATCATGCCGTCGCGATGGGTGGATGCCATCGAGGAGATAAACGGAATCGGAGATGGTGATGAAGACGCCGAAGTCCCCTACGGCGCGCCAACCGCCGGCGTTTTGGGAGCGCCGGCAAGTAAATTTGTAAGTCTAGGGGTCGCGCGTTCCACTCTTTGAATGGTTAGACTCGTGAGTCCAAGATGTATCTTGGTTGGTGAAGGTCCCTACTCCGATTCGTGTGTGGTGGTGTTGTATTACTCTTGGTACAGATGACTGCACAAAGTTTTACAAGCGAGAATGCTAATGGCTTAGCGAGATGGGTTTGATAGCGCTCTCTCCCTTTCTTGTTCTTGCTCGTTGCCCCCCTGAATCGTTTAGCCCTGCCTCCTTTTATCTGAAGGAAGGCGGGTTACATCGAGTTAGGAGGAAAGCGAGGTGACCTACGCTAGAGCTCCGGTCCTTCGTCACGTGGATCTGTCGCCACCCGTCTTGCCCATGCCGGGTTGGTAGCCTTGGTGGTCGGGAGGTTAGGTATTTCCGGGAAGTAGCGTACTTGCCTCTGTGATCCTTGCGAACGCCGGCGTCGAGTGCGTGGCGTTGGTGCCGCCTCGGAGGGAGCGTGCGCTCGTCCGACGTGGATCGTTGATGGGCCGAAGCTTTGTCTTCTCTGATCACCGATCTTCTTGGGAAGGAGCCACCGCCTTGTATAGTCGCTCGATTGACCTTATTCGAGGGTACGTGGCGGTAGGTCGATGAGGACGACACGCGGCACTCGGCGTTCGTCACCTTGGTTTGGTTGAGTCGGGAGATCCCGCCCGCCAAGAGGGGTCGGGGCGCTGTCTGGTCGGATTCGCTTCCCTGGCGGTCGGGAGCGGATGCCTTCTTGTGATCTCGCAGCGATTCGGTCGGGCGGGGCGGCGCTACTGTTAAGTGGAGATATGCTTGAGGCCGCTGGCTCGTCGCTTCGGGCTGTTGGGGTATCCTTTTTATTAGTATTCGTCACATAGCGTCCATGCAGGTCCAACATGGCATTTATGTTGTAAGGACGATGAAAATATGCATACTTTACAACTTCAAATGAAAGGTATCTAAATGTGAATGGTATTGATATGTGAATGCCTATTTTTTGTATTTATCGGATTGATATGTGAATGGTATTGAAATGAAAGATTATTTGTTCACATGTTATTGCTAAATGCCTACTTTACAATTTTAGATTGTCTACAATATAGCAAAGGTCATGCCAAGATTTTGTTTTATTTGTATGTTTCATTTCATTGCAACTCAATTTTTTACTAACATTTCATTCTAAAAAGGTCGACACCAGGCATTTATGTGATAATGGAAGAACAACAAAGCTATGCCTACTCCACAACTCCAAATGAAAGGTATTAAAATGTAAATAGTGTTGATTTGTGAATGGTAGTGAAATTGTAAATGATATTGCTATATGATTATGTAAATACCTATTTTTGCACTTGTTAGATTGATATGTGAGTAGTATTGAAATGAAAGATTATTTGTTGACATATTATTGCTAAACGCCTAATTTACAACTTCCAATTGCCTAAAATATGGCAAATGTCATGTTGAAATTTTTCCATATTTAGGAGAGATGATATCGGAATTTTTTCATGTATTTCTTACTTTTTTTTTCCTTTTTTTTTGCCTTCATTGGTTTTTTTTTTTTTGCAATTTTGCCTTTTTTTTCTCTCCATTTTTTCAGCTGGCTTCGGTTTTTGGCGGGTTTCGTGCATTTTCGAGCGGTTTTCGCTCAAAAATCGAGAAATTCGCTCACGGGTTCGACCAGATTTCAAAATAGTTTGAATTTCCTACCGTTCAGTTTTCAACGATTTTTGAGTGATTTTCGCTACCGCGGGAGGATTCGAAATTCGGTGACGAAACGGTTTTGTTAATCCTGCATCTATGTCTTCTTTTAGATGTTTTGGAGGCCCTTGATTTCAAACATTATCAAGACGAAAGCTCCTCCTCCTCCTCAGTCCAACTCCAAGCGCTGCTGCTTACCACCGCCCCGGGGATCATAAAGAAAAGCAAAAAACATGGCGCTGCTGTATTATCCGGTTGCCGTCGCTGCTCACCTCCCCGCCCCCGCCCCCGCCCCCGCCCCCGCCCTCCGCCGCCGCACCCCGACCACCACCCTTCGACACCGCCGCTCCTTCCTACCACCCTCTCTCCCCCCCGCCTCCTTCTCAACACCACCGCCATCTCCATGGAGGCGTGTCCTCGCCGCCGACTACGACCCGAGCGACCTCGACCACTCAGATGGGGAGGAGGGCTCGCCGTGGGAGGGCGCTCTGGTGTACCGCCGCGACGCCGCGGCGAACCACCTCGAGTACGCCACCACCCTCGAGCGCCTGGGGCTCGCCGACCTCTCCTCCCCCCACTCTCGGGCACGCGCCGCCACCATGGGCATCCTCTCCAGCTCCAGGAAGCCGCCCGAGGATGACAAGGAAGACGACGAGACGCCCGTGCTCGTCTCCGTCGACGTCGCCAGGCGCCGTGGCCACCTGCGCCTCGACGGCATCGTGCGCACCGTCATCACACTCGGCTGCTACAGGTCTCCTTGTTAATCGCATTCTTTTTTTAGGCATCTAAAAAGGGAATGATATGATACTAGCTAGCTACAGTTTGAATTACGTATTAACTCATGAGCAATTGCCATTTGCCTCCATCTCCAAACAAAACAAAACAAAACAAAACAAAAAAGAAGCATTTTGCATCCCGTTAGGGTGCTACTTCCTCTCGTACTAAAATGTGCCAGACAGCCACACTTCATCTTAAACTTTCTGCAATTTTCCTCTTGAAAATCCATCATGGATCGGGCATTGGCCAGATGTGAACGGCACCCAACTACTTTGTGCATCTAGCTAATTTTAAGGTAATCTGGCATGAATTGACACAATAATAATTAATCTGCCATGTTAGTACTCAGGTGGGAATATCGGATAGTATGGCATTTCCGGACTTTTGAGGAAACACATGATTGCTCTGCCCCCTTCATCTCTCCACATTATGTACCAGTTTGTGTTACATTTTTTTTTCAAACATGAAAATCTGTGTTATTAACATAACACTTCTAGGAGAATGAATTTGGTTATGACTGTCTCCCATACTAGTAATTCCTAATCTTTAAGGCGGATCTAACGTGTACTAACTTCTTTGTCAAAGTTGAAAAGGAACCAAACTCATTGCTCAGCTGTGAAAACCCATAAATCTTTGGTTCTAGTAATTGCAACAAAGATTTATAGAGCTAGAATCTTCACTGCCCAAGCTGATGTAGCTGCCTATAGTTGTTGACACTGGGTGATTTGTCTGGAAAGTGACAATTCACCTCAAGGTTGTTAAGACTGGTAGTGGTCATTAAACTTAAACCCATTATTCCTCATTTTCAGGTGTGCTGAGCCGGCGCCTCAAGGTATTTTTGCGAATTTTTCCCTCTTACTGACAGAAGAGCCGGTAGAGGAACCTGATGTGGTTGACCTCGGCACTACATATGAAGAAGATAAAGCCAGAGCTCCTTTACTAACCGGCAGCCAAGATGAAGACGATGAGGATATAGACTGGGATGACCGCCTGCATTTCCCAGCTGGGGAAAAGGAGATTGACATCTCAAAGCACATCCGGGACATCGTTCACCTGGAGATCACGCTGAATGCCTTCTGCAGCCCCACTTGCAAAGGTCTCTGCCTTGTCTGCGGCGCAAACCTCAACACGAGCAGCTGCAGCTGCAACAGAGAAAAACCACAGGCCAGTGATCTTAAACGAGGAGGACCTCTCAAAGACTTGTTGAAGCCAATGCAAAGAAGATGGTTATGATGCAGACACCACATGAGAATTTTGTGCTGTGATATGTAATGTGCGGTCGAATTGTTCTGAGATTGCCCAGATACTATATGATGAAATTCTGAATCTGGCCAGCTTCACCTCGTACTATAGTATGGCAATATTACGTTGTGGATCCGTTCAAAGTCTTATCCCTATGATCTGAAACATCAGTTTTTATTTTTATGATCTGGGACATCAGTTCGAGGCTATCTGAGACACCAACTAGATTTGATCCAAGAGTTCAGCATGGTAATAAAACAAGGACTAGACGTGATGAACCAAGTACTGTTTGTAATCTCATTAAAGGAACATATATTTATTTCAAGAGCTGTTTGGCTAAATACGTCAGCAAAGTACACATTCGCATTGGCTGGTAGTTAATTCGCTCTACTATTGGCAGAAGAAAATGATACACGTATGCATTCACACACGAGAATCGTCATTTGCCGTGTCAAAACTCAATGCACGACCTCTTTTTCACATAGGATTGGCATGATGAGATATAAAAATCGAGAGAACTGACTAAAGTTCAGTTGGCTAGGTGGGCTAGTTGTGCTTCCGCCCACCAGAATTCAAGCCTTAGCTTGGCACTGGTGCTCATCTTATTCTAATAGTGAATGCTAGAGCTTCTAATCTAAGTTCAAAAAAATAAAATATAAGAAACGAAAGATAATAATGAAACTTAAAAATATGGAGGCAAGAGCAACATGTGTACTACCAGCAAAGGGTTGATCTGTTATCATCTTATGCACTAAAGAATAAATATAAGTACAGTGTGTGATCTGTTAGGTCATTAACTAATAATAATACAACACAAGGAGGAGAGCACAGAGCGCCCCCGCACACACTTGAATACAGGTAGCTGCTTTGCTGAAACACAAGCCCTCACATGAGCTAATTTTGCCTCCATTTTATGTTCTCCGAAGTTTATTAGCCTGTGTCTTTGGCGCACTGAACTAAAAGTATCTAGCACCAAAAGAACACAGATCAAGATCTTCGGAGAAACACTAACACCTCTTGCACACCCTGCTTAGAGCTTCAGCGCACCTCAAGAGATCATCACGCCCACTCTGCGCGCGAAATCATCGTCATCGTCCAAATCATCATCTTCGTACTCCTGGTAGTCATTATCCTCCTCAGCATCGACGTCAGCCGCCTCGTAGTCATATTCATCTGCTGCCTCTAGGTCTTGCTGCTCCTCCAGCTCTTTACCTGCATCACCTGTAGCTTCAGCAACATTGTCATCGGCAGGAGACAGATTATCGCCATATGCCGCATCATCTTCAGGATTGAAGGCTTCTTCCATATTGCCCTCATTGTCCGTCCCAACTTTCTCATTCTCAAGTATTCTGAACTTATTCTGATGTTCTTCTCCCTCTCCTACAGTGTGCTCTTCCTGTATGCTGTCAGAATTGGTAGCATTTTCAGAAGCTGCCTCTCTTTTTCTCTTCAAGATGACACTTAATGGCTTTGGACCTTCAAACGGAGCAGGATCTGAAGAGTCCTTGATGGCAACTATCTCAGATGTCATATGAACTGGCCCTGCAAAAGAACCGGCACTCTTGACAACATGTTCTCCTGATCTGTCAGCAACCTTCTTTGCTTTCAACTCTGCAAGGCTCTTCGGACCAGCAAAGCTCAGCGGCCCAACATCTTCATCACCATTTGCTTTTGCCACTGAACTTTTTACATTACCAGGAATATCCTCATTTGACCTAGCCTTTAGCCTATCATGAAGCTTCCCTCGAAGATCTGTTTGTTTTGGTGGCGACAATCTGGCTCTAGGCCCTCTCTCTCTCTCTTTCTCTGGGTGTGAACCAAGTCTGTCCAATGATGTCTCCCCAGGAAGTTTTATTCTACCACGCAATCGAGAGCGTGAGAGTCCGTCATGGATAGCTGGCTCTTCACCTCGCCAACATTGATGGCCGTGGCGTTCATCCTCAGGATATACATCATGCCTACCAGGCAACTGTGTCAATCTTGGATTATTGAGCCTTCTTTGCTTCAGTAGCCTGTGGCGCAGATCTGAACTGTCTGCAGTCACAGGCATAGGCTCTCTTTCGGAAATCCTTCTGTCTGACAACAATCTCTCAGCTGAACTTCTGTGCGACCTTTCTAATTCATAGCTAGCATGCGTTTGCCTAAGCATCCCAGTGTGCTCCTCCCCATTACTACGGAGGTAACTGTTGTGGTATTCCCTGAATGACTGTTCAGCATCATCGTTAGCACCACCAACGAGAACACCGGAACCAGCAGAAGACTCCCTCACAAATTCACCCACCTCCATACCATTATCGGCTAAGTCATCTTCAACTGAAGGCTGTGGCTGGTAATTCTTTGCTGCACCTGAGAGCACGTAAGGCTCATTGTGATTCTGATAAATTCCTGATGAGTGACCAGCCCTGCTTGTCAGATTTTGCTTCTGAGCTGGTTTGCCATTATGAGCACCGACCCTAAGCTTGTCAAGTATGGCTGGAGGTGTATTGTGTTGGGCTGAAGAGTTTGGCTTTGTCCACGAGTTCTTCAACTGAGGATGAGGCTGCAAAGCAGGAGCAAAAACCTTTGATGTCTGCTGTGAAACAGTATTTCCAGCAGCCTGTGGCACATGCAAGAAGGCACACCTGTCCCCTTTTACACACATGCCTTTCTGAAAGTAATAACATGGAACACCCTGCTTGGCTGTGCCACTGGCAGGAGTAGATCCAGGGGCTTGAGCCGGCATAGAAACTTGCGATGCAGATTGTTGAGCTGCCCGTGGAGTTGCTGGTGCTCCGAGCAGGCCATCCAATGGCTGCAAAGAAAGCGGGCTTATCAATTATCAATCCCAGCTGCTCTTAATTTTTGAGTAAATGTGTATGATCTTTGTGTACCAAGAATTTTTGCCACAAGAATTAGTCAATTCAACAAACTTCTATAGCTTATAATGTTGGTCTGTTTCACTGAGACACTAAATGAGTTAGAATTGCAGTAGTTTTATTTCAATACCAACAGAGGGGGAGGCAGTACCGGGTGCCTAAATGAACACTTAGGATTTGCACAGTTGCCATTGAACCAATACCAGCAGTCCCTAGGATTCATCCTGGCAGCATCACTATGACGGTACTCACATTCACTTCCCTGCATGCAGGAAAAACAAAATGTCAGTATAATTCAGATAGGGGATTGCAGTTCAGAATGAAGCAACAAGGTGCAATGCACAGTCAACTATTGGTGTGCCTAAGTTCCGCTCCAACTTATTTCAACAATTTACTCACAAGGAAGCATGTACCTATCTTTTCCAGCAATACCCAATAACCCTAGGTATGGTCATTTGTAGATAAGATTCAAGCATAAACAGAAGTTTGCATATATACATATGGAAGCAAGATTCAGATACCAAAAAAAAAATCCAGAAATTCTCACTGGAGAATTTAAGATGGGCAAAGTATTTATATTAGCAGACAAGACCACCTTAGCCAAGCAAGGAAGACGTCTCACTGGAGAATTTAAGATGGGCAAAGTATCTATCTATATTAGTAGACAAGACCACCTTAGCCAAGCAAGGAAGACGTCTAGCTATAGAAACTGCAATGCCCAAAACGCCCTAATTATTTGGTGGTACCCTAGTATAGTAGTATTCCCTAATCTAGAATTTCCAATACCGCACCACTAGAAAACAAGCAGATATCCATCCACTAACAAAATTGGTATGTTTTGAGACGATCTAACGCGCAACAAGTCTGTCTCACTCGATGTTCTGAGTACATCATATCCTACTGTCATCCATAACAACACCCGGAAGACGCACAAGGGACCTGACTTGACTTGTTCCATCTGCAAACTAGAAAAAGGCTTGTCGTAGCAAATCATCCAAACAACAGAAAATACCCTTTGTTTTACCATCGCATCAGGCCATGCCGAGTATGAGATCCCTGCACATCCTAGACCTAGAAGAAGATTTTTCTAGTAGAAGTGAAAGGAAAATCATAACGACAAGCAAGCACCGCGCTGTTGAAAACCTAATAAGAGCTCATTTTGGCCTGGAGAAGGCTAATATCATCACACCCATCTAAGTCCAGCAGCAATTCAAGTCGAAGGGGCGGCCTAAATCACAGTTAGCGAGCAGATCCCGATTAACCACCTTAGTATAGAGTTTATTTTGCAACACTAAGCAACGCTTGTCGAAAACTAAATCGAAACGGACGCATCGTTGTATGCAAGACACCACATGTTGTGTGCAGCTCAAGGTTGCACGTTCCCGACTGAAAAATCCTAGATAAAATTTCCGGTCGAACAGCAAAATCGATTCTGGATAAGAAGAGTCCATCCAAATCGAAACGTTTAGCCACATATCGACCTGGAAAACACATGAGCCAAGAAACACCGGCCAAATCGGAAGCAAATCTCGACATGCACAGGAAACCCAGAACAAGAAGAATCCCCCCCCAGGAAAAGGGAAAATACATGGCAGGTAAAAGAAGGAAAGAAAAGTCGGCCAAGAAAACTTCAATCAACAAAACAAGCATACTTAGCAAAGTAATCGCGGATAGGGAAAAAAGAAAAAAAAAACGGAGCGGGGAAAGTAAGGACCTTTTTGCAGGTCAACGGAGAGGCGAGGAAGTAGATGCAGTCGGTGCTCCGTCGGTGGCCCGCCTCCTCCTCGTCGGCGGGCGGCGGTCGGACGGCGGAATCCATGATGGCGGAATCCATGGCGGCGGGCGGGCGGGCGGGCGTATGTAAGTCGCAGTAGCTGAAGAAAGAGAGACAGACAGGAAAGGATGGAGTCGAGCGAGTAGCAAGCCAAGCAGTCCACGAGTGGTGTGGAGCTCGGCTCGGCTCGGCCCGTAGCCGTAAACGAGCATAGCTCGAGCTCGTTAGGGTCAATCCCGTGCACCCATTTTTCATAATAAGAAAAAGTTCAAACTCGATCTCTACTTAACTAAAATTGGTACGAGTTAATATACGATAACATTTAATAGTAAGAAAGAAAAATTATAACAGCTCACAACGTAATAGCATGCATGTCTAATAGGAATAAATATGAAAGGGAAGGATTTAGGGGTGCATGGCGGGCCGCCAAATTTGCCAAGACTTGGCGATCTTTTCGAGCTTGACTCGTTTAGAGCTCGAGCCAAGCTCGAATCGAGCCTGACACGAGTCAAACTTGAGCATCTCGCAAGCCTTTTGTATTTTTTTACACCCCTACTTGCTATGTTTGTGCATCCTTTGCTCAAGTGGGCATTGACGGGAAGTGATGCAGCTCCCTCTCTCTCCTCTCTAAGATGACTCTATTAGTATAGATCACTACTAGATCTACCGGTGCATGCGCCTCTGTACTCTGTCACTACCCTTGCCCTGCCACCAACCTGAGAGAGATCAACGCGTGTAACTTATACTAACGGTCCGGATGAGCAGGGGCGGATCTAGGTGGGGTACCGGGTATGCATAGCACCCCTAAAAGTTTGAAAAATGTCAGGGCATCACCTCTTTAGTGGATCAAATTTATTGATTGAATTGATTTCGGTTTTGGTGGTTTGGGATTTGTAAGACCTTAGAACTATTTGTATTATACTTTTAGAAAATTTTGAATATATAAGTTGCATTTATGGTGTTGCGAAAGCATTATACAAGACAATAGAGTTGTACGTGTAAAGTCAGTACCTTTATTGAAAATTTTCTTGTTCCGCCACTGCAGATGAGAGTAAGTAGTTTTGGCCTTGGAGTGAGGGCCGGATGAGAATGAGTAATTCAAGTAAGTGGTGATGATTTCTATTCTCTCCAAGGACATACATACTCTGGAAGCTGATGAGGCGAGGCTCCTTATCTAGGCATTTTTCTTCTATTTTGGTCCTTATATTCTATTTTTAAAAATAGCCTCCAAAAAACTAACCTTATAAATGGCCCTTTTTATCTACGCCATCACAAATGTCGTCGTGCTAGTGATAATGGTGTTGATAACCTGTCCTTACTGGCAATGCGAAAGCTAACGTGTCATAGCTCCACGCCAACAACGCTGGTGCAGATGTGTCGAATCGGGACTTAGTCATTTTTTGCCCCCGTTGGTGCTGAACTCTCTAGAATGGATGCGGGTTTGGTGCGAAGGTTTGATTCCTATGCGTCAGCGCTAATGGAGTGGAGGTATCATTGTCCCATGCAAGCGTCGGTTGCACGAAGGTCCTATATATTATGATGCAGGCTGAGGCTGCGAGTGGGCCTCAGTCGTGCCAGGGTTCGAAGGTGAGCCCGACAGGCGCCCGAGCCGCCTCCCCCTTACATATCCAAATCCACTGAAATCCCTCTATTTTTTTGTGGGAATCACAAGAAAAGGTAATCCCCTCATTCCCCTAAGATTTTACCAATCATATTTGCTTGATTTGGTCAAATTTTAAGCAAACCCTAGTTTAGATGGGACCTCTAAAATCCGAATTTGGAGTGCATGAGAACTTGATTTTGGCTTGAATTTGGCGTTGTGGGAATGTTAACAATTGTTGGTAGTTGTTGCCTATATTTTTAGTATTTATTGTATATTGTTGGTTGGTTTGCATAGAACACATGGATGAACCGGGAGAAATCATTATTGTTCGGTCCAAGTTGTATGAACTCGAGCTAGTTAGTGGTGATGTAGGTTATGATTATTGTGTGTGTGTCCATGGGATAGCATGGTCTAGATTTTTTTAAAAATATATATATTTTTAAATAATTTTACAAAAATAATATGCCGAATCAAATTTTTACAAAAATACACCTTTACCGCCATTTCAAATGGTGACAGAAGCTCTGTCGCCATTTGAAAAGCGACAGACCTTCTGTTGCTATTCGAATTGGTAACATGGTTCTATCGCCAGTTCAAATAGCGACAAAAGCCTTAGCCTTGTCAACCAAATGAATCCACAACAAAATAATTCGTTGGCCAATGCAAACAGCAACTAAACAGACCTCTGCTGCCGTTTGAAATGGTGACAGCCTATATCGCCAGATGAAACGATGACAGAGCTTCTGTTGCCATTTTATCTGGCGATAGAGGCGTATTTTTGTAAAATTTTGATTAGACGTATTCATTTTGCAAAATTATTTTAAAAAATAATTCGCACAGTCCATTGGATATGTTGAGATCAGTTTGGATGGGGAACCGTTGTAGGATGTGATGATGGTAGTATAGTATTTCTTTCATAATGATGTTGTATTTTGTTGTTGGATAGACTGGTCCATGTGGTAGCGAATGTTAAATGATTTGCATATTGATTGATTGTTTTCAAATTTATAAGTACATGTGAGTTAATTTAGATTTTTTTGTTATTGTGTTGGCAAAGGATTGAAATTTATTTTTATTTCCAGGCGTTGCTTATGGCTGTTTAGATGGATAGATTCATACGTGTGCATCATGGTGATACATTGTTGCATAACGACAATGGCTTGGAGTTTGCGAGCAAGCTGCAGTAGACTGAGTCGGATCATTTATCCACCTCCATTGATCTACACAAGTAAGTTCAATGCACCTTCTTTACTATGCAGGGTGGATTGAAGGAAAGACAAGAAGACAACGGATTGACAACTATACCACTAGAGGTTCACCAATGAATGGAGATACTATGAAGCTAATGTGTTCTTCGGCCTACAGATTCACCAGAACAATACTTTTAGCTAATACTTGGGATGGTTGTACCGTTTTTCGAGTGTGTTCCTCACGCTTACATGGATAGAGGAGGACATCGCTGATGTGGCCTCCTCCAATGAGGATGAGACCATGTTCGACATCAAGGCTCGTCATGGCACACACATTGAGCATGCCCCAGTGCATGACAGAGTAGTTCAATCTTCACTGCTTCGCATTGCATTTGTCTTATTTTTGAATTGGCATTATTGATTTTCACACTTCCCACAGACTAGGGAGCTTCATAGGACAACCTACAAGGTGGGGCGCCATATGCCATTCGGCCGCCGTGACTTGTGCTGCCAATTACCCCGCCTCCGGTGCCCCCCACACCCTATAAAAGGAGGCATCAGGGTCGTTGTCTGTCAAGCACTCCATTTTGCCTGTCACCAAGCCTCTTTTCCCACTCCTTCGGTCGGAACAGCATCGAGATTGTCACCTTCTCTCTCCTCGCCGCTCTGCCCTCTTCAGTAAGTCTTGACCCTCCCTAACCGCGTCATAGCATGTTCCTGGACCTCACTAACCCTTCCCCTCTCTCAATTTGAGAAATTTCCCCCTTAATCGTCAGAATTGTGGTCTTCTTCGCTACCGGCCGCCAACGCACAATCACGCCATTCATGTCGCCATCATAGCTCCCCAGCCACCATCGTGTTCACTACCGTCTTCACCTCCTCGCATTCCACCACAAGTGCGTCCTCCTCGCGTTCCACCACATGCGCGTCCCCTCTTCACCCAATCTGTGCCAGAGCCGCATCAATATCGTAGCTTGACCGCTACCACCGCCTTCTTCTCTGTGCTCGACCACCATCGTTGCTCCCCAGCACAAAAAAATGCATGCAATAGCTTCCCTGCACTCCCTTCTTGCTAACTCGCGCTTTGCCGACGACCGCCACGCCCTCAAACTCCGACGACCCTCGTGTCCCACGCGCCACCAACATGCACCGAGTCCATGATGGACTTGCACATGGCTATGGACCCGGTCCACAAACCTGAGCCCACATGTCAGCCTAAGCCAACTTTTTCTTTTGAAAAGTAATTCGGTCGAAAAACCAAAAACCCCTCTCACGTCATCATTGCGTCATGTTGACGCAATAAATCCTTTTCCTTTGCAAAGAAAATTCCAAATTCTGAAAAATCCCTATTGACATCATGCTGATGCAATAATCCAGAATTTCCAGCAGAAAGAAAATTCCAAAATTCCAGAAAATCCCAAATAGTGTTTTTTCTTTGTCTCTTTCCTTGATTTAAACCTTCTGGGAGTTCGTTCTCCTCCGTTTGACTCCATTATTTCTCCTAAATTCATCTAAAATCATAATCTACCTATTTATGCCCATTTTATTTTATTTTATTTGAATTTAGCATTTTTCGACGTTTAGATTTTGGAGTGTTGGAAGAGTACCTAATCGACAATCCAGAGCACCAATTCTTCGAGTAAGTCAAGTTACACATTTTGATCATGTTAACCCTAAATTTTAAATTATATTTTGATTAAACTACTGTATGCACAATTTTATCAGTGTAATCTTAATTCCAGCTTTAAATGTATAGTTATTTCTTAATTGTTATGACCACATTTGACATTGAAATCCTTGTACCATTGTAACCTTAAGAAAAATCTCACTAGTTAGTATATTAATACAGTATTAACTAGTGCTATATAGAAAATGGCTTAGACATGCTTAGACCTAAATTTAGTATCTTTTTTAGGAATTTATGCCAAACAAAGATTTTTATTAAAATAAAATTATTCCTTGGTATTTTGGGTGCCATGGAAAATTATGAACAATGATATGGTTCAAGCAAAGTGAAAATATGATTTAGACCGGTGAGAATTGGTTGCTAGGTGGAGGCGAAATGGTTCTGGATTGTGGAAAGTCTCACCTAGTGAGTTAAGGATCAGTCTATGAGTTGCTGATTGTAAAGCCTATCCGTACTACCACAAGTCTGGTATGGGACAGACATGGCTATATATTTTAAACATTCCATTGTTAGTTATACCATTGGGTTGAATGTGGGGTCAAGTAGACTACCACACAACACAAGAGGGGGCTTCTAATTAGGGTGGTTTTAACCCTTTCTGCAGTGGAACCTTAGCGGCCATGACTACATGGGATGAAGTCTTACAGAGGCCTTGTGATGATCTCTCTGCCGCACACCAAAGGAAGTGTGTTAATTGCATGGCAACAAGACATGATCATGTCTTGTGGGTAAAATTGTACAACCTCTTCATAGTGTAAAACTAATTGATTAGCTGAGCCCGCGATCATGGGTAAGCCGAGTAAAGCCTTTCATGGATTAGACTTTGGATTTCAGAAAAATGATTTATAAATGAAGCGAGTCCATTTGGGAAAAGTTGGGTTAAACTTCGGGTTGGATCCCATGTTGAAAATAGGATTAAAACTTAGTTTTACTATATCAATTACGCATTAGAAATTACTTATTGTAATTGAAATATTGCTTTATACTCAAACTAACCATATTATGCCTTTTTTTGTTATCCTTGCATCAATACTACATTTCAAGTGTAACTTGTGGAGTACTTTATGTACTCATGTTACTATAACTTAGAGCACTTCTTCACTGGTGAGGATCTCGATGACTAGGTCATTGCCACAGTTGATTGCCTATGGCAAATTTGCTGGGGCCTACCACTCTTTTTGCTTCCAACTGCTATATTTTCAGTTGTCTTGGGAGCTATTAATATTGTAAAACTCTGATAATTAAATGAATAAAATTTTGTATGATGTTGTGGTATCAGCTTTTTTTACTGTGTGTATTAGCTTTTTCTAGACTAGTACAGTATACGCAGAGTATTCGGGGGTGTTACTCCCGGGTCCGACAAAGTTCATGTAAGGTGTTCACATATATGTTGTAAAAGTATTACATTGATTCTCGAGTTTGGTGGATTGTTTGCTAATGTTGCATCACATACAAAAGAGGTGCCGCAAGATGGCCGTCAGACTTGGATGCCGCACGGCTGCAGCTACACGTGATCCCTCCACCCATGGAGACATGTAGCTTGTTACGGCTGTTAAGGGGACAGTCTTCCATATCTCACTGACCTAGCTCGTCACAAACATCGAGGAGGTCAGCGATGACCTCCTCGCGTGGTGCTAGCTCCTCACATAGGACTAGTGAAAGTTCAAGCTCTATTAAGTTGGTTTTGGTGTTAATGACAAATCTAATGTTGAGACTAACTCTTTTGATAATCATAATATTGATTAGTCTCAATTGTTAATTAATGACAAATCTTTTATGAGACTAACTCTTTTGTTGTGCTTAACTCTTATTAGTCTCTTTTGGATGAAAAAGATGGAAATATCAAAGGTATGCATTCGAGTTCATATTATCATATTCTGTTGCATTCTTTGATGTCAAATATGTTACGATTTTATTGATAAATGTAAATGTGAGACTAACGTGTTTATTGAGTA
This sequence comes from Otatea glauca, assembly GCA_036346275.1. Classification (NCBI taxonomy): domain Eukaryota; kingdom Viridiplantae; phylum Streptophyta; class Magnoliopsida; order Poales; family Poaceae; genus Otatea; species Otatea glauca. Next base: position 56,391,168 of record CM070714.1, on the reverse strand, counting down.
TATTTTTTAATAGTCTCATGAAAAAGAAAAATGGAAATCCAAAAGATATGTATCCAATGCAACTTTATTATTTTTAGATACATTTCTTGGATTCAAGATACAGGGTGAACTCCACCATTGTTTTAACTTTAAGATGTGCATTTTGTTTCCGACTCTATATATACATGAATGCGCACATTTAGGGGGAGTTCATACTTTACCTTGATGTTCCAATAGTATTGATTTAATTCATCTTTCTATATCAAGGATCATTACTTTGAAACAATCCCTTGAGTATATTTAACTTGTGTAGTTGTAGTATACTCATGGCAATATAGGATAAACTCCAAAGCAATCAAAAATTGATTATGTGCATATTGATTCCAAGTTCAATTATTTATATGCACATATTTATGGAGTTTATTCTATAATCAATGGTCTTAAGAGTATTGATCCCTTTCTACCACACCATATAAATTGGATCATTACTTTTAGATTCCATCGAATTGAGTATATGAAACTTGTGTAGTTAATATATACTCATGACAATTTAAATTGAATTTAAATTGTGTTCAGTTGCCATTCAATCAACAAAGAACTAATCATGTGTTGATGGTTCACTTTGTTGATCTTAGGGCAATTGAAAATTCTTGAGTATATAAAGCATTAGTTGCATTAGTATACTCAAGACGTAATTACTCTTTCAATCAATTGTCTTTGGGTTGTGCTCAATCGATCTCAAGGGTATCCATTATGTGTTAATGGAGTGCAAGTGATGATTGAGACAACCGTGTTTGTTGTACTAACAATCTTCTATGAGTTGTGAAGTAGGTTAAGTCCAAGAAAATAAAGAATCGGAAAGAAGAAGTTATCATGTGTTGATGAGTTTCAAGAGGTTATCCCGAAGTGAAGAAGAAGAGGGGAAGTTCATCATGTGTTGATGAACAAGAAGAGAGGATCCGGCTTGGAGAGAAGATGATGGGAATCATAAAAGCTCCAAGTGGGATTGCTAGAGGCAAAGGTATAACTAGCTAGGGCTAAGAATGTGTTCCTAGTCTTTTACCGGTCTCGGTGTTTGGATGGGAGACCGGGTTGCTAGTTAGTGCCGTACTATTAAGAGGGGTTGAGTCTTTTAGCTTGAGCTTCATCATGTGTTGATGAACTCAATCCGGTTCACTCTAACTCACTCTCTTGGTTGGTTCTTGCATGAGCTAAGTATTTGCATGTGTTGCAATTAAGAGAGCTCATACTTGCTTCTTATTGAATTTTGATTTAGTTTTTGCATAGAGCTATGGATTTGCATGTGTTGCAAAAGGGAGATAGCTTATGCAAGTTGGTTTAAGTGATTGTTTGTTTGGAGCTCTCTATTTGCATGTGTTGCAAATAGAGAGCTCATGCATCGGAGTCTTAGCTTGTGACTTGATCATGTGTTGATCATCATAAAGGCTAAAATAGGTTTATGTTTTGTGTTTGCAAAGTGAGTTTTTGCAAAATATGGTTTAATTGAATCTTATCTTGGAGCATGTGAATAAGGTTTACAAATGTGTTTGCAAATTAGTTTGATCATCACATGACTTAAAGATATGATCTCGATTGCTCTTAATTGCAATATTTATATTTGCAAATGTGTTTTGCAAAATATTGGTGTTCACGTATTTGATATTGGAGCATGTGATTAGAATTTGCAAATGTGTTTTGCAAAATTGTTTTGATCATGAGTTGATCATCATATGGCTAAATATTTGAACTTATTGACTCTCTCTAGCTTGTAGTCACTCTCTTTATAAAGTCTATATGAGGGATTTCGAGAAATCAGATTTTAGACTTGAATGACTACATTAGAGTTTTTGTTTTTGTAATACTTAAAAATATCTATGGTTACTTAAATCTTGAAAATGGGTGAAGATTGTAGCCCTTGTGATAAGCTTCGCATAGAGTCAAAGATCACCTAAATCGGAGTTCGGAGTAAAAAGTTATGATAGTTTTAGTTGCTGAAATAGTGGTAGCACCGCTCGAGGCTGTACTACCGCCCTAGAGGCGGTCTAAAAATTCTAGAGAGGTGTTTTTTGGTGGAAATGGCCGGTGCTACCGGTCCTAGATGGGCGGTAGCACTGGTGTACTGTAGCAACGGCTAGTTTTTGGTGTTTTTAATGCACGAAAGTGACAGTTGGCCTAAAGGCCGGTGCTACTGGCCCTAGTAGGGCGGTAGCACCAGGTTTGTTGTACATTTTGCTCCCAACGGCTAGTTTTATTTGGAGAGGCTATAAAATGAGCCTTGGGGGTTGGCATTTGATTGTTGTTGGCCTTGTTGAGTATTTGGGTGGTGTTGTGCATGTGCTGCACTCCCATATTTAGTTTTTGAGCTAAGAGTGAGCCATATTTGCATGTGTTGCATTTAAGAGAGGATTGAGAGCCTCTTGTGCATGTGTTGAACTTGAGGGAAGCCTTATGCATGTGTTGCACTTGGTGATCACCCTTGTGCATGTGTTGCACTTGGTGAGGATCAAGCTAGAGGGCTTGACTTGTTACTCTTGGTGTTTGTCGACACCTAGAAGGCGTATGGAGGTATCGTATGCAGTGACTTCTCAAGGAGATTGTGAGAAAGCCTGGCAAAGTTGTAAAGGTCGGAGCTCACCTACCCAGAGGGGAAAAGAGCTACCACTAGTGGAATCGAGACGGGTGTTCAATTCGTGGACCCGGTCCAAAATGGTTTGGGCTTGCCTCAACGTGGATTAGGGGAGATCGGCAAGTCTCCGAACACTACGGTAAAAAGTATTGTATCTCCTTGTGTATGCTTGCAATTTCTTATTTATATTGTTGCAATTTACATTCCAAGGATTAAATTGCTTGCTTGTCTTTATGATTGTAATTTATTGTTAGGGACATAATTAGCTAGTGCACTTAGTGAGCCTAGTTGATTTAGGCTTTAATTTGTCAAAACCTTAGTTTATCGCTTTCTCGTTGATTATTGTTTAGGTTTCGACATAGAGATCAATAGAGCGTGCATTTAATGAGAAGAATTTTTAAAGCCACCTATTCACCCCCCTCTAGTCGGCATCCTTGATCTTACAACTAGGACCGCTACAAGCAGCCCATCTGCCATGGAGTCCAACGATGATGACACCGGTGATGATGAGCTGGAGTTCCATCCACTGCATGAGGTTGTCAGCCTCTCTCAGTTGCCTAATGCATCGTCCACCAGTTAGCCAACCTAGTCCACACGATGCCGTGTGGTGGACTGGCACGTCAACCCTGCCAATGTCATCGAGGGCACACATGACTGACAAAATACACCCTGGATAGGTATGACCATACTTTCATCAATGTGTTGCCAACAATTTAGCTCGTGTTGAAACAAGGAAAGACATAACTATAGTGATTTTATGTATTTGCAATTAGTCACTTTTAGTTTAAAAAGGCGCAGGTACTAATGCGCTATGCAAAAGTCGATGGTGTGAAAGTTCAAGCTCCACTAGTTTGGTTTTGGTGTTAATGATTAGTCTTAATTGTTAATTAATGACAAATCCTTTTATGAGACTAACTCTTTTGTTGAGCTTAACTCTCATTAGTCTCTTTTGGACGAAATGATGAAATTATCAAAAGTATGCATTCAATAACATATAGTATATATATTGTTGCATTCTTTGATGTCAAATATGTTACAATTTTCGTGATAAATCCAAATATGATACTAACTCTTTTATTGAGTATATCTTTGATTAGTCTCATCTCATTGAAAAATAAAAAACCCAAGATATACACTCGTATTCATTTTATGATATCTTAATGCATATTTTGGATTCAAGTTAAAGGATGAACTCTACCAATATTTAGACCTCAAGATGTGCATTAATGTTTCAATTCCATATATACATGAATGCACATATTTAGGGGGAGTTCATACTTTACCTTGATGTTTCAATAGTATTGATCTAATTCATCTTTCTATATCAAGAATCCTTACTTTGAAACAACCCCTTGAGTATATTTAGGGCTGTAAACGAGCCGAGCTCGAGCGAGCCTGGCCCTCCAGGCTCGAGCTCGAGCCGAGCTCGAGTTCGGGTTCGAGCCGAGACCCAGGCTCGAACTCGGCTTGGTCCAAGCTCGAGTAGGCTCGAGCTCGGCTCGAGTAAGCTCGGTAAGCTTGATAAGCTCGGTAAGCTCGAGTAAGCTCGGTAATTCTGGTAAGTTCGGTAGGCTCGGTAACAAGCTCGATTAAGTTCGGCTCGAGGAAGCTCGGTAACAAGCTCGATTTAAGGAAGCTCGGTCCAGGCTCGAGTAGGCTCGCGAACTATTCGAGCTCGGCTCGGTTAAGCTCACGAGCTCGAGCTCAAGCTCGAGTTCGGCTCGTTCGGAGCTCGAGCCGAGCTCAAATCGAGCCTCTCGCGAGCCGAGCTCGAGTAGCTCGCGAGCCTCGAGCTTTTTTTACAGCCCTAAGTATATTTAAATTGTGTAGTTGTAGTATACTCATGGCAATATAGGATAAACTCCAAAGCAATCAAAAATTGAATATATGCATGTTGATTCAAATTCAATTATTTATATGCAAATATTTAATGGAGTTTATTCTATAGTTGACGGTCTTAAGAGTATTGATCCCTTTTCACCACTCTATATAAATTGGATCACTTTTAGATTCCATCGAATTAAGTATATATGAAACTTGTGTAGTTAAAATATAATCATGACAATTTAAATTGAATTTAAATTGTGTTCGGTTGCCATTCAATCAACAAAGAACTAATCATGTGTTGATGGTTCGCTGTGTTGATCCTAGCGCAATCGAAAGTTCTTGAGTATATGAAGCATTAGTTGCATTAGTATACTCAAGACATAATTAATCTTTCAATCAATTGTCTTTGGGTTGTGGTCAATCATCAAAGGATAAGATTAAACGATCTTGAGAGCATATATTATGTGTTAATGGAATGCATTGATGATTGAGACAACCATGTGTTTTGGACTAACACTTTCAATGAGTTTGAAATAGGTTAGTCCAAGGTTGCGATGGATAAACGAGACAAGTACGTCATCATGTGTTGATGAGCGTTAAGAGAGGATCCTGAAGCTAAGACAAGGGGAGTTCATCATGCGTTGATGAACAAGATGAAGTTCCCGACTTAGAGAAAAGATGATCGGTCATTATGAAAGCTCCAAGTGGTTGCGAGAAGCAAAGGTATAACTAGCTAGGGCTAAAGATGTGATCATAATCTTTTACCGGCCTCGGTGTTTGGATGGGAGATCGGGTTGCTAGTATAAGTTGTCGTACTATTAAGAGGGGTCGAGTCGTATAGCTTGAGCTTCATCATGTGTGGATGAACTCAATCCGGTTCACTCTATCTCACACTCCCTTGATTTGGTTTTTGCATGGTGCAAATCTTTGTGAATGTGTTTTGCAAATAGTTTTAGCACACGCTTGCAATTTTATTGATGTGTTCTTTGCATGAAGCTTTGATTTGCAAATAGGAGAAGCTCATGTTTAATGTTGTTTAGCAAATGTGTTTTGCAAACAAGTTGATATTTGTGCAATTCTTTGGAGAATGTGACTAGAGTTTGCAAATGTATTTTGAAAAATTATTTGAGCAGTGCTTCAATGCTTTCCCTTCTAATACAAGTTGCACAAATCTTGAAGCAAGCGAAGGGGTAAGTAATCTTCATCTACCCTTCATTTATGCTTTAATATTTGTGCAACTGTAAAAAAGAAAAGCATTGAAGCACCTCTCAAATTATTTTGATCATGAGTTGATCATTACATGGCTCAATATTTGATCTTATTGACTCTTGCTAGCTTGTAGTCACGCTCTTGATCAAGTATGTGATGGATTTCGAGAAAATCATATTTTAGACTTGAAGTGACTATATTAGAGTCTTTGTTTTTATGATATTTAAAAATATCTATGGCTACATAAATCTTTAAAAATAGTGGAGATTGTAGCCCTCTTGATAAGCTTCGCATAGAGTCCAGGATCACCTAAATCGGAGTTCGGAGTAAAAAGTGATAAGCATTTTAGTTGCTGAAACAATGGTAGCACTGCCCCAAGATGGGCGGTAGCACCGCTCGAGTGGTGCTACTGATCCTAAATGAGCGGTGCTACCACTCCAAAAGGCGATGTAAAAATTCTAGAATGCATGTTTTTAGAACGAGAAAAAAGAAAAAGGCCCGGTGCTACCGCCCGAAGCCCAGTAGCACTGGATTTTCTGAGCAACGGCTAGTTTTTCTAGTCGTTGGCTAGGAGGCCGATGCTACCGGCCCTAGTAGGGTGGCAACACCGGGTTTGCTGCACGTTTTGCCCCCCCCCCAACGGCTAGTTTTCTTTGGAGAGGCTATAAAAGGAGCATTAGGGGCTAGCATTTGGTGGTTGTTAGCCTTGTTGAGCATTTGGGTGGTATTGTGCATGTGTTGCACTGCCACATTTGGTTCTTGAGCTAAGAGTGAGCTCTAATTGCATATGTTGCAATTAGGAGAGGATTGAGTGACTCTTGTGCATGTGTTGCACTTGAGAGGAGCATTGTGCATGTGTTGCACTTGGTGATCACTATTGTACATGTGTTGTACTTGGTGGAGCTCAAGCTAGAGAACTTGACTTGTTACTCTTGGTGTTTGCCGACATCTAGACGGCGTGTGGAGGCGTCATGCGCAATGGCCTTCTCAAGGAGATTGTGAGAAGGCCCAGCAAAGTTGTAAAGGTCGGAGCTCACCAACCCGGAGGGGAAAGAGCTACCACTATTGGAATTGAGGCGGGTGCTCAATTCGTGGAGCCGGTCCAAAGTGTTTTGGGCTTGTCTCAACGTGGATTAGGGGAGACCGGCAAGTCTCTGAACACCATGGTGAAATATCAGTGTGTCTCTTGTGATTTGCATTCTATTCTTTGTTTATACTCAAGCAATTTATATTCATAGATTTGATGGTTTGATTGTTTGTATTTAGGATTGCAAATTATTGTTAGAGACATAAATAGTTAGTGCACTTAGTGAGCCTAGTTGACTTAGGTTTTAATTGTCAAAACCTTAGTTTATCATTTCTGCATTTGTTATCATTTAGGCTTTGACATAAGGGTACTTAGGCAAGATTTCAGCTAATCATAGAAGAAATTTTTATAGCCGCCTATTCACCCCCTCTCTAGTCGGCATCTTCGATCTTACAGGTAGCACCGGGTTTGCTGGTGTTTTTGCCTATTTTGCCCTCCAACGGCTAGTTTTTCTTGTGAAGGCTATAAAAGGAGCCTTGGGGCTAGCATTTGGGCTTGTTGTAGTTTTAGAGAGTTCATTGTTTTTTGTGGTTAAGTTGTGCATGTGTTATACTCTGTAATTTGGTTTTTGAGCTAAGAGTGAGCTTTAATTGCATGTGTTGCAATTAGAAGAGGATTGAAAGCCTCTTGTGCATGTGTTGCACTCGGTGATCACCATTGTATATATGTTGTACTTGGTGGAGCTCAAGCTAGAGGGCTTGACTTGTTACTCTTGGTGTTTGCCGACACCTAGATGGCGTGGAGGCGTCATTGGTTCAGTGACCTTCTCAAAGAAGATTGTGAGAAGGCCCGACGGGTTGTGAAGGTTGGAGCTCATCTACCCGAAGGGGGAAAGAGCTACCGCTAGTGGAATCGAGGTGGTTGGCTTAATTCGTGGAGCCAGTCCAATTCGTTTGGGCTTACCTCAATGTGGATTAGGGGAGACTGGCAAGTCTCCGAACACCACGGTAAAATATCGATGTGTCTCTTGTGATTTGCATTCTATTATTTATTTATACTCAAGCAATTTATATTCATAGAATTGATGGTTTGATTACTTGTATTTAGTATTGTAAATTATTGTTAGAGAGATAAATAGTTAGTGCACTTAGTAAACCTAGTTGACTTAGCTTTAATTGTCAAAACCTCAGTTTATCGCTTCTGCATCTATTATCATTTAGGTTTTGACATAATGGTACTTAGGTGAGATTTTAATTAATCGTAGAAAAAAATTTTAAAGTCATCTATTCACCCCCCTCTAGTCCGCATCCTCGATCTTACATGGTGAACTGGTGATGAATACCTTGTGATGAAGTATGGAGCTTTATGAACTTAATGCATGGACTACTATTGAAGTATATGTGATGAACTATGTGTTGTGTCTACGGGTTGTTGAATAGTATGCTTTTTGTGACGTCAATTTGTTATTATGTTCTCTACTTCTTCTGATGAACTATGTCTAAAATGCACTGCGTGTGTTATTGTGTCCTTAATTTACTATGCATTACAATTTCTTGTGTCAGGACTATTGCTTGCTTGCTTACTTGCCTGCTGCTTATGTCCAGAGCTCTTTGTTTGTGCTGAGGTAACCATACTCTGTGCGAGGATAGCTAGCATGTACACCCCTGGGCACATTTTGTCCTTAGCCGAGAGCTAACATATAGGCGTCTGGATCCGCATCAACTTGCATAGCGCATCACTTTATACCTAACCTAATGCGCCATGCTCTCTAGCGCAGAAAGCCCAAGCCTTAGCACCAGTGTTTGGTCAAGGATAGAACATGACCAGGAGCCAGTGGTCAGCTCTATCCTTGGCAAAGGCCTGGCGCGAAGGTGTGGGTGCTTAGCTCCAAAGAGGCTAGCGTGGCAGCGTGGGAGTTTAGCGCCAAAGAGACTGGCGCGTACAACCCATGCATTAGCGCCAGCACTCAGCCGAGGACAGAATGTGCCCGAGGGCCTTGGGCCACCTTTGTCCTTGGTTGAGCACTGGCGCGGAGGCAAGGCGATCATGTGCCTGGATTATTGGCATTGACCTCCTGTGCTTTTGCGCCAGGCCCAAGCCAAGGACAGAGGCGGTTTGACCCTTCTTAGTCCCCTTTGTCCTTAGGGAAGGCCTGGCATAGAGGCACAGGGGGTCAAGACCACCTAATATAAAGCAAGCCCAAGGATGAGAGTAGGAAAGTGCCACCCACTCTCCGCCAGACCTACCATCTGAGAGGTAGAGACACAGTGGTCCCGTTCCCGTCTCCCTTCCCCTTCAAATCCAACACAAAACTCCGATTGAGCCATGATTTCTCGTGGGGATCACAACACAAGGTAAGCTCTCCCATTCCCCGTCATTTCACCAATTGGAATCGTGTGATTTGGTGCATATTTATTCAAACCCTAGATATCAAGTGACCACCAAAAAAACTGAAATAATCATGTGTACATTGGATTATTGGAACCAAATGTTGTGTTTGGAAGGTTGGCAAGGTTTCCCTCATGTTCCATATGAAATTAGCGCATGTTTCGAATATTTTGATTTCTTGCCCATTTCAATAAACACATGTTATCTTAGTAAGAACGAACTTACATTAGTGGAAGACATAGAATTTCTTGGATGTGATCTCAATTTTTTGCATATATAGCTTTTTTGGGGATGTCAGACTATACGGAGATGCTTCGGAAGCGAAAATGTGTTGCCAAGAAGGTAGGAACATACCTTGATAAATCTTGCAATGATGCACTTGTGTCACCGGAGTTTCCATGCCCACGGCGCGAGTACGGTAATCCAGCAAAGGTCATTTAATCGACATATCCAAACATCGTTGCCCAAGTGTACTACATGTGCGGAGATTATCGTGTGTGTCATCTATTGATATTTCACATTGCATGATGCATTTTCCATATCGCTAACTTCATCCGTGCATAATGGCAATCGTCAAAACGTTGTTACTTCTTTTGATGGATCGATGGCCCGGAGAAGTATGACAAGGCATTCATCCAGCAAAAATAAATGTTACACTACGCAGTTGCGCCCAAGAACTTCACCCATTGAAAACCTTACACCCTAGAGGACAAGGGAAATGCTGAGAGAGGAAAGATAAGGGAAAGGCGTCGATGGTCTTCAGTGCCCCTGGTGAAAGAGGTTATTTCGGATTGGGAGAAGCCTGAACTGGACCTAGAAGACCAGTATTGAGCTTTCGTGTACGGGAAGCAATGGAGGAAGGCCAAAGCTTGTGCCCTCAAGGGAGACAAGGGTAAAGAACATATTGACTCTGATGCACAGAATGTATGACCAGAGGCTTGACTTCTTTTCCATCTGCCAGTGTTTTTAATTCCAAAAGACGCACATGTATCTTAGCTGTAGTTCAAATTGATGATTCATGCATGTTGACATTTGTATCATAGGAGTAATGAGCCAAACATATGCATCTAACCAAGCCCTACGTGCCATATAATTCACACCTTAGTTGCGAAGTGTTATCTCAAGCTTCAAATGGTTTTTTTAAACAAAAAATATTACTCAACTTTTCTATGTCCACATAACAAACTCGTCAAATCCTTTGATACCCTTTTTTCCCTCCGTCATGCAATTGTATCATAAATACCAACTACTACACTATACGCATACCGCACGCTATAGCGTCTACGAATCCTTCAAGAAAAGTGTTTCCTCTCAGTATGAGATGTTGTCGGTGTTTTCGAGCGCCGGCAAGTAAATTTGTAAGTCTAGGGGGTCGCGCGTTCCACTCCCTGAATGGTTAGACTCGTGAGTCCAAGATGTATCTTGGTTGGTGAAAGTCCCTACCCGATTCGGATGGCCGTATTGTATTGCTTTTTGCACTATGTTTTTCTGCAGCAGAGGCCCTAAATGACTTAGTCTCCTCGTGTTCTTATGTCTCCTCTCCTCTCGCTCTCCTTGAATCGTTTAGCCCCGCCTCCTTTTATACTGAAGGAAGGCGGCAGTTACATCGAGTTGAGAGGAAGAGCGAGGTGACCTATGCTAGAGCTCGGTCCTTCGTCCCTGTGGATGGTCGCCACCGTCTTGCCCATCTTGGGTTGGTAGCCTTGGTGGTCGGGGAGGTTAGGTATTCCCGGAAATAGCGTGGCTTGCCCTCTGTGACCCTTGCGAATCTTGACGTCGAGTGCGTGGCGTTGGTGCCGCCTTGGGAGGAGCGTGCGCTCGATCTTGTCGTGGATCGTTGATTGGCCGAAGCTTTGTCTTCTGCAGTCACCGGATCTTCTTGGGAAGGAGCCACGCCCTTGTATAGTCGCTCGATTGACCTCATTCGGAAGTGCGTGGCGGTAGGCCGATGAGGACGACACGCGGCACTCGGCGTCCGTCACCTTGGTTCGGTTGGAGTCGGAGATCCCGCCCGCCAAGAGGGGTCGGGGCGTCTGTCTGGTCGGATTCGCTTCCCGCCGGTCGGGAGCGGATGTCTTGCGCGTGATCTCGCAGCGATTCGGTCGTGGCGCGCGCGCGCTGTTGGTGGAGATATGCTTGAGGCCGCTGGCTCGTCGCTTCGGGCTGATGGGGTATCCTTTTTATTAGTATTCGTCAGATGTCAACTCCAAAGCTTTTGGCGTAGGGTTCTGAAGGACCGCGCCAAAACTGATGGTGCTGATCGTACGCTGACGTGGCACCAACTTAGCTATGTTGGCCTTAGCAGTCGAGATGGCGGCAACATTCTAGGTCATAAGCAGTAGCGCAGAGACGTTAAATGTCTGCACTATTCGGGGACATTTTTTAAAATAGAATAAAAAAAAGCTAAAAGATGAAGGGAAAAAACCATGTAGACTCCTTTCCTCTACCTTTCCAGAGACCACGTGATTGCCACTCTTGTGTGCACTTCATCATTTTAATTTATGACATGTTAGGATATAGTACTATGATCTAGCGGATGGATATGCAACATCACATATCTACCTGTGGATCAGAAGTCAGGCAGTCACGCACCGGGTCCTCAGGACATCCGACATGTGACATATATCAGAAGCTGCAGCATGCCCTGCTCCTGCCTGGCCGAGCACGAGTGACCATATCTGCATTTCCCTTCCTTGTTTTATAGTACCTACTATATATAGTATACTCATCACTAATAACACAGACATGCCTTCGAAAGTAAAACGTTTCTCGTTACAATTAGATCCATCGTGACATGTGTGTGTATATATTCACGAAAAAGGGAGGAAAAAGAAAAGAGATGCATGGTGTGTACTATATATACTAAGCTAGTACAAGCGAGTCATGAGATGAGCCCCCACGGCGTCATCTCATCTAGATGAGGCGCAAGCAGGACTATGCTCTATCACTATCTAAGTCTAAAGCAACCTTTCTTCATCTTTAGCCCGCTTAGCCACTGATAACGACGGCATGCCCAGCTCAGCTTTACAACGGAAAAACAAAAACAAAACGCCTTAGTTAACTCGCAAAATTTACGCCAAGCAAAATCAGCACCTCCTGCCAACTAATTTTCATCAATAATTTGCTAACTGTCGTAAAATCGTCTTTTCAAAAGAAATCGCCTTGTTCACTGCAGCATAGCTACCGCACAGTAATAATAATATAATAACAATAACAACAACCAAGCATTTTGTCCTAAACAAATTTGAATAGACTAGGAATAAAACCTAATACAAGTCAAAAAGACCCCGTAAACCTTCGATATTAGGTCATGGTTCTAGTAGGTGAATTGCTAACTTTCTTACACTCATATCCAACGCCAACTCTTTGGGCACATTTCAATCCCTTAAATCTCTTTTAATTCCACTACGCACCATCTTAAACGATATTGGACAAGCTTTGTCTTCAATTGGTGCTACTCCAAATCTATCACGTATATCATCATTGCGGATTCGATCTCGCCTTGTATGACCACATATCCACCGCAGCATTTGCATCTCTGTCACGCTCATCTTCTGTACATGTTATCTTTTCGTCACCCAGCATTTCACACCACACAGTATCGCATGTCTGATTGCTATCCTATAGAACTTACTGTTTATCTTTTGAGATACTTTTCTATCACATAAAACAACATATGCTTAACACCATTTCATCTACTCCGCTCGTATCTTTTTGCCCACATCTTCATCAATCCAGCCATCACTATGTAACATCGATCCCAAATATTAAAATGTTTTCTTTCAGGACACTACTTTTCCGTCCAAACTAACATCTCCATCATTTACCATAGCACCTCTAAAAACACACCTCGTATACTCAATTTTAAAATCTTCCTACCAAGGAGTCTCTCCTTGTATATCCCACGTGACTTCATTCATCACTAGGCAAAAATATACAGGATTAATGCTGATCTTTGATCTTAATAGGAAAGTCACTGCTATAGCTATCACATGCTACTGCATTCACAATATCGTCGTCCATAATAATAAGGAAAAGAAAATCAACACTACAGTACAGCCCCTCCTGGGTATCACAAAGCAAAGATAACACATCATATGTCCACCTTAATTTACACACTGGCCCAACCAAAAAATATTTCCCATACTGTACACTGAATTTCGACTACAGCTACAACCACACACATTTCAACCCTGCAACCCTGGTTGGTACTAACCATACGCAGTTGCAGGATAAATAAACATTCCAAAACTATACTCAAAATTGAGCTGCCCAGCTCGGAGTCTACCGACGATGACGACAGGAGGGGCTTCTTGTGCACAACCATTCTGGTAGCCTCAGCTTTACATACTCATCAGTGCTCATGTACAAGAATGCACCGCAAGTGATCTGACCATTGCTAGTGATCTGACCATCTTAGCTCCTAGCTGAACAAAACGCATTCATTTAACACAATAGCAGCATATCCTTGCACTGGGAAAGCTTGCGTCACTTTCTACCCGATGTTTGCCACAAATGGCACCAGGCGCTTGTGATCCCTCTTACGCCCCAGAGCACATGTATCAAGAACACGTCCAAGCAGCAGACGAGTATTCTGTAGCGCCACATCTCGTGCAACCAATCCACTATCTGCAGTGCTTCCACCGCCTTGGGCCATCAGAGACCCAAATCCTGACCCGGCAGCGTATTGAAGCGGTCCACTCCTAGCCTTAAATGACGACTGGGGAAGAAGCATGCTCTGAAGAACCTTGTCCCCCATCCCATGACCGTTCTCACCGAATCCCAGATCATCAACTTGCCCGCCGGTCACACCACTGCAGCTCCGCAAAAGTGCCTCCAACACATTCAATGCCTCTGCACATAATGTGCTCTCCACAAGCTGCGACACAACATTATACACTTGAGGTATCTGGGATGGATCCACAGGGGTTTGCTGCAATAGTGATTTAAGCATCAGAAGCACCACTCGCTGGTAATCCAGAGGGCCCCTCTCAAGAAGCCTAAGCAGGTGGCCAAAGGACAGAGATGAGTGCTTGGGGAACCACTCAGCACAAATTGGCGGTGAAGCACGTGCAAAGAGATCTTCCAAGGAGATGATTTCCCCATAGGAATATGCTCTGAAGACTTCAGCTAAATCATCCAAAGATTTGACGCAGCACCATACTGAAATATTAGAGGCCACATAGTAAGCTTTCTGGTTCTGTTCCTGTAGAGGTGAAGCTGACCCAAGGGAAGATACTTCCTTGGTGAGTTGCAACCCAAGCCATGGAAGAAGACCTGTGATGTGCATCAATAGCCTTGTCTCAGGACTCCCAAATATAGAATCACATGTGGGTATCGTGATCCTAGATAACACCTCAATTGCAGATCCATGGCTAACAGTGGACATAAGCCCTTTCAGCACCAGCGGCTGCACCCCTTCGAAAGCAGGGACTTTTCCAGTCTCGGTTACAGATAGCAATCTCTCTGAAGTAGTTCTGGACTCCAGCCTGTGGAGGTCGCTTGTATACCCATTGATGTCAAACTCATCACGTGGCATGCTGGAGAGCAACACATTTTCAGCTGTCCGATCGCGGAATGTCAAGCGATCAATTACCCTACAAAACAATTCAAGCACCTGGCAATAGATGTGTACAAAGTCAGTATGCATCAGCGCAACACAGCCCCAGAAGAGCTGTGGGTAAAGTATCACCTTCTCAGGCTCCATATTCTCAACCATGACTTGTAATGTCAACAATATCTCCATTGCAAAGCCCAGAACAGCTGGGGCAGGGTTACCCAAGCATCTGTGGATGCACCTCAGAAGCAATACGCAGCTATCACTTTTAACACTAGGACGTAAAGCACGATATATCTGGTGTGATCGACAGGCCAGGTGGCGTGATGTGCACTCCATAGCCCACTTAAGAGCCTCAGCACCCCAAGTCTCACGGAGATCCCCCTGGAAGAAAATAGCACTAACCATGCTTTGTACAAGTGCTGATAAGAGTGAAGCGCTAGGAAGTTCAGTCCGAACAAGGGTAGGATCCTCGTTCTCCCACATCAGGCTGCCTCTTTTAGACTGAATGTATTTTATTAAGCTCACAACATGCTGCTTATTCTCCCTTTCACTACTTTCAACCTCATACAGCTCAAGATGCCGGCCAGCAAGTGAATAAAGAAGATTCACAAGCAAATCCTGGCAATGCTCAAGCACAATGTCTTCTGAGCTATCCATGGAAACACAAGTGACATGGAATAACAGGGGTAAATTCTCACGGAAGTCTTCATCATTTTCATATGCAATTTCAGCAAGGAGAATCAAAGCTATGTCAGCACGTGAAAGCAAGTGCTGGTGCCCCTGTAATGCAGATTGGAGCTCATTGGCATTGATCCCATGAACTCCACTGCCCCCTTGGTGCAAAATATCGTCATTTGAATTTGGAGTATCTAAGTAGTAGTCACCACTATCTCTGGAAACATGACGGCTCCTCAGATTACCAGCCGAGCTTCGGACACCCATCAACGGCCCTGACATGTTCATTAATGCTGGAAGGAGCTGGCCTGACCGTCCTGTAGTGGGGTTTGGAATGCTTACTTCAGGAGCCAATGGGCTCAATGGGCCAGACACACTTCGTCCAGTAACCGCCGATGTCCGCCAGCTCAGGTTTCCACTGACATTCCTGATTGCACCATCAAGGGAACCACGGACAAGCAGGGGGGACATGTGAGGTTGGCTATCAACTACTGTTGCTACCTGAGAGGTAGTAGGTCCTTGAGAAAACTCCAAAACGACATTTGCAGAAGTATCTACCTTCCCAGGCCTGACTGGTTCCTCATCGTCTTCAAGCATTCTCTGAGATAACTCACAGACCAAGTGATCGATGGTCTGTTGTGGGCAAATCCGAGCAAGATATAGACTAACACGCTTGGCAACTGAAAAGTATGTAGCAAATGCACCAGTGATCTCTGCTGATGGATTGGCATCGCAGTCCTCAATCCCTCTGGTGATTAGGAAGTTGAGAACTGGAATGATATTACGAGTATTGCTTGCAACGGTGCTCCATAGTTTCTCAATCTCGTCAGGAAACTGATCACCATGCTTCCATGTCACATAATAAAGACTTTTCAGCAATCTCTCACTCCAGCCAGACTCCTTTAATCTCACAAAGTTGAGATTTTCTATCCAAGGAGCCATGCATGTGAGGACCTGATGTTGTGCGATAATGTCCACTGCATCAAGCTGGCGCTGCATTATTTCCTCGCATAGATGCTCACTGAGCTCAGGATGGTCCTTGGCAAGCTTTGAGGACAGTTTGTACTGGAATTGTTGGTAGGAATCCGGAAGGTTGCCGACAACAGAAGCCCGATAATGTCCAACACCATCAGCATCATCTTCAGCCCATTCACGGAGAGAGAGTGTCTCCAACATCTGGAGGGCACTATCACGGATAAGTTTTGTTTGATCGACCACCTTGTAAAGGATCAAGCTCAAAAGTCTCTGGATCTCACATTTTGGAATTTCTTGACGCATGTAAACTTCAGCCAGGACACTGAAATACCCATCTGCTATTAAAGGATCTGGAGAGTAGCACTGCAAATGATCAACAAATGATTGGCACAGTCAAAATTTAACATCTGATGGCAAGCATAAGTTAAACTGTAACATAACAGCATCCAATTTGTTGAGAAAATGAGAAGAGCTTATCAACTTTTTAGTTCAAGAAACTGTAACAGTGAACTTATGTGATGTCTTGCCAAAAAAAAGAACTTGAAGAAAATAACCAAGAATGACTAAAGGAAGGATAAAAGAAAGAAAGGAAAAGAAAAAGGTGATAGTGTCATCCTAACTTGTACAGGACGAAGTAATTAATAAGATGAATGATCGCCAAATAATCAATATGCTACTTCGAGAAGAAAACTTCAGCATTAATGATTCCTGCAGCAAATGCAACTAATCCATGAAATACACGTGTGCACAATGCAATTAGCTGGCCTGTCAATACATGCTGAGAAAGTAGACATAAGAAAATAGAAGCAGAACTTACCTGATCTATGCAAGCAAGAAACAAATCCAAATTTGTCTGCAAAATATTCTTCAGCGCAGTTTTTGCTAAGAGAACTCGAAAGTGACTTGTTTTCGGTTTGTCCCTCCCACCAAAACGTCCTCCATCAGTATGCTTTGAGTATGATGGCGTTCTGGGATCAACTGGTGAATGCCCAAAAGGTGCTCTTGGAGCTTGTTCCATGAACAAACTATTGATCCACGATATTACTCGACCAGTCATCTTTCTCGCATTATCATCAAAACAAGGCCCATAAAGCAAAGAAGCAATGGCATTCATGGAAGCCCAATTGATAGCTTCTAACTGCTCAGCCATTTCCCTGTCAAATGCAAGCTTGTCAAATGATTCCCTTGATCTATTATGTTGACTAGATTTATACCGCTCAATTTCACGGCGATAGTCACTGCTGCTTTCCTGTCCCCATGTGCTACCAGAATCATCGCTCCAGCTAAGGAGAAGATCAAAAAGCCTCTTGCGTATTCTGCTGTCAAACCTCTCAGACTTTGCATCAACAAACTCTGGAGCTAGAGATCTTAGAACAGATGCTAATGCATATCGGAGAGGCTGCAAGTCTTGAAAGCTATCAGATGATGACATGTTGATTTGGCGATATGTTTCTTCAATGAACTTCAGAAAATGTAAACGGAGAACAGGCTTCCGACTAAGCATCCCCGGCCAAATCTTTTCAGCTATCATTCGATGTATGTTTGCAACATGAGTGCGCAGATCCTCACGGCGGGACCTAGGATTCTGCAGAGCTAAACACATTAGGCAGTCATTACAGAGAGTATACAATATTGTGCCAAAAATCCTCATTCGCATATTTGAAGAGATGAACGTAAGGATAGATTAATTTTTCAAGTGGTAATGCGCCTTTTCTTGCAAAATTATGTAAAGGACCATATGTAAATAGGCTACTCTGTGAAATAGAGATATAATAATACACTTTACAATACACAGGTCAAACTGCAAATAACAACTTACAAATTATGAGTATTAAAAATGTGAAATATTGAGAAAGCTAGATTAATAGGAATAATTGATAAGAAAAATCAAGCTAGCCCCACACTCAGTTTCCATATTTTTTGTACCTAAAAAAATCATGACCGCAGCAAATAACCTTGAGAACAATACTATTGAAACAAGGATGACAGCTTATTAAGATACGTAGATAAAACCATAAAGTTATGTAAAGTCAATTGAATCGAATAAGATGTGTCAGGTGAACAGCAAAGGTCAATTTTTTCAGCTATATGGACAGGTCTATGACATATATGACCTCTCTTGAATGAAGATGGCTAAAGGGGCAGTGTGACCTAAATGGAGCTTATTAACCAATATACTGGCATTGGAACAAACTTAAGCTACTGTACCTTCCATTTTGGTTTTGCTTCTGTCTCTGATGAGACATCCTCAAGAAAAGATGCAAGTTCACCAAACATGACTTCGCATACTTCTAGATGTGAGTGCCCAAGGGCAGCTGTAGCAGCAAGCTGTAGAAACAGAAATTAACCAAAAGGGGAAGTCAATTCCTGTGCATTGATACCATAATCAACTCATCATGTAAGATGCTCAAAGTCAAAATTCAATGGAGATTCGCTATACAGCGAAATGACATTAGTAGTTTATTAGCTCATTATCCCACAAGCATGCAGGTCAATAAAACACTTCCATTACGTCAAACCAATATTTTAGGAAGAACTAGGCAAAACTCAGGTTTAACATACATGGCAGAGTATCCAGCATAGATCAATGTTAGACCCTGTAGGCGGAGCTTCAGCTTCAGAAGCCATTGGAAGCTTAAGCTCCTCCAAAGAGAATGCAGCTACTTGGGCTTCTAATGGAAGTTTAGGCCCCCCTTTGTGTTGAGATCAGAAGCCCCTCTCCCTCAGCTTCTAGAGGAAGCTAGGCTCTCCCAAACAGCGCGTTAGTACCACAAAAAAGAAGGGCTCATCATATATTCTGTGGACATCATACATTACCATTTTACCACAACCTCTAACTAGGTCCTTTACCCTCTGAAAGGAGTAAAACCAAAAATATTCAACCTTTTAGATACACCTCAAGTTAACAGGGGAAAAAGGACTCAACTGCTGCATCAGGAGAAGTATGCTGTGTGCAGCACAGGCATGTAGACACAGGACAACATTAACATCATACCTTTTTACAAAATCTTCATAGCTATGAGCAGCAGCAGTGTTAGGCCCGTTTGAGGAGGGGGGAAGCGAAAGCCCCCCACCCCAAACCAAACAGCTCAGCTTTTAAGCGGCTTTTGGAAAAAGCTAAAAGCCACATATAACTAGTAAAAGTCAAAAGCTGAGTGGGACTTGCTTTTGCAGCTTACTGTTGAGGGAAATTAGCTGTTTGTCAAACGACCTCTTATAAAAAGCTACAGCTGCTTTTCAGCCAAAAAACAGATTTTCAGAAAAGCTACAACTCCCCCAAACAGGCCCTAGTTTGCCTGGCCTATGGTGAAAACTTATTTTTGCACACTAGATAGTGTTAACTAATGCACGTCTACAAGATTTGGTGCCAACCTCCTAAATTGATAGCTATCATTACTCCCAAATTATTGTTACTACAATTCAGAAAAGATTTACCATCATTGTGCATTTTGGGTGGCACTTTCGTTTAGTTGAGCAAAGCAATTTGTCGAACAAGATCAAGCAAATGAAAATCAAGAAACAAAGAAAATGGCGACAGAAATCACAAAGTAGAACAAACTATAGCAATATGCAGTTGCAAAATGCGATATGCAAGGTAGGTTAAAGTAACACTTGGAAAACTAATCATTGCACGAACTTACTGCATATGCTTCTGAACCATGACGCAGTGACGGAAAAATCATATGAAAGATCTCTCTCGCTGCTTTGAGGGCAAATTCTTCTCTGTTATCAGGTGGGCAAGAGCATGCAAACATTGCATATATCAACCATTGGTCAAGCTTAGTTTCAGTATCTTGTGATTGTTGCACCTTTCCACCAAGCTCAACAGGAGTGATCTGTTCAAGTCTCCTAACAACTTCTAATCTGTGGAGTCATACAATAAAGTCAATAAGATGCCCAACAAAATTGTCAAATGAATGCAGAAATTAGTGCTGTTTATGAAGTGAGATCTAGCAACAGTAGATAAAATTTTGGAATAATTGCAAATCTACATGTACCAGCCTAGTTCCTAGATCACATATTTCGAACTAAATAAACCAAGGTAAGGAAGTGTATCTCTATTGAATGCCTCAGGCTCTCAGCTAGTGAACTCTCCATCTAAGGAGATCTCTAACACCCACCATGGCACAAAATTGGCAAATTGTATTCATTTTATGAGCTTCTGCCAAAATTTCATGGAATTTCAGCTACAAAGTTCTTGCTAACAGAAAATGGAAAAAAAAATCTAAGACCCAAACTTTTGTAGTATTTCCATACTGCAGAGAAGTCACTGCCTAATTGAACCCCCACAACAGGAAATAGAAATTGCTATTGGAAGGACAGAAGCCACCTAACATATTAACAAACTAAAATCATTTATGCAGCAAAATTCTGGGAAAAGACTGAAGTTCTTGCCTTGCATCCTGCACAGAGCTCGGGCAAAGTTCAGCTGCATATTTCACAATTTCACTGAGGTAGCGGGCCCATCTGCTTTTATCTATGCTCTCCAAAATGGATTGAAGTGTCACATCCAAAGGAATGGGATCCATCTCACGTCTCAGATCATAAGGTCGCCCCGGATCATAATAACAGCTTTGAACAATGTCTTCCTGCGAAATTATAAAGACAGCTTTACTTGTCCGATATGGCATGAAAGAAATTTGATGAAAAATCTGAAGGCCACATTGGGAATGTAGGAATTCCACAGGAGTTTTGGAGGAAAGAAAACATTTACTCACTAGTTATTTTCTTTCCAGAAAAAATTGGTGCACTTCAAACAAGTCTTCTAACAGCTCAAAGAAACTTAAATCCAACAAATAGAAATATAAAAAAACTCACCCCATTTTCCTCTATGATGTCAATAATAAATATTGGTTCCGGTTCAAGTTTCAGTTTATTGTCACCCCATTCATTTGCCGAGTAATCTCTTAGATCATTTTTTAGAGCTCGGACACATCGCAATAACTCCAGAGCAGTAAGCCTTATTTGAACATCAGCAGAGCTGAGAAAGACAAGACCAACTGCATCCATTTCCGTGGCTCGAAATTCAGATACATCTCTGGACCTATGAAACGGAGACCTCTGTAGTGCATCGCCTCCTAGACTAGAACGCTTAACATTTTGCATGTCTTTTGCCAAAACTTCCTCAGATAGGCATACTCTCCACAACCGCATAAGCTCCACTAAGCGTCCCAGTGACGTTTGAATCAAAAGAGGAAACTCGTCAGGAAGTTTTAGGATAAAGTTAGCCATTCCTTTCAACACAGCAAACCGACGATTAGGTAGGTATCGTACAATCCTGTTCAACACTTGCACTGCTTCTTCACGAACACCAGGGTCAATACTTATGCCATGTTGAGGTATAATCTCAGTCATTTTATCATTACGGCCCACCTCTTCTATCAAGTACGGTATACATTTAAGCACAGATCTGAAGAGTGGTCCCTGAGGTTTATCCTTCATTACATTATCTGAAAACACGATATTAGACATCACTAAATAAAAGAAAAAATAGAAGAACAGCTAAAAAAACATTTAATGCACTCTTTCACAATTTTAGTATCATAGTTTCCAAAAGATTGTCCAAAATAAATTGATAGAAAGAATATCACTTGGCAAATAATTCGAACATCTGCTATGTATGATGAGAAGTAGCAGCATACCTATTGTAGCCTTTGATGACGTGAGAAGGGCTAGGCTATATGTCTTGTTACAGGACCTTAATACTGACTCAATAGCTGACTTGACTTTTGGAATATAGTGGCCAATACCAAACACTGAAATTATAGCATAAAAATACAGGTTATCATATTTTCAGAAAACAATTATGTTAAAACAAAGTGAATTGATCCCAAAGCCATGTTACCTTGGAAAACATCCAAGCCAATTTGTTGATTTGATGGAGAAACAACGATCTCAAGCAAAGCCCTAAGACCAACGACCTTTGCTTCACTTAAGCTATCTGGTTTCAAAAGTTCAAGTATCATATGGTTCATTGCAAAATCCAGGTTGCTCTCAGCCAAGGTCACACAGAACTCAACAAGTTTATCATGCTGGACATCTTGAGTCAGCAAGCCTTTCTTCAGAACAGTTAGTAATTGAGAGGTAACACTGTCTAAATAGTCCCACACGTGATTCCTGGGCTGATAATCTGCATAAACATTTAAATAAATTTTTACTAGCCGATGAAGACAATCTAATGCCATTGATCGATGATTCTTGTCCTGCATAATAAGCAATCATTCAGAACTATGCTTCATGCAGCACATAGGAAGAATATAAGTTTCAGAAATCAGAGTATCTATTTGGAATAGGTATGATGAGAGCAACAACATTAAAAGAATACTAAGTGGTGAAATATTATGAAGCTATCACATGATAATATTATGATCAAGTCAAATGTGTATAGACTAAATCACCTTGAGATACTTATATAGGATCTCCATATGTTGAGAAAAATTAGTGTTGAACGTATGGGAATCACCAAGACAAAGTAGAAGGGTTACCAGTGGAAATCCAACCTGCAATGAAGTTTCAGCATTACATATAAAAAAGGGTAAATTTCACAAAATTATAAGTTTCTTGTACAAACTATCAGAAAACTACATGTTTTAGCTCATATTTCACAAAACTACATATTTTAAGAGAACTTGTGCCACAAAACTACATGTTTTAGAATCGACCATTCCTTATAACGGGTGACAGTGTAGGCCTGCATGGCAGCCTCACATGCCCCCATTTCCCATTTCACTCGCACGTGAGGTTACCATGTGGGCCTATACTGTCAGACCCGTTACAACAAACAATTAGTTGCAAAACATGTAGTTTTGTGATGCAAGTTCTCCTAAAATCTGTAGTTTTGTGAAATATAAGTGAAACCCTATAGTTTCCTGATAGTTTGTACAAGAAATCAATAGTTTTGTGAAATTTACTCTATAAAAAATGTGGAGCAACGGCAAGTCAAAAACTAACAATGTTACCAAAACAATGTGAGATAATGAGAGGAGTTTAATGCCTTATTCACAAATCAATAAAATCCTCAATTCCGTTAACACTTAACACATTAAAAAATTACAAATTAATTTCAGAAATCTTAGTCCCGTGTGATTAGAATCATCATGCTCGCAAGCAAATAAACATGTAAATAAATTCCAAGTTACCTATCCAATGGCCCTAATGTAAGCTTCCAACTCTCCAAGTAATTCCATATCATAGACAGCTTACTTTATCATATCAAATACTTGATAAGAAGCTGCATGGTTGGATTACAATGTACAGACCATGATTGACAAGGGGTAAAATAAATGTTTCAAGAAGAGTTTAGGACCATTCATGGAATTTAATCATTTACCCAATTGAAAAGGCGATAATCAATATCTAAGAATAGTTAGAAAAAAGAAGACTTGTGCAAAATGCAAACACAACTCCACACAAACAAGGTTCATAAAAGAAAGATGCCAAGCATAATTTGTCCTTTGAACCTTTTGTGCAAAATAAGAGTAGGAAAATGGCCTACTTTGAGCAAACAAGTCAAACAAAAACCAATTTTGGGAGCCTTCCAAAGAGAGCGACGACAAGATTAATAAACAAAGTAAAGACATGCAAATTTTTTGTACAAATGCAAATGTTTGAGCATAAAATAAAATTTCATGTCATCAACTTACAGCAATATGTTTGCTCTGCTTATCCATCCAATACATGAGCTGGGCTCTTATTCGAGAAACAGCATCATACCAAAGTGACAACGCAGGTTCCACACCCAGTGGAGGCCAATGATTTTTGCCTCCCTCAGCAAGTGAGGCCAGTATACTCGAGAGCATGTTGCACAAAGCATGTTGCAGTTCACTCTTTCTTTTGTTAGGAGGACGATTTAGAGGATTTGCTTTTGCAATGAAGGATACCGAAGCATTCAGCCCACCCTCCGTCTTGACCTGAAAAAGTAAATTAAGTGGACATATAAGCCATCACAAATCATATGTATATACCAATCTACAAATCAGAATCACCATGCCTTGTTATCCAGCAAACATTAGTTCACAGATGATGAGGTGAAGTTAACAGAGTATAGATCTAGTTGTTCTCATGAACGTAAATATGTCTTTTAGTATTGAAATTAAAATTGTGCAAATCAAAGGTACTTTCTGGAATTAAGTGTATCTATGTAGAAGCTTAGATGATTAAGACACATCTAGGGGGGTGTTTGGCACAGCTCCAGCTCCACCGAAATCCGTGGAGTTGGTAGAGCAGGGTATTCGTAGCTCTAAAAATTATGGAGCTGGAGCTGTGGGTACATTAAGAATGTTTAGGTGGGTCATCTTGTTTACATTTTAGATTAAAAATATAAACTTAATTCACTTTATTTTAGCCTACAAGCTCCAGATCTGAGGTGGAGCTGGGATCTGGAGCTCTGCCAAACAGGGCCTAAGATTCTAAGTGAAGAATCAGATTGATCATGAAATCAGTTCCCTGGCAATATCATCTGTTTGATTACAGTTTGGTTAGTGGTGAGTGGCCTAAAAATTGGAGAACAGTAGCATACTAGTGAACAGAACTTTTAGAAAGTTTCTACATGCGATGGCATGCCAAGACAAATCAGATGGGCAATGCATGCATTTTGAATCCTTATCAACTGATGCGAATATTGAAATAATGAAGCAAACTTTGTATAATTGTACCCCCAGTTTA
Source organism: Otatea glauca (assembly GCA_036346275.1). NCBI lineage: Eukaryota > Viridiplantae > Streptophyta > Magnoliopsida > Poales > Poaceae > Otatea > Otatea glauca. The sequence continues at coordinate 56,366,238 of CM070714.1, read as the reverse complement.
AGGTAGCGCATCCCATTAATAATGCTGAGTATCTCGCTTCTAGCAATAGGGGTATCGATACGGCGAGTATTAAGCTCCATGAAAAACCTTTCTGTCACAGAGCTAAACCTGTATGAATCATCAGAGTCCTCAGTAATTTAGACAAGGAGAGATCCCTCTCCCCCTGATCCATGGAAGTCAAGGTGTTAAGATGCGTACCTGATACGTGATAAAGCTCCTAAGAGTTGAGCAACAAGATCTAAGAGGAGACCTCGCAAATCAACCAATGAAGGATAATCTACTTGGCTGACAACCCTGCAGAAAGTAAAGAAGGTATTGTGGTCGTGGTTTTTTTTCTGTGTGGGGGGGGGGGGGGGGGGTAAATTTTACGCAATGATAAGGTTCAAGAAATTTGGCACATGTTGACCAAATAAGACAGCATACACTCGTTGTATATGTAATATTCGAAATGCTGTTTTCATGAAGTGAGAAGCCAGAGTGAAGCATATTTAAGATCGCATAACCTGGCATTGTTGTGTTCTTATTTACCATTCGAGAACTATATTAAAAAAAGGCAATAAAATCTCACCTGTCTGCATTAATTAGCCAATCAAATACGAAACTTTCCAGGCCAATCCAAAGTTTCTCTAGACAAAATAATGCAAGAAGTTAGCCAGCTATTTAGAAAAGTAGCTATACAAAGCACTCATAGAAACAAACAAAAAAACCTGTTATTCCCTCTTGTGGGCAATACTCAGCAAATCGAATGCAGGCAGAACAGAATATGCACTCAACAGCAAGCTGAGTAAGGGCAAAAAAAGAAAGACATTAAGATTTAGACAAGACGATGCAATTGAAAATATTAGTGAAGTAGAAGTTTCAAATATCTGGGATGAAAATACTTGCTAGTGGCTATTTATTTGCAACTATGTGATAATATACAGAATGCATGCCGGGTAATGTTTACTGAGCATACAAACTACAACAGAAAACAAAGTGGTTATTTTTAAGGATAAGGACATGGTCAATCAACAACAAACCTTCTTTTGGTATGTCGAGGCATCATGGGCACCTTTTGGTGATTCACTGTGGAACAGTGAAGAACAGTACTTCAGTAAAAGGTAAAAAGACTGTAGAGGGTGTCTAGAGTTGTTCATCAACAATCTTTAGGAAGCAGTAAGCAATAAATCTGAAAGCTCGATGCGACATAATGGAAATCTAAGACTACCAGGGTGGAGTTTTCAGGACTCAAGGTCAATCAGCGTACCTTTCTCTCCACCGAAGAAGAGCTTCCAAAAGAGGCAAAGGTGTGTGCCTAGCAACCATGGCAAGTGAATCCAATACTTGCTCATAGCTTGGATCAGATGGCCTGAGGTATTGCCCATCCTGCTTATTTTTCAAAAAAAAAATAGATTTGGTTATAGTTTACGTTATACCTAAAGCATTGTCTCTGGTGAGTGGTGACATATAATTTAACATCATGCTCATCTGGATGCTACAAACATGCCTAAAGAAAACAAGACAAGATCAAGCCAAGTTGTGCTTCTGTGCTCTCCAAAAAAGTGAAAAGCACAAATCCTAAAGTTGTATTGTTAGCAGTGGTGTGCATCGCGACAACATAAAGAATTTAAAACTAAAGTGAGTGAGAAAATAAAAACGTTTTGAAAGAAAAAAACATCGTGCCCAAAGAAAAGCGAGCAAATAATCAGCATTCTCTGATACCAACAACATGAATGAACATGTGTTGCCAGAGCATGAATGAGCATTAGTCCACCAGCCAAGCCGAATAAAATCTTGACATTTTTTGAAGACGTGTGCTTGCTGTGGCCCAAGCAAATCAAATGTAGCATTTCACGCACAAGTAGCACACGGTTAGAGAGTGAGAAGTAGCAATGACATGATGAAATGGCAAAATTTTCCTGCATTCATGAGAGGTCCAACCTAATTGATGCCTAGCATTAGCGGCCTGTGCACAGGACGCAGGGTGATAATAGCAAGCGATCTGTAATCCAATTGAAAGGAGGAATTCGGCCTCCAGGCCAGGGACGCAGATAGGCTAAGACCTAGGTCACCTAAAATCAATGACAAGGCATTCTACCCCAATAATAATGGCTGGAAATCTCCAATCCACGCGAGGCGAACCCTAGGTTAGGTAGAAGAAAAGTAGTACAAGGCTCTGAATGCCGTTGACCTCTCAGGGAACACCACTCGTAATCGCGACGGCCAATGGTCGGATGCGATGGAATTTGGAATGTAAGAGAGAGGACCTGGGCCTGCGCGGTCTCGATGCGGCGACGGGCGAGTGGGAGGAAGCGGGCGAGGAGCGAATCGACGATCTGTTTGGCAGCGCCGCCAGTGCCCATGTCGGGCGCCGAGGACGCCGCGCTGGGCAGCGCTGGGGGCAGCGGCGGTGGGTAGGAGACCCCCGCGGCTGCCACGGCGGCGGCGGAGGAGGAGCGCGGGGTAGCCAGCTCGAGATCGCGACGGAGCCAACGCTCCTTCCTGCTATTCAGCGATTGCCCCCCTCCGCAGCCTAGTGTTTCCTTTCTTGTGTGGAGGTCAGTGACGCAGCGTGTCGTATCGTGTCTTCATCAGAGAGGGCATGGGTACGATTCCAAAGCTACGTTAGTACAGTGACGGTGCTAACGCTACGACGACAGTACACCTGTTTATCAATTAAATGAGAAGATAAGTATGAATACAACACTTAATAATAAAATAGAATTTTAGAATTTTAAATGAATTTAGAAAGAAAAAAAGGAACTAAATGGAGATCGAATAGGCGAAAACGGGCTCCCAAAAAATTTTAAATCAAGAAAGATAAAGAAAAAAGAATTTTTTGATCTTAGATTATTATTTTTTTGCAGCTTCCACAGAGAGTACAGCGTGCTCTCTGGGCTTGACCGAGGCAAGGGAGGAAGGCGGGGTGGCCGTGGGTCGCGATGGGTCGGCACTGGTGCGGCGAGATCACCGGCACCGACGCCCGCGGGGGAGGAGTCACGGTTGCGGTGAATTTCACCGGGAAAGATGACGGTGATGGTTTGGGTTACCTCCAAAATCCGACGATCTTTACAAGAGGGAGCACTTGGGGATTTACGCAATGCGATGGGGTGGAGGAGAGCTCGCCGACTTTTATAGCAGAAACAAGCATATTTATGGAAACCATAATTTGGGATCAAATCAGTTGGGAGGAAATTCGCAATAGAGCACGAAATTTGGGAATTAACACCATAGATGGAAAGAGGAGATTTGATGCGGGATTAATGGAGCTTTGGAGCTTCTTTCTTGCTTTAATGGAGGAGGAAGAGAAGAAGCTTCTGCAGTGCCTGGGTGCATGACTAAAAGAAGTTACTGGTGAGTTGCCTTCATTTTTTTAAATATAGAAGGATTTTTGAAAAGATAGCACATTAGGTTAAAAAATTCTAGAAAAATTCTCAAAAAAACTTTCGATTATTTTGTACTTAATAAAATTATTTTCAAAAAAATAAATTATAAATTTGCCGAGGCACGGCGGTAGTGAGGTTCTTGACCAAAGAACCTCGCGCGTCGGGCAAAAGCCACCGATGGCGGCAGTGGAGCTATTGCGGACTGCGTTCTCCGCCATGCACGCCCCATCTCGGTTTCCTTTTCTCAAGACGTAATGTATGGTCCTTTCCTTTTCCGGACGTTTGTTTCCTTTTCCTTGTTGATCTTGAAGGTGAGGAAGGTCATTGCGGGCCACATGGATGATTTGAGAAAAATATGGAAAAATAAATGCGCTCACGCCATTTGGATCCGCAAGGAAAAAAGATAAAAATTAAAGCGTGCTTTCGCGCATTTCTTTGGTTCATGAGAAAAAATTGAAAAAAATTAAGTAGCACTCACAGACAGTTGGTTCCTTAGATAAAAAATGAAAACAAAAATTCAGCGCTCTCCGTGCGCTGAAATTAGGCTCTATGGGGCTAGATCCGTAAAAAAGTCTCGAGAAGGGTCATATTTGGAAAAAAAAATACGATCACAATGTCAGGACAATAAAAAATTCAAATCTTATTTCCTTGCATTCGGATCCTCCCTGTTTATTTCCTTGTTTGATTCACCCTCCTTCCAAATATGTAGTACGTACAATTTTGGCCAGTAAAAAATTGAATTCTGGTTTCCTTGCATGCGGATCATCCTTATTTATTTCCTTGTTTGATTCGCTCTCCTTCCAAATATGTAGGTGGGGAGGTGCATTTGTGGGCCACGAGGATGATTAGACACACTAAATAATGACCATCGGATGTGGGTGAGTAAAACTGAGGAAAGATCTGAGACATTCATTTTGATGAATGCAAGTTTCTGAGGACGTTTTGCTGGGTGCACGAACATTGGGCCATCTCTAATGAGGTGCATTATTTAGGGTGGACGTAGGAAAATTTGCTTATGTGCATTATAAAGGTGTGTAGATAAACATTAAAGCAAGAGATAGAGGGATGATTATTTTTTTGTTGTTGTATTTTAAAATCTGTATAATTTTATATTAAAAAAGATGATACTCAAAAACACTACTTATAGCCAGCTTATCAAGCTATACCCCATAGGACTCTTAACAGATAACACCTGGCATGCAGATGTTCAAAACTAGATGGTCCTAGTACCCATTCTGAGAGGACTTATACTTAATGCTACACCAACCATTTATTATCGTTGATTAGTTTTTCAATTTCTACTTACTTAGTGTACTATTCATTATTAGCTTTTAGACGACTAAGCCGCTTTAAAGCCAAGGTCATCTTGCTTCCAGGCTGCCGAGTCACTCACGTTGAAGCTAGGAGTTAGTGATTCCGATTGACCGAGTCGCTCACGTTGAATCACAATTTAACAATTCACTAGGTAATTAGAAATACTTCGGCTTAACGGGAGACTCATGATTACAAAATAATACTTTATTTAAACAAAACACTGATATTATGATAAAAGTGTACACACTCATTCGGTGGCTATCCTACATTCACACTTCTACCATGCTTCAAATGCCACATGGTGGTTTACCATGGCACACCCCTCTAGCACACACCAAGGAGGATGGTACCAGGATTATATAGCCATTGGATTGGTGCCAAGTGGCAATCATCCAAAGCATACAACTACAAATATATCCTCTCTAGAATTCTCTTTTCAAAATATATGTCTCTATATTCTTTTTCACTAATATCTAGTTTCTAGTTATTTCTCTATTTTACCATGAAGCATGTTAAAATAACTTATTATAGAAGCTTATTAAAACAATATCTACCTCATGTGACTTTTCGACCTATTCTAGAAGCATCAAATATACATTGCATACTTCTCAACACTCTCAATGCATACTTATTTCATAAGTTATTTTGCAAATTATTCAAAGACACTCTCGAAATTTCTCGAACTTTGCCTTGTTGAGACTCTTCGTGAGGATATCCCCAATTTGTTAATATGTATTTGTTGTCAACATCTGGATATCTCCTATAGGGACTTTTCTCTTATGTAATGATAGCGCACTTCTATGTGTTTTGTCCTCATATAAAAGACTGGATCATCTGCCAGGCATATAGATGATAGAGTATCACATAGAAGCCTTACTTAATAAACTATCAGTTGATAAAGATTCTCCAGCAATTGCTTAAGCTATGTGCTTTCTTGTGCCACTGTTGATGTCGACCGATACTCTACTTCAGCACTTGATAGTGTCATAGTAGACTACTTCTTACTACACCAAGGTATAGCTCCCAATCCAAGACTAAAGAAGTATTCGGTTGTTGATCGACGTGTGTCGCAATATCCGACATAGTTGGCGTCGTAGTATCCAATCATCTGGCATCTTTTTCTTTTCTTATATAAAATATCATAATTAATAGTGCCTTTGATGTACCTGACTACATTGAGGTGAGGCTTCTTTAGCTTGGTCATATGCTGACTGGCAACTCCAACAGTACAGGAAATATCTAGTCGACTAAGTGTGAGATAGATAAGACTCCCGACTAGCTATCAATACATGGTCACATCCTTTAGATCATTTCCTTCTTCTATTAGCTTCGTATTAGGATCCATAGGAGTAGATATAGGTTTGCGGTTAAGCATCCAATACTTTTGAAGAATCTCCTTCGCATAATTTTTGTTGGCCTAAGAATAACCCCTCCTTTGTGCGATCCACCTCTAGTCCAAGGAAATGCTTCAACTCTCTAAACTTCTTCATTTGAAATCTAACCGAGAGATTTTCTCATGTCCTTTGTATCTCCTCGCAGTAATCTCCCATGATGACTAAGCCATCGGAACTATTGATAGTTTACCTCCCTTGGCTTTCACAAATAAACTAGAGTTTGATGGAGCAACTTTAAATCCACTTTGTACTAGGAAGTCACTAATTCAAGCAATAGAGTGCCTTCTTCAATTTGCATACATGCTCAAGGTGAATCTTGCTTTCAAAGCCTCTTGGTTGTTCCATGTAGATGTCCTGGTCAAGCTCTCCATGTAGAAAGGCGTTCTTGACATCTATCTGTCATAACTTCCAAGACTTGCAAGCAAGACTCGAACAGTTGTGATCTTCACCACTAGATTGAATGTTTCTTCATAGTCCAACCCATATTGTTGAAACCCCCGAGCAACAAGTCGAGCTTTATACCTTTCAATGGAGCCATCTAGACTGGTCTTCACTTTATAGACCCATTTGCAAGATATTGGCTTCGCATCATTTGGTTCATTTGGTCTCGGCGCTAAATCACATGTTTGAATGTCTTTAAGTGCCTTAAACTCTTCCTCCATAGCCTTTCGCCACTCAAGTTCTTGTGCTGCTTCCTCACAGAAAGATGGCTCAATAGGTATAGACTAATTAACAATGCCAATATTAACATACCTTAGGTTGTGGTAAGACATAGAATATACAACCAAACACCTTGCATTGGCTGATGGCTGCATTCATCTTCTATAACTTTTCATATGGTGATTTAAATCCTAGCCTTGCTTGTGGTAGCCTATTGATCACATAGGATATTGTCCTTATACACTCGGCCCAGAATCTTAAGGTACATTCTTGGCATGTAGCATACTCCGACAGGCCTCGACAAGGTCAAGATCCTTACGTTTCGCTACTCCATTTTGTTGTAGAGTATTGGGGCAGGTTAATTGTCTTTTTATCTTTACTCTTTAAGAAAGATCGTAAACTGCGTAGGCATTGAATTTTCTTCTTGAGTTCACCCCTCTACCTTATCCTTGAATTCTTTGAACTTTGTAAAAGTCTCGAACTTCTCTTTTATAAAATATACCCGCACATACCTTCAGAAGTTATCGATAAACTTCACCATTTACCTCATGCCTCTAAGTGATTTTTGCTTGACTAGGCAAAAGATATCAGAGTATATGAGCTCCAATGGTGTCTTAGACCGATGCTATAACTCCTTGTATGACAATTGGTGAGATTGCCATATTGACAGTCAGCAAAAACTAAGTTTATCCATATGTCCAATTGAGGCCTTGAATGCTTCTCCATCATCTCCTTTTATTTGTTATAGCTAGCATGTCCAAGTCATGGATGCTGGAGATCAGCCGTCTCACTGGTCTTTGAAAAATGGTAACTTATTTTGGACGGAAGAGCACATAGTACCCTTTTGCTGTCATTTGAGGCAATGACAGCAGATTCTTCTTCAAGCCTGGGATGTGATAGACCTTCTGAAGTTGGAGTTGTTGCAGATCATACCTTCGAAATGCCATTAGAAATGAATAGCTTAGAGTTGTTGGTTATCAGCATTATTTTTCTTCCCTTATACTCTTGGCTGTCAGCATTATTTTTCTTCCCTTATACTCGGCCATATCTTGCCCTTCTTATAATGATAGGTTATGGTTAGAGCAACCATAATCAACGATCCAATCCTCCTTGTAGTTTATCTTTGTTACTGCAAAAGCTGGTGCCTATATGCCTTCCCCCAACTCCTCTTCATCAAGTTCTTGAGAAAATCCAGCTTTAATATCTTATTCTTCTTCACTTACAGATGCTTCTAGAGGATCTACATTTCCTTCAAACCGCCTCCTTGTGTACCGGCAATCTCGAGCAAAGTGGAACATCTTACCACAATTAAAGTATCCACCATTACATTTCCTCTCATTGTTTTTTGTTATTCATCCTGTCTTCCTTGTTGAGATCCCTCTCAAGAGATACTGCTTGCACCTAATGTTTACCTTATTAGCCAATAAATTCTCCAACACTACTAGTTACTTGGACATCCTCTTACTGTGGCCATACTCAGGTCTTAGGCCATGTATGATGATCCTATTTATCCTTCCTCACTAATCTTCTCTTCAAGGTCAAGCTGGGATATCTCACGACAAATATTGTCCACCTTCGTAATGTAGTGACTAATACTTAGGTTACGTTGTGAGATCCCTTTGAGCTCATTGTCTAAGAGCTATAGTCGTACCTCATTTTTCATCGATAACAACTTTTCCAAAGTCTTCCAGGCCACATGTATGCTCTCTTCAATTGTTGTCTTCAATACAATGAAAGCCTTATCCACCTTAATGCACCAGTTTTGCAAGACTTCTACTTTCTTATTCGGTGAAGGAGTGGTCTCGGTGCCCGCAACGACATCCCATAAGACATGACCTTGCAGGTAAGACTCGATGAAGGTCTGCTAATAACCATAGTTGTGGCTATTGAGCTTCTTGATCCCATTGCTTGCGCTAACAAGATCCACCATGGTGAACGATAACCGGCATTAAGTAAGCTTTGGTCCCAGACCAATGAGCTTCATAGTCCCAGACTATGCACTAATAGAGCCTCTTAATGCTACACCGATCAAAGTAAGTGTCCTACACTTACCAAAGAATGCACTCCCGCTACCGACAGTCCCTAATTACATGCCATGATACTAATGGTTGGAAACTAGTGTGGCCCTAGTACCCACTTTACGGGAACCTACATGTAAGGCTACACCAACTATTTATTATTGGCTTCTAGGCGATAAGCCGCTTATGTTGAAGCCGTCTTGCTTTCGGGCAGTCGAGCCACTCACGTTAAAGCTAGCACTTAGTGATTTCGGGCGGCCGTGTCGCTCACGTTGAATCACAACTTAACAATACACTAAGTATATAGAAATACCACGACCAAACCGAGAGACTTATGATTACAAAATGCTGCTTTATTTAAACAAACTATCCTACACCCACACTTCTACCATACTCAAAATGTCATTATGGTGTTTTAACATGGCACACCCCTCTAGCACACACCAAGGGAGAGGAGGGTACCCCTATTTATAGGATTACATGGATATTGGATCGATGCAAAATGGCAGCCATGCAAAGTCTATCATCTTTTTAGAATTCTCTTATCAAAATATCTAAATATCCACAATCTTCTTCACTAATATCCATTTGTCTATTTTACCATGTAGTATAATGGAGTAATTTATTCTAGAAACTTTCTAAAAATAATATCTATCTCATGTAATTTCTCCATCTATTCTAGGAGCAGCGAGTATGCATTGCATACTTAACACGTGCGAATAAAGTAAGCGCGAGGAATACCCTCCCTCCCTAGCTTAGCTTCCCTCGTGTTTGTGATATTGATACCGATGCTCCCATATATGCATGTATTGTATGTTAATCCGACATACAAATGCATGAGAGTGATCTCAATCTTATGTATTTACAGGATAGTATGCAATAGATTACTACTAGCACCGAGAGTTCTTGGCTCAAATGACGGGTAGATATTCTTGTTTTGCAAATTTGGCCTCTTTACGTATATAATTTCAAAAATAGCCTCATTCTCAACCGCGAAAGCGCTAGCAGGTGTCACCTGCAGCGCCCGAATACTGCAGTAAGGGGGGCAAACCCATGGAAGACTGACCGACTGAGGCAGGCTTGCTACCGCGCTACCCCGGCTCGATAGCCAGATGCCGAGAACCCTAGGATCGGTAGTGCCCTTGCTTGACAGCATCCTCCTACAGCAGTGGCCCACCTCTTGCCATGGTCACTTGTCCTGTCATGGGCTTGGCCACCTACCGTGTTACATGGGCATGTCTTCCACTATTAGGGAAGAGACCAATTTTTGCAGAAAAATCGTGAAAAGCCATATTTGCAAATCAAATTGTCTAGAGGGCTAAAAAAGCTTGTGCTTCTAGTACTGCCCTCATCTCATCTGATCCGGTCTGATGATTGGGTAGCCAACCCAATGTTTTTATGGGATGACCTACATAGTGTTTATATATAGGACGTCAGAATGAGGCACCATAGAGCCTGGGCATCATGATTTAAAATACAAGAATTCAAGTCATATTCGGGTATATTGTTTAAAATTTTAAATTTAGGGTATATGCTCATCTATAACAATTAAAATAGGACACATATCTTTGAAAAATATATACTCGAATTCAAAGATTTTGAATGAATTTAGATCACATGATTTGCTAATTTATATATAAAATCAGTACATACCTAAAACCAAACTATCATCAAGAAAGGAAACTCTAGTTTGGATTTCATAGAAAATACTCGTTTTGGATCATGGTGCCTCATGGCACCATGGTCTAGAACGGATATTTTCCCTATGTATCATGTGTGGATAAATTTGAATTGTTTTGGATGTTGAGTTTAACTAGTTTACTAACATGTTCAAACAAGTTTGGACCAAAATTCAAACTATAGTTTCCTATTTTATGATAGTTTGATCGTTAGGTATGCGCTGATTATATATAGATCAACAAAGCATGTGATTTATATTTGTTCAAAATCTCTGAATTCAAGTATATTTTTTCAAATGTGTGTGTTTCATTTGAATTGTTATAGATGGGTATATACCGTGAAACTGAAAAAATCGAAAAATATATCCGAATCATGGTGCCCTGTTTACACATTTGCGCACACAGATGTAGCACCGGTCCATAAATCACATCAGTCGTGTTACCAGTGAATTCGTCCCTTTCCTAGCCCCCTCTCTTCTTCTTCTTTTTTTGCAAATTTAGCCCACTCGCGAACGCATTTGCAGAATTAGCCCCATTCCTCGGTCGTGCTCCCCTGCCACGGCAGTGACACACCCGCCACGTTGCCCCGGTGCGAAAGTTGCTTGTCCCGCGCTCGCCAGTTGTTACGCTCCCTGGGCGTGGAAGCTCCTTCTGCGGGAAGAAGGGTCCAAATCTGCAAATAAATTTACGGAGGTGCTAGATTTACAAAAAAAATGAGACGACGAGGGTTAGAAAAAGGATGATTTCGTTACCAATTAGTCTAGAAGTAGTTATGATTGGAAAGATTCTTGAGCTCTCAAATCCATCCTTACGAATTGATTACTAGTATTTTAGTTCGTAATCCTCGATAAAGCCGGTCGGCCGCTTCAAGTTAAGCAGAAAAGGAAACGAGGAGTGGAAAATGGACAGAGTCCAGCATGTCAATAGCATAGCTAGTACTGTACCGGGGTGAAGATAGATGGATCCAATATGCCAATTTTACCCGATTACCCGTATAACCGCGGGTAAAAACCATAATGGCGTGTACAATAAGGCCACATTAGCTGGCTCTTAGCTTGTACACATCAGCTTTGGTCTATGTGGAGGAGTGAGAAAAGAGGAGAGAGAAGATAGCTGGCTCTTATTTAGTAGCCAGCTTTACAAGGGAGTATAGATAGATCATTTATGTACAAGAGAGAAAAGATAGTTATTGCACAACATCTAGAGACAACATTTAAAGACAGTTATTGTATGTCGGCGTTTCGAGCACCGGCAAGTAAATTTGTAAGTCAGAAGGGGCCGCGCGTTCCCTCTCCCTGAATGGTTAGACTCGAAAGCCCAAGATGTATACTGGTTCGGGCCGAATGTCCCTACTCCAGTTCGTGTGGTAGTGTTGTATTGCCTTGGATGCAATCGTCTGCACCACGCTTACAAGGAAGGGCCGAGGACTTGAACACGAGAGCGTTCACTGCCCGCTCGTAAAGACTTAGCGAGAGGAGGATCTATCTCTGTTCGTGTGTGCGTATATCTATGTCTGTATATCTCCCTCTCCCGGAGGACCCTGCCCCCCTTTATATAGGTGGGAGGGGCAGGTTACATCGAGAATTGGGAGAAGGAAGGAAGGAGAAACCTAGACTAGGAGTCCTAGTCCTTCGTCTTGGTGATTGGTCGTCGTCCGGCCTCGTCCACACCGGGTTTGGTAGGTTTGCTGAGCAAGCAGTTCGTCGTTTCCTTGGGAAGCAGCGCACCTGCCCTCTGGGAACCTGTCAGGTGCTGATGTTGCGAAGCGTAGCCCTGGCGCTGCCTCGGGAGAGAGCGCGTCCCCATACTTCGTGTGACTTGGCGATGGGACTGGAGTTTTGACTTGGGAAACCCTTGTGCTGCCTTGGGAAGGGGCCACCTGCCCCGCACGGTCACTTCGAACGATCCTGTCCGTGGGGCATGTGGCCAATAGTCGGCGGAGGCCCGACACATGGCCCTTAGTGTAGGTTGCCTTAGCTTGGTCGGGGCTCAGGAGTGCCCGACTGTGATGTGGGGTCGCGCCCCACTTGATCGGGATTGCTCGCCCGCTGCAGTCGGGACGGCGTCTTTTTGTGGCCTCGCGGGTCCCTTGGTTGGAGCTGGGCTTGACGCGGCCTGTTTGCCATTCTGGGCCGTTGGGGTACCCCTGGTATGAGTATTTGTCATTGTACAAACTGGCTTTTAGCTTACTATTAGCCAGTAGTTGACTTTGCTATTATACTTGCCCTAATAGAGATATATATGTTCTTCTTTTGTTGCCCGGCGGTATGTTTATAGGGACAAACTTTGCCCGACGGGCAAACATGTATGTGTATGGGTATAGGGGAGCTTCATCCGTACTCGTTCCATCTGATTACCCACCAACTTCTACTAATACGTGGGCCACAATAGACACCCAATTGGCCCTTTGATTCCCAATTTATAATATCTCATATTGGCAATTCGTGATGTGTGATAACTGATGAATTGTTTCCATTTTAATTATTGAACTTGAGCACGTGTGATGATGGATGAACTATTTTCATTTTAATTGTTGAACTTGAGCATTTGTGCATCCTTTGTCTGCATGTGTTATTTTAATTCTTATTCTCATGTGGATTTGAAATTTTGAATCATTGGTTCCCATAATTTCATCAAAAGAATTGTATCAGTATCATAACTCATTAGCTTCCGGTGTCTTTTGATTAGATGGATTGTTGATAATGATAGATAAATATATATACCTGCGGGTATTAGATACTCACGGACTATGGTTATGAAATATTTCTTGTCCGCCACTCTTCATGAATACACCAGTAGAGAAGATACTGTGGTGGCTACACAAGATACGAGCAACCCTATGGCAGCCTTTCCAGAACCCCGAGGAGCTTCGTTGTTGACCAGAACTACTGTTGACTGGTATAATTACCATGCGGTACAGTAATCTTTCCAGCTAATCTTTTTGTTTCTTGAAAGAAGAAGCTGAACTAATCGTAAGCTATCTAAACCCTGCAGCCCGGAGTTCAAAACACACAAGATTATCTTCAAGAGAGAGAGAGCGCCAAGAATCAACAAGCAGTAAAAAAAACAAGGCGCTAGAAAAACCCAATCCAAGTTCCTCATCCTTCCCTTAATCCGTTGTGCACTTCACTTCCCATCCCCTGGCGGGCGGCCTCCGCAGCCACAAGCTCGATCCCTTGTTGCGCCATTGCTAGCGGCACTGCACTTGATGAGCTGCTTCTGTAGCCATCCCTGCATTTCATTTCATTTCATTCGGTGCCTGCTTGCCATTGCCATCATCAGACCAGACCAGACCAGACCAGATCAAAGGTGGTGTATTTGTTTTCCTTGTTACTGCAGCGTTTGAGGTAGTTCTGCTTCTTTTATTCCGTACTTGCCGAATCGGAGGTGTCTGCGCTAGCTTCTTCTTCCTCCTCTCGCTCCAGGTCTTTCTTGGCAACCAACCTCACTGCACGCATTCAAGCCACCTTTTAGTTTTGGCCATTGGCGTTAGCTATCGCAAAGCAAAGGTGCCTCCTTTTTGCACTGCCCCTCTCCGCCTTCCCTTTTTTTCTCCCCTGCTTCTTTTACAGCTTCCCTGGCCTCTTCACCAGTATTAATGCCCCCTGCCCGCCATTGCTGAACCTAGCTTGCCTTCTCCTCCCACACTGCAGCTGCTGCATTCATCGATTGATTCATTTCTGCCGCACCTCAACACCATGCCCCCAACAACCATCTCGCCATGCCTCCTCCTTCTCCTCTTGCTCTACCTGGCTTTGCCGCTCGCCGCCGCCGCCGAAGCAGACGCTCTGCTCGCCCTCAAGTCCGCTCTTGACCGCTCCGACCGCCTCCCGTGGCGCCCCGACACCGCGCCAACCTTCTGCTCCACCTGGCCCGGCGTGCGCCAGTGCGGCCCGGCCGGCCGCGTCACCAAACTCATCCTCGAGAACCTCAACCTCACCGGCTCCCTCACCGCCGCCCTCCTCGCGCCGCTCGCCGAGCTGCGCGTCCTCAGCTTCAAGTCCAACTCTCTCACGGGCCCCATCCCGGACGCGCTCCCACGGGCGCTCCCCAACCTCAAGCTGCTCTACCTCTCCGGCAATCGCCTCCATGGCCGCATCCCCGCCAGCCTCGCCTTGCTGCACCGCGCCACCGTCATCGTCCTGTCCGGCAACCGCCTCTCTGGCGAGATTCCCGGCGCCCTCGCCACCGTGCCCCGGCTCACCTCGCTGCTTCTCGACGGCAACCTGCTCGCCGGTGCCATGCCGCCGCTGGAGCAGCCCACGCTACGGCTGCTCAACGTCTCCCGCAACCGCCTCTCTGGCGAGATCCCGGTCGCGCTCGCACGGTTCAATGCGTCTTCCTTCCTTGGCAATGCCAGGCTCTGCGGCCTGCCGCTACCCACCCGATGTGTGGCCGCCGCGGATCCGAGCCCCGCGCCGGTCACCGCGGCCACGACCACATTCGCACCCCTCCCTCCGCCCCGCTCCAAGAGCCGCCGCGGGAAGAACGCCGCCATCGTGGCCGGCGCCACGGTGGCAGGAGTGGTGGTGCTAGGGATCCTGGCGGTGGCGGCGGCGGCGGCGGTGATGGCGTCGCGGCGCGGGAGAAACAAGCGCGTCGCTGGCGACGTGGACAAGGGCGGAGCCGCAATGCCGGAGGAGGAGCAACAGGTATGGTGGGTTTCAGATTACTAGTTATTATTAATAGAAAGAAAATCACGCCTGCGTCTGAGTCCTAAAAAAGAAGAATCGGAATTCAAACCGCGCAGGCGAATGCATCGGCGGCGGGGGGTGGTGGTGGTGCGGCGATGGTGGCCGGCGGGGGCAGGGAGTTCTCGTGGGAGAGGGAAGGGATCGGGAAGCTGGTTTTCTGCGGCGAGGTGGCGGAGATGTACAGCCTGGAGGAGCTGCTGCGCGCGTCGGCGGAGACGCTGGGGCGCGGGGAGGTGGGGAGCACGTACAAGGCGGTGATGGAGACGGGGTTCATCGTGACGGTGAAGCGCATGCGTGACCCGTCGGCGGCGGGAGGGGAGCTGGGGCGGCGCGCGGAGGAGCTGGGCAGGGTGCGGCACCCCAACGTGGTGGCGCTGCGGGCCTACTTCCAGGCCAAGGAGGAGCGCCTCCTCGTCTACGACTACTACCCCAACGGCAGCCTCTCCTCCCTCGTGCACGGTCAGCCTCTTTCTTCCTCTCATCTTCTTCCATCTCAGCTCGTCTCGTGCATCTGCTTCTGCTTGTTCAACAAACAAATACATGCCACCCTGCTTGCTTTGCTTGTTCAACAAACATATACTACCCTGCTTGCTTGTTAATTCGAACAAACAAATACAACAAGGGATTGTGCTATAATTAACTACTCCACAGTGCTAACTGCTCTGGTCATATGGTTCAATTCCCATTCCCATTCCATTCCACAGATAGAAGCGAATGCTCCTTTACAAAAGGGAAAATTGCATATTTGCTACCAGGGTTTCCTGGTTTGCCGTTGAATTCGGGCTAAACATAGGAAATACGCATATTTGTCACTGGTCAACAGATCAACGGGTTTGTCCAAGGGAAAATGATCATTCTGTCCTTCCAAGAAAAAAATTCAGTATTGGATCATACGTTGCGAGGAGAAGGCGTTAGTTGCTGGTGGTGGTTCGGGCCGGGGTGGCAGCAACTGTTCGGGCACAGGTGGAGTGGAGACGATGAACTAGAGTAGTGTACTGCGGCCGATTTTTTTTGGGCCGGCCCGAGGCACGACGGATACAGTTCGGTCTAAAGCCCGGTTCGGTATAAAGTGGGCCGTGCCGGCATGGTACTGTTGTACGGGACGTGCCGGGCCCGAGAACCGGGCATGATGGGCGGCACGGCCCGGCACGGTCGGGCACGAAGCACACTGCAGCACGACGTCTCTGTCATGGGCTTGTGGCAGGGCATGCCAACTGCGGCAGGGAAGTGGGGCACTGGGGCGTGGGGGAGAGGAGGGGGTTTACCTGCCAACGCTGCTGCCCGCACACTGAGGTCGCCGCCTGTCGAGGCCCTGACGCCTCGGCTCCCTCGCCGTGTCGCGTCTGTCGTGGCCGCGCCTCCGTTCCACCCCGCCGTACCACCTCGTGGTCTCGCCTCGGTGCCTCCGTCGCCTCTGCTCCATCCTGTCGTGGCCGCGCGGCCTCAGCGCCTCCGCCACCTCCCGCCGTGACCATGCGCCCGCGCCTCGACCCCTCGGTTGAATCATGTACATGTGGAGGCCTCCTTCGGCGAGGAAGCCGACGAAGAGGAACACACAGGCAAGCATGATGACCCAGGGCATGAGGAAGAAGCCCAGTATGAAGGTCATCGACCCACAGAGCATGAGCGTCATGAACACACTCAGCAGCATGGACGCTACCCCCGCCGCCAACACCTGAGAGAGACGGGCAAGAGGGGAGAGAGAGCTCTCTCTCTTTCTCACCTGTCTATCTCAATCTCTCTCTCGTCCGTGTCTCTCAATCTCTCTCGCGTGTGTTCCTCATTCTCTTTCTCGCCCTTGCCTCCTCTCTAGCCCTGTTCAGTATATCCTCCTCGCTCTCTGTAACTGTTCAAAAATAAATAAATTTTAGTTCTTTTTCTCACGCGGCTCGGCAAGGCACGACGCCCACCTCTACGATGAACATGGTAAGCTATCGATTGTGAGGAGGAGACTCACGGTAGAAGAAGAGAAGGAAGAAAAAGATAAGCGTGGGTTATTTTGGGCATTTTTTATAAAAAAAAATATGTCTTATAATATACATACTACCTATATTTCGCTTCTTTTCCGTGGCACCGCACCATAGGAGTTTCAACGAATTCGGTGGCAGTTTAACAATCTCACTCCTTTGTAGTGGCAACCGTGCAATTATTATTCCTTTTACAAGTCGTATGTACGGAGTATTCATGTGCTAATATCTACTACTTGCTAGTTTTTCACTAGTTAAGGAGTAGTGCTATATATGATGACAGTGAGATCGGGGGATCAAGAAACTGCGCACAAACTCATATTGTAGTAGCAGTAAGATAATCATGAGGTCCGATCGAGATCCAGTGCAGTGCAGTCTCAACTTAAACAGTGCATGTGGACGGGTGGATAAAAAAAAAACGACGTCTAGTCTAGATCTTTCGAGAATACTGTTCAAGAACATTGTGCCGATTTTTGTTTTTTTACTCTAGAAGTACTGTGATCGAACAATCCGAAGTATTGGTTGGTTTGATCAGACGATCCTCGTCCCAGTAATCGATCGGATCCAACTGAACAGATGAATAAAGGTTAATTTTATTAGTAACATTTATATGAAGTGGAGAAATCCTGCTGCCTCTTCTCGTTGCCTTAGCCCGGGAATCAAAAGAGCAGCAGATCACGGACAAAGTTGAAAATTTTCTTCTTGTCACGGAGGGAGGGAGGGAAAGCAACGCAATAGTATAGTTGCATCTTTTTTGCTGGCTAGGCTAGCTAGCATGCAGTGGATCTAACGTGCGTTGCAATTACTAAAAGGGCTCTTCATTCTCTTCCTTGTGTTGCCTCGCTGCCGCTTCTTCTCCTACACGCCTCACCTCATGCTTCACCATAAAGTTTGGGCCTGGCCTGGGTGTTAGCCCCAACTCTTAATTTAGAACAAGAACGTCTCAACATTTGTGCTAGTACTAGCACCCAGCCATGTGACCAGACCACCCTACTTCAATTCACCCAAGTCCCACATCAACTGCAGCATTGGATTGGAGCCAGTAACTCATGATACAGCCAGCACCAGTACTAGTAGATTAGATTCCATATCACACTGGCGTGCGCGTAATCTACTAGCCGGGTTAAAAGAGATACTACCAGTGTCTGTGATTGTGAGTACAAAAGTTTCAACATTTTCTTTCTAGGTAGCCTCATCCTCTACACTGTAATGTGCACCATGTCTAAGAACTTCTACCGAGGGGAACACAAAACTTACTTTAGCTGTTCCTACAAGATTTGACAGAAACCTTCCGCCGTTACCCACAGAGGAACCTGGGGAACAGGCGATAGCTCTTCCCCTGAAGACACATCATAAATTTAGGGACCAAAACTGGATGATAAAACATCAGCTGAAAAAAAAAACTACTAACAGCTCTCAAGTCTGAATAACAACCAGAGCAGAGCCTACAGTGCATGAACACTGGTGCTTCATGTGATGACTGAGTCATTGAGTTGGCCAAATCTTTATTTCTTGCAAGTAAAGTGTACGACTCTTTGTCGTATAGCTATAACCCATGCACTGAGCTCGATGCATATCTTAGTGCTGAGATGGCCATAATCGCATTCAAATATGCTGTCCATTTACATGAATTGAGTTGAGCAGACCCAAGAGCCTGAGAGTCCATAATGTGCGGCCTGTCACCGTCCATTTTCTCTCTCACATGACAGGACCTCCTCCTATAAATCCCTGTTCTTGTCATGGCTTTAGCATGTCTTGATCTATTCTGAGGCAATAGGCCCCGTACCACTGTGGCATTGCACTATTTCAGCGCTCAAACTCGGCATCCACATCTCTCCAAGGGACAACGGCATAGATGGTAATTGGGATGCAGATGTAGACAGAGAGGCGGATGCTTGTGACCACGACATGTGGTCCTGAGCAAGCAGCAGTGATCGTTACTACAGCATATGAGCAAGAGAGTTAGGGGCAATTCAGACAGGGAACATGGCCTCACACAGCTGTGGGTGTTAGTAAATGTTCATGGTGCACCACAAAAAAGGTCACAGCTAACGACAGCTAAATGTTTATGCCATCTTTAACGCATGCATGCTGATAGCCATGGCAGTACTGTATGCCCAGTTTGGTAGGAGCTAGATGTGCCTGCTTGCCTACTTGTACTAGTGAACTTTTACGCCATAGAAGTTAGTTACTCATATGTTCCTTAGTTTGAGCATACCAGACACTGGTAGCAATAGCATAGCGCCCAATCTGTATGCTTGAGCACCTGAACAATTTTCGCTTAAATTTGGCATAAGTTAATTTTTCAGAGTTGATCTTAGTTTTTTTTACGTGCTTAAATCTGGAGTCACTAAGGAAGAGGATTTAGCAGAATTTGCAAAGCTGATCTGGTGGATAGTAGTGTGGCTGTTTCATTCACTGTCTGCTGCTATGAGAGGACGGACATCTCTCTCTTTTTCTTTTCTGACGAATCTCTGTGAGGGACTCCTAAGAGGTATTTGTTGCGTGCAGGATCGAGGCCCTCCAGCAAGGGCAAGCCACTGCACTGGACGTCATGCATGAAGATCGCGGAGGACATGGCCGCGGGCCTTGGGCACCTCCACCAGTCACCCCCTGGGGGCATTGTGCACGGCAACCTCAAGCCGTCCAATGTCCTTCTCGGCCCCGACTTCGAGTCGTGCCTCACCGACTACGGCCTTGTGCCGACGCTGCTCCCGTCGCATACCGACCTCGCATCCGCGGGGCACGCGTCCTCGGCGTCCCTCCTCTACCGTGCGCCAGAGACGCGGTCTGCCCATGCCACTGCCGCGTCCTTCACAGCAGCGTCCGACATCTACAGCTTCGGGGTGCTCCTCCTCGAGCTCCTCACCGGCAAGACGCCGTTCCAGGACCTGGTGGAGCTGCACGGTGATGACATACCAAACTGGGTGCGAGCGGTGCGCGAGGAGGAGACAGAGTCCGGGGGTGAGTCCCTGTCCGTGTCTGCTGGTGGCGCAGAGGAGAAGCTCAGCGCGCTGATCGGCATTGCTGCAGCGTGCGTGGCGGCAGACCCAGCTAGGCGGCCAACGACCCCTGAGGTGCTCCGCATGGTAAGAGAGGCGAGGGCGGAGGCGATGTCGTCGTCCAACAGCAGTGACCGGTCACCTGCGCGGTGGTCGGACGCCGTGCTGGGCCTGGGCGTGGCACGGGATCCGGGCATGGAGAGCATCACCGACAGAGACTGATCACCGGTCATAATCAGGGCCTTGGCAGCGTATGTAGTTTAGTGGAGCACTGCAGTAGCAGAAATAACTGGAGCGCTACTAGACTAGTCTGCAGAAACAAGAATTCAGCTCTGCGTCTAGCAAGCATGTGCATCTCTAGTTTGATCATTGGATCAGCTCGGTCGATTTCGAGGTTTTAGCAGGCAGGGCATCTAGGATTTTAGATAAAGATCTCGATTGCGAGTGCTGTCTGGGCGGGGATTTGCATGTCGGATTGTAGCTTTGTTTTTTCACCACAGGGAAAGGGATTGATCCTGAAATGCTTGGCTCCCACAGTTAAGGAGATGTTGTAATTGTCAGTGTGTAGTCATTATGTGCATTTGCAACCCGAGAGATTTGCTCTTTCTTTTTGTTCCGCTTATATGCTCTGCAAAGTCACTGAAGCTGTATTGATGCGCCTCAGATCAAAGGGAGAGATTATCTAGGCCAAGGCGCATAGAGAAGAGCCAAGTATGTAACAGAAATGCTATAAAATCGCGGGAGGCGGCTACGAGCCACATGGGCATGACGATGGTGGAGCTCGATAGTGTGCAGCTTGCCTGTTGGCTCCCTAACTTTTTTTTTTCCTCTGAAATTTGACGTTTCCTTTTGAAACTTGGATGAAACTTACGAAATCCCTTGTGAAATTTGGTAAAACTCTATAAAAGTTTGAAGTTTGTCTTTTGAAATTTAGTTGAATTTTTTTTTAAACTCGTTTTAATCAAGTTTCATATTTGAAACTAAACGAAACTTACCGTTTCAGATTTAAAACCCATTGAAGTTTGTTAGAACCTTATGAAACCCATTTTAAAGCTTTTTCGAAATCTATGAAACGTGCTCTGAAACTTTAAAGTTTGTCCTTTTGAAACTTAGGTAAAATTCTTCTGAAACTCATTTCTTTAATCAAGTTTCATATTTGAAACTGGACAAGACTTATAGTTTCATATCTGAAACTCAACGAAATGTTTGTTGAAACCTGATGTAACCTTGTGAAACTCATTTGAATTTATTTTGAAACTTGTGAAACATTCTTTAAAACTTTTAACTTTGTCTTTTCGAATTCGTCTAAAAGACATCTTTAACTGAGTTTTAGATTTAAAACTTTCATCTTTAAAATCCATTAAAATTTATTAAGACATGTTTGGATATATTTTGTGGCGTGCATTCCAACGGTATGGCGTGGGCTAGCAGCGCCAGCACTCATGGTGTAACTGCAGTGAGAAAAAGGAAAAACCGCGGTGAGACGAGGGTATGGTATCGTTCTTTTTTTTTTTTTTTTGCATAAACCACCCTGCAATCGCAGGAAACTACAGGGAGGCAAGGCACGGGCTATTAGTATTAGCCTTATTAGGCAGCAATTAATTCGAAAGGCCCAAACAAGTCTCCTCCCACCACCTCTCCTCCTCTAGCTAGGGTTTCGCCCAAGAGAATGGCGGCGGCGCCCTCCGCGTCCAGGCGCGGCCCCGGCGGCGGCCGCGCCATGGACGAGGAGAACCTCTCCTTCGAGACCTCGCCGGGCGTCGAGGTCGTCAGCAGCTTCGACCAGATGGGAATCCGCGACGACCTCCTCCGCGGCATCTACGCCTACGGCTTCGAGAAGCCCTCCGCCATCCAGCAGCGCGCCGTCCTCCCCATCATCAATGGCCGCGACGTCATCGCCCAGGCCCAGTCCGGAACCGGAAAGACCTCCATGATCTCGCTCTCCGTCTGCCAGCTCGTAGACACCGCAGTCCGCGAGTAAGTCCCCGTTTCGCACCAATCTTTCTCCTAATTACGCTCATCTATTTTCCTATCTTGGCTATCCCCGTTGCTGCTGGTATCTACACTGTTAGGTTGACCAATTAGGCTTTACATATTACCGCATAGATTTATTCTGCCGAGCAATTAGGCCACTCGAATTAATACATCTGTGCTAGCATGCGTGTTTTTCAAATACATTTATTATCTTAATAGTTTCTTATTTTATCTGGTTGTGAGATTAAATATGATGCGTGTATGGTTTTGACATGCAGTTTTTGTGTTAAATTTTTTAGTTTTATCTGGTTTTGGGATTATATTAGATGCCATCGATGCAAGTTTGTACTGTTTTATCTGTGGTGTTCCATGGACTAACTAGGGTTTATGACAGTGGCATAAGCGATGGCATTGAACTGTAGCTTTGAACAAATTGGTTTTTAGTCATGCACTGCATCTCGTTCCCTGTCGTCATTGGAATCCTTGTGCCTGCCAGTCCAAATTCCTGTGCTGTTATTGTGATTCACCATCTTTTAGTGGAATTTCCCCCTGTAAGGCATCACCTTTCTGTAACGTATTATACCATTTGTTCCAGAAGAGTAAAGCTCAAGTTGATACTGGGTATAGCATTCATTTTGTTCTCGTTTTCTAGGGTGCAGGCATTGATCTTGTCACCAACAAGAGAGCTTGCTTCTCAAACGGAGAGAGTAATACTGGCTATTGGTGACTTCATCAATATACAAGTGCATGCTTGTATTGGTGGCAAAAGTATTGGTGAGGATATTAGGAAGCTCGAGCATGGAGTGCATGTTGTGTCTGGAACGCCAGGCAGAGTATGCGATATGATCAAGAGAAGGACCTTGCGTACAAGAGCCATCAAGCTTCTAGTTCTGGTTAGTTTAGTCTTGTCATATTGTATTCTTTTTTCTTATTTGCTCAAGTCGTACAAGGCTAACGTGCTTCCATAATAGGATGAAGCCGATGAGATGTTGAACAGAGGCTTTAAGGATCAGATATATGATGTCTACAGATATCTCCCCCCAGAGCTTCAGGTTGGTCTCAGGGATTAAACATTTCCCAAGCCACTCTTTTGCATTGTTGTTGTTCGGTCTCTCCTCTTAGCATGTTGATTTTTTCCAATGCAGAATTCAATTTGTCATTAAGTTTATTTTAATCTCTTGTAACTTTCTTACTGCATTTTTTCCTGAACATCCTTTTTCCTATTTTCTACTACAATCATCATGCCTACAGCCTATCCATCGTGTCTCTGTTTTGTTTTGAAATGCATGGTTTTTATGCATCTCACTGGCTGCTTTGTGTGTTCCTCATTTTTTTTTTACTTTTTTTTTCATGTTATCAGTTGACATTTATCACATGCTTGAAACAGTGGACAGATAATGAGAAACATGAGCATTTGAAGTTTAAGCCTAACATGAGCACCAGGCCTGAAGTTGATGACAATAAATAATGCCATCTCCCTGACCGAGTTCTAATTACTAATCTAATTGTGTATTATTTTGCTGTACGCAGGTAGTTTTGATCTCTGCAACTCTGCCTCATGAGATCTTGGAGATGACTGGCAAGTTCATGACTGAACCAGTTAGGATCCTTGTAAAGCGTGATGAGTTGACCTTAGAGGTAAATATCATTATTTGTTTTGCTTTATCACATTTGATCTTATTTAATAATTGCATTTTTCATGTCATGTTTGTAGGGCATCAAACAATTCTTTGTTGCTGTTGAGAAAGAGGAATGGAAGTTTGATACACTGTGTGATCTTTATGATACACTGACCATCACCCAAGCTGTCATTTTCTGCAATACTAAGAGAAAGGTAGTGTATGACATGGTCGAATTATTTTTATTGTTCCTACCCTTTCCACCAGTATGCTGTTTTTTTTATTCTACTTACTCCAGTTGGCACCTGTCTACACTAAATTCTTGTTTTATCTCATTCTTACGGTCATAGCCTTTGTGTATTTCTCACATTTTTGCTTCATCTGGGTGTTACTCCTTATCTCCTGATCCATGTCGATCAGTGCGAGAATTTACTTGTTTGTCCCAGCCTGCATCAGTTAATGTTTTGAGTTTGCTACTAATCACTCTTTTAATTGCAAGTTTGCAAAAATGTGGTTCTTTGACCAAAGTTTACAATCTTCTTGTCCTGCTTTTTTTAACATGCCCAATTAACATCATTGATGGTTTGTATGCTAAGATGATCATCTTCTTTTGCCAGGTGGATTGGCTTACTGAAAGAATGCGCAGCAATAACTTCACGGTATCAGCTATGCATGGTGACATGCCTCAAAAGGAAAGGGATGCCATTATGGCTGAGTTTAGGTCTGGTGCAACTCGTGTTCTAATCACAACAGATGTTTGGGCTCGAGGGCTGGATGTTCAGCAGGCAAGTCTTGTTATATATATATTTTTCTATTTGGACTCTTTCACATTGTTGGTCTGTTACCTGATGTTAGGCTGTTGTTACATTTGCACCTTGCCAATTGTTTGTATTTTCTGTTTAATTTCCCTGGCATGTGGGTCCTTCAAATCTGGCAGCTGCAGCTCCATTTGTTGGGGCTTTTTGTATGATGCTTGTCTTTACGAGTCATTTTCATTTTCAGGTCTCTCTTGTCATAAATTATGATCTCCCAAATAATCGTGAGCTTTACATCCATCGCATTGGTCGCTCTGGACGTTTTGGGCGCAAGGTAAAGTTACATATTCCTGCTGCAAATCATGGGCACCTCTTTTATTCTACTGTCTCTCCACTGCTTACCTGTGGTTAATTCATGCTAGAGAATTTTGATTCTCAGGTTTCTTGATACTACTACATATGTATTTTTGGTGTTGCTTAACACAATCGAACCAACAAATTACAATTTTGGGGCACTTTAATAATCAAATAAGATCTTTGCACATTTTTCTTGACATTATATATCGAATTGACCAAAGAATCCAGGTTGTTCCATACAGTGTTCATGATGAATCAAATATTGACTATTTAAGTAGAGTTTACCGCGTTTTTCTTTAGATTCCACTAGAGAAATTGGACACGCAAGGCATGACTAATTTAAATTAAATGTATCTTACATGTTTCTTAGTCATTTATGAGCTTGAGGAAAATGGTTTTGGGGATCTCCATGTGGATCTATTTTAGAGTCAGGAGCTAGCAAGCTGCAATCTTGTAGCTACAAATCCGATTGCTAGCACAGTATTGGCGCTTGACATATGATGGGCTGATTCTGATTACATGACAAATCTTTGTGTGCCATTGCAGGGTGTGGCGATCAATTTTGTGCGCAAGGATGACATCCGCATACTGAGAGACATTGAGCAGTACTACAGCACGCAAATTGATGAAATGCCAATGAATGTTGCTGATCTAATCTGAGCATGGGTGTGGTTTTGGTTGAAGTGTCTGGCGTGGCTGGATTGCTGTAACTTAAGAGAAGGGTTGCGAGTCTTTATAACTGAAGTGGTTTTGTTCCTTTGGGTTGTGACATGAACTGTATATATTTTAGCACCAGCTCATGTAAACACTATTATTGCATGTTCTGCTCTGGACCATGCGGCTTTTGTTCGTTTAGTGCAACAACGATTTGGTGTTGGATTTTCGTTGATATGCAGTGGTGTTAATGTTTACTGTTCTTGTCTGGCCTCATCCAGCTTTATGTCTTGTTCTATATGTTTCTTACTATTTTTTGCAAAGTGCTAATCTGGTTCTTTCCCACCACTGAGGAACCGAGAGGTTGAAGTGACGTGCTCGCCAATCGACGTTGGGCTGTTGGAGGGTGATGAATAGAGGTGGCATTGGGCCGGTCCATGGTACGGCATCTACGGCCCACGGCATGGTACTGTTTCGTTAGGGCTGTGTCGGCACGGTATGTTGACCAAGCCAAGTCAGGCCTCGTGACTAGACACAATGAGTGGTACGGCACGCATCTATAGGTCGTGCTTGGGCCGGCGTGGCACATTTTGGCTTACGAAGGTATATGGCCGGGAACACAGGGGAGGCGGCTGAAGGTGGAGGCCAGGGAGAGGGAGGTTGGGGTGGAGGGGGAAGTGGCCAGGGCGGGAAAGATGGGAGGGGGAGATGGTTGGGGTAGGGGAGGCCGTGGGTTGGTTCAATAATAAATAAAATTTAGTTTTTTTTCTCTCTTAATATTTGTGTCTGTTGTTTCATATCTGTGCGTCCCCGACTTCTTTCCTATTGCCGCAATAGTGCATATGGACCGAGCCTGCGTCAGTACGAAATCGACACAAATCACAAATGGATTGTGTCTGAGCTCACCAAAGACGAGCCAGATCGGCACAGTTTAGTCACGTGGTCCGACGAGCCTGTGCCAGGCCAATCCGATATGATGATTGATTCCTCCATTCGGCATCTCTGCTTCTGCCAAATAGTCATGATAATCACCATCATCCGGGTAATGCTTACAAATAGTCCGTATATATGTTTACTTATTTTTTTTCTTAGCTTGTGTGGATGTGTGTGTGGAGTAATGCTTTTGGTGCAGTAAGAAGAAATTCAGCATATGGTTTTTAAAAAGGTTTCACAATCAATATTTCTTTTTAAATTTAATTTGTGTACGTACCCTAATGCGCGCGCGCAGAAGTATGACTCGATGCTCCTGATGAGCCCGGTTGCTCCAAGCTTAAGAGCTTCCATGTCGGAGATGAGTAAATGTCGCCAAAGCTCCGCCTACACGAAATATGAGTGTCTGCGTGAAATCCATATATCATGGTGTGAAGATGAGACGAGCGGATCGAGGTGTGATGCCTTGGCACGGCACGTAGCTACAGACGACGGAAGGGCAGCGTACGTACCACACATGTCCTTGCTCGCTTAGATGGGACGTTTTATGTGAGAGAAGAAGGTTAATTACGAATTTCTACATTTTTTGGAGTATAGGTAGGCAAGGAATTAAATAGATCCGAAATTTCTGGGATATTTACTCGAATTTCCTTTTTTTATTTTCGGATTTTCGTGTAATTCAGGTGTTACAATGCGGCGCAGGTGTGCAATGCATTACTACCATTGAGAATGTAGCAAAAACAAATTTCTTTTCTTTTCTTTTCCTTGAAAGGTTGGCAATTGGGCAGACAGATCGATTTGTGTTTGTGGGCAGGCACCACTCCCCTTATCATGCTTGGATGTCTGTCTAGCTCTACTTGTGTGGCAGCATCTAATCATGCAAAGAAACCTAAGTCTTGATTTCTCTAATAAGCCAAATTATTTTTATAGCTCTGGACAGGAGAGGGAACAAATTGACATGAATGAATGCTGAGTTTCCTTTTCTCTTAATTACAGTGAAAGGAGAGAAGAAAGTAAAGTAAAGTAAAGTAATGGTGATTGTTTGATATATTTTTTTTGGAAATCATAAAGAAAAGGTGATATTAGTAGGTGGCGTGGTGGTGTAGTGGGCTCCTTCCTTCCTCTACGCGCGCACTACATACGCAATTGGTTTGTCAACTCATGGCCGCCGGCGACGATGATCGCGTCGGATTCCTCTCCAGCGTCTGGTCTCGCCTCCGCGCCGGTTTTTGCCGGCCAGGAGAAGCTTCCGGCTCCGGCGGCGAGAATGAGGGGGCAGCTGTACGGTCGCGCCGGGTTGGTCGGAATTAGCTCGCCTTCGTCTCCTTCAACCTCGAGGTGAGGTTTTGCTGCTGCCTCTCTAATTGATTGCTAGCTTTTCGAGGGGGGGCGGTTTTTGCGCTTCAGGTGCGTTGCACGCGATTGCGAAGCTCAGGGTCAGGGATGAGGTTTTGCATGCCTGGAGTGGACTAACGTAGGAGCTAGCTATAGGATCGAATCAATTATATTAACCGTTCGAATATTACTACTTGGTTTTATTCTCAATGATTAATTATTTTATATATGTTCATTGACTTAACGTTTATTCGCCTGCTTGGGAATGGGATACGCGCGCAAGCTGCATGCATGCATGGATATATATATACCCTCCTTGTTGTTTTGATCCAGGGTTCATACGAACACTGTTCATTTCTGCCCAGGTGCTGGTATTCGTTTATGCTTTCTGGAGGGCGAGAAGACGGAATTTGAGCTGGAGGCAACCCATTCAGGCACTACCCATGCTTGTAATCCCTGCTCTAGCTACACTCATTTACGCCGCGTCCGTACGCCTCACCAGAACCAGACTGCGTAATTTTCATCCACCTCCTACCTCTTAATTGCATGCTTTGTACCCTCCTAGCTCCTTACTCATCACCACCCAAGATATATCGATCGATGATATATGTTGCTACATCGAAAGCATTTATCCTTTCTGTCCATTCAATCCG
This sequence comes from Otatea glauca, assembly GCA_036346275.1. NCBI lineage: Eukaryota > Viridiplantae > Streptophyta > Magnoliopsida > Poales > Poaceae > Otatea > Otatea glauca. Next base: position 56,337,868 of record CM070714.1, on the reverse strand, counting down.
GAGTTACTAACATTTAATTTCTCAAGTTTGAGCAGTAATATCTTTACAACAAACTGTTAAAACTCCCTGCTTACTGCTAAATATGTGAAATTCTTTATATAATCCGAGTATGTACCCCTGACAAATTTCGTCTTGCTCCGCATGCAGTTGATCTCAAGGACAAGAAAATGCTTCAACAGGATAAGCAGGAAAATGACAGTGAATCAAACGAGTTTGGCCAGAACGACCAGAACTGTGTCCAGGCCTGTTTCTTTCCTTCATTCTAATTAATTCTCTGCGTATAAATATTACCTGCTATTGCCTTTTTTTTCATCTCAGAATTGCTTTACTCTTACATTTATGTGGTTTGGGTCATCTTTGTCCTGCTCTTCAATTCTGACATCATTAATGTTCTATATATTTTGCTCAACATAGTTGGTGTTTGTTTGTTGGTGCAGAAATGTGAGGATGTGGACGATGCTAGTAATTCTTTGGCTGCAACCGACTCAATGCCCGAAACTTCTAAGCTTAAGAAACGCCACCAGCCGAGTATTAACTTGAGAGACGATGGTGAAGCATACTTGTCTTGGGGTCATAGCAAGGACTTCCAGCGGGTGCCCTCAGATGGCCTACGGCAGAGAAGATCCTCAAGTGGAAAAACATACACGACCAACAGCAGTGCATTCAGCCAACCTATTAATAAGTCCTCCGAGCATTTAGTTGATGACCCAGACAACCCAGATTATATGCAAAGGATCAGTGAACATGCTAGGTACTCAAAAGCTGATGTGGAAGAGAATGTCGACATGGCTTACTCTACTGTGGAGACAAGCTCATCCTTACCTGGTTGCAGTAATGCTCACATTAACTCAAATGCTACGAGTTTTGCTGAATGCAGTCCATCATCGAGTAGCCCGAAATCCATTGGAGGACTGGCTGAAGAAGAATTGGCTACAGAAAGCAGTGAGGGAAAGATGCAGATAACATCATCAAATGTTGCAGCTGATTCTAGTCGTGGCCCCGATGTTCCTGCATCTCTAAGCGACTCCGCTGAAGTTTACACTCAATCATACAACACAGGACCGATCTGTCGCAGTTCAGCACCCTCAAAAAGGTATACAGAATTTCCTTCCAAAGATGGAAGCGAAGAAGCACCAGCTGTCTCCGCACATTTAAATCAGCATGGCCATGCCCCTTTTTCCACTGAAGATGTACCATCTCCTTTTGATTATAGTTACCATTCAAGTCCTGTTATATCCAGCATGCTAGCTGAACATCCAACTATCCATCGAGAATTGCCTGCAAGAGGTGTTCAGGAAGAAGCGTTTGGTCATGAATTATTGGACATTGTGGACACCCGTTCCAGTTCCAGCAAGGAGAACCCCATATCTCCAGTTGGTTCCCACAGTAGTTTTTGTGACAGAGATGATTCACGCTTAAGCGAACATGTGATACCACCCTTGTCAACTGTCTTTCAGGAATTGATTGTCAAAGTTAGTGGGGAACATTCACTGTCTCTACCAGAAAAGCTTGGATTCTCTCCTGTTTTTTTTAAGGAAGCTCCTGCATCTCCACCGGACTACTTTGTTTCTCATAGTAGCTTAAATGACTTGGCCTCTAACCCATCTGATCCGGTACTATATGAATCAAAAACCTTCGAAAAGTTGCCTGCAGAAGGTGTCAAGGAGGAAGCATTGCTTGAGACTCACAAATCAGCAGAGCTGCAAATGTATTCTTTCACTTCAGAGGAGATCCCTCCTTCATGTGCCGTCGATGACAACAGAGTGATAATTACTTCTGATGAGGAGATCTATCCATTGCCATCCATCTGTAGTAATGTCCACACCAATGCAGCGATTGTGAACATTGAAACTTCAGAGCTCTCTTTATGCTGTCAAGATACCAAGATGATGGAAGTTACTGGAATTGTCAACTTTGTTTCAGCCAGTTCTGAATTGAACTACCCAGCACCTCCAGAGTTACTTGCAGAGGGTGATGAGGACTCCAAGGAGGATGAAACGTCTGACTTGCACTTACCGGAGCAGAAGGGCCTACATTTTAATTTGGACAAGGAAGCTTTTCTGGATCCACTTGTAGTTGATACTGCTGAACATTCATTGGCTACAACAGGATTTTTGTTATGCTGTGAACAAGTCGAGATGACAGAATTTCATGCAGTTGTCGAGGATGGTTTGTCTGAATCACAAGACGAGGGAGCATTTATCCATCAAAAGGTTGTTGTCACCTCTTCAGATGATGATAGTAACACTCAAACTTTGATAAACAATTCAATGTCTGTCCATTTCATTCCAGACGTCAATGTAAAGGATGCTCTTCAAGGTTGTCAGGAAGCATTGTCTGAGCCGCTACACCAAAGCACTTGTCATTCTGAAGGAATTTTCCTATCTTCAAATGAGATCAATAATGATGAAGTCCATTCAAGCAACTCAAATTCGTACTTTTTATATGCCACCGCGATGGAAAGTGAAGCACCCTTTGCTTGTCAGGGAGGACTTTCTGAGTGTGAAGAGGAAATGACGTTTGCTTTTCTAGATACTCCCATCTTGCTAGATGAGGTGACAAGTGCAGAAATTTGGACAGATAACTATGGAACTTCTCGATGTATCCCAGACAGCAATGTGATTAAATCTCTTGACGATGGTAAACAAGCTCCATCCGAAGCATTACAGGAAATTACTTTTGGTCTTGAGGAAAGCCTCATATCTCCATATGAGGGCATAAACTCTGAAAAATATTCACTCTATTCCAGGTCATCTTCATGTGTTTCAGATGTCAACATGACGGCAGCTCCCAGAGGTGGTGCATCTTCTGAACCAGAAAATGATTGTGATTTTAGCTTTGATGAGCGGAACCCCGTGATGTTTCCCAACATGAACAGTACGGAAAATTACACAAACAACCCATGGTCTTCTGAATTTATTCTAGAGACCAACATGATGGAAACTCTTAATGTTGCTGAGGAAGCAGCTGCTGGTTCACTACATGAAGTTTGTTTGAATTTTCTGGGTACTTTTGTAGCTCCAGATGTAGGCAATGGCACGGGACAATCAGATAAACACTTTGATGTGTTGTTCTCTTCATTTGTTCCAATAGTTGATGCATTTGAAGCCTTGCAAACTGGTCAGGGGTTCTGTGAGCTGCAATGCGAAAATGATTTTACTTTTCAGGAGGCTAAAATATCCTCTAAGGAGGTCAAGAATGCTGAAAATCATTTGACCAATACAATTGGCGATCTTCAAGATGGTGAGAAAACATCAATTGTAGCTTTGCATGCTGCTCAGAAAGGGTTGTCTGAATCCCGAGATGAAGATGTTTTTACTCTTCGTGGGACTTACATGTCTACTGAAGAGATTAGTGATGCTGAAAATCATTTGTCTGCTGATTGTGCTTCAGATCTTCCCAACACAGTTGAAAATCATCGCTTCATCGAAAAAGCGTCACCTGAATCACTATCTCAGGACCCCTTAAGTTTGGAGGAGGTTTTGGTTTATCCAGATGAGGGTTCCAAAGCTGAAAATAATTTGGGCAATAAAAAGTCATCCTTGTGTTCTACAGACGTCAACTTGATTGGATCTTTAGGCTGCGATCAGGAAGGAAATCCTCAGCAACAAGATGAAATCATTTTGGGGTTTGAGGGTATTTACATGGCTCACCAGGAAGCCACTTCTGAAAATCATTTTAACAATTTGGGGTCACAACATATTCCAGATGCCGTTATGGCGGAGACTCTTCAAGGTGCGGAGACATTATCATCTGAGATACTTCACGACGACATCTTGAGTATTGAGGGGACCTCATTATCTCTAGATGGTGGCAACAGTGCTGAGAATTCTTCAAACACTTCAAGATCTGTTATTCATACTGCACAGATCAACACAAGTCTCCTTGATCTTCAAGAAGGATCTTTCAAGCCACAAGATGAAAAGGTGATGAATTCCGTCTCCCCATATGAGGTTGATAGTGAAGAAACAGATAGCTCAAATTGTACATACTATGTTGCTGAAGCAAACATGATTGGAGCTCTACAACATGTCAAGAAGCCACCATCAGAGTCACAGGATGTAAATTCTTTTTCAGGGGCTTATATATTTTCAGATGAGTCAGAAGATGCAACAAATCTTTCAGACTACTCAAGATTCTCATCATCTACGAGGCATGACAACAACTTGACAGAAATTCTTGCAGCTGGTCAGGGAGGATCTTTTGAGCCAAACGATGAAAATTGTTCTAGTTTTCAGGATACTTCAATGTCTGAAGAATCTTCAATTAGTACAAGGTCTTCTTCATATACCAACATTAAGGAAGCTGCACGATCTTCTGGAGAAGAATTGGCTGTGCCTCTACTGAAAGATGTTGATAGTATTGATAAGATTCCCGCTGGGTATGAAAGGGCCAGTAAGTCACTAAATGAAAATGCCCGTAGTTCTGAGCAGATAGCCAGAGCTCAAGCTGATATTTCTTGGGACAGTAAGCTGCACGATTTTCTTGGGACATTTAGAAGTAATATGTCCCTTCTCATCGCACTCATAGCACCGGATATTTGCATATCGGTTGGTGCTTGAGTATTGCCCCTTTTGAATTTTTGAGGAGTACTTGTGCTTGAGCGCCTCTTCATAAATCTCCTTATTCTTCTTACAAGGAGAGCCATTTTCTCCTCGGTGTTTTCATCATCCTCGGAGTTGTCAAGCGCCTCATCGCTTGACTCCGCTTTCGCCTTGAAGGCGATATTCTTCTTCTTCGAAGTGCTTTGCTCTAAGAGCTCTTCCTTGTCCTTCTTGTAGAGCTTATTGGTTATGAGATTTCCAAGAAGTCCCATTGGCGTCATCCTTGGCAACTCCGGTGAGTTGAGAAACAATGTCACCGAGGTCTCATATTTGTCCGGAAGGGCCCTAAGCATCTTACAAATGATATCAAAATCGGTTAGTGATACCCTAAGGTCCTTGAACTCATTTACTATGTTGTTCAACTGTGAATACATCTCATTGATGTTTTCATGGGGCAACATAATAAAACTCTCATATTTGATCCGAAGCATATGCAATTTGGCTTTTTTGATCGAGGATGTCTCCTCATGAATCTTCGAGAGGGTTGTCCAAATCTCATGAGCTGTTTCTAGATTGCTCACTCGATTGAACTCATACGCGTTCAAAGCACCAAAGAGAGCATTCATAGCTTGAGCATTGAGATGAGTGTTTCGCTCTTCTTGTTCCATTGTGAGTGTGGGATTAACTCCCGGAGCGAAACTGACGAATACTAATAAAAAGGATACCCCAACAGCCCGAAGCGACGAGCCAGCGGCCTCAAGCATATCTCCAGCCCAACAGGCCGCGCCCGGCCCGCCGCCGACCGAATCGCCTGCGAGATCGCGTAAGGCATCCGCTTCCGACCGGCCAGGGGAAGCGAATCCGACAGACAGCGCTCCCGACCCCTCTTGGCGGGCGGGATCTCCGACTCAACCAAACCAAGGTGGTGAACGCCGAGTGCGCGTGTCGTCCTCACCGCCTACCGCCACGTACCCTCGGATAAGGTCAATCAGGCGACTATACAAGGGCGGTGGCTCCTTCCCAAGAAGATCGGTGATCAGAAGACAAAGCTTCGGCCCATCAACCGATCCACGATAAAGACGCGCACGCTCCCGAGGCGGCACCAACGTCACGCACCTCGGCGTCAAGATTCGCAAGGATCACAGAGGGCAAGCACGCTACTTCGGAAATACCTAACCTCCACGACCACCAAGGCTACCAACCCAAAGATGGGCAAGGCGGGTGGCGACGATCCACGGATCGAAGGACCGAGCTCTAGCGTAGGTCACCTCGCTTCCTCCTAACTCGATGTAACCCGCCCCTTCCTACGTATAAAAGGAGGCGGGGCTAAACGATTCGTGGGGCAACGAGCAAGAACAAGAAAGGGAGAGAGCGCTATCAAACCCCTCTCGCTAAGCCATTGGCATTCTCGCTTGTAAAACTTTGTGCAGTCATCTGTACCAAGAGTAATACAACACCACACACGAACTGGAGTAGGGACCTTCAGCCCGAACCAGTATACATCTTGGACTCACGAGTCTAACCATTCAGGGAGTGGAACGCGCGACCCCCTAGACTTACAAATTTACTTGCCGGCGCTCCCGAAAACGCCGACAGTTGGCGCGCCAGGTAGGGGGCTTCGTGCGTCTTCATCACCATCTCCGGATTCCGTTTATCTCCCTGATGGCATCCACCCACTGCGACGGCATGACTGCGCCGGGGAACCGGATCCGCTTCGGCTCCCTCGACTTCGCCGTCACCCCGACGGGAGGGCTCACGCTCGTCCCCGCCGTCTCCGGAAGACAGCGCGGCCGAGAGCTTGGGCGTCCTCTCCGGCGGCCGCTAAGCCGGCAGGCGCGCCTGCAGCCCCGGCCGGAACCCGAGGAGTGCTCGCGCGGTCGGCGAAAACTCCGTAGGCCCGGCGGGTGACCATGTCACCCCGTAGGCTCGCGACAGTGGCGATGGTGGCTACATGCCAACCTCCGTCCACGAGTTCTTTGGAAGACTCTTCCGGCCACGGCTCCAGCCCGACGCGGAGTATCCGCCGCAGCGGCACTCGCGAGTGCAACGTGGCGCGCATGCCGATTTGGTCGTAGCCACCGCGGCTACGACGGTCCCCGTCCGCGACCGAGGCACGGGGGGGAATACCAGCCAGAAGGCTGAGAACCTTCGAGCTCGCCTCGGCCGAGCTCCAACGGCAACGCGAGAGCTGGAGGAGAAGCGGTCGAGCTCGACCGGCTCGAGCCAACTTGGAGCGGGGCGAGCCCGAGCCCGCGCAAGTGCCGGGCGGCGCGCGCGCGCGCGCGCGCCAAGAGCACCACAAGTTGGGGCGAATCCGGCGCCCCGGTTTTCCCTCACGCGAGCCAAAAGCGTGGCGCGGCGCAATCTTGCCCGAGGCCTTCCGAGCCCGCAAACCCGAGGCCGAGCTACCTACGAGAACCGGGGTGGTGGAGCGAGCCGCCGCAAAGACATCTGAGCCTCCGGCTCCTACCACACGGCGCTACTTCCACCACCGGGCCCGTCGCACATGGAGCCGGTGGGGTGCGCCAAGACCGCACCCACCATGAACCACCCCAGCCTCACGCACCCGGTGCGCGGCGCCTCGGTAATGCCTACGACATCCGCGCCACCCTCGAGGCACGAAGAAAGATGGCGGGACGCCGCCACTCACGTGTTGCGGATGGTGGCGCCACTACGCGGCCGAGCCCCGATGGTCCGGACCACGGGCTTTTGCCAAGGGATCCGCCAGCGGATTTCCCGCCCGATTCCGGCGCCTACCAACATTGCCAAGTACGGGGCCACCAACCCTGTGTCCGGCTCAAGATTACCGGCCGCATGTCGGGTCGGGGAGCGACGGATGATCTCTTCATCATCCAAGATACCTCCCCATCTACCTCGCGGACTCGGCTCGAGCTCGGCTCGAGTACCGCCAAAAGCTGTCAGAGGCTGGGTGACTTGAAGAATCTCTTCGTCGGTAACTTCCGTGGCACTTACGCCTCGAAACTCTGAGACTGAAGGGCTGCAAAAGCAGCGTGGAAACCCTCCGGGACTACATCCGCGGTTTTCCGCCCATGCAACGAAGCTCCCGACATCTCCGACGCCGATGTCGTGGGAGCCTTCATCTACACCTCTCGCAAGGCCTTGGTGCACAAGTCGGGTGCCTCAAGCCCAGACCACCAAGGAACTCCTCGACATCGCCATCAACCACGCCTCGGCGAGGAGGCCGTAGGGGCTATTTTCGAAGGAGGAAAGGCCCAGCAGAGCCCGGTCCAAACCGGGTCTCTCCCGACCGCCGACAAGCGAAAGCGGCACGGAAGCGATCCGTGAGACCCAAGTGGTCGCCACGGCCGACCGCCTCGCAAGCAAAGCAGCGCGCCGACCGTCACCCCGACCACTTCGAGAAATTGATGGGCGGCCCATGCCCGAACCATGGGTTCTCCGTCAAGCACAAATACCGGATGCGCAAGTCGAGGCGCTATCTCTCTAGCGCCCCACCACGCCGCGAAGCAAAGGAAAGAAGCTCGCCGCGCCCCGCGAACGGCGGAGAAGAAGGCGACGACGAGTTCCCGAGCCCGACGGCCGCCTCATGATCTTCGGAGGACCGGCACTCTACGCCGACAGCGTCGACTCAAGCTCGCTTCGCGAGGTCCACACCGTCCGCACGGGCGTCCCCAATATCTTCGGTGGTCGGAGTTCCCGATCACCTTTGATCGGACCGATCACCCGATCGCGTCCACGGTAGGGAGGTACCGCCGGTGGTCACCCGTCGTCGAACGGCGCCTCACGAAGGTGCTGATGGACGGGGGCAGCGGCCTTAACATCCTCTACGTTGAGACGTTCGACGCTATGGGGGTCCCGCGCTCAAGCCTCCGGCCAAGCAAGGCACCTTTCCATGGCGTCATCCCGGGCCAGCAAGCCCATCCGCTCGGGCCGGTCGACCTGCCCGTCACCTTCGGGGAGCCGGGAAACTTCCGCACCGAGACCCTCACCTTCGAGGTCGTGGATTTCCCCGGCGCCTACCACGCCATCCTGGGGAGGCCATGCTACGCCAAGTTCATGGCGATCCCCAGCTACGCCTACCTCAAGCTGAAGATGCCCGGACCGCATGGAGTCATTACCGCGGCATCGTCTTTCCAGCTTGCCTTCAATCGCGCCAGCGGCGGTGCGAGCTCGCCTCAGCGGTCGTTGCCTCTGCGAACTCAACAAGCTCGGGAAGGAAGCCGCCGAGTCCGCCCTCGAATCCGAAGAAATCGGGCGGGATCCTTCAAATCCGCCGAGGACACGAAGGAGGTCACGGTCGATCCTCGTGATCCGACCAAGACCGTCTTGGTCGAGCCACGCCCCGCCAAATAGGAAAGCGCCGTCGACTTCCTCCGCACTAACAAAGATGTCTTCGCATGGAGGTCCTCCGACATGCCGGGCATTCAAAGGAGGTCGCCGAGCACTCCTTGAGCGTCCGACCGGGCTCAAAGCCGGTCGCCCAACGCCGCGCCGCTCGACGAGGAAAGGCGCAGGTTATAGGAGGAGATCGCCAAACTCTTGGCGGCGGGGTTAAGTAAAGAGGTGCGCCACCCGAGTGGCTAGCCAACCTCAGACTTGTAAAAAGAAGAACGGCAATGGAGAATGTGTGTTGACTATACGAGTCTCAACAAAGCATGCCCCAAGGACCCATTCCCTTACTCGCATCGACCAAGTCATCGACTCCACCTGGTGCGAGTCTCTTTCCTTTCGGATGCCTACTCGGGCTACCACCGATTGCGCTAAAGGAGTCCGACCACCGCGACTTCCTTCATCACTCCGTTCGGCTCGTTCGCTATGTCACAATGCCCTTCGGCCTGAAGAACGCGGGCGCTACATACCAGCGATGTATGCAAATGTGCTTCAATGACCAGATCGGCCGCAACGTTGAGGCGTATGTCGACGATATTGTCGTAAAGACCAGGAAGGCTGACGACCTTATCGCCGACCTAGAAGAGACTTTCGCGAACCTTCGACGGTTTCGCATAAAGCTCAACCCAGAGAAGTGCGTCTTCGGGGTCCCCAAAGGAAAGCTCTTAGGCTTCATCGTCTCTGAGCGAGGCATCGAGGCCAATCAGGAGAAGATCTCGGCGATCGCAAGGATGGGCCCGGCCAGCAACCTCAAAGGGGTCCAGAGGCTGACCGGATGCCTGGCGGCTTTGAGCCGTTCGTGTCTCGCCTCGCGACGCGAATGCCGCTCTACAGTCGCTCAAGAAATCCGACCGCCAGCTTGGACACCGAGGCTCGGGAGGCCCTCACCCGCTTGAAGGCCTTCTGTCCTCGCCTCGATCTGGTCGCCCGGCAGACGGTGAACCGCTCCTCTACATCGCCGCCACTACCCAAGTCGTCGGTGCGGCCCTCGTGGTGAAGCGAGCGGAAGAAGGCCGTGAGCTCAAGGTACAACGGCGGTCTACTTCATCGATGAGGTACTTTCCGAGTCCAAGACTCGGTACCACAGTGCGAAGTTACTCACGCGGTGCTCATCGCAAAGAGGAAACTCGCTCACTACTTCGATCAAGACGCCATCACCGTGGTGACCACGCCCCACTAGGCGAGATCATCCACAATCGCGATGCCTCGGGAAGGATAGCCAAATGGGCGCCGAGCTTAGCGGCCATGGCATAATATACGCCCTCTGACGGCGATCAAGTCGCGAGCTCGCCCGACCGCCGCCGAGTGGACCAAGCCGTGCACCACGGTGGTCGAAGACCCCGATCATCGACAATGTACTTGACGGGTCTTACACCAAGAATGGCGCGGCGCGGAGTCGTCATCATCTCCCACTCGAGCGAGCTCAATACGCCATTAGGTTGCTCTTCAACGCGACCAACAACATTGCCGAGCACGAGGCTCGCCAACGGTCTCCGGATCGCTGCCGACCTCGGTGCCCGCCGGCTCTACGTCCACGGGGACTCCAAGCTTGTCGTCGACCAAGTCATGAAGGCTGCGGAGCCCCGAGACGCCCGCATGGCCGCGTACTGTCGAGAAGTACGCCGGCTCGAGGAGCGGTTCAAGGGTTTCGAGCTTCACCATAGCTACCGACGCTACAATGGCGAGGCCGATCACCTGGCCAATCTTGCCTCCAGCAGAGAGCCTGTCCCGCCGGGATCTTCGTCTTCGACCTCCTGCGGCCCACTGTCCAGCTGGACTCGGCGGCTTGGCGGCCACCCGACCAATCCAGCCGGTCGCCCGACCGACGCCGCGGTCGGCGAGACTTGGCCGGATCGCCGCGGTGTGCTAGCACTTGAGTCCGATCGAGGAGGCCCTACATCGACCGCTTGTGGACGGGTCACTTCCCGACCGACCGAGGCCCGGCGCCTCGCCCGGCGGCAAAATCCTTCGTCTGATCGGCCAGACCTCTACAAAGGAGTCCCTCCGGTCCTCCAAAATGTATCTTGACCGACCAAGGAAAAGCAATTTCTTTGGACGACATACAGTAGTCTGCGGTCACCACGCAGCACCCGATCTCTTGTGGGAAAGGCCTTTCGACAAGGTTTTCATCGCCAACGCGTGGTCGACGCCGAGCATATCGTGACGACACTGCGAAGGATGCCGTTCTTTGCTCGCAGACGATCTGCCGGCCAAGCTTCTGACGATCCCCATCACGTGGCCTTTGCCGTCTGGGACTCGATTTGGTCGGCCTTTCAGAAAGCGCCGGGGCTTCACCCACCGCTCGTCGCGGTAGATAAGTTCACCAAGTGGATAGAGGCCAAGCGGTCGTGAGCGCCACGTCGGTACAAGCGCCATCTTCTTCCGCGACATCGTTTTTAGGTTTGGAGTCCCAAACTCCATCATCACCGACAACGGAACACGTTCACGGGAAGGAATTTCGAGTTTCGTGGCGACTTCAACATCCGTGTCGATTGGGCGCGATAGCCCATCCGCGGACTAACGCCGGTCGAGCGCACTAACGGCATGATCCTTCAAGGACTCAAGCCGCGGATCTTCGATCGGCTCAAGCATTTCGCAGGTATTGGGTAGCCGAGCGCCTCCGTGCTCGAGTCTGCGGACCACGCCGACCGGCGACCGGGTTCACACCCTTCTTTATGGTGTTCGGCCGAAGCCGCTTTTGCCCATCGACCGGAATACGGCTCCCGAGATTGCAAGCCTTCGATGAGGCTCGGGGGCTCGCCTCGCAACAAGACGCCATCGACCAGCTCGACGAGGCGCGCGACGTGGCCGTCCTGCGGTCGGCCAGATATCAACAAGCCCTGCGCCGCTACCACAGCCGCCAAGTTCGAGGACGATCCTTGGTATTGGCGACTTGGTTCTGCGTCGGGTCCAGACAACCAAAGATAAGCACAAGCTGACGCCCCCCTAGGAGGGTCCTTTCACCGTCGTGGAAGTTCTCCGACCTGGCACCTTCCGACTCAAGGACGCCGATGGTCGCATCCTCCCTAATGCCTGGAACATTGAAAAGTTAAGGCGATTCTATCCCTAAACTCTTTTCCTCTTCCTAGCATGCTCTTTACCTTCTTCCTTCCGAGCACACAGTCGCTGTCGACGACGACTGGGGCTGCCTTCGGCGCCCGCTCAGTGCTCGGCCGGCACTTGCGCGGGTTGATGACCCAACCGACCACAAGGTCCTTCCCGAGCGGTAACTCCTTTGACCCAAGTGCTACGGCCTACGCCCCAGCGGCTATAGTTGCTAACACTTCGCGGAAGAAGGAAGTACCCGAGTGGAGTGACCTTTGGGTCGGCAGGGAACACTCCTCCCCCGCACGAACTCAGCTATCCCACGCGCTTATGAGGGTACGTGACCCGACTGGTCATGAGGTCCATCCCGAGCGGTAACCCTCTCAACCCAAGTGTTACGCCTCGCCCAACGGCTATGGTTGCTAAGTAGCACTTTGCGGAAGAAGGAAGTGCCCGAGTGGAAAGATCCTGGCTGGTCTAGAACACTCCTATCCTCACAAGTGCGCCTAACCCGTGCATAGCCAAGTCTCCAATCCACCTCGCTCCTCCCAAAACAACCCGACCTACGCATAAGTGGCCCTGCGGTCCTTAGGGCTATGGTCGCCAAACGCTCATCCTAAATACGAAAAAGGACGAGGGACGATTCGGGACTTGATAATTTCAAGATTGTTTAAATAACGGTCTTTACAATCTAAGAAGGATAAAGCTAACTTTTTCTACTCTTCTTGGCGGCGGCCGGTGGCGGCGGAGAGTTGGTCGCCTCGCTTCTGGAGGCGGCTGCGGCGGATGCGGTGGCGATCTCGGGCGTCGCGGCTCAACCAAGAGCTCGAACCGTCGATCTCCTCGTCGATCCGGTTCCCAGCCACGCCGCCCCACCACCGCGAGGTCGATGCCGTCGTAGTACGAGATGGTGTTGACCGGCGCCGATGAAGCTCAAGCGCGCCACGGTGACCACCGCCTCTTCTACGAAGTCTGGCACTCGGGCCAGCGCGGGGGCAAGGGCACTCGGGCCTGCCCCGGCTCCAAGGATGCGGTCGCAGACCTCCCGACCGGCCTTGCAGAGGGCCTCCAGCTCGGCGCTCATCTCGGCCCGACCGTCCTCAGCAACCTTCAACGCCGCCCGGGCCTCGTCCCGGGCCACGATCGCCACGTCGCGGCGGCCGGCCGTTCTCTGCGCCTCCACGGCGGCGCTCAAATTCTTCGCACCTCTGCGGTTGCGGAGATTTTGGATAAGTTCGCCCGTGGGTCGCACCCCAAACTTAATTGAAGAATTGAGACACTTACCGCCGCGGAGTTGGTCGATTGCCGCTTCCGACTTCGCCTCAGATGAAGTCTTCACTCGCCGGCTCCTTCGGCGATCGCGCTCGCCGAGCGAACTCGGCGGCGGCCCCCGAGCCTTGTTCCGCTCGGTCGCGCAGGCGTGTTACTGCGTCTGCGCGATCCCTCCAGCGGCAACGGCGGCATCCTTGGCCTCGATGACCTCCATCGGGAGGACTCGATTCGCCACTTTCGCCCTCAAAGCCTTGGCTCTAGGCGCTCATCATGAAGGGCCTTTGTGGCCTCTTCAAATCCTTGGCGGATCACCACCGCCCCGGCCGCCTAATGCCGTGGCCTCCAGGCTAGGCGCAACTCAAGCGCACGATTGCACTCCTCCGCTGCGATCGCCCGATCGTTGTGAGCGCCGCAGAGCTCGACTGACGACGGCGAGCCCGCAAGTCTTTGCAAAAATGTGGACACTCCGTTAGTCGCACGGATGAACTATAAAAATGTGCAACGAATCGTAACTTTTTTGGTGACCTACCGGGCGATGGTGGACTCCCGACCATCATATCCAGTATACTGGTGGAAGACTTGAGCAAGGGCGGACCTTCACGGATCGCCCTATCTCGCTTCGGCGTCAGTAGCGCCTTGCCGGAAGGGTGGCCCACTCGCTCTCCTCCGCCTCACCCATGATGCCCGACCGAATTACACCGGCGGCGCGCCGCCGCTTCGTTCGGGCGGACGCCACCCGTCAAAGCACCATGGGCAAGGGTGACGAGGTCAACCTTCGAATCCCTCGGCGACTGCGCCGAGGGGCATCGGTCGCACCTCCCCGACGCGGGGTCGGGCACTCCGCCGCCGGCCCGCCACGATCGGGCGCGATCACCGGCGACGCCATTGTCTCATCCTCAAACGACGATCACGTCGTCCGGAGGGGTCTCGCCGAGGCGGCGGAAGTTCTTCTTCGCACGACCTCGGGTGGGGCTCTGTCCCCGAAGGCGATCGCGCCCTCGACGCCGACGCCGCGACCTTCGCCGACCCAACCGGGTCACCGAAATCACCGCGCCGTTACTTGCGGGGCCGATGTGGCACGCCCCACGATCACCCAAAGATAGGCGCCGACGTTGCAAAGATTCAAGAGTCGCCGCGGCTTTGCCAAAAGAAAATGCTCCAAAAATAAAATAATAATACACTTACAAGGCCGGCGGGTGCGTGGCACGCGCGCCTCTTTGCCGCCCCCGCCAAAGTCAGTCGGACGGTCGCTTCGGCCACCTCCACCGAGACGCCGCGACGACCGCAAGCGCAAGATCACCCCACTGGGATCCGTGGCCACGGGCCCGTGATGCCGCCTCGGCCGAGTCCACGCTTTCGGGCGCCGCCATCGGCGGTCGAAAAACCCACCATAGGGGTGGCCGAGGCACTCCGCCATTGTCGATGGAGGTCGCCCCACGGCGGTGGTCTCGACACATCCTCGCCCAAGGCTGCGCTGCCTAGCGTTTACTTTTCTTCCTCCTCCTTTCCTCCTTCCGCTTCTTGCGGGAGAGTCGACCGCTAGTCCTCGCGGGCGCCGCCGCCGCTTCCTTATCCCCGAGCGGCGCTGGAAGACATCCCCATGAGCCCCGAGAGGATGCAGGAATGTCGGTCAAGTCGCGAAGGACAAAGAAAAGAGAAGCGAAAGGAATTTCACCGGCTTACAGATTCGCGAAAAAGCCGCGAGAATGGCTCGGGTGGCCATCCGCGCCACGGTGGCGCTTCGCCAGAACGGCCGCCACCGAGCCTCCACCTCGACGCGCCGGCTCGGGTTCGCCATCCTCGCCCGGCCGGACGGCCCAAGATACCGGAGCAGGAGTGCGGCTCGTGCACAAGTGGTTGCACGCGCATCCCCATGAAGGCGCGCACAACCACGTCCCCGGTGAGCCCCCGCCTCCTTTGAGCCCTGATCTGCTCCACGATCAGGGCCAGCTTGTTCTTCTCCCTCTTTTCGGCGCCCCAGTTCCACCGCTCCTCCGCCATGGGAAGCTCTCGGTGAAACGAGGCGCTGTCGCCGACGTTTGAACGAGAGCCATTGAACGCCACCCTTGTTAGGACGAGGGGCTTTACCTCCAGTACTCCGTGTTCGACCGGGCGGCCGAGGGCCAGCCAGCCACCAGGCGCCGCAAGGCCCGACGGGCCTGTCCTTCCAGAGCCTTGCCTGGAAGAAGTGCCTCCACAACGCCCAGTGCGGCTCGATCCCCAAGAAGGCTTCGCACAGCGTGATGAAGATGGCGATGTGGAGGACCCCATTAGGGTTGAGATGGTGCACCTCCACCTTGTAATGAAACAACAGCCCCCGGACGAACGGGTGCAGCGGCAGGCCAAAGCCGCGCTCGAAGAACGAGGCGGGCACCACGATCTCGTCGCCTCGCGGCGCGGGGGTGGTAGCCCCGGTCGGCACCCTCCAGCCGGAAAGGTCCTGCGGCATGAGGAAGCCCTTCTTCACCAAGCCGAGCGCACGGCTGTCTTGCGCGGAGCACTCCGGCCACGACATCTTCACAGGGGAGACGACTGGAAGGTGAGAAAGAAAGGCTGGGGTTTTCTTTCCTTAGCTCTCTGGTGCTCTTCTTGTTTCAGAGGCAGAGACAGAGAGTGCAAGAAAGCGTGACCACTCGAAAGCACCCAGCGGGCGTATTTATAGAGGACGAACGAACGCCGGCCAAGCAGCGCCCGTCAGCGGCGTCGCGACCACCTCTCTGTCGCGCGCCACTGGTAACTCCGGTTTCCAATACCACTCCGCTTTTAATCCTCGTCTTGTCAGCGTCAAGGGCCATAAAGACGCCGCCCGAACAACGTGTCCGTAACCTCTCGGTCTCGCCTTTAGGCGGAACAGTTGCTCGGCGCGAGAAGCCCACTGGGCGCCGCGGCCCCAAGGCAGCAAAAGCTTTGTGGCTCGCGCCAGGCCCAGCGAGAGGAGTGGGTTCAAAAGGCCTACCCCACCAGATGGGTATAAAGCCGCCCAACAAAACTTGAGCAAGGGGCGGTATGAGGTGAGCCCCACGGTGGGCCCTCGGTTAGGTCGGTGACGGCCTAATCACCTCTACTCGCCCGAGACCATACTTCACACTCTCCGGGAGCTCATCAATGAGCGACACCGGTGTGCTCGGGTCGGCGGACGACCTAGAGTCCATACTGGATTGAGTAGAGAAAGGTTTTTATGGGTCGCCCACGCACAGGCAGGACACCCTACTCTGGGACCGTCCGCTCGGAAGGGTCCCCTTGGGCGGACCTCCCAGACCCACTCTGACTACCCGCTATTAGCTCCACGAGCACGGCGCTCAAACCAACGCAGTAAACGCGCCGCTCATCCTCCAGTCCCACACTGCGGATGGGGTATACATGTGGGATAGGCGGCCATTCCTCTCGCAGACTACCCGCCCGACGAGGACTCGAGAAGGATGCCTCACGCCCAGCCACGACGGTAAGCGAGCACTCACGTCCAGCCACGACGGAACGAGCACTCACGTCCGCCTACGACGGTAAACGAGCACTCACGCCCGGCCACGACGGTGGCGAGCACTCACGCCTAGCTACGACGTTAAGCGAGCACTCGGACACCGAACCTCACAGAGGCATCCGGCCGTCCTGCCGACCAAGGCACTTCGGACACCGTAACCTCACAGAGGCATCCGGCCGCCCCGCCGACCAAGGCACTCGGACATCCGAACCTCACAGAGGCATCCGGCCGTCCTTGCCGACCAAGGCACCGTCTAGCTACGACGTTAAGCGAGCACTCGGACACCGAACCTCACAGAGGCATCCGGCCGTCCCCGCCGACCAAGGCACTCGGACACCGAACCTCACAGAGGCATCCGGCCGCCCTGCCGACCAAGGCACCGTCTAGCTACGACGTTAAACGAGCACTCGGACACCGAACCTCACAGGCGCCCGGTCGCCCCGCCGACCAAGGCACTCGGACACCGAACCTCACAGAGGCATCCGGCCGTCCTGCCGACCAAGGCACTCGGACATCCGAACCTCACAGAGGCGCCCGGCCGCCCCGCCGACCAAGGCACTCGGACACCGAACCTCACAGAGGCATCCGGCCGTCCCGCCGACCAAGGCACTCGGACACCGAGAACCTCACAGAGGCATCCGGTCGCCCCGCCGACCAAGGCACTCGGACATCCGAACCTCACAGAGGCATCCGGTCGCCCTGCCGACCAAGGCACCGTCTAGCTACGACGTTAAGCGAGCACTCGGACACCGAACCTCACAGAGGCATCCGGCCGCCCCGCCGACCAAGGCACTCGGACACCGAACCTCACAGAGGCATCCGGCCGCCTTGCCGACCAAGGTCATCGTCTAGCTACGACGTTAAGCGAGCACTCGGACACGAACCTCACGAGGCGTCCGGCCGTCCCGCCGACCAAGGCACTCGGACACCGAACCTCACAGAGGCATCCGGCCGCCCCGCCGACCAAGGCACTCGGACATCCGAACCTCACAGAGGCGCCCGGTCGTCCCGCCGACCAAGGCACTCGGACACCGAACCTCACAGAGGCATCCGGCCGTCCTGCCGCCGCCAAGGCACTCGGACACCGTAACCTCACAGAGGCATCCGGCCGTCCCGCCGACCAAGGCACTCGGACATCCGAACCTCAGAGGCATCCGGTCGTCCTCGCCGACCAAGGCACCGTCTAGCTACGACGTTAAGCGAGCACTCGGACACCCGAACCTCACAGAGGCATCCGGCCGTCCCGCCACCAAGGCACTCGGACATCCGAACCTCACAGAGGCATCCGGCCGCCCCCGCCGACCAAGGCACCGTCTAGCTACGACGTTAAACGAACACTCGGACACCCGAACCTCACAGAGGCATCCGGTCGTCCTGCCGACCAAGGCACTCGGACATCCGAACCTCACAGAGGCATCCGGTCGTCCTTGCCGACCAAGGCACTGTCTAGTTACGACGTTAAACGAGCACTCGGACACCCGAACCTCACAGAGGCATCCGGTCGTCCCGCCACCAAGGCACTTTCGGACATCCGAACCTCACAGAGGCATCCGGTCGCCCTGTCGACCAAGGCACCGTCCACAACGATTAAAATTAAAGCAAACTCATCGCAAAGACATTCTCATAAAGAAAAAGAAAAATTTCATTATAGGCCAACAGGCTCAAGCTTTACACAACTTTACACACAGTACCCGACAGATACAAGAGTGGCCACGCTGCACCACGGCAGGACTCTACCCACGCCTAGAACCTATCAAACATTCGTGCGGCATCGGTGGCACCGACGGCATGCTGGTAGGCCCTTGCCTGGTCGACGGGACAGCCGCCACGGCCGCGAAGCAACACGCCGATGCCTCTGCTGCCGTTCAGCGACATCGACGCGGCCGCACCAACTACGGTCGGCGCCCTTGCGCCATCGCCTCCGAAAGGCCCCCTTACCACCTCGAGCCTCGAACGGCCTCGGCGGTGGCGTCAACGAAGCCGCGCGGGCTGCAGCTTCTTCCTCCCTGAGCTCGGCCATCGCCTGGTCGAACTCAGCCCAAAGCTCGGCCAGAGGATCTTCTTCTTCTACCGTGACGCCATCGCCGAAGCTAAAGACTAGAGGATGTCTCGAAGCCATTTGAAAGAACAAAAGAAAAGCTCGTCCCCTTCAAGCAAGCTACGGCAAGCAGATATATATATATCCGGACGAAGGGAGGCTAAGCGTCTCCAGAGTAAATGCGGGTGCCGAAAAACGAAGCATCCTTCACCAGAAACCCGAGGCAGTCAAGAAGACGAGCAGGCGCGGCGCGCCAAACTACGCTCGGCATGCGCAACGAGGCAAGTAAAGCCCCGCGGTTCAAATGCCCCGCCAAACTCGGGACAGCCGCCGGATCCAACGAAGCACACCGACGGAAATCGCTAACCGGATCGGTGGACCGACCTACCAGCCCGGCCACCACTTTCGTCAAGTTCAACCCCAACCGAATCTACCAAATCGCTTGGGAGTTCGGGGCTCCGACGAATACTAATAAAGGATACCCCAACAGCCCGGCGACGAGCGGCCTCAAGCATATCTCCACCAACAGGCGCGCCCGCCGCCGTCGACGAATCGCTGCGAGATCGCGTAAGGCATCCGCTCCGACCGCCAGGAAGCGAATCCGACCAGACGGCGCCCCGACCCCTCTTGGCGGGCGGGATCTCCGACTCCAACCAAACCAAGGTGGTGAACGCCGAGTGCCGCGTGTCGAGTCCTCACCGCCTACCGCCACGCACCCTCGGATAAGGTCAATCGAGGCGACTATACAAGGCGGTGGCTCCTTCCCAAGAAGATCCGTGATCAGAGAAGACAAAGCTTCGGCCCATCAACGATCATGTACAAAGACGAGCGACGCTCCTCCCGAGGCGGCACCAACGCCACGCACTCGACGTCAAGATTCGCAAGGATCACAGAGGCAAGCAAATGCGCTACTTCCGAAATACCTAACCTCCCCGACCACCAAGGCTACCAACCCAAGATGGGCAAGACGGGTGGCGACGATCCACGGGACGAAGGACCGAGCTCCTAGCGTAGGTCACCTCGCTTTCCTCCTAACTCGATGTAAACCGCCCCTTCCTTACGTATAAAAGGAGGCGGGGCTAAACGATTCGGGGGCAACGAGCAAGAACAAGAAAGGAGAGAGCGCTATCAAACCCCTCTCGCTAAGCCATTGGCATTCTCGCTTGTAAAACTTTGTGCATCATCTGTACTCAAGAGTAATACAACACCACACACGAATCGAGTAGGGACCTTCACCAACCAAGATACATCTTGGACTCACGAGTCTAACCATTCAGGGAGTGGAACGCGCGACCCCCTAGACTTACAAATTTACTTGCCGGCGCTCCCGAAAACGCCGACAGAAACCCTCAACTACAATTATCCATATGCTTGGACTCATAGCCCTAAGATAAACGATCATTCGAATTTTCCAATAAGCATAATTTGTGCCATCGAAAAATGATGTCTTGCCTATTGACACCCCATCGCTAGCCATCCTTACTCTCTAGACGGTAAAGCTCTAAAAGAGAGTCCATGCTCTGATACCACTTGTAGGATCAAGGATAACCGACTAGAGGGGGTGAATAGGAGGTTTCTAAATTTTTCGATTCTAATTTGCAATTAATTAAAATACTAAGCTATAGAAGCAATAATTGTAAATTTACAATTATAATCACTAGGGAACACTAACCTACTCTAGCAATTCAAGTAGAGCAATAAATAATTCTAAGCACAAGTAACCTACTCAATTTTCTAG
Source organism: Otatea glauca (assembly GCA_036346275.1). NCBI lineage: Eukaryota > Viridiplantae > Streptophyta > Magnoliopsida > Poales > Poaceae > Otatea > Otatea glauca. Next base: position 56,317,385 of record CM070714.1, on the reverse strand, counting down.
AAATATAATTTAGCACAAGAATAACAAAGACAAATCACAAGAGAAGGAGAGGCGAGAATTTTATCCCATGGTCTCGGAGACTTGCCGGTCTCCCCTATTCCACGTTGAGGTGACTTGAACGCTTTCAAGCTAGCTCCACCCGCTTGAGCCTTCCTCAATCACTCATGGTAGCTCTTCACCACTCCGGTTAGGCGAGCTCCTTACCTTTACAAACGATCGAGCCTTCTCACAAGCTTCTTTGAGAAAATCACTGATGCCACACGCCTCTAAGCCGTCTAGGAGGCGACAACCTCCAAGAGTAATAGGTGATGACGCTTGCTCGAGGTTGAATTGAGTGTTAGCTCAACACTAAATGCACCACTCAATTTTGCTCCTAACTCTCTCAAAATGTGAATTGAATGCACACAAGAGTATTGGCGATTAGCTAGAGCTCAAATATCATCAATGAGAGTCAAGACTTCCTCTAGAATGCAGGTGAGGGATATTTATAACCCCTACCAACCAAATATGGCCGTTGGCCAAAAGTTGGCCAAAATCCTCCTGAGGGGCCAGTCATACCGCTCTTGGGCCGGTATGACCGCCCCTCAGTAGTAACGGTCGCTGCAGTGCAATAAATGCGATGTCAGTGACCGTTACCCACATGGCCGGTATGACCGGAGAGGGCCCGGTCATACCGCTCACCGGTATGACTAGAGGGCCTCCGATCACACCGCCCACACAAGTGCAGTTTGTGCCCTCTTCTGTAAAAAACGCACAGCTCCTTTGCCCGGTCATACCGACGGTCGGTATGACCGGAGGGTGATAGCATCTAGGCCCCCTCAATTTTTATTATCAAGTTTTATTTTAGTTTACTTGTTGATGACTAAGTTAATAATGCTTAAGTTTTGAAGAGCTGGTGCTAAAATCAATGGAGAAGCAAGTTGGACTAACAAGATTAAGGTGTTCTGTTACTAGTTTATGACTTGGTAGTTGATTCAAGTCAAATAGCTAGGATTATTTTCAGTTTGGCTGTCTAAAGGGGGACTTTGCACAAGCTAGTGGATTGGATCATAAGGCGAAGACAAAATTAGATTGCTTGGAGTAAAAGACTCTTAGTCATTGCTCTTTGAATGAAAATTCCCTTTCATTTCATAGTCTAAATATGCGACGGACTAAAATCCAGCTATCCATTTCTTAAGCCTGTTGCATACACAGCAAAAATCCTTTTAAGTCAAAAGATTCTTTGGTCCAGCATTAAAAATCTTCTTTGTCAAAACTCCTATCAAGGCATCTGCTCATCGGACCAAACGTCTTATTTTCACATTCTTTAGCCCTTGGTGAAAATTCCTTGAAAACATCTTTCAACCAAGTGATGGTCTATGTATGATGGACCAAATAATTTTGTCCGGCATACATGTAAAAGTCACTCTTCTTTGACAAACCAAAAACTTCTCAGTTTTCCATCTGCAGCGGACCAAATACTTTAGTCCGGCACTCTTTCAGATTATAAGTCTTTTTGCCGGACCAAACCTTGGAGTCCTATTTATTAAAACCTTGGATAGATATTCTTTCTTATTCAAAGGTTTTTGCTTTGTTGACGAACCAAATATTCTTGTTTAAAATTTCAGTCCGTCACTAAAACAAATCTCTGGGATAAACTTTTTTCTTGTCAAATAAGGCCCGTAACTACTGATCTTGCAAATTCCCATGTATGACGGACCAAATAATTTTGTCCGGCATACATGTGACTCACTCATTCCTTTGTCCAACCAAACTCTCTGAAATTCCCATGTACAACGGACCAAATTTTTTGGTCCGTCGTATATGTCCTAAATTGGTCCGTCATACACATGACCAGTATCGCTAGGTTCTGTTGCTTAGTCCGTTGTAAACGTATATATTGATATTACTGACATTCTGACACGTCCAACAGCTACAGTAGCAGGTGTAACGGCTATATTCATTCCAAATGGCTATATAAGCATTTCTTGAGCCATCTACCATGTGATAGAATGAATTCCTTGACATTTTAGCATTGAAAATAGCTCTCATTTAAAAAGGAGTCTGTGCTTCACTTTCAAACCAAAATCCTCAACATCTCTAAGTGTTTTAACTCCAAGCCGAAGTCTAGCTGTGTGATTAGCGAGTGAACCAAGAGACAGAATTTGTGCAAAATTTATTACTCTTGGATCTTAGTGATCCTAGACAGCTTGGAGGAAGTGAACAGTGCGACCTGTCCAAAGGTGATTGTGGAAGTCCACTGTGATTTTGAGAGAGGTTCGGAACTCACCTCACTGGAGCAGTGAAAGAGTTACCTGAGTGATCACCAGGGCTACTGTGACTAGCTTTGGAGAAGCAATACTTCGGAAGAAGTGCTTCAACGTGGATTAGAAGTGCGGATCTGAACCACAGGATAAATCTTTGTCTCATTTGTGTTTTATTTCGCTTTATTGCTTTCGCTGTTATCTGTATTTGCTTTTTGCTTTTGTCATATATATTGTACTGTGCTATTCACATATAGAGAATAGTATATTGTCTCTAAAAAGTTAAAATTTGCAAAAGTTGCCTATTCACCCCCCCTCTAGGCCAACTAGTTCCTTCAGAGGGGCCCCGGTCATACCGGCCTCTTATATGTCAAATGCGCCCCGTTCTGTAGTTTCCACACTGGGTGGACTCCGATCATAAGGGCCCCACAGAACCCAGAAAATGCAAGAATATGTTTTTGATTTCTATTTTGAATGCATTTTCAAAGAGGTGTTTAATTACATATGAATTGAGCCTTAACACTTTCATTTACCTCAATCGCGAGACAAGAAACCCCTCTTAATAGTACGGCGCTATTCTGGCAATCCGATCTTTTCCTCCAAACATCGAGATTGGTCAAAAAGATTATGAAAGTCCTTAAATTTGATACATTGGTCATCTTGTCTTCGACGATTGCTTTTCTTTCTCACCAATTTCATGCCTCCATGTTCACTGACATTTGGACTAACACGTTCTCAAAAGACACATTTGAAAATGTTAGTCCTTTAACCTCAATTGTCATTAATTACCAAAACCAAATTAAATTAGGGGCCTAGATGCTTTCAGGTGGGAGGCGGCGGCTGGAGCAGGCGGTTGGAGACGAGCGACAGGCCAGGAGGCAGCGGTGTCAAACGATGAGCGCACCGCCTCGGCTTGGGCGGAGACGAGAAGACGGCCGCCTCGGCACGGACGAAGTCTTCTCCACGAATCTGGTCCCAGGCGGTGAGAATCTGAAGCTTGAGGAGTAGATCCAAATTATCGTGGCCACCCCCGGGAGCGGAGATTGCTCCTCCCAGGGGTAGCAGCAGCGGAAGTAGATGAGAGGCTAGGGTTTGAACCTTAGCTCTAATACCATGTTATGAATAGCACTTGTTGTATTCAATATGAGGCCAATGCCTAAAATATATAGTTGTACAAGCGGGAATAAAAGAAAAGTATATATAAGGCAATACCTATACTAGAAAAACTTATATAAGGAAAACCTATATATGGAGAGCCTATATATAACAATATTTATATCCTTAACAATGACCACTTTGGGTAAAGTCATGACCACTCAAACCAAATTGCTCGTGATAAAACAAGCTCATATCAAACTCAAATCTAAACACTACAGGTTCAAACACAGTCAATTATTCATCACAAATATGGATGGACCACCACATGGTCTCTTAGTATGGCACTACAAACAGTACCTCCTCATATTTACCAGATGTGTGATGCTATTTTGACTCTGATATGGTAGAATTATAGCCCAGTTCAATTTATTCCTACCATATTACCGTGTTTCATTTATATTAGAACTTAGAACTCTCTCTTCTTGCAGTTAAACGGTCATTCCCTTGTCACATATACAATTTTGGTATGCTTCGATGATTTGTGCGAAACATCTTGAGAACTGTCACTACTCACACTAGATGAAACCATGTTCGGCATGAGGATTATCTCATTAGTCATTGCTTGTGTGGTATCCTGCACTGTAATTCACCTCTTAGTTGTGCAACATTCTATGCATGCTGCCAGTTGTTGATGAACTGTTGCAATCCTGCAGTCAGTGGTCGGCAGACCATGATAGATGTTTAAAATCCACAGTACCATGGTTGACTTGCATAAAGTATTGACCCCAAACCTTAAAGATCTTGTCAATCAGAAGTAGTGGCGTGGTTAAGTGTGTGTCAACCTATTAAAATTTTGGGATGGCTTGTCCAAATACTAATACTTGATGCGAACTCTTCTTTAATGCAGACTGAATCAGGGACCTATGTGCTCCATAACGCCATCTGGTTGCTAAAAGATATGTTGTGTTATGCAGATTGTTTACTCTTAATTCATTTTTTTTAATGCAAATCAACAATAGATGGCCTCGGAGTTGAAGATCTCCAATAGTAAGAACTGTGCCACGTAACTCGCATCTTCAAGAGCATGACAGTATGTTTTTTTTTCCAGTAGACTTTTGCTACAGGTACCTAAAATTGTACCATTTTCAACACTTGTGATCAGGTTCAAAATTTCGTTTTGGAGCCATTTTTCGCTACCCGACGGTTTCGAAATTCACGAAAAACTGAACGGTTTGGAAATTCAAACCGGCTTGAAATCTGGTCAAACCCCCGAATGAAACCATGGTTTTTGAACGAAAACCGCTCGATTTTTGCGAAAAAACGAGCAGTTTTTGTCGAAAACCACTAGAAACCGAACCAGGTTGGAAAAATTCCAAAAAAGGGGGAAATTGCAAAAAAATGTTGTAGAATTTGTAAAAATATAGTGAAGGCTAAAATTTAGTAAAAATGTAATAAATATATAAAGAAGGTATGTGAAAACACTAAAAAATTCTAGTATGATCTCTTTTAAATATGGAAAAATTTTGATATGACCTTCGCTATATTTTAGACAATTGTAAGTTGTAAATTAGACATTTAGAAATAATATGACAATAAATAATCTTTCATTGCAATACTACAATCACACAAGTGCAAAAATAGGCATTTACATAACCACATAGCAATATCATTCGTAATTTCACTACCATTCACATGTCAACACCATTTACATTATAATACCTTTCAATTGAAGTTGTGGAGTAGGCATAGGCATAACTTCGTCATTCTTTCATTATCACAGAAATGCCATGTTCGACTTCGACCTACATGAATGGAATGTCAGTAAAAAATTTCACTTGCAATGAAATCAAACATACAATTGAAACAAAATTTCGGCATGACCTTTGCTATATTTTAGACAATTTGAAGTTGTAAAGTAGGCATTTAGGCTTTAGCAATAATATGTGAACAAATAACATTTCATTTCAATAGCATTCACATACCAATCCAATAGGTTTTCAAATATTGATACCATTCATATTTAGATACCTTTCATTTGAAGTTGTAAGGTCGGCATATTTTCATCATCCTTCCCACACAAATACTATGTTGGACCTGCATGGCTACTAAATATAATTAAAAAATTGTTGTTACTAAAATATGTTGAAGTAAATATTAGTACTTGAAGTGGTTTTAGGATCCATAAATTTCATTGAACATACGTCCATCAAGCCATCAACAATGTACTGGATCCATGAATTCTATTGAACATACATGCATCAATGCATCAAGCCATCCATGAAGTAAATTTTGACTAACACGATGGGCCGGGGTGGGCTAGCCGGCCCACAAGCTGCTTGGCCTGTGGGCACAAAGCTCACAGGGCGCCTTTTTCTTCTTCTTCTTTTGCCTTTTCTATTTACTAGATTTTGAACTTCTCAAAAACAGCTCAAAACTTTATTTTTTTTCAAAAAAAATCATACGAGATGTCATGAAATAATTAATACTAATTTTAGGAATTTTTTGGATAAATTTTGCCAAATTTTCTGAAATTTTTGAATTTGAATACAACCGATAAACCGAGCGGTACGCATTACTAAACCGGCCCGGTACGCACGAAAACCGCGGTAACCGAGCGGTTTACCGTGAAAATGTGAACCTTTCTTGTGATTCATGAAATCGATTGGACTTTTAGGTGTAGGGAAGAGGGAAATGTCTCACCACACTTCATATCTCAATCAGAACCGAATCTCGAAACCAGATCCAATTTGTTTTCACCAACTGGGTAAGAATATATATTTTTTTCACTTACAAGCAAATTTGAATGGAAGCTCAAAGGAAAGTATTATATCATTCGGTTGACATTAGCCTTATAGTGCTTGTATTTGTCAACAGCAACAGATGAATTGCATTTTTCTTGAGTTGACCTTATGCCTCTGATCCCAGATGTTTACTCAAGATCAGCAGCAGCAGCTCGTACTTAAACAGGTAACACTTGGACACTTTTGAAGTAAAGAAGAAAAAAAAAGGCGCGGCTCCCAAGATCGATTGGCAGCAGCAATCCTTCTTGTGCGACAAATCACGTTGCTATCACAAGCCATTTGCTGGAGCCTGGATGTGGGCTTCCGAATGGCAGTCCAGATGCAGAGAAACTGACTTGAGGAATTAAAAACGGGGGGCTTTTCCACCCTCCAGCTTCAGCTTCAGCTTCAGCTTCAGGTCAGACAACATGTTCCAGAATCTCTGGGTCTTTATATCTTTGATTAGTATGTGAATTATTGCATGCTTCTGCCAATTCAATTGTAGAACGGGGTGGGAGTAGTAGTTGCTGTGCACAAAAAAATTGTCCGAAAGATTCCCTCTTGATTGCATTTTGGATACGCTGAATGTGGATAGTTCGTGCGTGATTATCCTTTCTTGTGGAAAAGATTGTTCTGTGGTGCTTCAGAATTTGTTATTCTTGCAGCGTGGATGATATATATAGTGCACCTACTGTTGGGTGTGGCTGTGGCCTTCCCTAGAGTAGAGGAGGTTGCCAACAAGGGATGCCCTTTTTTTTTTCCTTCCATTTTAGTGCCTTGCATTGCATACCTTAAACCTTGTTGGTCCTCACTGTTGATTCAATGTGTAAGCCTAGCGAAGTTACTCACTCAAGATATCCAAATTAGACATCTAATGCGAGGCAAAATCATCAAAGTAAAAGAAGCTAGCATGCCTAAGGCTATATATTATGGAGACGTACTTGAGATAGCCTACCAGATCAATATATATATATATACACACACTAGCTAGTGAAGATCTGGATCTTTTCTAGTTATAACAAAACCATATATATGAGCGTACGTGTGACTCATCTAATTGAGAATGAAATGGATGAGATCGGGCATGCATGTTATTTAACCACCTAATTTCTAACACTTTGTTATTGACTGTTAATGTTTTTATTTAGGTGAGCGAGGGAGTCTCTCTCGTCATCGGCCCTGTGGTGGTCTAGTGAGCAGGGTGCAATCGGCTCGGATTCGGTCGGATATCACTCTTTCCGTATCCTAAGCCATATGTTTTATCGGATTCGAAATCGGATACGAATAGTATCGAATACGAATACGGCACGGATAATATCGATCACGTATTCAAAGCGAATACGGAGCGGAATCGATATGGTACCATATTTTTTTTGTCGGATATCACATAAAAATAGACGACAACGGACACCAATCACTTGTCAATTCAGCTACACGTACGTATTCCCTTCCCTTGAGCTACATATATAGTATTCCCTTATATCATTATCTTCAGACTCGACATTTTTACATCAAGCTGTATCCTCCTCACATCATGAATGAATCCATATGGCCATATGAACCGAGAGAAAAAAAGAAACTGCTACTGGTTTGGCCTGAGCTGAGATGGACAAGAATTCGCAACAGTACTAGCGAAATTTTAACCTCCCTTAGGATTTTACCTTCGCGCCGTCGGTTTAAAATTTGAACCACACGCACCTTCGCTCCTCAGCGACACTCTGCATCAGTGGACACGCACGACGTCGTTAGCTTCCCACGAAAATTTTGTAATTCCCACACCTTCAACGGGTGGCAGGATCAGTGTGGATTAGAATGATACGTACCCAAGGCAAGTGGGTCCCATTGCCCCATACCACCCACGTCCTCCCTGACAGGTGAGGTCGGCCCATCCGAAGTGGCATAGGCTCCGTTTCCTTGTGTTGTCCCCTCGGATGGATTGTTAGAGTCAGGACTCAAGACAGGAAGTCAGATTAGGAATTTTTCTTGGGTTGGACTAGTCGGATATCCGACTTGTGACTTAAATATCCGAAATCGAATCCGACAACTATCCGACTTAACGAGCCGAATCCGATCTGAAGGTATCCGGTCGGTCGGTTAGTCGGCAAATATCTGATCAGATTGCACCTCAGTAGTGAGTGCTCAATTGTGGCATGGCATGTGGAACAGGTACTACTATAATACCTGGGCCTGGGGACCCGCGGAGCCGAATATATATAAAACTGCATGCGGATTTGAATATTTGGGTAGGCGCCTCAGCCAGCGCTGCTGCAAGTGCAACACCGGTTCTCAAGATTTGGTTAGATCTCTTCTCCTGCAGGCTCTGCTTCCTTCTCTTTTCTTTCCTTGTTTATTTATTTTTTCCTGCTTGTTTGCCTTTGGTAATTTCTATTCTATTCTCTGATCCGTCCCTACCCCTGTATAAAATGCCTCGACTTGGTGCCATTTTGCCCGGCCAACTGCTTGTCAATCGGCACAAGGCCAGTCCAATATTCGTTTCGTTCTCTACTGCTGCCTAGCTCATGTCAACAACTGTGCCGGAGCCGCACGTCCTCGCCGTGGACGATAGCATCATCGACCGTGCTGTCATCTCGAGGCTCCTCCGCAGCTCCAGCTATCGAGGTACCATTTCATCTCGGGATCGATCGACTTGAATAATGGATGTGCTAGCTGTAATTGAGAACAAATTAAGTGCAAATTAAATCACCTGTGCATGACTGCCGCCGACACTTTGATCGAGTGATGGATGGATGTATATGTCAGCATGCAGTCTGTGTATCGGAATATATAACTGGTTTTCTTTCCTAGCTTGCTCTGATACTCAAGTTCCCTTTGTTGGCTTGCTGCAGTTACCACGGTGGACAGTGGCAAGAGAGCATTGGAGGTTCTGAGTCTGGTGTGTAATTATCTGTTGGATCGGTGCATGCATGTTATGTCCATTAATTCTCTTCAACATTAATCATTACCGTACGTGGCCTTTGAAAGCGGCGCTTGTACTGAACAAGTTGAGCCCTCGTATGTAACAGGATCGGGATGTGCATATGATCATCACGGATTACTGTATGCCGGAGATGACCGGGTACGACCTCCTCAAGCGGGTCAAGGTTAGCTTCAGTTTCTCTCTCCCTCGCGCGCGCGCGCCAGGCCATCTGTTGATTTGTCTTGTAATCTGCCGATTAATTTGAACAGTGTGGGTGCATTTGCAGGAGTCGGCGGAGCTGAAGGAGATCCCGGTGGTGATCATGTCGTCGGAGAACTCGCCGACGAGAATCCGGCGGTGCCTGGAGGAGGGGGCGGAGGAGTTCTTGATCAAGCCGGTGCGGCCGTCGGATGTGTCGCGCCTCTGCAGCCGCGTCATGATGCGGTAGCACACTGCAGACGACGAGGGCATCTGGCAACGTACGTCGACTCCATCGATCTACGAACGCTACCTAATCATCCTAGCTAGCTACGCACTGACGAACAAGGAAGCAAGCATGCACAGATCGAGCAGACTAAAATTTGGCAGGAGCAAGCTAGTAGAGCCAAACGTCAGCTCGAGCCACATATATATATATATATATATATATATATAGTCGGTGACCCACCTGGAGGCCTCTATGCTGCCTTCTCCACCATTGCGAAGGTTGCCATCGTGCTCGAGCTCTTGCCTTTCCTCCCTTGCCCTGCAGCGACCATGGGCGGAACTGTGTTGAAGCACTGTGGAACCTTTTTTTAAAAAAAAAAAACATGTGAATTAGCTTACTAAAACGTGTTGAAACTTGCATAGAACTTCCACGAAACACAGTGTAACCTTTTGAAACTTTTTTTATGAAACGTGAAACCTAGTCAAGTCTGAAATCTCGTAAGACTGCTGGAATATATAACAAACAAAATGAAGTAGCGGCCGGTAGAATATTCAAAAAGGATGAAATGATGCTTGTCGAGGGCATGGTCGTGTAACTAGGATTCTCGATTTACTAGATGCCTTCTAAGAGCATATACATGCTATACTAGCTATCTATAAACCTATGCCACGTAGGATTTGGGTGTTGTCTTCTTACTTACGATGTTATATACGGATCGATGGAGCTAGGCAGCGAGGCAAAATACTCGACGTTACTGTCGAGGCCGAGCAGCCTGAGCTGCCCATCTAGCTCTCTCACGGCCGGTCACGGCTGCCTCGATCCACGGATGCGAGCGGTGACCGGCGACAAACTCGCACGCCACGCCGTCCACCTCGACCATGCTGCATCCGGGCACCTTGATGACATTCTTGTCCTCCATCGTCTTCCGCACCTTGAGCACGTCCTCCCACTTGCTCGAGCAGGCGTACATGTTGGACAACTGCACGTGAACGCCGCTGTGGTCGAGCCCCACCTCCGCCAACCACTCCACCACCCGCTTCCCGAGCTCGATGTCGCAGTGCACACTGCACGCGTTCAGCAATGCGCCGAGCACGTACGAGTCGGGCCTCATCGGCATCGCCGGCCCTGACCACGTCCAGCGCTTGGGCGAGCAGCCCCGCACGGCCGAGGACGTCCACAACGCTCCCGTAGTGCTCGACGCCGGGCTCCATGCCGTACACCTTGGCCATGCTCCAGAATATCTCCTTGGCACGGTCGACGAGGCCCGCCCGCCCACAGGCGGTGAGGGAGGACGCAGATGAAGGTGACCTCGTTGGGGCGCACCCCTTCCGCCTGCATCTTGCCGAACAAGTCGATGGCCTCCCTGCAGCGGCCGTGGTCCGAGAGCACCGAGATCATGGCCGTGTAGGTGAACACGTCCCGCTCCGCCATGGCGGAGAACACCTGCCTCGCCGTGTCCAGGCTCCCGCACTTGGCGTACATGTCGACGAGCGCGGTGGCCACCACCCCGTCCAGCTCGCCTCTTCCAGAGATGAAGGCGTGCACCGACCTCCCCTGCTCCAGCGCCCCGAGCGCGCCGCACGCGGTCAGCACACCGACGACCGCCGCCCTGTTGGGCCGGCCGCCGGACCTGAGAATCTCGTCGAACATGCCGAGCGCCTCCGAGAATCTACCTGCGCCGACGTAGGCGCTGAGCATTGCGCTCCGAACAGGGCTCGCGCGTCGTCGAGGTGGCCGGCCTTGGCGTAGGCGGTGAGAAGCGAGGTCCAGGAGCAGACGTCCCTGCAGGAGAGGTTGTGGTCGAAGAGGCGGCGGGCGGAGTGGAGGAGGCCGCGGGAGGCGTAGGCGTTGATGAGGCCATTGGAGACGTACGCGTGGGCGTCATAGGCGAGGAGGACGGCGAGGGCGTGAAGCGATGAGACGAGGCACCCCGGCGCCGCGTGTGGGGATGGGGAACCGTCTATGGATGCGGCGGCGGTGAGGAGGAAGGAGAAGGTGTAGTTGTTCGGGAGTAATGAGAAGGAGATGCGGCGGAGGCGGGGGAAGAGGAGGAGGGCGCGGAGCGGGAAGGCCGGGAGGAGGGAGAGGAGGAGGGAGTTGGGGAGTAAGCGGTCGGCGAGGAGCGAGGAGGTTAGCAGCTGGGCGTGGACCTGCCGGAGCTGCGCGGAGGTCAGCGCCGGATGCGAGAGCAGCTGCAGCAGCGCACGACGCGCCATGGCTGGAGATGGCATCTCGAGGAGGGGAGGGAGACGACGTGGGCCGGGCCGGGCCCACCACTCCAGCCCAACAGTGAAGTAATTAGCGTGGTACAGGGTTCAAAATCTCCCCAGTCAACTTAGATTTCAAATCTCGATGGGATAAATAAATTTGAAAAGTAGGGTTTGATATAGTAGTTTTGGTAAATTTCGCGAGATTTCGGTCAATCTAACCGAGATTTATGGTTTTTGGACCGGTTTTCATGTTTTTTTAGCGGATTTCACACCAATTTTTTTTGTAGCGAATTGTAATGCTTTTTATAAGGAATACATGTGAAATTTTTGCAATATATGTAAATTATGTAACCCTACCTAACTTGGATTTCAACCTTAAATGATGTATTTTGGCCTAACCCCCAAACCCTAACTTGGATTTCGGTTTTATATTGTATTTGGGCTTAAATTCTAAACCCTAACTTATATTTTGGTTTTTTTTTTTGAAAGATTTGGATTTCGGCTTAAGTCACCTTTGAACTCTGATAGCGAACCACAGCCATGCATGTTTATTTGCTTCTGGGAGGAAAGAAGAAGAACCAGCCAGATATATAATCCTTGCAAATTTGTATGCCTTTGTGAAGAAGCTACAAGGAAGATGAAGCTAGCATCGTTGAATGAGAAGCTTGAGATGACATCGATCCTAGAGCAGAAGCTGGAGGTGCTCGAGGTCCAAGTGAGCAGCGCAACTGCCAATCCTAGCTAGAAAACGGCATATAAGGGCATGTTTGCAGAGTTTGAGAGCTTTCGATGAATTCTGGTGTGTGCGTTTGTCTATCAACGTAGTGGCGTGCAAGGCATTGCTGAAAATTGACATCTTGTGCGGGTAGGTGCTTTCAATTTCAACTCGACAGGTTAAGTTTGTGCGGAGGTAATTAATCCATTGTCCTCTCGTTTCTCATGTGTCTGTGTAGCTGCGAGATTTAGGTGGTTAACTGCAATGTTGCTTGTTTCCTAGAGTTGATAGTTGCATACCCTGTTTGGTTCATTTGTTAGATTAGTCCAGTGATGACCAAACCAATCCCATTATATTGGACTACTACTAGTTCATGGACAGGGAGGGACCAAAGAAGAGAGTCAAAATGTTTCCCTCTCCGCCGGACACCTCCCTCCATCTTTCTTGTTCCAAGTCAAGACTGTATCTCCTTATTCGCAACATATAAATTACTTCGACTCGGAACAAAGAGGAAAAAATCGATTGAGTAGCCAAGACCTGGAATTTAATTTGGTGTTGAGAGGAAGATGTGGCCAACCACGGAACAGAACCATATAGTATGATCGATCACGGTTGACGCTGATCAGATTCATATGTAATGCGAGCAGGCGGTGAGCATCGATCTTGATAGACATGGACAACCTCCAACGAATATATATATATATATATATATATATATATATATATATATATATATATACATACACACACGGAGGAGCTATTCTACGCGTCGGTCGTAACTTGTAACCCCGTAACAATGCGCAAGCGTACGGCCAAAAAAAAACAAGCCACAGCCCATAGCATCAACACCAGTAGTAAATTTCACTAATGAATTAACCAAGCCAGTAATAAAGGCGTCGTTGTATGCATACCGACCTATGAAAACCATCAACAACTAGTACTGATAGTAAAAGAAGTACAAAACTTATCCGGCATGTATGCATCGGCTAGTAAATTTCTATACACAAATACTAGCAGAACCATATTAGTTGGTTCGGCTACCCTACTGATTCAAAAGTTACTTCATTTTCTAGTACACAAATCTGTTTTCTCTTTATTTTAGCTATAACTTTTTATTCAATGCTCTAATTCACGAACGAATTTCACCAGTAGATTACTGACGACGAGAGGAACAACATGATATAAGTTTCGCTAATAAACGTTGCATAAATCAAAATTACTGCTAAAATGAACATTAATTTACTACTGTATAATAGTAAAACATATATAAATAGATAGTAAAATCTGTTACCAACCAGGAAAATACTATTTATTAGCAAGACTTATATCATTTTATTCCTCTAACCGTCGGTAAGCTACTGGTGAAAACCGATCATTAATCGGAGCTACGAATAAAAAGTTATGGTTAAAATAAAGAAAGAACAGGTTCATGTACAAACAAAGAAACACGTTTATTAGTTGGTTCGGCTATGCTACTAATTCAAAAGTTACACCAATCTGTTTTTCTTTATTTTAACTATAACTTTTTATTCAATGCTTCAATGCACGAAGGAATTTCACCAATAGATTATTGACGACGAGAGGAACAATATGATATAAGTTTTGCTAATAAACGTTGCATAAATCAAATTTACTGCTAGAATAAACATTAATTTACTACTGTATAATAGTAAAACATATATAAATAGATAGTAAAATCTGTTACTACCATGTACGCCTTTTTGCATCTCTCGGTCACACACATGCATGCATTAATTTTGGACGATTAATATTCCAAGGCTCAGTCGCGTAGCGCTAATTAGTGCGACGTCTGGCTCGGTTGGACTGCAAACGTGACCGACGCGTTAAATATGGCATTCTACACGCAGCTGCAGAATAGCATCACCGTGTGTATATATATATATATAATGGATCTAGAGGTGAATTAAGGAATGCAATGGCATGCAGCATCTATCTACAGGATGCACTACCATTAGGGGTGATAATGGGCTTGGACTGGTCTAGGTTTTTGGATTAAACCGGTCCAAAACTACAAATGGATTAGACTTATTTTGGATTCATAGCTATTTGATTAGATCTAGATCGAATTGGATCAGGCTTGGACCTTACGTTTTTTCTACTAAATTACAGTTCTGCACATATTATGTGTTAATTCTGGTCACATGTCTATGAATGTTGTATATGTAAATGGCTTGGATCAAGGTCCAAGCCTTTATTTGGGTTTGGATTGAACATAGGCTTATTAGTTTTAAATTTGGACTGAACTAGATCAAAGAAACAAAAATTTAGATTTGGATCAGGCTTATGCCGGGCTTCAACCCATTATCACCCTTAACTACCCTGCATGCCATGCCAGAGTGTCAGATTCTGAAGATCCATTCATTCCTTACAAGGATTAGAGGCTATCTGCTTATTCGATCAAAATATTAGGCAGGCTCTGCAACTTAATTGACAGCAGCCTGGATCGGATCGGAATCCGACCGACAGCCGCCGTTAGATCACAAGGAAACGGGTGGGATCTTTCGTCTTTTGCTCGTCATCTGGCCTAAACCCTCCCCTCCCCTCCCCTCCCCTCCAAGAATTCTCTCTCGTCTCTTCCTTCCCCCCGATGGCTGCCGCCGCCCTCCGCCGGAGCCTCACTCCGACTCCAACCCCCATCCTCCTCCTCCGTCGCCAGCTCCTCCTCCGCCTCCTCTCCACCCAACCCCTGCCAGTCCAAACCACCACCCCCGCTGAGCTCTCCCGCCTCAAGTCCTCCATCCGCAGCGCCGCCGCCACCCCGGACGCCCTCGCCTCCCTCTTCCTCTCCGCCCTCCCCCACCCCGCCTTCCTCGCCGACCGCCCCCTCTTCGCCCTCTCCGTCCACCGCCTCGCCTCCGCCGGCCGCCGCGACCTTGTCGCCTCCATCCTCTCCTCCTCCCTCACCTCCCTCCCCGCGCCCCACCCCTCCGAGGGCTTCCTCATCCGCCTCATCTCCCTTTATGCCGCAGCCGGCATGCCCGACCACTCGCTCTCCACCTTCCGCCTCGTCAACCCCCCGTCCGACCGGTCCCTCTCCGCCCTCCTCTCCGCATACCACGACAATCGCCAGTACGACCGCGCCGTCCACGCCTTCCGCACTCTCCCCGCGGAGCTCGGCATCAAGCCGGGGATCGTCTCCCACAACGTCCTCCTCAAGTCCCTTGTTGCCGGCGGCGACGTCGCTTCCGCCCGTGCCGTGTTTGATGAAATGCCTGACAAGGCCAACGTCGAACCGGACATCGTTTCGTGCAATGAGATCCTCAAGTGCTACCTCAACTCGGGTGATGCTGCCGCATTCGACCAACTGCTCAAGGAGATCACCGGTGGTAAGAGGCGGCTCAAGCCCAATGTCGGCACATACAACCTCCGGATGGCCGCGCTGTGCGCTAAAGGGAGGAGCTTTGAGGCTGCGGAGTTGCTGGATGCTATGGGGGCGAAGGGCGTCCCACCCAACCGTGGGAGCTTTAACACGGTGATTAAGGGGCTCTGCAGGGAGGGGGAGGTGGGTGCTGCCATGGCGCTATTCAAGAGGATGCCGGAGGTGCCGAGGCCGAATGGGACAGGGGTGTCGCCCAACTTTGAGACCTACATTATGCTGCTTGAGGCGTTGGTCAACAAGGCCGTGTTTGGTCCTGCACTGGAGGTGTGCAAGGAATGCTTGGACAACAAGTGGGCGCCACCATTCCAGGCCGTCCAAGGGTTGATCGAGGGATTGGTGAAGAGCAGGAAGGTGAAACACGCCAAGGAGCTTGTCATGGCCATGAGGAAGGTTGTGAAGGGCGATGCCAAAGAGGAGTGGAACAAGGTCGACGCTGCGCTTCCCTCTGGGCTTGCTGATAAGAAAGCTTAACCCACTTAGGAACCCAACGACGACGCATGGCATGGGAGCTCTCCGTACGAGGTATTTTTACATTCTGAATCTATTTATCACATAATGGGAGGAGCACCGTCGGTGGTTTACTCTCTATCTAGGCCAATCATGTAAGTTGAATTATCACATACTCCACCATGCAACTCCCTCTGTGCTTTGTAAAACTCGCGGTGCCTTCATTTCGATCTCATAGACGTGAAATGAATGCTATATCCTAGCTGGTTGCGAATGCAGCCAATTTGTTTTCATGATTCAGTCAGTGTGTAGGTTACATTTTGCAATGGAGCCACTGGTTATTCTGTATTGCAAGAAACGCCACTCCGTTTTGCGCCTGTTTGCATGTCACTTGAATTGTATTGTATCCCTTGAAATATTGCTAAGAAACTTCAGTGTTCTTGCTATAGAGTCTCACTGGAGCACACCGTCTCGTCTCATTCTGAGAACACTGAAGAACCAACCGAAAGCAACACCCCCTTATTTGCTTAATCTACTGTTTGGCTACTCGGAATCGATCTGCGATTGATATTTCTTGCCTGAACATACTTTTTCATATATTTTTTTATGTATTAATCTGCCGTGTAGAAAGTGCAAGTATTTATCCTCATTTGCAATTTGTTTTTACCAGCTGAAGTCAGTTGAATTGCAAGGTTTTCTTTCATTTTTCTCCTCTCTTTCTCACCTTGAGAAGAATCTAGCACCGTGATCTTGTGACATGACCTAGGAGGATATATATGTAGTGCTGAGGCTGCTCAGCTCTTGTTTTCCATCGTTTAGACCCAGAGCCCTGCGTTACGTGCTCTCTTCGTGGAGTATTCCTCCTGTGTGACACTTTTGTTCTATCCCCTAATTCGAAATTCCGAACTTTGTAGGGATGCCATGTTAGCGTCAGACTGTCAGCTGCATCATCATGGCTTTTCGAGATTTCCAAGCATGCTTCTTAGAATCCGCTGTTAGAAGCTTAAGACGAAATAATACATGAACAACATCAGCTAGCCTAAAGACATGATCACAAAAGTAAGTATGCGGAAATAAATCGTTAGATGCACTAACCCGGTGATGAAGATGTTGTCATTAGACTTTTGTTTTGGCGTTCTTGACTGTCGGTGAAGAGTGGCAGTGAGGAAGAGAACACCGTAATTCTCACGGTGATGGTCATGGATCTTCGCTAACCTCAGCGCCAAAACCCTAGATCGGATGGGATGTCGGGAGTAGCAGACTCAAGAGCAAAAGTAATCAAAATGAGTGCCAGTTTATCCCTTCTTTAATATGGCGCTAGTTGACAGGACCGAACCAAATATATTTGTTGCGATTCCGATCATTGCACAATCATGGTGGGTCTCACCCCTGAAATTTCGGAACTGGCAGTTAAGCCCCCTGAAATTTTGGATCTGACAGTTAAGCCGAGATCATAACCAACATTCTCCCACTTGATCGAAGGCTAATTTCATAAGTCCACACTCAATAAAATAACACACTAAGATAAAGTATTACAGCGATTAATTTAAGCACCGCTGCAACCCCAGTATATATAGTGCATCATTCTATCTCGATAGGATAATTACTTATACTTATTTGGGAGATGGCTTGTACACTTATGGTCCTTTTGTGCAGTTTGTTTTTATTTGTCATCATGTGCACATTGAAAACAGTGAAAACAAACTTTGTAATTTCCAGAGTCGAAATTTTGAGATCTCAATTTATCCCAGAAGTATAGGCTGTCAATAAGTCTTATGCTGGCATTAATTTTGAGACAAGCCTTTAACAGGGAATCATTAAACTAAACATGATGCATAAATTTATATATTAAAAATGATATTTAATTCTTACAGGCTGAACATCAATAATTCTATTCTGGATTACATCTTTCACAATGTCATGTGTTTGGCAGTATCACTTGACATGTTGTTACTCGAAGCAAAAATTGCACTCTTACATAATAGATTCCGGGATAGAATCTTAAGACAAAAATAAATTTTCTTATTCTTAAACCACAACAGCCTATTGTGGATTTCTTATTATTTGATAGCCTTATGACATGCCACAAGTATGCTTACATCATTAACGTTGCCTTAAGATATTGACTAGAGCCATTCCACAACATGGCTCTTTCTGCAAGGTTGAAGATTTGACTTGATGTGGATTTCTTAATATCAACACACCTTGCATAATTGATGTCTGAATAACCCACAACTTTATGATTATCAGACTTCTTATATGTGAGCATGTAATCATTAGCACTTTGCCTAAGATGCAAAGTTGTCTTTAGTAGTTTTCCCGTGGTCTAGTCCTGGATTAATATTTGTCAAGTATCCCGGTAACAAACGTTAAATAAGGGCGCATACAAACTTAAGTGTACATAATGTGCATGACAGCGGAACGTAAGATAAATATCTGTCGCCCTTAATCATCGGAGTAAACTCCCTTAATATTTAATCAGAGTAAACTCCCTTAATTATTGGACCTATCTTGGTGAATCTTAATAGTCAAAACATGAGAGATATCACCAAAACAATCTTAGTTCCCAGAAGAGAAGGAAAATATTTAGGTCTTAAACATTAATGTCCCTATTGCAGATAATCAACAAGACATCGTCTATATAAACAATTAAGTCCATATAAACATCTAAGAGGTTAAATTTTACTCCCACTGGTCTTAAGGTTAAAACGTAAGGTATCTTTATGTGAGGCTCGCATTGGTCATAAACTCCAGAATCAACTGGAGGTCAAACTTTTAGAGACAAAGATTGCTATTCTCTCGGACAATCGGCATTAGAACATAAGCACGATTGTCGTCAAGTATAGTTTACCTTGCCTCAGAGTTCCCACTAGAATCAATATTTCTATAACCTCAGTGGTTTACAAACTCAGTGGTGCCCTTTAGTCTAGATGGAATCTTGACAATATCCCATTTTCCCAGAGTGTAAGATATTAATTATTTAAATCTTTCCATCCATTAAACTTATTGACAAGGAGAGTATCTTTAATAGAGTAAGAAATTTGTTCATGGGTTTATGTCTCACATAATGAAGCTTTTCTTTTCTCAATGAGACGTTCCATTCTCCCCTTCGAAATGTGGTACAAGCAACCATACCACAATTTCGATGAACTCTCATAAATATTTCACTTTTGATGAAGCCAATAGAGTTAGCAACATACTTAATGCTCCCCAAATAATTTATAAAAGTGTAAGCAAATTATCTTTCATAATGGGAACATAAGTTACATTATTAGGATGGAGGGTGAAAACATAACTTAGTACTGATGGAAAACTTCCAACAGCTTCAACATTAGCCTCTTATTCATTCTCTAAGGCTTCGCTTTAAAACTTTCATAGTCTTGAGGTAATGTTGGCAGCATAAACGTAGTCTTTTAGTATTTAACCAACTTTCTTAATGAATGCACACATTCATGGGCACAATCATAGTCCACTTCTCATTCTTTATTATTGTTGTTACATTCTTTATGAATGACCTAATGAAGTGAATTAGAAAGGCTCCAATAATTTCCAAGTCCTAGCTCACTCTTATGATTAGAATAATGACAAGAACTTTTGAGGAGCTTCATAATGCTTTTCCATTATCGTCAGATAGTCATAATTTAACTGGAGGATTGCTCCTCCAGATTCTAAATTTTATGATCAAAAGGGACATTTGCTTAAATTGCTCTCACCAGTCATCAAAATATTGAATTCTTATCAATGTCTAAGTTATTAGATGCTTCTTCTAATGGGAGCCAATCATCAACGTTATGTTTGTGTGCGTAATCAATAACCTCAAGAATAATATGCTAATAAATTACTCCCTTTCTTATTAGGGACTAGAAACAGCTGAAGAACTTATGGCTGAATTGATAATAGGGATATAACACTGATCATTACTTAATATCTACAAGAATGCGAATGATTGTCTGTCATGAAATTAACTCTACGCTAATCAGATTAATAACATGCTAATGATAAAACAACAATTCTAATTCGCTTCACCATCTGACAAAAACGAATAAGAACTTAACTTCACTAATGGAGATGGCAAATGATCACAAATAACGCTTTAGTGCATTCCGGAATAAGCTAAGATGGGATTAGTTAAGTATTATATTTCTACCTGAGTTGTTTATATTTCCACATATGTTTCAATTTCTTAAGACGAACTAATACATGAACAACATCAGCTAGCCTAAAGGCATAATCACAAAAGTAAGTATGCGGAAATAAATCGTTAGATGCACTAACCCAGTGATGAAGATGTTGTCATTAGACTTTTGTTTTGGCGTTCTTGAGTGTCGGTGAAGAATGGCAGTGAGGAAGAGAACACCGTGATTCTCACGGTGATGGTTATGGATCTTCGCTAACCTCAGCGCCAAAACCCTAGATCGGATGGGATGTCGGGAGTAGCAGACTCAGGAGCAAAAGTAATCAAAATGAGTGCCAGTTTATCCCTTCTTTAATATGGCGCTAGTTAACAGGACCGAACCAAATATATTTATTGCGCTTCCGATCATTGCACAATCATGATGGGTCTCACCCCTGAAATTTCGGAACTGGCAGTTAAGCCGAGATCATAACCAACATCCGCCACTTCGATCTCAGTGCAGTAAGATGGGTGTTTTAGCTAACTGCATCGAGCAATTGTAATACCAGGCCTAATTTGCGAGCTTATTTATATTTTTTCCCTTTGACATGAGTAAATGCGTTGGTACATGTACTGCGCCATGCTACTGGGTGAATACCGAGCAAACGGTAACTGTGATTGAGTTTAGCACGAGACAATAAAGTTTTGAGCAGTGCTTCAATGCTTTTCCTTCTAATACAAGTTACACAAATCTTGAAGCAAGCGAAAGAGTAAGTAATCTTCATCTACCCTTCATTCATGCTTTAATATTTGTGCAACGGTAAAAAAAGAAAAGCATTGAAGTACCTCTCTAAAGTTTTCGTTCAAGATTGTTGTTAATGCATTGATGATTGATCATTTGCAATTCCATGAACTATTATGAGCTGATTCACTTGTTCTGCAACCTTAGAGGCTGCGACGGGTGTCTGATGTTACCTGTCTGTCCTTCCTTGCTTGTACCGGGCCCGGGGTATCGTTTTGTTCGTTTCGATGTTGCTATCTGGCCGGGTTTCTTTATGTTGTGCAAGAGGACAAAGCATTGCCTTTTGGGAGTGTCATAGGAGCTTCCAAGTGTTCAACCGGCAGGCACACCTTGCCGACTTACCTGTTTCTGCAACTAATTTCTGGAGCTCTTTTACGGTGACATTAAATTCAATATAAATCGTAAATTCATTTTTTTCGATCTAACGGATCAGATTAGCTAGAATTTATTTTTTACTTCTTATAGCAGTAGAGTAGCGGAAATATACTTAACAAATCAACGGCTAGATTTCATTTCTACTGCCCACTATATGCTACCATATAGTTGAGAACTGACATGTTTTTTACCTCAAGTTGAGAACTGACATGATCCTGAAGTTGCCACTTACAGTCAAGCTTGTTAGTGCTCAGGTGCGTCCAAGGGTGCTGATTGGATTGCGCACAAGTGTCTGCTACTGTTGGTGTTGGTGGGTGTCTTTTGAGTGACTGACTGGATAGCACTGACATATTATTTTGCCCTGTCTTGGTATGCAAATAAGACCTACGCATCTACATTTCCTTGATTGTTTTATTGGTAGTATATGATGGAGCTTAAAAATTCCTGTGCTTGTCATCGGTCATAATTCCTCTTCTTAATTTTTTTTCTTCCTTGCTGCTTTGCTGAAAGTTCCTAGCTAGCGTACTCCTCTCTCGACATAATTGGGTGGTTGTTTTGTACCACAAAATATTTGTTGGCCATAGTTAGCATCGTGTTAGGTTGGTGTTTCCTACTGGTGACCATTGATTCAATTGTTTTGTCGGATGACGTACGTCGGCAACCTGCTTGCGATGAGGCTCCTGTGTAGTTTTCGGCGTCAAATCTTCGCTGTTGCACCTCTTCCTCTTCCTCTTCCTCTTCCTCTTCCTCTTCCTGTGGAGGCGGGAGGCCAGGCTATCCTTCTCCTTGCTTTCTCTTCTGACATATGAGCTTTGACACCCCTCATGTATATATGCTTCTTCTCCGTGGCTCTTGCTGATCAGTCTCTCCTTGATGTTATTCGAATAAAACAAAACTGACCGATCGACCAGACCATCAGCATATGCATTTTCATCGCGAATAGAAAACACACAAAATTAATAATGCATTTAGTGTTTTAGAGGATGCGTTACGATTTTAGGAACACAGGTCACTCAGGTCAGGTTGCTAGCTTGCATCTCGCAACATGCATAGAAACTAGCGCCACGCACCCAGAATTAATACTAATTATTTGTGGCTTTACAACTCTAAAGATTGTAATTAATGCTATGCCAACGGCTTCAAAGGAAGGAAAGGATACAACAGATTGTAATTTTGCGATATGTAATCGATGGATTCAGAACTCAGATTATTTGTTTGTATTTATTTTGTACTTTGACAAAAGAACCTTGCAATATATGCATTTAAATCATGCATACTGACGATGATCGTTTTACTTTAGACAATGAAATATGTGCCGCCGTCCACAGTCATTTTGCTCTTTATCGCAAACCCGAAAGCAACACGTACACAACACCACGACGAGAACGTCAAGACCCTTTTTTTTTCTTCTGAAAAGAAATGTGATGAGATCGAGTTTGTACGATGAATCTGCATTGTTCCATCATATATTCTGTTCTTCTACCTTGTCACTTTATTCATGATCCACATGACTCAGTTCATGAGTAAACAAACCATAAAAACCGAGAGAATTAAGATATAACAACAATAAGCGAGAGAATCTTTGGCTTGATTGGCCCTATCGCACACTTTATACATACACACACTCCATCTGAAAGAAATTACAAATCTACTAGTCTCTTTTCTCATAATGGAAAGCAGCGGTAGATGATACGTGACAGCTGTCACGCTCCTGTACCGTACCTCACCAACATCGCGGCAGGTAGAGAGCTGTCCGCATGCCTTCCTCAACAGTTTTAGGAGCAATACATAATTAATTGATTAACTGATGGATTAATCATTAAGGAATTGATTGATTAATCATTAATTAAGTGACTAAAGAATCACATGAAATTCCTACCGAGGAAGGCACGCTCGATACGACCTGTCGAGCTTAGGGTACGCGACAGCTACGTTGGTAAGATATGCTTCCACGGTGAACGCTCGATACGACCTGTCGAGCTTAGGGTACGCGACAGCTACGTTGGTAAGATATGCTTCCACGGTGAAGGAGGTTAGCTTTACAATTTCGTTCATATAAAAATCAAATATCGAAAAAAAAAGTGCAACGTGAGGGAGAGAGCTATTTTTCCTTGTCCTGCTGCAGGTCGGCGGGGGCCTGGAGATCCTGGACAATGGACTGCACGGCGTGCCACAGCGCCTCGAGCCTGGAGGATGCAGCCGGCGCGGCGTGAGTCGAGTTGCCGGGGCCTGCGGCGACCGCGACGCGGCCGGCCGCTGTGTGGACGAGGTCCTCGGCGCGGTCGCAGGAGGCAGCGAAGACGTCGAGGCAGTGGTTGAGGTTGGCGAGCGCCACCCTGCTGCTAGGGTCGCGGACGACGGCGGCGGCGGCGTTGAGGAGGGCGTCGTAGGCGGCGGTCATTGCGTCGACGGTGCTCTCCATGGTTGCGGTTTGTGGTCTATCGATATCGGCGCGCAGGTCTGGCGTGGAGGTAGGGTTACGTTGGCTTGATATGCACTCTACTCTAGTCGTGGACTCTACTGATCACGCACCTGACCTCATCGCTCTAGTCTATTTATAGGGTCCATATATACTAGCTACTAGTACTACTATATAGAGTACTCCACTCGCCATCGATGTTGGAATTATTAGGAAACTTTTTTTGTTGGTCTACGCAACTGTTTTAATTTTTTCTATTTTTTTCATTACTATATATATATATATATAGATGAGTACATAACCGACCGACTAACAAACTCTATCCGCTAACAACCAAATAACTTCTATCTCTTTGTGCCACACGACACAATCAGGATCAGGATGTAACTAATTAACAAACTCACGATTAACTAACTAAAGTCAAGATTATACCTTAACATTTTTCCCCTAATCTTGACACATCGACTCTTACTCATTTAGACAATCGGTCTTAACTACGATTTGCAAAACACATACTAGATACACGATGATGAACGCATCTCCAAGGAGTTCCGCCTTCTTCTTACTGGCCATACCACTGATGACGTACCTCGCCCAAAAATGGCTAGTCTGTGTCCTGCAAGGCTAGTTTTGTATGCATCTAGCAATGAACCCCCGATAAGTGCCAGGTGAATGATCACCCAGATAAGATCATATTCCAAAACAATTTGCAATGGCTTGTTTTAGTTGTTTTACTTTCTCGATAGGTGTCTACTGTCTGTCTAGAGATCTTAATAACTTAACATTATGCTAGGTACTCTATTGAGGTGACAAAAAAAATTAGGATGTTAAAGGGGGTTATGGTCGTCGTTCTAGATATGTGTGAGCATGAGAGTTCTTGCAGGTGTATCCAAGTTCTCTCGTGGGTAAGCTCTAATACTATGCGTCACCGTCAAGTTGTGTTACCGGTGAAAAGACAATTGGAGCTGAAGCAAAAGGTCGTAATCGTCGGCGAGGTGCGTCATCGGTGGTATGGCCAGCAAGAAGAAGGCGGAACTCCTTGGAGATGCGTTTATCATCCTGTATCTAGTATGTGCAGCGGCCAAGTCCTGCACGAGTGCCCTGCAACAACATCCCATGTTCCCTGCCCCCATGCCCTCTATAGTGGGTGCCTTGTAGCAACATCCCATGTTTTTTATGTCCCCTGCCCTCCGTAGCGTCCAAGACCCTGCGCACTTGCAGCGGCCAAGTCCTGCTCGAGTGCCCTGCAGTGACTCCCCTCGCCCGCGTGGGAGCACCCGACTCCCGTGCGCCCTGCACTCCCTACCGCGGTGCCCTGTAGCTGTGCCCAGGCGCCCTCTAGCTACGCCTGAGCCCGAGCGCCCTGCAACCGTGTGCCCGCGCTTGCACACCCCCACGTGCCTGCGCCTTGTGATCCTGCGTGCCCTAGGGCCACTACTCCCACGCCCGAGCGTGCTACGCAACTGCGGCTGGCGCCCTGCAGCATGGCCCCCGCGCCCTCGCGGTCACACGCGCCCGGTAGCCACGAGCCCTGCGCTTGAGCATCTTGCCACCGCACTCGGCCCTCATCCCTAGCATCCCTTTGCCCTGCGGCCTCGTGCCCTGTGGTAGCACCGTGCATCGTCGGAGTTGAAGCAGAGGTAAAGTTCACCTCGAGGACGGCTCGCTCCACGGGATCAACTCTTCTTCAAATGAAGAGAGAAGGGATAAATAGCTATGAGATTCGGCCACCAACCTTGCCATGTGGCGCAAGAGGCAGCAGCTCCAAGCAAGCAGAACTTGCGGCGGTGCCCAACTTAGCCAAGCAAAAGGGGCGGTAGCTAAGAAGGGGGAGGAATGGATTAGGTCATTCCCCCTCCTTGTAGCTTGGGCCACATGAATCCGTGGGCTGGCTGGGCCAACGACGACATGGGCCGGCCCAAGTCCCAAAAGACTTGGAGGGAAACAGCTTAGAGGCCTAAATTGGTTAAGTGTTCGATATTTTGGCTAAGTCTGGGAATTTGCTATGGTTGGTTTTCAAAGTTTGATCGAGCTCGGCGCTTCTTCCACAACCTCCGCAAGCACGCATGGCGGTTCAATACTACCCCTCTGGACGCTTTCCCTAGCGCCAAGGGGCAGGGGGCTAGTGTTGGAGGATGCCTAACCTGTGACCGACTATACAACATGCAAATCAAAAAATTACAGTTATGCCCAGAAAAGATAATATTACCCCCTCACTTGTAATCATAGCCTAGCTATTTCTATGATGGGTATTTCGGTCATTTGTACAGACCCTAGAGCATATAAATACCCCATGTATCTCTCATTTATAATTTGAGCTCACTTGAGCACTACAATAGTACATCCAAACTAGTGAGCCATCGGGGACCGGCCTCCGAGGCAACCCCCGTCGGTAATCTACCGACAGGAGTAGGGTGAACGGCCTACGTCCACCCCCTTACTCATGTTCGTTGTAGTGTGGTTGTATATATGCAAGCTGGACAAGTATTTCGTTGACAGGTTTGTGCTGTGCATATGCGTCGGGTTTTTCGTTTCAAAAAAGAAATTATAGTCGTCCAATTGAAAGAAGGGATCGATGTAAAAGGAGTATGAAGTGGTATCGAGTTTGGATGCTGTAATCACGGGTCGAGGTGCTAGCTACATGTCAGGGACATGATGGAACTGAACAGACGGAGGAGGAGTTGGTAAGAGCGAAGAATCTGAATACCTGAGCTAGGCAGGCTCCGCTCAACTCAAGTAGTTACTGGAGCTGGAGGACTGGTCCAGCTGAATTGGCCAAGATGACTAACCACGAAAGAAGTAGCGTGCTTGACCGCATTATTGACTGAAATTGTTGGGAAACCCTAATGGCCCATGAAGGCCCATGCTGGTCCCTTAAGCCTAAACCCTAGGAGAGCGCTATAAAAGGAGGAGGGGGGTCCCCCCTATGTACCAGAAATCATTAGCAATAAAGAATTTCCGCTATTGCTCTCCCTAAACACGTATCTCTCTCTCATTCTGTTCTCCAATTCAGATCTGTTCGGGAACCCCGGACTATTCGATAGCGAGGTTCCTTAACACGTTATCAGCACGAAGCTCTACCGGAGATCAGAATTGAAAGGTGAGAAAGAAATCGTGTAGCGCCCAAATGGAAGAGATATGCATTGTTGATAGTGGCACAACAAATACCATCTTAAGAGAATCTAAGTATTTCCAGTCGATCACGAAGAACGCTGGAAAGATTACTACGATCGCAGAAGCGACTCATATGTGTCGGCTCGGGAAGAGCCACTATTATATTGCCTATGGGTACAACTCTGGTAATTGAAGAAGCCCTTTTGTACCCTGAATCAACGCGAACTCTCTTAAGCTTTAAAGACATCCGCGCCAATGGTTTTCACGTAGAAACCAATGAAGAAAATGGCAAAGAATGCTTGTGCATTGTGAAGCACGCGGTATGTGGAAAAATGGTATTAGAAAAATGTCCCTCATATGAATCAGGTTGTACTACACGAATATTCATGCACCCGAAGTGTATACTTCCTTGAAGACTGTTTTTAGAAGCTCGAGTTATTTTCTTTATGGCATGGTAGATTAGGCCATCTGGTCTTAGAATGATGAGAAATATAGTGAACAACTCACAAGGTCATGGTATTAATGTTAAAAATTTTCCGAATCATGAAGATTTTGTGTGCCCCGCATGTGCCACCGGGAAATTAATAACTAGACCCTCTGTCATGAAAGTGCAAAGTGAAATCCCTGCATTCCTGGAACGCATCCAGGGGGATATTTGCGGTCCGATTCAGCCCCTGTCAGGGCCATTTCGATACTTTATGGTGCTCATTGATGCTTCCTCGAAATGGTCGCATGTATGCTTATTGTCAACAAGAAACCATGCTTTTGCAAAGCTGATCTCGCAGATCATAAGAATTAAGAATGCTTTCCACGATCATCGCGTGAAGTCCATTAGAATGGACAATGCCGAGAATTTACTTCAAAGGCATTTGATGATTATTGCACGCAACGGGGATAGCGATTGAGCACTCCACCGCACGTCCATACGCAGAATGGACTAGCGAAGCACTAATAAAGAGGATTAAGTTCATTGCGGACCGCTTTGCGAGTTGTAACTTGCCCAACACTGTTGGGGACACGCGATCTGCACGCAGCAGCTCTTATCAATTTGGACCGTCGGCCTACAACATCCATTCCCTATGCGGCTTGTGCGGGATCATCCGAAGATCTCCCATCTTAGAAAATTTGGGTGTATGGTATATGTACCTATACCACCCCTCATGTGATCGCAATGGGCCCTCTCCGTAAGTTTGGGATATCGTTGGTTATGAGAGTGCATCCATAATCGGTATTTGGAACCCATGATTGGAGACTTGCATACTGACCGATTCGATTGCATTTTTGACGAGGATCGTTTCTGTCATTGGGGAGGAAATCAACCTTTGGATGAAAAATGCGGAAATCATATGGCATTCCTTTGGGATCCCGCACATGACCCCGCACTAATGAAGCAAATCAAGAAGTCCGAAGATAATTGATTTGCGAATTTAGCAAATGAATCGCTGCTGATCATTTTGTGATCGAAGGCGTGGTTAAGTCGCATGTACCGCAAGGAATGCACCGAGAGGGTGGAAATACCAAATAAAATAGAAGGTATCCCTCAACCTGTTTAGAGGCCTCAAAGAAAAGAGCAGAAATCGGCTCCTCAAACCCAAAGTACCCGAGGCGCCCTGAGAAAAGCGGGCAGAGGACTTACCACAACCAATCACGAAAATGCCCCAAGGAAAGAAGGGAGCAGTTGAGACACTGCTTTGGAAAGAAGCCAACAGAAAGGCAATTCGGACTTGAATCTTCCACTGCAGAAGCCGCTGAAATAATGTGTGCGCAAACATAGGCGATGAAAAGTTAAAGGAACTTGCTCCTGCAATAGGGAAAAGCAATGAAGAGCAAGTAGAAGTGCATGAAGTACCCCATGAAGAAATGGCCATAAACTTTGTAATAACGGAGAATCCTGAATAGAGCAACGACCAGCGTTGATGCATACTTTGCAAAGAAGATTGCCTCGATAATTGATCATGATCCCGAGCCTGCATCTCTCGCAGAGTGCAAGAAAAGGCTAGATTGGGAAGAATGGAAAAAGGCAATCACTGCAGAGTTAGTCTCTCTGAACAAGAGAGAGGTGTTTGGGCCCGTATGCCGCACACCTCCCCATATAAACCCCGTAGGTCACAAATGGGTCTTTGTTCGGAAGAGGAATGAAAACAACGAAGTTGTAAGGTACAAAGCAAGGCTTGTAGCTCAAGGTTTCACTCAACATACGGAATTGATTATGAAGAAACCTATTCTCCGGTCATGGGAAGAATTACCTTTAGATATTTGATCTCAATGGCGATCAACTTGAAGTTGAGAATGAAGCTAATGGATGTTGTCACAAACATATTTGTATGGAAACTTGGATTCGGAGATATACATGAAAGTACCTGGAAGGAATTCCTATCCCGAACCAAGACGGAGCAAATAGAAACACATGCAGTGTGAAATTGGAGAAATCACTTGTATGAAATTTGAAGCGATCGGGAAGAATGTGGTACAATCGCTTGAGTGACTTTCTGCAAGAAAGGCTACACAAACAGCGAAGATTGTCCATGTGTGTTTATCTGGCGATCCCGAATGGATTCAGTATAATCTCCGTCTATGTAGATGACTTGAACATCATTGGGACGGATGAAGAAATTGAAGAAGCATGCTCATATTTGAAGTCCGAGTTTGAAATGAAGGATTTAGGTAAAACCAAGTTTTGTTTAGGCTTGCGGCTTGAACATGTCAAGGAGGAATCTTGGTACATCAATCAACCTACACTTGAAAGCGTTGGAAAGGTTTGGATTTGAAAAAGCATATCCTGCGAAGACTCCAATGGTGGAAGGTCACTCCAAGCGGACCTAGACCCATACTGAGACCTAGAGAAGAGGGGAGGAAGTCACGGGAGCAGAATTCCCATATCTGAGTGCGGTTGGAGCACTCATGTACCTTATGAATAGCACCGGCCGGACATTGCGTTATTTGTGAATTTGCTAGCTCGATGCAGGTCTGAGAACCCACCAAAAGGCATTGGAAAGGGATCAAGGATATCTTCCGTTACATCCAAGGAAGCAAAGACCTCGGTCTGTTCTTTAGAAGAAATAATGAATTAAATTTGGTTGGCTATGCCGATGCTGGGTATTTATCAGACCCGCATACTGGCAAGTCCCAAACTGGCTATGTTTTTCTATGTGGAGGAACAACAATTTCTTGGAAGTCGTCTAAGCAGACTCTCGTCTCGACGTCGATAAACCACTCGAAAATCATCGCTTTGTATGAAGCATCTCGTGAATGTGCATGGCTCAGAAGAATGGTTCACCACATCCAGAAGTCATGTGGTTTGAACATTGAGCAAACTCCCAAGATAATTTATGAAGATAATGCAGCTTGTGTTGCTCAAGCACAAATGGGTTATATGAAGAGCAATCTCACGAAGCATATCAACCCCAAGTTCTTCTATGCTCATGAATTGCATAAGATGAACGAGATCAAGATATTGCATACTAAGTCATGTGAAAATCTTGCAGATTTGTTCACTAAATCACTCCCAGCATCTACCTTTGAAAGGTGCATGAAAGGAATTGGGATGATGAGACTTAGAGAAGTGCAGATTTCAGGGGGAGATATTTCACATACTCCCACATGAATCTCGAAGATGAATTATGAATACCCAACATGAATCTCGAAGATTAGCAATTGAAGTTGGGAGAATTGTACTCTTCTCCTTAGCAAGTTTTTTTATGAAGTTTTCTTGCATAAGGTTTTTTAACGAGGCAATTCGTGCAACATAGTAAGCGTATGTGTCGGCGTTTTCGAGCGCCGGCAAGTAAATTTGTAAGTCTAAGGGGTCGCGCGTTCCACTCCCTGAATGGTTAGACTCGAGAGTCCAAGATGTATACTGGTTCGGGCTGAAAGTCCCTACTCCAGTTCGGATGGCGGTATTGTATTGCTTTGCACAACGTTTTACAGATGAGGGCGCTAAATTACCTAATCTCCTCGTGTTCTCATCTGTTCCTCCTTCTAGAATCGTTTGTCCTGCCTCCTTTTATACAGAAGGAAGGGGCAGGTTACATCGAGAGTCGGGGAAGGGCGAGGCGACCTATGCTAGGAGCTCGGTCCTTCGTCACGTGGATCGGTCGCCACACGTCTTGCCCATCTTTGGGTCGGTAGCCTTGGTGGTCGGGGAGGTTAGGTATTCCCCGGGAAATAGCGTACTTGCCCTTTGTGATCCTTACGAATGCTGACGTTGCGGTGTGTGACGTTGGCGCTGCCTCGGGAGGAGCGTGCGTTAAATCTTGTCTGTGATCGGTTGATGGGGTGGAAGCTTTGACTTCAAGATCACCAAACCTTCTAGGAAGGAGCCACCGCCTTGTATAGTCACTCCGATTGACCTTGTTCGCGGTGCGTGGCGGTAGGTCGATGAGGGCCCGACACGCGGCCCTCGGTGTCTGTCACCTTGGTTCGGTCGGTCGGAGATCCGCCCGTCAAGGGGTCGGGGCTATTGTCCGGCCGGAGTCGGAGATCCCGCCCGCCAAAGGGGTCGGGAGCGCCTATCTGTCGGATTCGCTTCCCGGCGGTCGGGGCGGATGTCTTGTGTGGTCTCGCAGCGATTCGGTCGGTGGCGGGCGGCGCGCTGTTGTTGGTGGAGATATGCTTGAGGGCGGCTCGTCGCCTCGGGCGTTGGGGTACCCTGTTATTAGTATTCGTCAAGAGCCCCGAACTCCCGGCGATTTCGGATGATTCGGTTGGGGTTGAACTTGGATGAGTGGTGGCGGGCACGGTCGGTCGGTCAGCCGTCGAGTTAGCGATTTGTCGGTGTACCTCGGCGGATCCGACGGCGCCACGGAGCCGGGCGGGGCATTTGAGCTGCCGGAGGCTTTAATCGCCTCGTTGCGCATGCCGAGCATGGCTTGGTGTGCCCCGCCTTCGCCTTCTTGGCGCCGGGTTCAGTGCGGGGCCTTCATTCTCTGGCGGCATTTACTCGAGGCGCTTGATCTCCCTTCATCCGGCTATATAAGGGCTTGCTAGGCGATGGACCCTTAGACCAAAATCCTCCTTTTGATCCTTGAAATGGAGGCATCCTTTAGTCTTGACTTTGGTGATGATGCCATGATGAAGAAGAAGATCCTTTGGCCGAGCTTTGGGCTGAGTACGACCAAGGCGATGGTCGAGCTCGGGAGGAAGAAGCTGCGGCTTGTGATGTAGTTGCTGTCGGCGTGCTGTTTGAGGTCATTCCGAGGCTTAAGGTGGTAAGGGAGGCCCTTCTTGAGGCGATGGTGCGGCGCCGGCCGTTGTCGATCTTGGCCGCGTCGATGTCGTTGAATGGCGGCGGCATGCCATTCCGCGGCTATGTCGGCGGCCTCGTCGGCCGGGCAGGGCCTACCGGCGAGTCGTCTCCAACGACCTCGGTCCGCCGACCCCAAGGTGCATCCCGTCGACCGAGCAAGGAAGGGCCTACCGGCGAGTCACTTCCAACGACCTCGGGTCCACCGATCCAAGATCCATCCGTCGACCGTGCAAGGAAGGGCCTACCGGCGAGTTACTTCCAACGACCTCAGTCCACCGATCCAAGATCATCCCGTCGACCGGGCAAGGGCTGCCGGAAGTTTGATGCGGATATGTTCTGCCGTAGTGTAGGGTAGGTATCTTTTGAGCTCGCCGGTACCTCATGTAACGTTGTGTAAAGTTTGAGTCTGCTGGCATATAATGAAATCTTCTTTTATGAAATGTCTTGCGATGAGTTTGCTTTGATTTTAATCGTCGTGGATAGACCGGGCCTTGATCGGCAGGAACAACCGCGAGAGTGCTCGTTTAACGTCGTAGCTAGACGGCGCCTTGGTCGGCAGGGCGACCGGATGCCTCTGTGAGGTTATGGTGTCCGAGTGCCTTGGTCGGCGGGGACGACCGAATGCCTCTGTGAGGTTCGGTGTCAAAGTGCCTTGGTCGGCGGGGCGACCGGATGCCTCTGTGAGGTTCGAGTGTCAAAGTGCCTTGGTCGGCGGGACAACCGGATGCCTCTGTGAGGTTCGGGTGTCCGAGTGCCTTGGTCGGCGGGACGGCCGGATGCCTCTGTGAGGTTCGGTGTCCGAGTACCTTGGTCGGCGGGACGACCGGATGCCTCTGTGAGGTTCGGTGTCCGAGTGCCTTGGTCGGCGGGACGGCCGGATGCCTCTGTGAGGTTCGGTGTCCGAGTGCCTTGGTCGGCGGGATGACCGGATGCCTCTGTGAGGTTCGGTGTCCGAGTGCCTTGGTCGGCGGGACGACCGGATGCCTCTGTGAGGTTATGGTGTCGAGTGCCTTGGTGGCGGGGACGGTGGATGCCTCTGTGAGGTTATGGTGTCCGAGTGCCTTGGTGGCGGGACGGCCGGATGCCTCTGTGAGGTTATGGTGTCCGAGTGCCTTGGTCGGCGGGACGGCCGGATGCCTCTGTGAGGTTCGGTGTCCGAGTGCCTTGGTCGGCGGGACGACCGGATGCCTCTGTGAGGTTACGGTGTCCGAGTGCCTTGGTCGGCGGGACGGCCGGATGCCTCTGTGAGGTTACGGTGTCCGAGTGCCTTGGTGGCGGGACGGACCGGATGCCTCTGTGAGGTTCGGGTGTCCGAGTGCCTTGGTCGGCAGGATGACCGGATGCCTCTGTGAGGTTCGGGTGTCCGAGTGCCTTGGTCGGCAGGACGACCGGATGCCTCTGTGAGGTTCTGGTGTCCGAGTGCCTTGGTCGGCGGGGCGGCCGGATGTCTCTGTGAGGTTCGGGTGTCCGAGTGCCTTGGTGGCGGGACGGCCGGATGCCTCTGTGAGGTTACGGTGTCCGAGTGCCTTGGTCGGCGGGGCGACCGGATGCCTCTGTGAGGTTATGGTATCCGAGTGCCTTGGCCGCCAGGACGGCCGGATGCCTCTGTGAGGTTCTCGTGTCCGAGTGCCTTGGTCGGCGGGACGGCCGGATGCCTCTGTGAGGTTATGGTATCCAAAGTGCCTTGGTCGCCAGGACGACCGGATGCCTCTCGTGAGGTTCGGTGTCCGAGTGCTCGCTACCGTCGTAGCTGGGCGTGAGTGCTCGTTCTACCGTCGTAGCGGGCGTGAGTGCTCGTTCTACCGTCGTAGCTGGGCGTGAGTGCTCGTTCTGTCGTCGTAGCTGGACGTGGGCATCCTTCCGAGTCCTCGTCGGGCGAGGGTAGCTGCGAGAGGAATGGCCACCGTCTATCCCACATGTATACCCCATCCGCGGTGTGGGACACGGAGGGTGAGCGGCGACGCGTTTTCTGCGTTGGTTTGAGCGCCGTGCTCGTGGAGCTAATAGCGGGTAGTCCGAGTGGGTCTGGGAGGTCCCGCCCAGGGGACCCTTCCGAGCGGACGGTCCCAGTAGGTGTCTGGCCTGCCTGTGTGGGCGACCCATAAAAACCTTTCTTTACTCAATCCGTATGGACCCTAGGTCGTCCGCCAACCCAGAGCACGGTGGTGTCGCTCATTGATGAGCTCCGGGAGAGTGTGTAGTATGGTCTCGGGCGAGTAGAGGTGATTAGGCCGCCGTCGGCCGACCTAGCAGGGCCCACCGTGGGGCTCACCTCATACCGCCCCTTGCTCAAGTTTTCTTTGGGCGACCTTATACCCATCTGGTGGGGTAGGCCTTTTGAACCCACTCCTCATTTGGGCCCTGGCGCAAGCCACAAAGCTTTAGTCTTGGGGCCGCAGGCCCGATGGGCTTCTCGCGCGCCCGAGCAACTGTTCGGCCTAAAGCGAGACCAAGAGGTTACGAACACGTTGTTCGGGCGGCGTCTTTATGGATCTTGCCGCCGACATGCGAGGATTAAAAGCGGAGTGGTATTAGGCTAGGAGTTACGGTGGCGCAATAGGCGGGTGGACGCGACGCGCCGTTTGAGGGGTGCTCGCTCGGTCGGCGTCTGCTTGTCCTCTATAAATCGCCTGCTGGGGTGCTCGGGTAATCACGCCTTCTTGCCTTCTTTGTCTCTGTCTCGAAACAAGAAAAGCACCAGAGAGCCAAGGAAAAGAAAACCTGACCTTTCTTTCTCACCTTCGATCGCCTCTTCGTGAAGATGCCGTGGAGAGTGCTCCGCGCAAGATGACCAGGCGCTCGGCTTCGGCAGTGAAGAAGGGCTTCCTCATGCCGCAGACCTTTCCATTGGAGGGTGCCGGCCGGGCCGTCACCCAAGGCCGCGGGCGGCGAGGTCGTGGTGCCCTCCTCGTTCTTCGAGCGCGGCTTTGGCTCTGCCACGCACCCGTTCGTCTGAGGGGTCTGCTGTCTCACTACAAGGTGGAGGTGCAAAATCTCAACCCCAATGGGGTCCTCCACATCGCCATCTTCATCACGCGTTGTGCGAGGCCTTCTGGGATCGAGCCGCCTTGGGCGTTGTGGAGGCACTTCTTCGAGCAAGGCTCGGAAAGACAGCCGTCGGACGCCGTGGCGCCACAGGTGGCTGGCCCTCGGCTTCGCCCGGTCGAGCACGGAGTACTGGAGGTAAAGCGCCCTCGTCCAACAAAGTGGCGTTACGAATGGCTCTACGTTGAGCGTCGGCGGCAGCGCCCTCGTTTCACCGGCGAGCTTCCCATGGCGGAGGCGGTGGAACTGGGCGCCAAAAGAGGAAGAAGAACAAGCCGCCACGATCGTGGAGCGGTCGGGGCTCAAAGGAGGCGGGCTCACCGGGGCGTTGTTGTGCGCGCCTTTATGGGGATGCGCGTGCAACCCCTGTGCCTGAGCCGCACCCTTGTTCCGGTATGCGGGGCCGTCCGACCAGGCGAGGATGGCAGAGCCCGAGTTGGCCGCGTCTGAGGTGGAGGCCCGGGTGGCGGCTGTTACGGGTGGAAGTGCCACGGTGGCTACGGGTGGCCACCCGGAACCATTCTCGGCGGCTCACCCGCCAAATCTGGTAAGTCGGTGAAATTTCTTTCTGCTTCTCTTTTCTTTGTCCCTAGCACTTGGTCCGACCGCATTCCTGCATCCTCTTAGGGGCTCACAGGATGTCTTCCCGCGCCGCTCCCGGGATAAGGAGGCGCGGGCGCCCGCGAAGGCTAGAGCAGCGGTGACTCCCGCAAGAAGCGGAAGGAGGAAAGGAGGAAGAAGAAGCATAAGGAGCGCTTGGCAAGCCTTGTGAGGATGTGTCTGAGTCCACTCTTGTGGGGACAACCTCCATCGACGGTGGCGGGGCGCCTCCGACCATCCCTATGGTGGGTTTTTCTCGACCGCCGACGGGCGGCGGCGGCGTGGACCCGGCCGAGGCGACACCACGGGCCCGTGATCGCGGATCCCAGGCGGGGTGATCTTGCGCTCGCGGTTGTCGCGGCGCCTCGGTGGGCGGCCGGGAAGCGACCAGCCGACTTGCCCCTTGGCGGGGGGCCGTCAAAGATGGCGCGCGTGCCACGTACCCGCTCGGCCTTGTAAGTGTTCCCCTTTTTTTCTTTTCTTCTTATTGGAGCATTTTTGCGGCAAAGCCGCCGGCGACTCTTGAATCTTTGTAACGTCGCAGCGCCTACACGGCGTGACCGTGGGCGTCTTGCACGTGACTCGCAAGTAGCGGCCGGCGATTCGGCGACTCCGATCGGGTCGGTGGCGGTCGCGTGTGTCGGCGGGGCGTGATCACCTTCGAGGACGGGGCCTCACCCGAGGTCGAGGCGAAGAAGAGCTTCCGCCGCCTCGTGAGACCCCACCGACGACGTGATCG
The DNA here is from genome assembly GCA_036346275.1 of Otatea glauca. Lineage (NCBI taxonomy): Eukaryota > Viridiplantae > Streptophyta > Magnoliopsida > Poales > Poaceae > Otatea > Otatea glauca. The sequence continues at coordinate 56,280,695 of CM070714.1, read as the reverse complement.
TCCTTTCGGAGGATGAGACAGCGGTGCTGCCGGCGATCGCGCTAGTCGAGGCGGAGCTGGTGACGGAGGTGCTCGACCCTTTGTCCCAGGGGGAGGTGCCGACCGATGCCCTCGGTGCAGGTCGCCGGGGTTTCGAAGGTTGACCTCATCGCCCTTGCCCATGGTGCTTTGACGATGGCGGCGCCCCGCCCGAATCGGGCGAACGAGCGGCGTGCGCGGGTGTAGTCCGGGTCGGGCGTCATGGGCGGTCGGAGGAGAGCGAGTGGGCCGCCGCCCGGCAAGGTGCGCCGGACGCTGGCCGAGATAGGCGATCCGTAAAGGTCCGCTCTTGCTCGAGTCTTCCACTGGCGCCGGGCACGATGGTCGGGAGTCCGTAATCGCCTGTAAGTCAAAAGCTCGACTTGTTGCACATTTTGATAGTTCTTCCGTGGGACTAACGGAGTGTCCACGTTTTGCAAAGACTTGCGGGCTCGCCAGGCGCCGAGTTGAGCTCTGCGGCGCTCGACGGTCGTGGCGGCTGCGGTGGAGGAGTGCGATCGGTGCGCGCTTGAGTGCGCCTAGTCCAGAGGCCATGGACATCAAAGTGGTCGGAGGCGGTGGAGATCCGCCGAGGGCTTGAAGAGGCCATGAAGGCCCTTTATGATGGCGCACGGGAGCCAAGGTCTTGAGGGCGAAAGTGGTGGAATCAGAAGTCCTCTCGACGGAGGTCACCGAGGCCAAGGATGCCGCCGTTGCGCGGAGGGGACATGGCAGACGCAGCAACTTCGCTGCGGACCGAGCGAAACCAGGCTCGGGGGGATGCCGACCGAGTTCGTTCCGAGCGGCGATCGCCGAAGGACTCGGGTGGTGAGGACTTCATATGAGGCGCTCAAGAAGGAAGCTGGCAATCTGACCAACTCTGCGGCCGGTAAGTGTCTCCATTCTTCAATTAAGTCTGAGGGTGCGACCCACAGGGCGAACTTATCCGAAATCGCCGCAATCTGCAGAGGCACAGAAGAATCTGAGCATCGCCGTGGAGGCGCAGAGAACGGCAGCAGATGCTCGCGATGTGGCGATCGTGGCCCGGGACGAGGCCCAGGCGGCGTTGAAGGTTGCGGAGGACGGTCGAGCCGAGATGGGCGCCGAACTGGAGGCCCTTCGCAAGGCCGGTCGGGAAGTCTGCGACCGCATCCTTGGAGCCGGGGCAGGCCCGAGTGCCCTTGCCCCCGTGCTGGCCCGAGTGCCAGACTTCGTAGAGGAGGCGGTGATCATCGGCGCTGCGCTTGGAGCTTCGTCGGCGCTGGTCAACACCGTCTCGCACTACGACGGCATCGACCTCGCGGTGGTGAGCAGCGGCGTAGCCGGGAACCGGACCGACGAGGAGATCGACAGGTTTGAGCTCCTGGTCGAGCCGCACGCCCGGGAGATCGCCAGCCACATCCCGCCGCAGGTTGCCCTCCAGGAAGCCAGAGACAGCCAACTCTCCGTCTCGCCATCGGTCGCCCACCAGGAAGAATAAAAATAGTTAGCTTTATCCTTTTTTAGATTGTAAAGACTGCTATGTAAACAATCTTGAATTTATCAAGTTCCAAAATCACCTCTCGTCCTCTTTCGTATTTAGGGTGAGTGTTTGACCGACCATAGCCATAAGGACCGCAGGGGTCACTTATGCGTAGGTTGGGTCGTTTTGGGATGGGCGAGGTGGATTGGAGACTTGGCTATGCAGCGGTTAGGCGCACTTGTGAGGGATAGGAGTGTTTTAGACCGGCCAAGGATCTTTCCACTTGGGCACTTCCTTCTTCCGCGAAGTGCTACTTAGCAACCATAGCCGCTGGGGCGTAGGCCGTAACACTTGGGTTGAGAGGGTTACCGCTCGGGATGGACCTCATGACCAGTCGGGTCACGTACCCTCATAAGCGCGTGGGATAGCTGAGTTCGTGCGGGGGAGGAGTGTTCCCTGCCGACCCAAAGGTCACTCCACTCGGGTACTTCCTTCTTCCGCGAAGTGTTAGCAACCATAGCCGCTGGGGCGTAGGCTGTAGCACTTGGGTCGAAGGGGTTACCGCTCGGGAAGGACCTTGTGGTCGGTTGGGTCATCAACCAGCATAGCGCCGATCGAGTACCGCTGAGCAGGGCGAAGGCAGCCCCCGAGTCGTCGCATGGCGACCAGGTGCTCGGAAGGGAAAAAAGTAAAGAGCATGCTAGGAAGAGGAAAAGAGTTTAGGGATAGAATCGCCTTAACTTTTCTATATTCCATGCATTCGGAAGGATGCGGCCGTCGGCGTCCTTAAGTCGAAAGGTGCCAGGTCAGAGGATCTCCACGACGGTGAAGGTGCCTTCGTGGCGGCGACTTGTGCTTATCCTGCTTGGTTTGGACCGGTGCAGACCGGTCGCCAAGATCGAACGAGCCGCCCTCGAACCTGACGGCTGTGATAACGTCGCAGAGCTTATTGATACCTGGCCGATCACAGGATGGCCACGTCATGCGCCTCGTCGAGCTGGTCGACGGCGTCTTGTTGTGCGGCGAGCCCCCGAGCCTCCTCGAAGGCTTGTAATCTTGAGGCGCCATACTCTAGGTCTGTCGGCAAGACGGCTTCAGCACCGTATACCATGAAGAACGGTGTGAACCCGGTCGCCCGGGTCGGCGTGGTCCGCAGACTCCAGAGGACAGAGGGTAGCTCGGTCACCCAGCGCCCCGCGAAGTGCTTGAGCCGACTGAAGATCCGCGGCTTGAGCCCTTGAAGGATCATGCCGTTTGCGCGCTCGACCTGGCCGTTGGTCCGCGGATGGGCCACGGCTGCCCAATCGACGCGGATGTTGAAGTCATCGCAGAACTCGAGGAACTCCTTCCCGTGAAGCTGCGTTCGTTGTCGGTGATGATGGAGTTTGGGACTCGAACCGAAAGACTATGTCGCGGAAGAAGATGGCGCTTGTGCCGACGTGGCGCGCCACGATCGGCTTGGCCTCTATCCATTTGGTGAACTTGTCCACCGCGACGAGCAAATGGGTAAAGCCCCCGGGCGCTTTCTTGAAAGGCCCGACCAGATCGAGTCCCCAAACTGCAAAAGGCCACGTGATGGGGATCGTGCGCAAGGCTGGAGGCGGATGTGTGCGCTGGCAAAGAATTGGCATCCTTCGCAGGTGCGTACGATGTGCTCGGCGTCGGACATGGCGGTCGGCCAATAGAAACCTTGCCGAAAGGCCTTTCCCACAAGAGATCGGGGCGCAGCGTGGTGACCGCAAATTCCGCTGTGTATGTCGTCCAGCAGTTGTTTCCCTTGGTCGGCCAGATGCACTTTTGGAGGACCCCGGAGGGGCTCCTTTTGTAAAGGTCTGGGCCGACCAGGACGAAAGACTTTGCCCGCCGGGCGAGGCGCCGGGCCTCGGTCGGGTCGGGGGGAAGTGACCCGTCCGTCAAGCGATCTATGAAGGGCTTTCTCCAGTCGGACTCGGTCGCTAGCATGCTGCGGCTCGACCCGGCCAAGTCTACGCCCGACCGCGCGGCGGTCGCGGCGACCGTGCTAGGTAGGTCGGGGGACCGTTCGGCCACCAGGCCCAGCTGGATGGAAGGCCACAGGAGGTCGCAGACGAAGATCCCGGGCGGGACCGGCTCTCTGCTGGAGGCCAGATTGGCTAGGTAGTCGGCGTCGCTATTGTAGCGTCGGTAGCTATGGTGAAGCTCGAAGCCCTTGAACCGCTCTTCGAGCCCGCGCACTTCTCGACAGTACGCGGCCATACGGGCGTCTCGGGGCTCCGCGGCCTTCATGACTTGGTCGACGACAAGCTTGGAGTCCCCGTGGACGTGGAGTCGGCGAGCACCGAGGTCGGCAGCGAACGGAGTAATGAAGGAAGTCACGAGCTGGTCGGACTCCTTTAGCGCAATCTGGTGGTAGCCCGAGTAGGCATCCAGAAAAGAGAGGGACTCGCACCCTGCGGTGGAGTCGATGACTTGGTCGATGTGGGGCAAAGGGAACGGATCCTTGGGACACGCTTTGTTGAGACTCGTATAGTCAACGCACATCCTCCATTGCCCATTTTTCTTTTTTACAAGTACAGGGTTGGCTAGCCACTCGGGTGGCGCACCTCTTTACTGAACCCGCGGCCGAAGTTTGGCGATCTCCTCCTATGATCCTGCGCCTCTCCTCGTCGGCGGCGCGGCGTTGGGCGACCGACTTTGAGCACGGTCGGATGCTCAAGGAGTGCTCGGCGACTTCCTTGGGATTCCTGGCATGTCGGAGGACCTCCATACGAAGACGTCTTTGGTTGTGCGGAGGGAGTCGACGAGCGCGCTTTCCTATTTGGCGGGGAGCGTGGCTCCGATCCGCACGGTCTTGGTCGGATCACAGGGATCGACCGCGACCTCCTTCGTGTCCTCGGCGGACTTGAAGGATCCCGCCCGACTTGCCGGACTCGGGCGGATTCGAGGCTTCCTCTTGAGGTTGTCGAGCTCGGCAGACGCGATGATCGCCGAGGCAAGCTCACAAGCTATTGCGCCGCGATTGTAGGCAATTGGAAAGATGATGCCACGGTGATGACTCCTCGTGGCGGGCATCTTCACTTGAGGTAGGCGTGGCCGGGACCGCCATGAACTTGGCGTAACACGGCCTTCCCAGGATGGCATGGTAAGAACAGGAAATCCACGACCTCAAAGTGAGGTTCTCGGTGCGGAAGTTTCCGGCTCCCAAAGGTAGCAGGCGGTCGATCTGCTCGAGTGGATGGGCTCTGGCGCCGTGAATGACGCCATGGAAAGGCGCCTTCGGGTCGGAGGGTTGAGCGGGACCCCATAGCGTCGAGCGTCTCGGCGTAGAGGATGTTGAGGCGCGCCTCATCCATCAAGCACCTTTGAAAGGCGCTTCTTCCCACGACGGCCGACCACGGGGTATCTCCCGGTGTGGGCGTGGTCGGGTGATCGATCCGATCAAAGGTGATCGGAACTCGACCACCGGAGGTATTGGGGCGCGATGGCGCGACGGTGTGGACCTCGCGATAGCGAGCTTGAGCCGACGCTTGCGGCATAGCAGCCGGTCCTCCAAAGATCATGAGGCGGCCGTCGGGTTCAGGGAACTCGTCGTCTGCCTTTTTCTCTGCGGCCCGCGGGGCCGCAGCAGGCTTCTTCCCCTTGCCACGCGGCATTGTGGGGACGCTGGAGAGGTAACGCCTCAGGACCTCGCAGTCCCGGTACTTGTGCTTGACGGAGAACCCGTGGTTTGGGCACGGGCCGTCCATCAACTTCTCGAAGTGGTCGGGCGCGACGGTCGGTCGCACCTGCTGCTTGGCAGGGCGGTCGACGATGGCGACCACTTGGGTCTCGCGGATCTGCTTTCCGTGCCGCTTCCGTTTGTCGGAGCGGTCAGAAGGGGACCCGATGTGGACGCCGGATTCTAGCTGGGCCTTTCCTCCCTCAAAGATGGCCCCACAGCCTCCTCGCCGGAGGCGTGGTTGGTGGCGATATCGAGGAGCTCCTTGGTAGTTCTGGGCTTGAGGCAACCTAGTTTGTGTACCAAGGCCTTGCAGGAGGTGCCGTAGATGAATGCTCCCACGACATCGGCGTCGGAGATGTCGGGGAGCTCGTTGCACTGGCGGGAAAACCGCCGGATGTAGTCCCGGAGGGTTTCCCCTGGCTGCTGTTTGCAGCCCTTCAGGTCCCAGGAGTTTCCAGGGCGCTTGTAAGTGCCCTGGAAGTTGCCGACGAAGAGGGCCTTCAAGTCGGTCCAGTTCCTGATGGTTTTGGCGGGCAAGTACTCGAGCCAGGCTCGGGCCGAGTCCGCGAGGTAGATGGGAAGGTACTGGATGATGAAGAGGTCATCCGTTGCTCCTCCCGCCCGGCATGCGAGCCGGTAATCTTCGAGCCAGACACCTGGGTTTGTGGCCCCGGTGTATTTGGCAATGTTGGTAGGCGCCCGGAATCTGGCAGGGAAGTCCGCCTGGCGGATCCCCTGGCAGAACGCTCGCGGTCCAGGACCGTCGGGGCTCGGGCTGCGGTGGTGGTGTCCGCCGCCGCACTGTGGAGTGGCGGCCTCCTCGCCATCTTTCTTCGCGCCTCAAGGGTAGCGCGAATGTCGAGGCATCACCGAGGCGCGCGCGCCGGGTGCGCGAGGCCCGTGTGGCTCACGGTGCGGCGCCGCTGTGTGCCGGACCCAACCGGCTCCGTGCGGCGGTACGGGCCCGGTGGCCAGAGGTGGCTCCGGAGCGATAGGAGCCGGAGGCGTGCATGTGCTGCACGACCGCGCGCTCTACCAGCCCTCGGAGGTTTTGATAAGTGGCCTTGGCCTCCGGGTCGGTCGGCTCCGGGAGGCCTCGAAGCAGCATTGCAGCCGCGGCCACGTTTTGGCTTGCATGGGGGAAGAACTGAGGACCGTCGGACTCTTCCGCTTTGCTGGAGGTGTGCTGACGCAAGCGTCGCAAGGTCGCCAGCACATGCGGGTCTCGAGCTCCTCCCTGCTCGAGTTGGCTCGAGCTGGTCGAGCTCGACTCTTCGTTCCTCCAACTCTTTGCGTTGTTGTTGGAGCTCGGCGGCGGGCTGAACGCGTTCGAGCGCTCATGTTGGTACTCCTCCTCCTGCGCTGAGCGCCGGATAGGAGGTCCCGTGAGCCGGGGCGACGGTCAATCGGCCGTGCTCGCCATGTTGCACTCGCGAGTGCCGCTGCATGCGTGGTACTCCGTGTCGGAGCTGGAGTCATGGCTGGAAGAGTCTTCTAGCAGCTCGTGGATGGAGGTCGGCATGTAGCCAGCCATCGCCACAAGTTGCGAGCCTACGTGGGGTGACATGGTCACTGCCCGGGCCTACGGGAGTTTTCGCGACGTGGCGGAGCACTCCTCGGGTTCCGGCCGGGGCTGCAGGCGCCCAAGCCGAGCTTAGCGGTCGCCGGAGAGGACGCCCGAGCTCTCGTGGGCGCTGTCCTCTCCGAGGCGGCGGACGAAGCGTGAGCCCTCCTGCCGGGGTGACGGCGAAGTCGAGGGAGCCGAAGCGGATTCGGCTCCCCGGCGCAGTCATGCCGTCGCAGTGGGTGGATGCCATCAGGGAGACAAACGGAATCCGGAGATGGTGACGAAGACGCACGAAGGCCCCCTACCTGGCGCGCCAACTGTCGGCTTTTTCGAGCGCCGGCAAGTAAATTTGTAAGTCTAAGGGGTCGCGCGTTCCACTCCCTGAATGGTTAGACTCGAGAGTCCAAGATGTATACTGGTTCGGGCTGAAAGTCCCTACTCCAGTTCGGATGGCGGTATTGTATTGCTTTGCACAACGTTTTACAGACGAGGGCGCTAAATTACCTAATCTCCTCGTGTTCTCATCTGTTCCTCCTTCTAGAATCGTTAGTCCTGCCTCCTTTTATACAGAAGGAAGGGGCAGGTTACATCGAGAGTCGGGGGAAGGGCGAGGCGACCTATGCTAGGAGCTCTGGTCCTTCGTCCTGTGGACTGGTCACCACACGTCTTGCCCATGCTGGGTCGGTAGCCTTGGTGGTCAGGGAGGTTAGGTATTCCCCGGGAAATAGCGTACTTGCCCTTTGTGATCCTTACGAATGCTGACGTTGCGGTGTGTGACGTTGGCGCTGCCTCGGGAGGGAGCGTGCGTTAAATCTTGACTGATCGGTTGATGGGTGGAAGCTTTGACTTCAGATCACCAAACCTTCTAGGAAGGAGCCACCGCCTTGTATAGTCACTCCGATTGACCTTGTTCGCGGGGTACGTGGCGGTAGGCTGATGAGGGCCCCGACACGCCGCCCTCGGCGTCTGTCACCTTGGTTCGGTCGGTCGGAGATCCCGCCCGCCAAGGGGGTCGGGGCGCCGTCCGGCCGGAGTCGGAGATCCCGCCCGCCAAAGGGGTCGGAGCGCTTGTCCGGCCGGATTCGCTTCGGCCTGGCGGTCGGGAGCGGATGTCTTGTGGTCTCGCAGCGATCGGTCGGTGGCGGGCGGCGCGGCTGTTGGTCGAGATATGCTTGAGGCGGCTCGTCGCCTCGGGCCGTTGGGGTACCCCTGTTATTAGTATTCGTCAGTATGCTATGTACTCTTTCTCCAAGTATTTTTCTCACTGGGTTTTTCTGGAGTTTTAATGAGACATATGCATCTCGCGGCAAAGGACCCAAGGGGGGGTGTTGGGAAACCCTAATGGCCCATGAAGGCCCATGCTGGTCCCTTAAGCCTAAACCCTAGGAGAGCGCTATAAAAGGAGGAGGGGGTCCCCCCTATGTACCAGAAATCATTAGCAATAAAGAATTTCCGCTGTTGCTCTCCCTAAACACGTGTCTCTCTCTCATTCTGTTCTCTAATTCAGATCTGTTCGGAAACCCCGGACTATTCGATAGCGAGGTTCCTTAACAGAAATAACCAACGAGTCTACTCTTGTGCCCCAATTATATGTTAATCCAGCAGGGAAATAATTTACGAATTACCAAAGCCATAATATATGCTGTGTGTACGGTACCAGTGTGTGTCTAGTCTATCTATCGATCTCGTATGTGTCGTCACGCACACATGGCTATGCCTATGCGATTGAGGTCTCCTCCACTTGTTTTTATATAATATAATATAATATAATATATACTGATAATAACTAGTCTTCTAGTGAGCCACGATTTCAGGAGTCCAAATTAAGCTAGAAGCCTAGAACTAGAAGAGTTGCTGACTGCAGTGCAGGAGGAGCTCAACTAAGCACCGCCATGGTTCTGAGCCTTCGTGCCGCCTCGTTCCTCGCCACCCCACCGCCGCGCCCCCGCCGCCTCGTCGCCTCGTTCAGAGCTATGGCGTCGCCTCCAGCGTTTGACAGCCGCCGCCGGCCGCAGAACGTCCCCGGCGAGTTCTTCGTCGGTGAGCTAGCTAGCTAGCTCCTGCTCCTCAAATCGTATTCGTATCAGTACTCCAAACAGCTTGCTGGGATTAATTGCCATGTGCATGCAGATCACCGATGCATCGACTGCCAGACCTGTCGATGGATGGCGCCGGTAAGTAAAATCGACCTTCATCTCGTCGATCTCTACTTGTCTCGTCTTCAAATAGAGATCGATCGATCGAGATGATCAGGATGCATGGATGATGCTACTATAGTACTATATATATATATATATATACACACACTACTAGCTAGTTTAATTTGGTTCCGTACGTTGTCGTTGAGCATCGCAGGAGGTGTTCAAGAGGGTGGACGGGCAGGCCGCAGTGGCGGCGCAGCCACGCTCAGAGGAGCATAGGACCAAGGCGCTGCAGGTAGGCATGCACCAGCTACTCTCGTCCGTCTCATCTCTAACTTGTTAGCGAGACGTACGTGTGTATGTACGTATATACATGCTTGGAGGACCTGGTCGCTCCCCTTGCATGCACATCGATCGTTCGCATGTTTAGTTAGTGGCCCGGGTGGCTCGCTCCACTCCCGTGGCTCTCACCACCACTCCTCTCATGATCTGTACGTACTGATCTCGATCTATATATATTTGATGATGCAAGCTAGCTAGTATTTGCACCAGTGGCAGTGGGTGCACTACAACCTCTCTCTCCTCTTCTACACTACTAATAAGCTACCAACTCCAATGTTGTGGCAGTACTACTAATTAATAAATGCGGTATTAACAGTTTTCTCTCGTTACTTTTTTTCCAAACTTAATAAATAACCAGCAAAAAAAATACTGCCTATGAAATGCATAGACACATAAGCATGATGTTAATAGATATCAAGGTCCATATATATTATGGCACAATGACGACTCATGTAATTCAAGTATTTAAGCATGGCAAATGGCAATGAACCATGGCATATAACTAGCAACATAGCTTAAGTTGATGAATTATTTATTTGCTTTCCGATGTTGAGCTGCCTAAATTAATTAACAAGCCTCCTCGCCACTAGGGACAAAATCACAGACCAATTTGTGACAAACTTTCTATACAACCTTTCCAATTTCAAATTTCACACTTACCAAAAGTTAATAAGATTCAGTATCAATTTAACTGATCACTCTAATAGTTCGTATACAGCATGCACTATTCCTGTTTACATATTAACATCTACCAATTTTTGCAAGAATATGGAGCATATATTGAGAAGATTTACTCAGCAGTAAACTGTAGTTCTATTGAACTTTATTTAGAACATGTAAAACAAATTGAACCGAATGAGTTAGTTATCTAGGCAAGAATAAATTATAATAATAAACTGACTATGTTGTCATAATTTGTCTCACTAAGCCCAATCCTCACCGATCATTAGCCACCCAACATGCAAGGTCGCCAAGACAGATAAATGTCTAGCCCTTTTGCACAATGGAAGTAAATGACATAAGATCAAATATGCTCACATAGCACCGAGTCACAGTTAGTGTAACAAGCAAGGGTCATCAAAGAGGATGTCCCAAAAAATAATATTACTGTTATACTACCACAGAATCACCAGCGAAGCTTTCGAAGATACAATGCCGTAAACCACCAAGTGAGGCGATTCACCGAGTTGTCCCGAAATGCAACCAAAGCTGCACAGAGCCACAGAATCTGTTTCTTGGCCGAGAATAGACCATATCGACCAAAAACAACAAGTCACAAAATACTTGCTCCACATAAAAGGCAACAAATCACCGAGTACCAAATCCACCACACAAGCAAGCACGGTCGCACAAAGATTCGACAACCGAGAGCACCAAGAGTACATCGCCGTCCACAGCATGGGTGGAACTAGCAGGGGTGCCGGGTATGCATCGGCACCCTCAAAAATTGGAGAAACATACGGGGATATGTTCTTCAGTTGGGAATTTTGAGCTATTTAAAATATTTATGTGCACGACCTTATGGAGGGATCAGTTATTCTAGTCATGTAAGACCTTATTTGAACTATTTGTATTGTACTTTTGACAAATTTCGAATTTACGTGTTGGATTCATGATATTGTGAAACCGTTGTACAAGATTATACAATTATACGTGTGTAGTGTGCACCCCTACTGAAATTTTCTAGTTTCGCCACTGGTCAACAGAGCGCCTCAAATTTCCGGCCGTCATTGTCCTTCGATCACCATGGGTTACACGCAAAGCGGCATCCACGAGATGAATGAGGATGGATCGGGGGCGAAGACCACATGAGGGTGTCGGGTCGCCGAGGGTCTCACCGGAGCATCGCTGGAGAAGAAGAAACCAAAGGTGGATTATAAATCGGAAAAGAGGGGGGAAATCACGTCGTTCTTCACTCTACTAAGGAACACGGACCTGGGTTTTAAAGAGCACGGGAGGAGGAGGAGCTGCTAGCCACTACCGCAGCGGGGAAGCCACGCACCCATGACGTGGTCGCCGCCGCTCTCCTCTCGCCCTCTGACTCGCTCTTTTGGGGTTAGGGCACCAAACAGTGCTTTAGCCCCTTCGACTGGGCTGGCTTGGCTAGATGGGCCTTGCCGGCCCAGTAAGACCATATATCAGAAATTTTGGTATTACCCAATTTTGATACAACATCTACTACATTTGAGATTAGTTGGTTATATTCTGTGACCGAGACAAGTCATATCCATGCTAGCTAGCTACAACCTAATTTAAACAACCAGTGCAAAATGAATGAATGGATGAATGAAATCATATATGGTGATGCTCATGTATGCCGTCATTTGCATTTGCAGGCTTTGCTCTCTTGTCCAACTGCCTCAATTCACACCGAGAAGCCTGCAAAGGACATTCTCCAAGTGCAGAACATGTTCCCTCTCCCCATCGACGAGAGTCTTCCTGTATGCGATGCCACTGCCTTGCCTCCACAGCTTAATTTGAGGACAGCTTTAATTCTCAGATGCACCGGTCTTAATCTACTGTTACAATAAGACTATTGCATATGCCCATACCGAGTAAACATTGTCTGCCCCTATATCTAATCTATATTGTGTGCTCACATCCTCCTTGCATTGCTGAACGTTTAATTTCAGGGCGTTCATCTCTGTGGCTACCATTCTGGGGACTCATACGGAGCAACGTCTTATCTTATAACTCACCCAGAAGGAAACATACTGGTTGACAGGTAATTTCCAACATTCTCGCCAAATTGGCAAATATGTTTCCAGTTCCCCTCCCCTCAGACAGCCGCAGGCAGCCAGACAAGCAAGTCTCTCCTCATCTACAATGCCTGCACTGCACTCCTGATAAGAGTTCAATTTGAGCGCAAGGAAATTTGAATTAGCATTTTCACACATGTACAGGAAATAAGCTAGGAATAAATTCTTCCAAGTATTATCTTCGACGACTTCACCTTTGATTATTATTCGACTTAGATTTGGAACCTTGATGGCCACATACACACACTAATGAACTTTCTTGTTAGAATACTAGTAGCTCTGATCGATATCTTCATAGATTCTCAATCAATTGTATTTGCCACAGATGCTCTGATATTTTTCTGATTTTTAGCCCGAGGTATACACCGAAACTGGCGAACAACATTGAAAAGCTTGGTGGAGCGCGCTACATGTTTTTGACCCACAGGTATGTTTGGTACTTCAGCTATATTTACATGATTCTGTACTTATTTATACATTTACCACCTTTTCATTTCGGAGATTAAAGAGTATCTCAATTGGTTACAATACAGGGATGATGTAGCAGATCATAGGAAGTGGGCTGGGCGGCTAAAATGTGAGAGAATCATCCATTCAGGAGATGTAAGACCCTCATGCAAAGGATTGCATCCTTCTGTCTGACCCTAGAAAAATATTGATCAAGTACGCAATCAGCATTCGTCTCCTGTATATAGCAAGCTGTGATCCATATTTTGTGTTGCGGGGGGAGCTTGCGTTAAATTATAGGAAACAAAGGATTACAATCATCTCTGAGAACAGAGATAAGAAAACTAAGACTCGCATTATGCCTAACTTATAATAATAGTTGCAGTTTAGGCACTCTAAAAGCATTTAATAACTAGTTTTTTTAAGAAGAATTGATTAATGGTTTTGAAGATCCATAATGCTTACAGTGTTGGAAGCGGTAACATTTTTTAACACACAACGTTTTGGAATTGAGAGATAGCCAGTTGAGTTTGTATTGCATTTATAGAATGTAGATTCCTATTTTTCCACTGAATGTTGCTCTCTGATACTTGTCCTGATATTCTTTACTGCAATAACCATGGTGGTACAGGTAGAGGATGTTACCGAAGATGTTGAGCGGAAACTTACTGGCAATGGCCCGTGGACCATTGGAACTGATTTTGAACTTATCCATACCCCAGGCCATACCCAAGTAAGAAATTCAACTCAATGGATGAAGTTGTGTTAAAACATTCGGTAGCAGGGTTTCAGATATGCAAGGGTTTTCTGGATTGGATGAAAAATTCTTAAACATAAAACATTAGAGAGTAGCAAGGCTTACAGATAAGTGCACTATGGTTGCACAATAAGTTAGAATAAATTGGATTATCACCCTGTCCTGTCCCAAAATTTATTTACTTCAGAGATAGTTAAACCAATTATTTTGTTGGAAAACGTTGGAAGTTTCTAAACTGAGCTTTGGAGAAGCAAGATGGGTCGAATAATGGCATTATGACAGTAATCATCAATTTCTAGCGACAAATATTTGGCACCTAGATGATCTTCTTCAACACATCTACGATTCAATCATTAAAAGACAAACCATTTTTGTAGGGGTCGGTCTGCTTGTATTGCAAACCGCTAAAGGCGCTATTCACTGGAGACCATGTTTCAAAATCAGAAGATTCTGATGATTTAAATCTCTGTCTAATCTACAACCAGCAATCAGGTAGAATCCTCTCTTCTCACGAGCCTTCCTATCCTGCTGAAGATCACTACTGCTCAATTATACCACTAGTTCAAACTCCGATTAACCTGTCTGTTGCACAAACTTGCAGTGGATCTGCAAGTGGACAGCATGAAGAAGTTATTGGAGTTAGACTTCGAGTGGTTTTTACCTGGTATGCACTGCTTCAAGTATTGCAGATAAAATATAAATTACCAAAAAAATCAATTGGATTTGCAGCCCATATATATTTCATATTAATTTTTGTTTGTGATTTAAGCATATATACCACTTGGCTTGGCTGTTGTTGTTTTTCTTTTGCTGCAAAGTTGGTGCTTTGTTGTTTTTAGTGAACTTGCATTGGTTTTGAGTTTGTCTTCAGGGCATGGGTATCGAATCCGGTATAAAGATGTACAAGCCAAGAATTCAGCTATTGAGTCCCTCATAGCTACACAAGCTAGGAGCATCTTGTGAATTATGATCTCGACCTTCAGTGTTCACAAATAAGGATTCCGGAATAAAGGGGCCAGGAGGATATGCAGTTGCTATGTTTGACAACAAAAGCGATCCTACATGTCCGCAAAAATGCAACGGAATACTGTTGCTACTGTTTTTAGCTTTTTATCCCAGTGACGTGTACTTATGTACTTGACACCTCTCTCTCCTGGATGTATATGGCTTGAATATGCTTTTAAGACCATACAATGCTTCAGTATTCTTGTAATATATCAAGTTGAAAATGTTACCTCTGCAGATTGTACCTTGTTTACGACAGCATCAAGTTAGAAAATCAGGCATGTTTAGCTTTGTCAGAAGAATGTTTTTAGTAGCTTTTCTTCAGACAAATTTGTTGCAAGCGGATTTGAGTTATCATATGCTGATTTTTCCTTTACAAATCAACACAAAAGAAACCCCAACTTCACAATAGCTGGTGAGAGGGCCCAAAAGACCAAATTGAAGGCAGTAACATATGCAATGGAAACTTAATTTCAGCGTATAATCACGTATTCTTGATGATACCAATGAACAAAATTGCTCCCGGAAGTTACAGCTCCCAATTCCGAATCCACAAAAAGAATGATGCTCCAATCTCCACGGTACAGAGAAACAGAAGGCTTCAAAAACGAAAACCCAAAAGCTCCCATTGTATACTCTTTAGCGTTACATAAGGTACAAAACTGAAGTCTTGGCCAGAGAAATCCTGTGTTAAAGCAATCCTTCCAAGTATTCGTCGACGTATGCCAAGCATGGCCAGTGATCGGTCCTTATCCTGACCAATGTGGAGGCATAGCCTACTTCCATCAAGAAGAGGAGGTGATACCTGGGCGGTAGGAATATCAGGACACGCACAACGCCCATACCCCTCTTGCTTAGATGGGCATAACTCTCCACACCAATCTCAATTTCATCCTCATCGATGCGCTGAAGCTGGAGATTGGTGTCCATTGAGTATGGAACCAATGCATCAGCACCAACAGTAGCATCTGAGTCACTTTCTTCCCACACAATGTTATTAATGACTCCATTACCTCTTAGAATGGTAATAAGTGAATCTCCAGCAACACTGACAACAAAGGGTGCCAGGTATCTTTCAACTGCTCCGATCAAAACTTTTGGAGTCACCTCAAGAAGCTTAACAGACCGGGTTCCATTAATTGCAGCTGACCCTTTACCACCACTCAAAGGGAAGGTCTCTCGACCTGTGTTAGAAGAACTGTTACAGGCCTCCCATAGAGCATGGAACAGGTCCTGGTAATACTCCGCTGCACCCTCTTTTGGAGTATAGGAAGGTACACAGGCCTTCAAAAACATATCCTCAATGCCAACTGTAATGGGTTGAAGAGAACCAGATATTACTTGACAATTGTCTGTGTTTGCTGCGATGACAACATCAATAAGACCCGGTGATGGCTCCCGAGGCTCCAATTCTATCACTACTGAAGCACAGTAACTTGATTCTTCCTGGTGGCAGTGATCTAAGGGGACAATGTCCATACCAGAACCTGGAGGTTCACCCAGAAGGAAGGGTACATGACATGAGGGAATTTTCCCAAACTGTGTACTCGACGAAAAGGTAATTGTCACTGCATAAAGGGCAGGCAACTCGTCAGACCCTTCAGAACCTGAAACTGGCGAATCAGATCCCCAAGCACGGTTAAATGGCTCTGAATCAAATCTAAATGTGCAAGGTATTCTTATTTTGAGACCAGATGAGTGCAGATAGTCAGGAATGCACACAAAGTGCCTTCTAAGGATTTGCAATGTTTCAGCACCCTTTGAATCCATCACACGCAGCGCTTCTTGTGTATAGCCAATTCTCTCAATGTTAGGTTGTGGTCGCTTTTCTTGTTCCGGAGGAGTTGAGCTCACATCCTGTATACTTAGAACGTAACGAGATGCTTTGCTCTGGATGCTGAAATTAGGCAATGTGAGGGCCCATGATTGCTTCACAACCAGTGGCACAACTCTTTCAAGATGAATGTAAGATGCCAAACCAGGCATGCTCTTAAGATCTTGAACAGGACGTGGTGATGGGACATCAAACAAGGAACCTGGATGAGAGGGAGTGACACCAGAAGGTTGCCCTCCAATTCCCATGAGATGCCTCAGTTTCTTCCCAGGAATGCAAGACAACATCCGCAAACATATCCTGGATGAATCATTTGAAGCGGTGAGAAGGCAGTAGAAAAACATATTACACAAAACAAGCAATATCAGAATATCTACCATGCATAATTTGAAAACTAGAAAAGGAAATGTCTACCTTGCATGGTCCCGGACCTCTAGGTCAGGGAACGACTCAATGGTGAGCACAAGTAGGTGCGAGAGAGGAAGAAAGATACGAGAGCTGTGATGGTGCTTCAGCATGATACAGCAAATGCCCACAACCTTGCTACCCTGAGACCACGACTTCAGCTGTGTGTCTGAGTCATGCTTCTTGGCAAGACAAACCATCTGCTTGGTGAGCAATTCTATTAGGTGGAGCTGAGGGACTGTGTCATTCTGTGCAATTTTTTCAAAAAGAGGGTAGTACGACGCGAGCTGGTAGCCTGGTTCGAGCCTCGGCAGCAGGCACTCATCAAGCATTCGGAGAAACTGCTCCCCCACCCACTGATGTGTGTTGCATGCTAGAAGACGGTTGATGAAATCAGCAATCACTGGGACTAAACTCCGATGATCAGATGCCATATCAACCAACATAGTCTGCATACATAGTGATCCAGAAACTTAAGAATCACTGAATTTCATTACGCTAGAATGGAATTAGGGTTCTAGCATGTTGACAGATGTGCCTATCATTAGCTTTTCAGTAAATTTCTACCTGTAAACGGTGGAAGATAGTAGAATTCAGGAGCTCACCAGCTCCGGAGCAACCCGTGTTATCGGTGCTGTGAGGGGAAGCACCAACCAAGACCCTGTGCATCACTCGGAATGCCACACCCGTCTCAGTACTCCATGGTGGTAGCCACCTGAAGGCCGACATGCAAACCAAGCCATCATCGATGAGCCCAGCTGTTTGCTCCCCATCTCTGCCTCCTCCAACCTTCTCATTGTCAATGCCAGTAGCAACGAGAGTTAGGCAATCCAGCTTCTTGGCCTTGAGTGCAAGGGGGTCGAACACACCAGGGTAAAACCATTTTGCAAGTCCAGGCACTGAATCTCTGAACCTCCCAGACCCGAGCAACCAATGCAAAGCCAGTAATCGCAGTGGAAGTGGCCGGTGTGCCTCAAGAGCAGCCAAAGCTAAGCGACGCGCCATTTTGCACTCATCCTCAGCCCCAAATGCATCCGGGAACTGGACGAACAGTGTGAGCACTGAATGCAGCAGCATCGGGTTCGATGCATGCGCCATCCCGCCAAACTGCACCTTGACGTGCGCCGCGATCGCTGGTGCCCACTCCAGGACGGCCGCCGCCACCTCCGCAAGGATGGCCACCATTTCCATGGCCGCTGCAGGCGTCAGGACCTGCGGCCTCTCCATGAGCAAAGCGAGCACCTTCCTTATATCCCTCACGTTCACCTCCGACGGCGCCGAGTACCCGCCAGACGCGGCCCCAGGAGAGAAGAGGTGCGCGGGCACGGAGAACGGGGTGGGCGGCCCGGACACCGCCAAGATCGAGGCGTTCGACACCAGCCTCCCGAGGCGGACGACGTGGCGTGCGGCGGAGGCAAGGAGGAGGAGGTAGGACTGTGCAGCCGGCGAGCGCTCGGCTGCGGCGAGCGCGTAGACGTGGCCGAGGACGTCGGCGAGGAGGCCCGGGAGCGCGGCGTCAAGCGCGCGCAGCGCGTCGCAGGCGAGGGCGCGCGCGGCGCGGTCGGGGGCGTGGTTGGGGCGGTTGGCCGCGGCGAGCAGCGCGTCGACGAGGCCGGCGAGGGGCGGGGACTCCTGGGGGGAGATGGGCGCGGAGAGGGCGGAGGCGAAGGCGGAGGTGACGGTGAGGAGAAGGTGGTCGCGGAGCGGGTGGTCGGAAGGAAAGGAGAGGAGGGAGTTGAGGAGGAGGGGAAGGTGATGCGGGGAGGGCGGGAGGAGGTGGTCGTCGATGAAGGAGAGGAGGAGGGGCCTGAGGTGGGAGGGAAGGTCGCGGCGGGGAAGGGAGGAGACGGTGAGGTCGAGGAGGGGGAGGTGGAGCCATCGGTGTCGGCGGGGAGAGGAGAAATCGTCGAGGAGCTGCTCCCACTCCTGCGGCGAGAGGGAGGCGGGGGTGGTGGGTGGGGGCTTGAGGGACGGCTGCCGGTCCATCGCCGGCGACCGGAGAGGAAGAAGAGACGACAGAGCGTGATGTCAGATGAGAGAGAGCCTTTTCAGTTTGTTGTCTACCCTCCCACGCCACTGGGCTGGGCTGGGCTGGGCTGGGCTGGGCTAGTGGACTGGACTCATTTCATTTTTTCTACGAGCCTTTCTTGTCATTTGAAAACGATGGATTTCCAACTCTAGGCACCGGCGCTTATCCCTACTACTTATAATTAGGAGTTGGTGGCGGTCGTTCGTTCTTCAGAACACCTGATCTGTTGAATCTAGCACGAACGACTGAGATGGAAGGGAATTTAACCCGATCGTCCCGCCCCTTTCTCTCATCTTCATACGAGCTTACACGGACCGAACCGCTACAGCATCCATCTCAAACCACTTCGACACCGCACCACCTCCCCCTCCCTCGATCCGGTGTGCTCAACTCTCCCTCTCAAATCTCGACGCCTCCCACTCCCGATTCTCCTTCTCCACTACCACCCCCCAACATCCACCCTTTACAAGCTGCGAGGAGAAGGACCGACATCGGTGTGGAGGCAGGTGGGGCAGTGCAAGCGCTTGCAACTGAATCCCAAATCCTATCTATGCGGCTACCAGCGAAGCTCGAATGTGGAGCAGTGAAGAAACGCAACAAAGGAGGTTTCAGCCGCGCTTGTCTCCCCGCTCGCCGATGACCTCCCCTGCCTCCAAGGCCAGCCTACAAGCTTAGGTACTTCTCAAGGTCAGAGCCGGACACAATGGAGGAGGCAACGACGACCCTTTCTGGAGAACAGAATCTGAACTAGAAACTACGCCTTGGTCATGAGGAAGAGGAGCATTAGCGCTGCAACAGGAGGAGCACACCGGTATTATGGTGTGGCAATAGAGGGGCCTTCGCTTCTTCCATCCTCTTCCCTTGCATGGATTGGCTCTCTGCGGTGATGACTATGATGAGAGCAGTTGGTAGTTCGTGCGAGGATAGGTGTTCAATTAGGAGTTGGGTTTGCTTTCAATGATTTGTTAGATGAAAAATTGGTTACATTTGCTTCCTCTCTTTCTCCTGTGGTGAGTCCATGCTTATTACTTTTAACTAATTTACACTCGTACATTTGTTATCTACTTTCTTCTATGATTCAGTAGCCAACAAGTCGAAACTGTGATCAATTTGGGAGGCTAGAAATTGCCATTGATAGGAACCATTACTTTGCTGTTTACTAGCTGATTGCGTTAATATCTATATGAAAACTAGGAAATGATTGTCATAGTACTGCAGTCTATAGGAACTAAACTTTATTGTTGTTTATCAGGGGGAACATGGCTTCCATGTTATATTTGCATAATTACCTGATTAGTTATTAGAAAGCACAAAGCAAACGTAGGAAGCAGACTACAATTGATTTGACGAAGAACATTCTTCCGTCGTTACAATTTTCTTACAATGAAAATGTACAAAAATTGGATAATTTTCTCATTAGTGAAGTCCACATTACCTATTGAAAAGGGAACATGAATGGTGGGCTGAGCAGGTGATGTATTGCTAAAGTTTAATCCAATTATCTGCATCTTCTCACTTTTCTTTTCTATGGCAAAACCTTCTATATTTATTCAGTATATGACAATATAATTATGTTGTAGGATTAATATAACATCATTGTTAATATAAAGAGCTTCAAGCATACTACTATTTTTTATTACTGATATACATATATGGATTTTCTTCCCTCCTACATTGTGTGTATACCTAGAGAACATTTCGATAGATTAGAACAACCACCACTAAGTGTGCTTCGCATCAACTAAAAAGCCTAATTGAGCTTGAGTTGATGTGTTCTGCATGAAAATTGGTTGTTTTATGTTGTCCAATTGACTCTGCATTTCTTGTCCTCTTGGGTTTATGTTATTCTGATATTTGGTTGGTGTGATTGAAGGTGAGTCTATAACGGTAGACAGTGTATCTCTAGGAGAAACTAGCACTATAACGAAATCTTGTTCCCTACCTGCAAGGTCAGGCTTTCTGATTCATACTATTTTTATAACATATCTTAGATCGATTCCAAAATTTGTTAACCCAGATTAATTCTATACATGGCAAACAACAAAAAATGGTTTTACACATGGTTCTATCCATAGAAGTTATGTTTGCCACGGAGATTTCGGCATGTCTCATATATCTTTCATATAGGAGAGGTTTATGTATGTGTGGTATGGGATTATGAGAATTGCTAAATCAGTGGAGCTAAATGGGGTGAAGATTAATCTGTCTCGAAGTTCATTTCCAATGGTTTGCACATATTTAGTGCTAGGAGTGTCATTATTCAAGAAATTTGAAGTTAATTGCCCTCCTAAAATACATATATTACTTTGGTTGATGGTTAATAATAAATTCCTCAAAGTGATTTTTTGCCCAAAAACTAATAAAGCTTAAAGTGATAATCAAAGTAATAGTCGCCATATGGATGATCCTTCTTTCTTTTTCTATGGGGATCCTGAATCTGTGTAGCCAAATGTGCTTGGCAAATATTTTTAAGGATTTTGAAGAAACAAATAGTTGTGATCATTTCCAAGGCACATGGCCAAACTATCTTAAATGTATGTCTCTATCTCTCTGATTTGGTTCTCTCATGGACAACTCTACATTGCACACTCACAAGCTACTTCTACGAGCAATCTTAAAATATTTGCTGTGCTACATGGGATGGGCGCTTCAATACAGATAAGACGTTTACCAAGAATATCTACATCATAGATATCTTATAATACAAATGAATGATGTTTTATTTGTATTCATATTGGACAAGACTCAACATAGAACATTTGTTTATAATCTGATTTATTTACTAGCTTGCTGAGATATGCTCCGCTTGATATGTGTATGAAAGAAATTGTACTTTATTGTATGGCTTAGGATCCTTTCTACTTATATGTATCACCCTTTTTAGGATTCCGTTACAACGCACTGACACTCTATTAGTCTCTGCTAAATTCCTCCGGTTATTCCAAGTCTCTTAAAGATGATCGCGCGAGAATCTCCTTGGTTCATACCACAAGTGAAAAAAATTTCACCATCACTGTGTTTTCTCTTTAAATTCAACTCGATTTCGAAAAAAATCAGCTTGGAAAAGTTTCACATCAGAAAATGTTTCGCCTCAAAATTTTCAAATCAGGGAAGGTTTCAAGCCGAAAATTTTCAAATCAGCTAATTCTAAGTAAAGAAATTAACTCTAATGCAAAAAAAAATCAACTTGGTTCAAAGAAAATTCAAAAGGGAATCGAGGCCTAGTTTGGAACAGCTTCTGATTATGTAGATTCTGGATTCTCCAAGAATCAGGTGAGGTGATTGCTTCTGATTCTCCAAGAATCTAGATTCTTGATTATCCAAGAAGCTTCTCCGACAATCAGAAGCAGATTTGTATACAAAATCAGAAACTACCACCCATCCGATTTTTAGAGAATCTAGAATCTACACAATCATAAGCTATACCAAACTGGGCCTGAGTGACCCTTGACATAGAAGATCAAATAGGGGTATGCCTGGTAGGTGGGCCCCACCCTACACACTGGAAAACTCCAATTGGCGAATAAGAAAGCGCATGCGCTCGCGCCCTGCCATGTCCGCTAGGCTACTGTGAGGATGCCCATAAAATAGAATTTTTAGGTATTTTAAGGCAACATCTATTTCCGTAATGAGATAGTCGATCACATAATATTTCTTGAAAAACATGGATAACTTCCACATATAACACAAATAGTTTTTTCTTGTAAACTTTTGACTCATCACAGTGGAGCTCCTTTGACAACGCTTTTGTTGTAAGATGCATTTTTTTGCAAGTGCAACCCTTACCTTTCTCTTTGGTCTCCTTTAACCACAAATATGTGGTTCTCTATTGTATTTGCCATGAATTCCCTCCACCCACACTGAATCATCGATGAGCACTTGCATATTAGGAATTCAATTATGAAAGTCCTAAAACTTATATTTGTATAATCTTTCCTTCCAAACGTGAGGAAGAGGTTTTCCCACGTATACATGAAATTCCATACACATTGTGCGTCTCACGATGTGGACCGAGGTTCATACTTCTCTCCACCCACCACCTCCATCCATGCTAGAGTCGCGCCACGCCAAGTTGTACTGCACCTAGACAAATCGGCATTGCTGGACCTGCCGAAAATTTCACCACCCTGTTAGAAAACCTCGTGCCACCCACGCCAGAAACCTCGCGTCGGTAACCTCGCCCCTACCCACCAAAAACCTCGCGACCTGTTGAAAACCTCTCTGGCCCGTTGGAAAAATTAAAAAAAAAGTATGAAAAAATTCATAAAAAATAGCAAAAGGTTAGAATAATTGGAAAAACTTTTTAAAAATATATGTAAATAAGAAAAAGCTAAAAATATGAAATAAATTCTAAAATAAGACAAATAAATGGAATTAAATAAGGAGCTTTATTGATGTTTGGTTGTCTCGTTAAAAACTTTGCCAAGTAAAAACTCAACACGAGAAAACTCCAACAAAGAAGAAAGAGTACATCCTATAACTCAGTGATACAAAGAAAAAAAAGTGAAGATTACAATTATTCTTTCTGATTATCTAGATAAAAATTTTCAAACGTCTCCGACAGCTCAACATTTTCTATAGTGTGTTGAGCTCGTTGATCAGCTTATTCCCAATCTTTCGCAGTGAAGTATTTTCACTATCTCACTTGTCAGATTTGTTCTTCTCTTCTCGATTATTTTTCCGGATAAACTGAAAGCAGACTCCGAAGAAACCATAGAGACAGAAACTGTTAACACATCCCGTGCTAATATGGAAAGCACCAGATATGTTATCTTGTGCTCGTGCCACCACTGCAAAATGTTGAAGTCCTCATCTTGCTACTCTTGCTCCCTACCACTTGTTGTGTCTGCACTTGACGTTGTTTGTAGTCAAACTCCTTGAGGAAGAGCCACCTGCACCCCATATCTTCCCCACACAGTTTTCTTCTTACCTATTGTGGGTGCTGGTGGAGGTCGCTGTATGCGAACTTCAGTAAACTTATGATTGTACTTAGCATAAATTTGAGATAAGTTAGCACAAATATTTGAAAAATAACTAGAATAATCAGTACCTACCGCATCACTTAGAAGTATGACAACATTAGAAAATCCTCAAACTTTAGCTCTAGGATCTAAAATAAATGCAAATGCATATAATATAGAAATTTCTTGCCAATATTTCAAAATTTTAGTTTTTATAGCGTAAACAGATGCACTCAAAATATTATCATTTTTGTGGCTCTTTAAGTGGGTAGCAATTTCTAGAATATGATGCACAAGTAAAAGAGAGGTTGAGCAATAAACCCCGTTTTTCTTTTACAGCTCTCAGCATGTCTCTTCAAGTGCCTCGTTCCATCTGAAGATTTCGCAATTAATTTGTGTTTACAATATTTACAAATAGCATACTTGCTCTGAACGCCGTTTGATGTCTCAAAAATCTGCTCGAAATCTTCTCAGACTCCCGATATACTGCGTCTTGATCTTTTTGCCCTGGTACTTGCCGACGCAGTAGCACTTATAGAGCCTGAAGATGGTATAGGTACTGCAGTTTCTTCGGCTTCATAGGATGCAAAAAGCTCTTCGGGCGAAATCCCGAAATCAGAAGCTGGGAAGGACGGAAAATCATGGTGCTCCATAAAGAAAACTGCAAGAAATAATTACGCTAATAGTACTTTAATATCATTTAAAATAATAAGAACAATAAAAAATTAAATCACAATTCTTACCTTGATTTCTTGACAGGAGCCAGAAGCCGAATTTTGAATTTTTGGCAAAACTATTTTGAATTTTACCAAATTATCACCGAGAATAAGAGAATTTTCATAAGAGAATGAAGAGAAAAGATTGCAAGTTTACTGGTGGGAGAATGAGAGGGGCTCTACCCTATTTATAGGAAAGAAAATTGAGATATTTTTAGAATATTTCAAAAAATTTAAAGTCTCGAACGGCTAAAAACGATTATTTTTTAAATAAACGGACTATACCGGGCCTAATCGTGCTGAGTTGTGCCGTATCGGGTCCAAACGTAAACAGACCGTGCCGCGTCCATCCATTGGCCCAAACAAAGCACAAGATACACGATTTATTTACGGTCGGACTGTACCTACGCCGTTAGGCACGGCCTTTTTAGGCGTCTCTAGCGGCAAGGACAAAGAAAGAAAAAGAAAACGAGCGGAGCGGAGCGGAGTGAAACTGGTGGGAGAGACGGCCCTCCGCAGCACCCACCACTTGCTTACCTCCTGCCTCCTCCCCCTTCCATTTCTTCTCCGACGAGCCCCACTACCCACCGCCCGCCTCCTCGCCGCCTGATGTCGGTGGACCCCGATGCTTACCCCCTCTGCCGGCATCCCGCCGCCGCCTGCCTCCCTCTCCGCCTCTAGCTCCTACTCCTCCACATCCTACTTCCTCCCCTCTATCCTCCCTACCAGCCGCCGCCGCTGCCTTCCCATCCCCAAAGCAGCCGCCTTTCCTCCCAGGCGTCCAGCCCCCCTCTCCGCTAAGAACCTACCCGCCGAGACGCCCGCCTCCTCCTCCTCGGAGCCCGTGCAGCTCGCGCCCCCCTCCAGCGCCTCGACGCCCTTCGCGGCGGGGAGCTACCGCGGGGAGGATCCCCTCGTGTCCAAGCTCCGCACCCAGCTTGGCGTCATCCACCCGCTCCCTGCGCCGCCCGTCAGCCGCTCCGTCGTCGGCCTCTTCGCCGTCTTCTTCTTCGTCGGCGCCGCCTTCGACAAGCTCTGGACGCTGCGCAAGCGCCGCCGCGCCGAGCGCGAGTTCAAGGTCAACGGCACATGGCCGCAGGTGCCCACCTCCAGCTTCTCGCTCTTCCTCGAGGAGAAGGACCTGCAGCGCAAGGAGTCAGTCGAGTGGGTCAACATGGTGCTCGGCAAGCTATGGAAGGTGTACCGTCCGGGCATCGAGAACTGGATCGTTGGCTTGCTGCAGCCAGTCATCGACAACCTCCAGAAGCCAGATTACGTCAAACGGGTGGAGATCAGGCAGTTCTACCTAGGCGAGGAGCCGCTCTCAGTCAGGAACGTCGAGCGGCGCACGTCCCGGCGAGCCAACGACCTGCAGTGAGTTCTTGGGCATCCTTTTCGGTATCGGAGTGGGTAGGGTGCAGCAATTTCAGCAAGAGTCAGGAAAAGATTGTTTTTTTTTTGGTATAATTTTAAGCTGTTATGGGACATTGCTCTTGCTAGTACATGTGAGTGCTCTTTATTTCAGGTACCAAATTGGCCTTCGTTATGCTGGTGGTGCACGCATGGCATTGGCCCTCTCCTTAAAGTTTAGTGCTGTACCAGTGGTTGTGCCAGTTTGGGTTCGAGATTTTGATATCGATGGGGAGTTGTGGGTTAAACTAAGGCTAATACCAACAGAACCGTGGGTGGGAGCTGTATCTTGGGCATTTGTATCCCTTCCAAAGATTACATTTGAGCTGTCATTGTTCCGGCTTTTCAATCTTATGGGTATGCAGCTGCTTATTCAATCTTTTCTGTTCCCATTGCAACTTATACTTAATTTCATGATTTTAACTCATATGACTTATTGGAAGCATCATAGGCAGCAGAATTTCATAATTCAGAGATTGATTTTCTTCTTAAGACATGGGGTGTAGACCATGTTAGACACAATAATGAATTGAAGATATGCCTTGTGTCATGTTATACAGCATTGCAAGTACCTCTCTTCTGCACATAGATCTAGAGTTCATTCCCGGTTCCATTGGGATCCTTCAAGTTTTAACACACACTGTAAAACACTCAATTACTCATGGAAATATTACATAGGTTCCATTTACACGTCACAAATATCAGATGGTTTGTGACTGATAATATGCAATTATAAACATGGGAGATGTTTCTTATATATAAATTAGAAGAAAAACGAGAGGAAAACTATTCTCATGAGACTGTAGATTTTCTAGGTCTAAAATTTCTGAGTTGCTGCATGCCCAATGATGTCAGCCTGTTATTTTTATACTGTTTCCTATTTATAAGTTCTTGTTCATACTCTTTCAGGTGATTGTGAGACTTTTATGTTTATTTTTCCATGTCCATTTTTTAACATTGCCTGTTGTAAGTTTGATGCTTTGCTAACAGTATGCTCAAATCTTTGCATGGACATGGTGTTTGTCTCCACCAGCAATTCCTGTTCTGTCAATGTAAGCACTACCATCTCAAACAGTCAAACATCTATGCAGAGTCATTATTCCGTACTATGTTGATGTTGCTACAATGAGCAATCACCCACCCTTACCCCTCCTCCTCCATCCCTCCCTTGCTTCCTTGTTTACTCTAGTTCTAGGTGGAATTCTGATCCCTGTGCACTTGTTAGATGATAAAGCATTCCTTGTGCTTAGTTGGTTACTATAATATCACCTAGGCTCTTTTATGAATATAACTCAGAGATTGAATGATCTGTTAGTAGTTTTCATCCATATATCCAGAAGATAGAATGTCTGTTGAATTAACTATTAAGTGCATACAGTGGAGGAAGGCTTGCAATACATTGTTTGTATCTTGTTTCTGCAATCATTCTCTGATTCAAGTGCCTTCAGGCTTTTTTATCAAAAAACATTTTCCACATGCTTCTATTTAGTAGAAAGGTCTTGTGCATCTTTAGCTGGTGATCTAATAAGTTATTTGTGATTGCCACCACTAGGTTCCTCACGAAACTTTTGACGGAGGATTTGCCACGGCTCTTTGTGCGGCCCAAAAAGATCGTCCTTGATTTTCAGAAGGGAAGAGCTATGGGACCTGTTACAGGAGATGTTGCAAGTGACGTAATTCAAAATGTTGCTAGTGGCATAATTCAAGATGTTGCAAGTGACGCAATTCAAGATGGGAATAAGGACTTTGTTGGAGAGCTATCAGTTACATTAGTTGATGCTAGAAAGCTTAGCTTTGTCTTATTCGGTAAAAATAACTCTTTCCTTTGCAAATGAAAATATTTTAGTGGCTGATTTAGCATCTGCTTATTTGTTAAGAGTTGGTATCAGGTATTCAGTTTCGTTTGTGTCAACACAGTCTCATACCTTGCCGCATCAAGCAAGCAAGTACTTGAATGAATTTCTGCCTTTAGTTAAAAAAAGTCTCAAGTTAGACTATGATAGGCCTGGGCAAATGTTGAACTAGGTCCAAAGTGGCTCACCCCTTTCAAGGGCTGAAATAGATTAGCTTTGGCCCAGTCCACAGTGTTCCTGGATTTTCTGGTTGAACCATTTGTGCCCATGTCTACATTGAAGCACTAGTATCTCGATGGAAAGAATTTCGTAATCGTGTAGTGTTTCTATTGAGTATGCTTGCTCTCAAAAGGCAGCTGGCCCCAATTAAACTAAATTGAATAATTGGCATAAGCTGAAAAAATGGAATGAAAAATTACTTAACATTTTTCTTACAAACTTCTCTTTCATGTTGATGGAATTTTTAGACATTGATTTTATTGAACTTGCAGGGAAGACAGATCCGTATGTTGTCATGATTCTTGGTGATCAAGTCATCAAGAGCAAGAAGAATAGTCAAACAACTGTGATTGGTCCACCAGGAGAACCAATTTGGAATCAAGTAAAGTTCTGAGACAGCTCTGCTTTAAACTTGTGGGCATTTTTCTGAGATCTTATTTCATGTATGCTGTTATGCTTATAAGCACTTAACATCAATCAGGATTTTCATCTGCTAGTGGCAAACCCTTGCAAACAAAAGTTGTGCATTCAAGTAAAGGATTCGGTTGGTCTAACTGACATCACTATTGGCACTGGGGAGGTAGGGTTTGATTGTTTGCAATTTTTACTTCAAGAGAAAGTTTACCTTAATCCTCTCTCCAAACCGATTTATGTGTGGCATAGAATTTTGTGGCTTAGTGAACTATTTCATTTCATAGGTTACCCGTTTATTTTGTTAAGCCCAATAGATCAATGACAAGCAAGTGGAATGAGTTTCTGAGCTAATGTTTTTTGTCAGGTTGAGCTAGGGTCACTTAAAGATACAGTACCTACCGACAAAATTGTAACTTTATATGGAGGATGGGGCTTCTTTGGTAAACGAACATCCGGGGAAGTGCTACTTCGTCTCACATACAAAGCATATGTTGAGGATGAAGAAGATGAAGGGGTAAAAACAGAGTATGCTGCGGGCTATGTTTCAGATGAGGATGTGCTAGATTATGTCCAAAGCGATGGGACTAAGCAAAATGATTTTAACAGTAAAGAGAGAGAGACTTTCATGGATCTTTTGGCTGCGCTGCTTGTCAGTGAGGAATTCCAAGGCATAGTGTCCTCTGAAACCGGAAGCTCAAGGGATAGTGAGCAGGTTGATGATCAGCAGGCCGGTAAAT
This sequence comes from Otatea glauca, assembly GCA_036346275.1. Classification (NCBI taxonomy): domain Eukaryota; kingdom Viridiplantae; phylum Streptophyta; class Magnoliopsida; order Poales; family Poaceae; genus Otatea; species Otatea glauca. Next base: position 56,251,919 of record CM070714.1, on the reverse strand, counting down.
CAAAAGCTGGTGATAATGTCACCGCTGCTGCCGTCGATGCAGGGACTGTATCCAATAGCTCCACAGGTGAACAATTGTCTAACTCGATAAGCTTGTTTGTTGGGTATGTTTATGTTCATCACTTAATTTGCTTCTCTTTGGTTTGCTGCTTCAGATACCGCTCTAATCTGGCTTGCTGCTATAACAAGCGTAATTGTGCTTGTCTCCTCCAACCTTGGTGGTTCAGGCTATTTCAACCCTTGAAGCAATCATCCGAATTGAAGAAAACAACCCCTCCCTTTTTAAAACTCGTTCGATGCTGAGAAGGTTTTGCATCAACTTTTTTTTTGGGCCGATAACTGTACATTCCATGTAACAGAGGAATCAGGAATGACTTGGCTTTTGGCGCTATTCCTGATCACAAGCATGTAGCATATCTTTTTGTATAACCAACCATCCGTAATTCGTGATTGGAGGAACGGTACAGCATGATCAATTGATCCATCAATCAGGAATGTACAGCATTAATTGTGCAGAAAGTGGTGCACAGAGACAAGTGGTGTTGCAGTGCAGCAGACTCTTGGTTCTGGATAGAAGTTGTCTTAGCCTTCATGTCTGACTGATTAGGTAGCCAGGCTCGAGCGATCGCTCAGCGTTTGTGTTTTTACAACTGTGTTTGACTGTCTGTATGTAGTTTAACCTGAGCTTTTAAGAATTCCAAGGATTGCCTGCCAGCCAGCGAGCGTTGCGTTGTCGGACTTGTTCCATGACTTCATGGTATCACAAGGATGGATGGATGGATCGCGAGATGAGATGAGACGAAAAATATTTATTCGGATTAATATGTAAGCAGCACGACGCACGTGAAGGCATCTGACTTATTTGTCAGGCAGAGTGGCCTTGATCAGAGCTACTAGAGCCTGTTCGGTAGAGCTCTGGCTTTTAGATTCTCGTCCAAAGAAGCTGAAGTTCTACCGAACACCTCTAGCTCCTCCCGCTTGATTACAGACTCGGCACGGAGCGTTTCTCATTTTCACACGGCGTGAGGAGCGGCCTCCACCCCGCTTCTTCGAATTCTGAATCGCTCATCCCCTCTCCTTAAGGCGTCCTGCAGCATCCGGCCCCTAGCGCCGCCTCGCCTCCGATTCCCGTCGCCCCTCGCCTCATAGTCCCGTCGCATTCGCCTCCTGCCGCCTCGCCTCCGACCCCGTCGCCTCTCCCCTCCGGCCCGCCTCCCCGCATGCATAGCCTCTCCTCTCGAGCGCGTCGCCTCCAAGCCTCGCGCCCCGCCTCCTCGCCTCGAGCACCGCCGACTCGAGCGCTTCGTCCCCGACTCGAGCGTTGCCGCCTCAAGCCCTTCGCCGTCGACTTGAGCTCGACGGGTCCTGCCTCGAGCCCTCCGTCGCCGACTCAAGCGCCACGCGAGCCGGGCCCTGCCTACGCCGCCAAGCCGGATCAAGACGAGCCCGCCTGCGCCGTCGAGCCCACGACGAGCGTCGTCCAGGTACGACTCCCCTCTCTCCCGGATCCGAAATAGTTTAGCTAAATATTTTCAGAAATTACTCCTAATTTTTTAGAAAATCAGAATTAGAAGGAGAACAGAATTTAAAAAGAGAAGACACCACCGAACCGAACGACCCTTATAATCAACCGGAGCTACTAGAGTAGAAATGCCCAGAACGATATAAAACTTCGGAATGCCTTGCCTAGGGAGAGAAATGGCGGGAAGGGATGGTGCATTTCCCGCGCTTCCCTCCATCCATCCCCTCTCCTCTTGTTCCCTCCTTGGGTTCCGATCCCATCAATCCATCCACTGCCGCCGCGAGAAGAGAGCAGGGGAAGGTGGGAGAAAGAATCAGGGAGGGAACCATGATGTTCTCGAGCCAGCCGGACACCTTTTCGCCGTCGCAGCTCACCTACTCCCAGAATGCCGCCGATTCCACCACCCCTTCCAAGGTTCTCCTCTCCTCCCACACGCCATGCCCTCCTCCCCAATTCTCCGACCTTTCTGATGGGTGTCCGATTCTTGAAATGCTACTACATCTTTCTCTTCTGGACTGCAGATCCGGGGCGCATCGAGCACTATGCCGCTCACCGTGAAGCAGATCGCCGACGCGCAGCAATCTGGCACCGGCGAGAAGGGCTCTCCTTTCGTTGTCGACGGCGTCGAGACAGCTAACGTATGCACCTTCTGCTCTTTCTCAGTTTTCCTGTGTTCGCCAAGAATTACTCCTCTGTCTTTGTTTCCCCTTCTTACTGTGTGTTTATGGGGGCTGGCGGTTTGCAGATTAGGCTTGTGGGGGTGGTGAATGGCAAGGCGGAGCGGACAACGGATGTGTCCTTCACGCTTGATGATGGCACCGGCCGCCTCGCTTTCATCAGATGGTGAGTGCACCTCGACAAATCACAGTATCACCTCGACAAATCACATACTGTTAAGTTCCAAAAATTTTCTAGGCGGTACAGTTTTAGCATTTGCGCTTCAATTGTTGTTGCTGGATGTTAGATGTCACTCAAATCTTCCAAGGTTAATCTTTGTTGGGGCAATGTTAACTCTTGTCAGAATGCAAGCAATTCAACAATGGGGATTATGCAAAAAAAATTAACCTCTTCTGACTGGCTAATTAACCATTTGAGAGACAGTAGGGGAAATATCCTACTGCAAAACATTGATTATTTGTAGAGGCTATATAACACTGATTGAGCATAATATACGTTGTTGCTATCTGCAAGTTAATTAAATGTTAGATCATTTTTTTTGTGGTCTTTAGGCATCTGTTCTTCGATCTTTAGGCAATATAAAGATCTTTAATGCTGCCATTAGGCCCATCCCACTATTCAACCAAGGGAACCGAGCTGCTTGCGCAGTAAAACGAGTCTGCCACAGTAGCTACTGCGAAGCCCTGTAGCTAAACACTGTAGCATCGCTTGAAGCATTACACTTTTTTTTGCCCATGCACACTTTTTCTTTGTAAATTCGGCCCTGTGCGAATAAAATTGCAAAATTAGTCTTTTTCCCGACGACGGATGCAGCTATGTGGCACTCATTCGATTGCGGAACACTAACGGAGGCAGGGGAGTGGCATGTGTTGGCAGTACCTGGCTCTACCACGTTGGGCCCTGCTCACCTGTTGCGACGCCCGGTGCTCTCAGTGTCAGCGACTTGCCGTAGTACGGGGGCGCAGTAGGTGACATGTGTTGCTTACCGTGCCTAGGGGCAAAAAAAAAGCAAAAAAAACTCCCCTATTTTGCTATGGTGCTAGCGCCGACACTGTAGCACTGGATCTAAGCCGTTAGATTCCGATCTGACGGTTGAGAGATTATCCTAATGCAAAGACTGTTCATCCTCTGTGTTATAAAACGCACGGCAAAAATATAGGATAAAAGGAATAGGAGACATAGATTTAACGTAGAAAATCCATTCGGGAAAAACCATGAGCGCACAAAGGCTATATCACTATATGAGAAGATATTTACAATGAAGCTATTACTATTCCTGTGGACTACAGGGACATATTTATAGTTGTACATATCAGACTCCGTGTTGGAGTGGATTTGAGATGGAGTAGGAAATGAATTTATATCACTTTCAAACTCAACAATCTCCACCTTGAGACGGATTCCTCTTGTACCAAAATATAACGCAACTCTCGAAATAAATCATCATGAACACCTTGTGCCTCGAAAGTCCAACGGACTAATTTCAACAAGAAAGACTTGAATAGTCTTATCCAAATACTTTTCATAAGCCAAAACATCACTTGTGGCGCTTGATAGATAGTGATGAACCCATATCATGTATATTTCATATGCTTTACCTGGAACACAAAATTCGACAAACAATGCTTATTGAAAAAGCAACTTGCACGTGTAGCCATCACGGACTTCAAACTGCCAACTTCAAAGTCAATTAAATTTCATGATATTGTTGAAACTACTCATGCAAAACTGTTAGGATGAAAGGAACTCTTGTGTCGTCAATGGAGTATAAACTGCAGTAGACCCCTCATATTGAGCTATGACATCTAGACAATGTTGTAGTATCCGCGCAGAAGTAAACTCCTTGCACTTCAATCATTCATCTCAAACTGATATTAGAGCAAAACATTTACTTTTAAATAGTCCGAAGAGTGATGCTAGCTACCATCAGGGTGTCATCAAATTCTTGAGAATTAATGTTGCCAAAATCTTCATAATGGTCTCGCAAGCGATCCAAAATTGCAACATATCCAAACGGTGATTGAACACCAAATTCAGTTGTCGCCTCAACTGTGGCGACCCGCATAATTAGTCTAGGGTAACGACAGTAGCACTGTCATCACTCTGAGATAATTACGTGAATCTCGGCATACTAGCTAATCAAAACATCGAGCGCACTCAATATTTTATCAGTTAGTACGCCGTGTTCAGAGTGTTGCAACAAAACAATAATTAGAGACTGAATGTAAATATATTACAAATCAAGCCACGTAGGGCTATATGTGCAGTCCATAAGGATACATCATATCCAAGAGCAACAAAAGGATATTACGTAGAAACTATTTACACCAAAAGACTGATAAAGCCGATGCACGACTACTTGTCCCTTCTATCCCTCCTGGTAGAACTCAGTCGCCTCGTCGATCCATTCATAAGCTTAAGCACCGGGGCCATTCTCTAGAAAAGTGGGATTTAACAAGAGTGAGTACAAGTACTCAACAAGCATTATTAGCAAATGCAATAAATAATTTTCTCTCAATCTAACCAAATTCCAACTACTAATCACCTTCCCTCAACATCTACTTGTACGAAAATTAGGTTTTGGTTTTCTTTAAGGGTTGTTTATTTTAAATTTTCAAAATCAGCTACTAACACTCGTATATGAGGCAGACTTAGCTTTCGTAGCCTCCAATCCAGGAGATAGGCTTGAATTCAAGATTTTAACCCTGCACAGGTTAGTACCACTTTACCCATAACGACCCCATCCTGTGAGGCTCCAGAACCTTTATTTCTAATCTAGCATTTTGATCTCCAACCCTGGTAGCCAACGAGTAGTGGTGTCCTCGACTTTTTCCCACGTACCCTCAGTATACCAGCTGTACCATGCTACCGCAGCAGCACTGATACTCTCCTAGGATTTAAATATAGCGTCTGATCAACCGCAGCTGATATCGTGTTCGTCATTGGAACTCCCGGCAAACCCAGCTTCACACCCCTAGTTAACTACATAATCACCAATGTGGAGATCATAATACCTTCATAGGACAATCTTTTCTAACAGCGATTTATCTCGTTATGGTTTATACTGGAATACGGCTTATTGCCCGAGTGTAGTTGATTGACCTTATATTATAACCTATGTAGAGGACCTCGTCGGCTATTCCCTTCTCATCGGCGTCCTCTACCCACTACAATTAATACTAATAACATATCCACGACTCCATTCGTGGACGATCTAAACAACAGATCCACCAATTTCATCATCACATTACCATTTCATCAATTCATTCACAAACCACATTTCCATCCGAGTCCGATTCAAGGTTTTCAATTGCAATATATGTTTTCAATGCAGTGATGATATAGATAAGTATACAAGTAGTTGAAAACATTTCACAAGACATGATTAAAGGAAAGCTTGCCTGGATTAGGATTGATATAATCGGCGTCACCCGTATCTTGGATTTGATTGGCTGGAATGCTCAGGTCTGATCCTGAAAGCAAAAAGCATTAACTAGGGCAATTAAGATGAACAGTTTATTCTGGCGTCCAACCAATTTTTGATATGTCGTATAATTTTATCTTGGAACTATTTAATTCATACCAGTTGTCGATTTTTACGCGATCCACAAGTTGATCAATAAATCAACGCGGTCCGCAGCACGAATTATTTTTTCTACCCTTTCCCCTCACTTTTTCTCTCTTCTCTCTCTTCCCATTTCTTCTTTTTCTTTCTCCCCTTCCCTTTTTCCTCTGCCTTTCCTTTTTCCAGCCTGCTCTTTCCTTTTTTCCCCTCTGGCCAATCTCCCTTCAGCCTCATCTCGCCTCCCCTGCGCCCTTCACTCAGCCGACCGCCTCCCCTATCTCCCGGCCGAGCTCCTACTCCTCTCCTACTACTGAACTCGCCCTTCCTCTATTTCACTTCATTCGGCCATAGCTCCTCTCCTGTGGTCAAATCTGGCGCCGGCCTGGCCTACTTCTCCTGCGCCTCCTCTGCTTCACATCGCCCGACCGCTTTACTACTCCCTCCATCTCCGGCCGACTATGCTCTTCCCTGCGCAGCGCCTCGACCCGGCTTGGGCTGGTCCCGCGACTCCCCCACGCGGCTCGCCTCAACCCGGTCGACTCGCACACGAGCTGCCTTCGGCCGTTGGCCAGCTTGGTGTCGGCTCCATCCCCCTGCGGTCGAACCTCCTGCTCGCCTCCTTCCTCTCGGCTGTCGCAGCTCCACTGGACTAAGCTAGGGTTTCTACCCCCATTTCATTTTCCATGATTTTGCTTTGCTTGATGTGCTGATGTTGCTTAAAGAGAGGGAAGATGGGGTCTATGATGAAGTTAGGGTGGCTCTACACAAGAACAGAGATGCTACACTACTCTTTGCTGCACTAATGGTTGCCCCAACTACTGAGACTACGGGATGACACCCGATCTACCATCTACCCTTCCTCAATGGCTACCTACTGCCCCTATCTACCTCCTGCACATGACATCTCGCACTGTAGCTATGACTGAAGCTACTGACATTGTGCACCTGAGGGTTTGGTTGGGGATGGAGCTAGCTGCTGCTGAGGTTGGATGGGGTGGGGAAGAAGGTGATGCTGACTTCTTGCTCTTGATGCCTCCACCTCACTTCACTTCGATTGCTCTTCACCTTTTTCTTCTGGAGTTCCTCCACCTGTTCTTCTGGATGCTCCTTTCACTTCGGGTGGCCTCCCTCTTCTCTTCTGGATCGCCTCCTTCTTGCTTCGGTTGGAAGCTTGTTCTGGTGCTTGGTGGAAATGAGGAAAGGCTGCGAACTGCCTTGAGGCTAGTTTGTGGTGGCTTCGGTTTGTGGTGTGGGGGACAGACAAATGAGCTGGCTGTGAACTGCCTTGAGGCTGGTGAATGGTTGGCTTTATTTACCTCTAGTCATGCCATTTTTACCTCACTGCCCTTGGGCTTTCGCTGGTGGCTATTGGTCCTAAGGGCACTACGGTCATTTCTCGCTCAAAACTCTAACGGTACCTGCAACCGTACCAGGTAAGCTACTAAACGCATGAATCCCGGTCTAGCGAGAGGTGCTTGTCTTGATCCCGGACATGTCAGGTACCTCGATGAGCGATACCATTACTGCGGGACTGACGACACTCCTCTTAATCCTTACATTTTATTTATCTTGCCTAATCATATTTTTATTGCTTAATTAATGTTTTATTGTTTTTAATTAACTGATAGCCCCAGGCTTATCACATCAACTGACATTGATTTTTTTTCTTAAAGTCTCAATTAATTGTAGCTCAAATTAACTCATTGTGTTGAAATACCTGCAACTCCACCTTAGACACTATATATGCGGATCTAGCCGCAATTAACCCGTAGTAGATGACGGATCGTCGAACAAATTGTCAATGATTAATCCTGTATTGATGCCTCCAATAATTGACACAACGGCCTAATTGCAATGAAATCCACCTCCATAGAAACAATACGACGATTGACTATAGCAGAAGATTGTCGACGGAGATGGCGTAGATTAGCGCCTAGGAATGGCGCTGGACGACGCGGGCGATGATGTTGGCGACTTTTTTTTTGTGTTGGAACAATCTTCGAGGTTGAGTGTGGGTCAACGCTTAATATGTAGTCGAGTCATGGAACAGAGTTGCGGTGAGTTGAAACCGCCAAATTGGGACTTTTGAATCTCCCGGTATATTTCTTTGTTTGTTTGTTTTTCCTATTTGCTTTCTCTGTTTTCTCCTGTGTTGCGCATTGCTACCACTTGGGAGCCTTCTTTCTTCTTAGTTGCCAGCTTCACGTTCGAGAGCCTACTGTGCTTCAGCCCCATACAAGTTTATTCTCCGTATCCTTGCTGATCTCGGTGACAAAGGTTCCTCAACAGGTGAATACTCTGCAATTGTAGAATCAGGCGCACCACTTGCTATGTCGCCAGCATACATCACAGCAGTAGATGTAGGAAATATGCCCAAGAGGCCAATTATGAATATGATTATCATGTATTTATGCTTATGTTGTTCCTTTAATAATGTCATATTATAGATTATCAAGTATGTGACTTGATCATGAAACTTTGTAATTTATTTATGACATTATTATAAATTGTTCCTTGTTTATTTATTGGGTAGGACACCAATAAACTTTATTCAAAAATAAGCACATGAATTGATTGATAATCACGTTTCATGGATTATGGGTATGTGATACCATTCAGTCATGTGAATACATGTAAGTGTACATGCTATTGGATTGACCCGCTTATGAAACACCTTTTGAGGATTTGGTTAGTGTTATAAGTTGTTTCATACAATGATAATGATTGATCCCTAGACTTGAGATCAACACAGATTCCTACATGAGGATGGTATGCTTTGATGTTGTCTGTTGTCCGTAACTGGATAATCATAAGGACAACACTCGGGTATACATTGAATCATGCAGAGGGAAGTGTATGATCAAGATGGAATTTGTTCTCCTTATACTGAGGGAATGATATCAATAGGCCACTCGATGAAACAGACTAAAGAATGTGCATGGCCATGCCCAAAAGATTAAAGTTGTTAATCGATCGATCTTGTTAGTCTATTTCAGAGAATCGAGAAAATTGGTTTAACAGTACAAGGACGGCAAACCCCAACCTTGAGTTAAACCATGATATCAAAGTGACAAAGGGATCGACATGTATTCATTGAATGTTTGTCGGATAAATGACATTCATGCAATTTGGGTAGTCGTTATGTTCTGCTAAGAGCCGCTTGCGACTAATAAATCGAAAAAAGAGTTTTTCGATTTATTGCCAACATAGCATGATCCTAAAGGGTAACACACAAGAGTAAGCTTAAGACAGATTTATGAAATCTTCTCTCGTGACATACATGTCAATGCGATTGAACATGATATCTGGTTATTTATAAAAGGGTTGCGAATCTGCATAAAAATTATGATTTTTATGCTGAAATCACTGCTAATTTTACCATAGCCGAGGATGAAACATTGTAGCATATTGCAGCACTGTAGCAAACCGACCTTGCTACAGTGCCAGATGTCGGTTACGGTAGCAAGGAGGTTGCTACAGTACCACGGCTATAAATTCGCGCTCAGAAGTTCAGAAAAGGGTGAGAAAAATGAGAGGAAAAATTTGGAGAAAAATTGAGGAAGGTGAATAGATTTCACCTGAGCCAAAAAAATCACGGGAGTCGTATCGTGCGGTACTGGCATACCGGGGTAGGTGTTTGGTGCCTGTTCGTGTGGATACCTGAAGGTCGTGGCTGCTGCTGCCACGAAGATCTGACGGAATCCACTTCCGTTGGCACGTCCTGGCGTTGAAGCTATGAGCGGCTAGCTTCATATTTGCACTCCTAGACCACGGTACGCATACGTGTACTTTCTGTTTTATCGCTTATCTTGGTTCTAATGCATGCGATCGATCCGGAAAAGGGAATAAATTTTTGTAATTTAATGGGTCTTTTCACCCCGATTTCCCAATAGTAGACTAGATCCATTTGCACATGAAGCAGATGACCCCTGGGGCTAGCCACGGGGGGCTAGCCACGTCCTTGATCCATAGTCTTTTCTTCGCTGGAATTGAAGGCAGCGAGATGCGCGTGTGGAGTTGCAGAATTGTTTGGATATTTGACATGCACAGGGTGTTGTCTCCAGGGTTCAAAAAACCGACGAAAATCGGTCGGTTTTCGCGAAAACCGTCTGACGAATACTTATAATGGGTACCTAACGCCCGGCGACGAGCCGGCCGCCTTAAGCAGCTCAAGCCCAACAGCCGGCCCACCGCCATCGACCAAGCACTGCAAAGCCACACAAGACATCCTTCCCGACCGTCGAGGAAGTGTTTCACAGCAGGCTCCGACCCCGCCGCGGCCAGGACCCTCGGCTCACCAAGCGTGGCTCCCGACCCTTGGCGGGACGGGTCCCCGACCGATCAAACCAAGGTAACATCCGCCAGGGCGCGCGGAAGCCCCCACCACCCTGACCACGCACCCACGAACGGGTCAATCGAATGACTATACAAGGCGGTGGCCCTTCCCAAGAGGTTTAATGATCGCCGGGTCATGCTCCCATCCCATCACCGGCCACATACAAGACGAAGACACGCTCTTCCGAGGCAACACCCATGTCATGCGCAGTAACGTCAACACTCGTAAGGTTCGCAGAGGGCAGGTACGCCGTTTCTCGGGGAAATACCTAATCGCCCTGGCCAACTAGACTACCGACCCAGCATAGGCAAGACGGGCGGTGATCAGTCAGCAGAACGAAGGACCGAAGCTCCTAGTGTAGGTCACCTCGTCCTCTCCTAACTCTCGATGTAACCTACCCCTTCCTTCCGTATAAAAGGAGGCAGGAACCCCCGTAGGAGGGGGATCGAATCCATCTCGCTAAGCTATTAGCACTCTCGCTTGTAAACTTTGTGCGATCATCTGATCAAGGGAATACAACGCCACCACACGACCGGAGTAGGACCTTGGCCGAACCAAGATACATCTTGGACTTCTGAGTCTAACCATTCAGGGAGTGGAACGCGCGGCCCCTTAGACTTACAAATTTACTTGCTGGTGCTCGAAACGCCGACACCGTCCGTACCGAGCCGGTTCGATAATTAAAACTGTTCGGGAAACCGGTCAGATGAATAGTAAATTTAAAAAATTTGAAGAAATTTAGCAAAAAGTGTCCAAAAAAATTGATTTTTTTGTGCGTTCCTTAGGTAATCCTAATTATTCTATAAAATTTTCAGATTATTATCAGATATGTACATTTTTTAAAAATTCTGACAGTGATACTGTCACAATATATACTCTTCAGTTTTTTATTTTCTAGGGGCACAAAATGAAGTCTAATATTTCTTCAATTTTTTTTGTGATGTTATAACGTCATTAAAATGATTATGTAAAATTTTGAGATGATGATCTGATATGTGTATTTTTTAAAAATTCTGAAAGTACTATTATCATTGTATATGCTCTTCTGTTTTTGATTTTATATGGGCAATAAATGAAGTCTAATATTTTTGAAAATTTTAGTACATGATCCTTTGGAACTATTTATATTTTCATTAAAATTTTAGAATATAATAAATCATTTTACTATTTATAAAAATCTGGCAGTGTATTTGTTCCTTTTCATTAATTTTTGTTTTAGATTTTTTAGAAGAAATAAATGATTTAAAAAAATTAAAATTTTCTTAGGTGTTTTATCGATTAATTGGGATTTTTTGTACATTTTTTAAAAAAAATTGCAATTCTTTTCATTTTGTTCTTATATTTTCACCATTTTTCCTTCTGCCATCGATTTTCGACATTCCGTTCATGTAGGTCAAACATGTCATTTTTGCGACAATAGAAGAGTGACGAAGCTATGCTTTTGCCTACTCCACAACTTCAATTTAAATGCATTATAATGTAAATGGTGTTGACAATTAAATGGTAGTGAAATTGCGAATGATTTTGCTTTGTAGTTATGTAAATGCCGATTTTTGCACTTGTGTGATTGTAGTATTGCAATGAAAGATTATTTATTGACATATTATTGCTAAATATATAACTTATAACTTCTAATTCTCTAAAATATAGCAAAGGTCATGTCGAATTTTTTCCAAATTTAGAAGAGATCATTCTGGAATTTTTTTCAAGTTTTCACATACCTTATTTATATATTTATTACATTTTTACTCAATTTTAGCCTTCCCTGTATTTCTATAAATTGTATAATTTTTTTTTGCATTTTCCCCCAATTTTTTCGATTTCCCCCCAATTTTCCAACCTCGGGCGTTTTTTGCGGTTTTCTCCAAAAACCGTGGTTTTCGCGATCTTGTTTGACCAAATTTCAAAATTTTTAAATTTGCAAACCGTTCGGTTTTTTGAGCGGTTTTTCGCGAAAACCGCTACCGCGGGGCTAGCGATTTTCGCGAACGAAACGAAATTGTGAACCCTGGTTGTCTCCTCCTTTCACACGGACACCGCGTAGGTGGGAATTTCTTGGAGCTACCTCTTGTACGTCTAGTTGTAGATGCCATACGATGACCACCCTTGATTGCCGTGCGGGTGTTGCCCCCGGGAGTCTCCTCCCGAGGGAGCAGCTCGGATCTTGAACCCTATAATCTAATACCACTTGTTACAAAATGTACGGCAAAATATAGAATGAAAAGAACAGGAGACATAGATTTAACGTGGAAAACCTTTTCGGAAAAAACCACGGGCGTACAAAAGCTATATCACTATGAGCTCTTGCTATTCTTATGGACTATAGGAATATATTTATAGTGGTACATATCAAACTCCGTGTAGAAGTAGATTTGAGATGGAGTAGGAAATGAATTCATATCTCCCACAAACTCAACACTCTGCATTTAGTCCTCTAATCATATTGATAGTATTTGCTATCAACAGTGGGTTTCGATTTTCAGTGTTATTTTATTTTGATCTGTTTTACAGGGTGAATGATGCTTCAGATTCTGCTGAAACTGCTGCTATTCAGTACGACCTTCATTTATGTTTCTCATGCGTTAAACTATCTTCTTTCTTTATTTTTTTGAGGAAAGTTTGCACCTTCCTCTTTGAAGGATTATCACCCTTTTCTCGTACATTTTGTTAATCAAGGAATGGTATGTACGTTTCCGTCATTGGTTGCCTCAAGGGACTTCAGGAGAGGAAGCGTGCTACTGTTTTCTCAATTAGGTAACCTTTGCAATATATTATGTTCCGCTGATGCAAATATGCAATGAAACATGCAAATGATTCATTTTGTCCATTTCAGACTTGTAACTGATTTCAATGAGGTCACTCTGCATTTCATTCAGTGCGTACGAATGCATCTAGAGAACACTAAATCAAAGGTTGCTCCTGCTCTGTACTAATGCCCTATATGAATACTCCCATGATAACAATTTTGTGGTCATTAGTTACAAGTCTTATGAATTAAAAAGGATTATGGTTAAAATTGTAGGTTAGCGGTCCTGCACAGAACAATTCTGTTATGGGAACCTCAATCTCCAATGGTTTCAGTGAATCAAGCACTCCAACATCTTCGAAATCCAACCCGGTAAGTTGTATTTGCAGTTATTGCATTGATAAAAAAAATCAAACTCTTCTGGTGTCACCATTTATTTCCTCATTCCTACAGGCACCAGTGACCAGTGGAACAAATGGATCAGAGACTGATTTGTACACAAAGGTGTTGAATGTTTTCCGTGAACCAGCAAACGTGTAAGTTGCACATCCATCATCCCTCCCTTGCCTTGTAGGAAAAAAATAACATTTATCCTCATTAAAGTTCATATGCTTGGCCCTATTTCTTTTGCTTTTTCTGCTTAGCATTATATGTTCTTATCAAAACCTGACGGCCCATTAATTACTTGTCCTAAGTTTGCATATGAATGAGAAGAACAGTCGGTTATGACTCTTACCAAGTAGGAAGTTCATTTCTTGTTATACTTTACTAGCAATTTCTTTTCATCTTTTTTTATCATTCGATTAATTGACAGCGAGAGCGAGCATGGTGTGCATATTGATGAAATTGCCAAGCGACTCAGATTACCGGCGAGCAAGATCAAGTCCTCCCTCTCTCTCTCTCTCACACACACACACACACACGCTTCCCCCCCAACATGCACACACACACACACACAATGTATCCTTGCTGGCTAATTTTCGACTCTGTTATGCAGGGAAGCTATTGAGTACCATGTTGATGTCGGGCATATTTACTCAACAATCGATGATTTTCACTTCAAGTCAGCTTTCATCGACTGAGTTTCTAACGAGTGTCGCTTACTAGTACCCTAGCCGTTTGGTTAATGGCAGCTTGCCCTGAAGGAAGCATATTTACCCCTGTGTCTGAGAAACGTGATGCTTCCTTGTACTAACTGTAATGAAGATGCTCTCGGGCATATAACTTAGATTCTGTTATATACGCAGAAACGCATGAGTTTGACGTTTTGTGCTCCATCTAGTGAAATTATGACCGTATCTATTATGTTGAGCATCACTTGTGCTATTCTGTGACAGACAGTTTTGTCTTGCACCATGTGATGAGATTTAATGACGAGTGTAGTAAGATGCATGAGTGCTTCTTTTGCTGTTGTGTGATAAAACTGATATCAAATGCCCTTTTGATACGATGAAAGTGTGGTGGATGTTGCATGTTTCAGAAATGAAACTATGACCTTTACGAGATGATGAGTATTTCTTTTGCTGTTTCACGATAGAATGCTCGAGAATTTATCATGGAATCTCATTTGTTTTTTCATGTGATGGTGATGCAACGCTTGGAAGCACAAGAGCAAGCATGGCAGTGACGAGTGGAGCTAGCGGAGCTAAGTTGAATCAGCCACGGCCACGGGTAATCCATTATTGTGTTTGTGCACTGCAGACGACGTAGGCGGCATCGCCTTGGCCAAAGCCATAGTGAAATCTGACCTGAATGTCTGAAGATGCATGGTCTTTCATTCACCGCAGGCCGGCAGAAACATGCATGGCGTGTCTGCCTAGCATGCAGCTTGTCCACCTCTTCACCACCATTTGAGCTGGCTCGCATGCAGCTGGTGCAGTTAAATTTTTTTTGGACTACTGTTGAACACTCAGGCAGCCATCATGCGTGCACGTACAATTCAGTTGCAAATTGCAAGGCTCTAGGCTGTACGTACTGTACCGAACAATCAAGGCAGAGCTGTCCGTGCATGGCTAGCTGCTTCAGATTAAGTTGCAGTGGGACACGGAACGGCGGAGAGTACTAGGTTTCTGATCCGATCGATCAATTTGCTAGCAGTCGGCATGCATGCAGGTAACTGAGGCAAGGCAATGCTATGCTATGCTACTAATTAACTATATATGCTTGTTGCTAGCTAGCGCATGCAAAATATATATATATATATATATATATATTAGTATAAGCTGCCTTCAAATTATACGCATGCACGTACACAGTTAAGGGTGAACCATAGATCGAGTATCATGCACGCACGTACGCCCAGGCAGGAATCGCGCGTACGTCGCCTTTCGATCTGTGCAACTGCCCTTTCATTTTCGTCGGTGGATCAATCGATCGATCGACCAACTGACCATCTTGGTATGGACCGATCGATCGATGGATTGTTCACATTTTTTGCCCCCTTTCCTTCCGTTGCCATTGAATCGACGCAGATGCTGAGATGCGGTTCCTGCAGGATTACTAATCATGCAATGCAGCTGACCCGTCCCAGCAATCCAGCATATGCGTCAACTGTCGTCAGTGCTGCAGCTAGCAGCTGTCTGCCTGCCTCGTCGCCCGTACGATTCAGTAAATGTATGTCAAACACTTGCATTATTATATTGTCCCTCTCCATCGATCAGATTATGCCCAGATGACAGAGTTCCTGGCTTATCTAGCCTTGTGTGCACTTTTTTTTTTTTTTGCAAATATTTAGCCATCTCTCCCCCACGAAAGGCATGGCGGACGACATGTGTCTCCTTTTGTACCTGATGAAGCTCAGCCGACTAGAGGAATAGTGTGACCCACCGTGGCAGGGTGGTTTCCGCGCTATACAGACACGTCGATACGCAGAGGGACTAGAATTGTAAAAAAAAAAAGATAAAAACTATGATTTCAGATGACAAGCCGGCCGGCCTAATTCAGAGACTCCGATATATAGGAAGGAAGGGTTGCTGTAACCGTACGTAGGCCAGCCATAACAGTACGAGCTAGCTACTCCCTTTCTTTGCTTCGATTCCTCAGATAGATCGATAACAAAGCACATTCAATCATTGAAATCTAGCTACCTAGCCAGCACTTGAATTGTTCTAGCTAGACATATATATACAGCTTCAAGCAATAAATAACCAAACAGGTTTAGGTTAAACCGACATATATACCAACAGGAAGCTATCTAACAAGTTGCCAGTTGAGAAATATTAATGCATGCATCTATCTAGCGCTGGAGCTCTCTCTCTCTCTCTATATAAGAGCAGATATATACAAGAGCAAATTAATTAAGCAACTCTCTCAGAATTAATTAACTCAAATCATATATACCAGGGCCTGATCCTATCTATCTCAGGGAAAGATTTTTGTTTTTACCTCGGGCTAGCTAGTTCGGGATGAATATTAAGATTTCAGTCCATGTATGTACGCTACTCCAAGTCCAGCTCCTTTTTGCTTTTATCTCAGCAAATTAGCAACTAGTAGTTCTGCTCACTGACATTGGAATTACGGTGTGGGAAAAGAATGCGCTGCTGATGTAACATGCACGGCCGGTGTTTAAGGAGGCATGAGTTTGCATGCATTTACCTGTCCAACGTGCAAGCGATCCGGAGAGAGAGAGAGAGAGGTTGGAATCCAGTTAATTAGTAACTGCGCGCACATACAGATATAATATCTAGAATTTCAAAAGCTATCGATATATCTACCGTACGTACGTACGTACGTAATATATGGATATATGCATGCATGTATACGTATGTGATTATTGTCCATCCGATCGAACATGTACACATGGCATGGCAATTGGCAACCGATCCAATTCATCCATCATTAGTTGGAAAAAAATAACCCATTTTTGATAATTTAAAAGTAACTAACTTGATGCAAGAGTAATTAATCCGATCCCATTGACATGGGCTGCTGTGATTCCTACGAAGGATTACCATTAACCTAACCAGCTGTGTAACTGAGTTGCCCCTGTAACGATTCACACAGAAAGAGAGAGAGAGAGAGAGAGAGAGAGAGAGATTAATCAATTTGTAGCTTGGCGGCCGGCAACTTAATTAATTTGGTAGGTGGTCCAATCACAATCTGGCCGGGAATTAATAATTGAGATGGATCGTCGATGGAGGAGAGGACACGGCGTTACAGTAAGAGACTAGTACAGTAGTACTTGGCTGCTATGTCGATCACTGTGTCGTCGATCTATGCACCTAACACAACACACATGAATATGCATGCATGCATGGTCAGTCGATGGCCACGAGCGAGCGAGCTAGCTAGCTGGGCCTGGGCGGGGCAAACATACAAACGCGTACAGATATATCGGTCATCGACTGATTGGACGATCTGGAAATTAAGCAAGCATGCAAAGGATGGACTAGGGAGCTAGGATTAATAGAACTTGGTGGAGAGACAGAGACAGAGACAGAATGATATATATATATATATATAATGCCAATTGATCAATTCATGAAATCTTTATTTATTTTACAACAAAACCAACACATGGGGGCCGGGCATGCAGGCAGGACAGAGACAAACAACAAATGTAAAGGGGAAACAAGCTCAGCTAAGCTAGACGAAATTTTCTTTGCAGCGCTGTCTATTGTTGGTAGTACTACACTATCAGTTGGTGTGAGCTGTTGGGCCGGTACGTTATTTCCTGCATATATGCTGCCGCCCGCCTCACCTGTACACTGCATGCAGCATGCGTCATCTATTTAATTATAATTCCTTCCTTCAATTCTCATGTACTATATACTATTCATGTCTGCATTACTAGTTGCTAGATCTGTAAAGTAAATTAAAGTAGCAGTAGTACGTAGTAGCCTATATGTATACATACTCCCACCTCTAATATACCACTTAAATGAACGTTTTATACTTTTTTTATCACTTTCGGTATATTCCAATAATAATTCTAAGATACTCCAATGCGATATGGTTGAAAAAAATTTCATCAGAGCCCTTTTTTTTTTTTTTTGCTACATACCCTTTTCCATATGTAAAAGGAATATATAAACAAATTATGCTATAAAGGGTGGACTTTAATGAAATTTTTCATGGAACTCACTTTGGGATATCTTATAATCAGTATTAGAGTATACTCAAAAGGATAAAGAGGTATAACAACATCATTTAAATGGTATACTGGTGGTGGGAGTACGTACACCCAGGAGTATGGAATCATTTTCATATATATATATATATATATATATACACACGCTGTACTAATAAATCAATTAGCCAGATCAATCATACATGCCAACAGTAGTACGTGAGATTATCTTTTGGAATTTACGCGGTCGATCGTGTACGGGCGCTATATTCCTATATCGGAATATTTAAATTATTCATAACAGTGAGTTATGTAATTTGCATATATACTACTACTATATATCGAAATAATATATATAGAATAAATATGCACATCATTAATTCTACGAGCATAGCAAAATTAAAGCATCATTAATTCTACCTGATGCATGTTCTACTTTCATCACTAGCTAGCAGCTTTGTAATGGAAAGAGCATATACTGCTTTTTACCATAGGATATATCACATGTGTTAACCTTCTTAATTATTTCGCAAACACATGCATGCATGTAAACTCCATCGTGAGCCATCCGATCGATCATCAATATATAGAATCATCAGGTCATGGCCGGTCAATAGTATTAAAAAAAACTTCCAAAATAACACCTACTACAACAGCCCTAATTCACATACACATATTAATTGTTGGTGTGATTTACCAACAGTACGTATTGTTCTTAATTTATGAATTAACCTATATATGCTTAATTTGGAAGAATGATAATTGGATAAACATGGATTAATAATTAATCTAATTCATATATATATCTGTGGGTGAAGTACAGCTTCCTTGCTTTTTTAAGGTTAAGGCACTGGATTAATATGGAAACTAATTTGCATCCCAGATTTTACAAATAGGACCTCCAAATAAAAGAAATTAGACCCAGGTCCTATGACATTGTAGCCAAGACCAACAGAAAATATGCATTAACACATAGGGCACTGGCTTGCCGGTGATTCCAAGAAAGATGAAGCCCGTACGCGGAGATCGTCCACGCCTTCGATGCACAGGTCTAGACATGACTAGCTCTAAGTCGACTGTGACTCAATGCGGCGGGAGAGAGAAGAGGGCCTCAATCCATTGCATGCTCGCCGTAGGAGCTTCGGGAGGTTGACGGAGCTGTCGGGGCTCTACTATGCGACAATTAATGGATCGAGGAAACTGACGGCGAATCACCCGATTAATTATAAGCCCACCGGCCGCCACCGAGAACAAGAGATGAAATGATTTTCAATCTCAGTGGGGAAGCCTTTGTAGAGAAGAGCGGAAGTGTTGATCCAGATCCAGAGCATTCTTGCAGCAGGGGGCCGGAGAAGCCACGGTGGCCGGGGAGAGGCGCCACACGGGCATGCAAGCAATGCAATTTTCGCCGACACCATATATATAGGGGGACCCATGGGCAGCTGGCACCGAGGAATACATAAACCATCACCGAGACGGAGGTGATGGACAACGTCCAGAGCTTGGTCGCCGATGCGGAAGACGTCGCCGGGGAAAGGCAACAAACGGCGGAGTCAAAGCTCAAATCTGTACAAAAGAAAAGAAAACAACCTATCTACTGGTAATGGTTGGGAACCCCTCACGCTCGCCGCCAGCAAACGCCGCCGGGGAGGTTATAGGGGAGGGGGCCGGCTGGAAGCAAGGAAGAAGCTCAGAAGGCCTTGTATTTTCTCCGGCTAACCACTACAGCTTTCATGTTTATAAATTTCTCACCTTGCTGGTATATAAGTAAACCATGAATGCTCATAATTATTTTATTGTTATTACTATTGCAACTAACCGCCCCACTTGGTAGGCACTAGGGATTATTTAAACTACTAGCGATGAGTCCGTGTATCATCTATACCCCTTTATAATGCACTTAAGCATTCTTTTCTACGTCCACTCCAAATAATGCACCCCACTAGAGATGGCCCAACCTTCATGCACCCAGCGAACGTCCCCAGAAACTTGCCTCCATCAAAATTAACCTCTCAGATCTTTTCTCAACTTTACTCACCCACATCTGATGGCCATTGTTTAATGTGTCTAACTCATCCCTGTGGCCCACAACCGATCTTCCCCCACCTCTAGCATCATCTCAAGGAAAAGAAAACAAATATCCTGAAATTAAGGAAAATGGAACAAACATTCTAGAAAAAGAAAAGACCATATATTACGTGCTGAAAAAAGGAAACCGGAAGACAGGGCACTATACTAGTCACTCCTAATGGATCAATAGGAACCGATGGCACATTTAGAGCAGTGAAATTTTGACCGGGTAAACTACCTATTGGGACTTCAAAAAACTATCAAAACACCTATCATCTTAACATGCTGACAAGGATGAAAAAGCACAATAGCAAAGTCTTCCAAAATAAATGGTCAACTAATGAAGACATCAGTCAATCAAGCATCAGGCAGCAAATTGGATTTTTGCGGGGGAATGGAACTAAAAAACCATCATGTCTCCTTACTTTTTCTTTTCTTTCCCTCTCCTTTATACCCCAATACGGTGAAGTCTCATGCATGCGCCTTGTAAATTTATTCTATCCTCTTAATATAAACACAGCGTTGTCTTTTTTAAAAAAAGAGGATGGATCAAGATATCGCTGCTAGCTCTCATTTTTGGGCCATATTCCTAGCTATGCATAGACAATCAGATAGACTCTATACTATTAGCTGGGACGATAGATGGTTATCTTTGAAACATATGCTTATTACCCTCTTCGTTGCTGAATAGATGATGTTTTGTGATTTTGCACTTCAACAAAGACATATAGAGAGAGGATCAGATTGTCCTTATTCATTAGCTAGCTCACCTATTGCTCTTGGATGTTGTGTTACTCTGTTCCACAGTAATAAATAACATTGGGAATTAATAATGCATGAATCGTAGGATATGCAAAGGAAAAATTAAATAGTTAAAAGTTGTCTCGCTCGAAAGTGTAGGATGACATGTATTTAAGAATAAAATTTAACAGCTAGGATGATATGCAGCATAAATTGATTGGTAATCTTTATGGGCTCCACGTACGGCAATCAATGAATGCAATTGATGTGTTTCAATTGTTGCCTAGATAAAAATCCCACAAACGTAACGCGATATGATCGAGCACGCATGTGATTCTAGAATACACGTGAAAAGTGTAAACAGTACTCATGGCATGTGATCTGGCCGCGGTACGATTTCTCCGCGTTGGCCTGCGATATATTTATATATGTGCTCCCACAATTAAGCTCAACGCTCAACCTACACGGTAGAATAATAGAAATTAATTAATTAATGGAGTCAATATATTATGCTATATATCGAGATTAATTTCTTGATGTGCATACATGTAGTAGATCATAAATTGTGTATAAGACGGTACGTGTGTGTATATATATATAGTCGTTGGTCGGTGAGAATTAACCTTCGATTTAGATAAATAGCCTATACGTATACTATGCCGCTTGGACTACTACCATGCACCCAGTACGTTGTGATTTATCCGGCAAAGTACGTACGCGTTCGTTCTAAACCTTGGTGAAGCTACGCCTACTTGATTAGTTGTTGCCATGCATGATTTTTTATATATGATGAAACTAAATCGTCGTCGCAGCATGCAGTCGCAGCAAGATTAATTGATCATATAAGTACGTACATGCCATTCCAGCAAATATCACATGCAATTAGCTAGCTATAGTTGGAGTACGAGGCCAGCCAGGAGGCATGATTAATTGACAAACGAAAACCTGGCCTGGCTAGCGCGATCGAGCAGGAGGCTGGGTCCGCATGCATGTGTTGTGGAGGTTATATTGGAGCGTGTGCCAGCCAACTCGATCGATCTCGCGCGCAGCTCCTCCTCCTCCTCCTCCTCCTCCTCCTCCTCTATTTATGCAGGCCCTCCCCCTCCGGCCAAATTAATTCACCAGGCCAACACACAACTCTCTCTCTCTCTCCCACCTCCGGCGCCCTCCCTCCCTCCGAATTCTCTTCAGTTCTTCCCCGCAAGATTGCGGCCATGCTCTCCACAGGCTTTCTTGAACTGTGAACTCGTGCTTAATTCTTTTGATTTCGATCTCTTCGATCGATACCCGAATTTACTTGTCGCCTTGTTGATAGTTCAAGAAAGTCCTTGGAAAACATGACGCTTCTTCTTATTTCCACCGATCGATCGATGGTATCAACGACCGGAGATATACGCGCGCGCTCCTGCAATTAATTGGATCTGCTCGTTTTTTGGTAAAAAAAAAACGTCCTCGTGCTTAGTTCTGGTTGAATTTTAATGAATTTGTGGCCACAATTTGCGGTTAATTTCAATGTGTGCTGAGATCTACAGCATTATCACAGGTTATGTTGTCTTTTGGCTAACAAGTTGTACTGCAGATCTTGCTGTGTTTAATTCTTATCGTATGCAGATCTACCTTGAGGTATACATCCAACAAACATGCAGTACGTACCCTAACATCAGGTTATCGTTTCTTTTGGCCAAATTGCATGTGGTTTAAGTTGCTCTAATTTTTAGAGTTTTCATTATGTTCTTGTACTTATTTAATCGGTTAATTATTGGTTAGATCTTTTTGTGTGAATTATATACTATTCTTGTATCTAGACTAAATTGCTTTTTAAGTCAAATTAGTCGTCTAACTAAATTTTCTATGTATCCATCTTTATTATTTCTCTTCTTGAGGGAATTCACCTACGTTGATCTTTACATAAACTCCTTTTTTTTTCTAACACTGCAGAATATATGTACAGCTATGGCCTAGATGAGAATTTCTAAAATTTCCTGTGTTGCGAGTAGATTACACTTTTCTCCTTTTTTTTAATACCGGGGACTCTTTTTCGTTAGGTGAATTTTGATGGTAGTCGATAAAAAAAATGACGGTGTTCACTAATCCATTAGTGCAAATTCGATGGCATGGATCACTGCATGTATATATTGCTTATAATTTTTGACCTAAAATACTACCTAATCATTTTCTAAAGATTTATCCAACCCTTGTTTTTCATGATGACATTCTTACAATTTTTCGGAACACTTCAAGACGAAGAGTACGTGCGAATCAATATATTAGAGCTAGCTAATTATTCATGGTTCATCATACATAAAGAGTTTGTGGTTTCTCTATGTAACAAATTTTACATACAAATTGAATATTTCTCTCTTTTTTACTTGTACGGAGATGGTAAAGGTCCAAATTAAGTCTAAACCCAAACGAATGTGCATGGTATATATGTAAATTAGTATCAAGTTTGGGACTGCCTAAATAGTTTTTTTTTTAAAATAGGGGGCAGGAGTTCTGCCAATGCATTAAGAAGAGAGAATAGTTACATATGTAGTTTAACGAATACAAAAGGTAGACACTTCTGGAGTTGAAAACAACAGGGCACAACATGAACATAGGGAAAGACTCATTCGCATAGCAAAAAGGCAACTCAGATTGAAGCCTCGGGAGTAGCGCAACCCACACAAAATCATGTAATTGTGAAAAGCACTTTTTCGATTCTGCACGTCTTGAACGATGGTATTAGCCACCAATTGGACTGTACGATAAGTGTCCGTGAAAATCCTGCTATTTTTTTCTTTCCATAGATTCCACATGGTGAATATGATGATGCCGTTTACCTCCTTCTTGCGCTCCTTTGCCACAGAGGTGCAGACCTTTCTCCACCAAACAGTAACACCTAGCCGTACCGAGGTAGTGTCCGGAGCCATGTGGATTATGGCCATATAGTGGAAGACCTTCGTTCACACCTGTCTTGCGAAAGGGTATAGCAGAAACAGGTGGCCTGCCGATTCAGCGTCTTATCCACATAAAACACAGATTGCACTGTGTGGCCACTTGACCCCTAGCTGTAAGCTTGTCGGCCGTAAGGATCCTTTTCTGAGCAAAGAGCCATGCAAAGAACTTGCACCGCCTAAATAGTATTGCCATTTAGTTTTTTCCTTAACAATCATGAGCCAAATTTCTAAACGATTTATACTTGTTTGGTTGGTACATGAAACTCAACAGCTAATTATTTTGAATGGCCTTAACCTTATTTATTGTTCATCAAAGAGGCGCGCGGTCCCTGTATAATTGCACATCTTGGCCGGATTTCACGCCATGCATTAACTACGTTTGCTTCGCCTTACATTACATTATCCCGCGCGTGTGTATATATATATATATATATTAACGACATCTCACTAACATGCATAAATATGCTTAGAAATGTGTCGACTATATATATATGCCATGGGGGAAAAAAAGAAAAGATGAGATCATAGATCCAAATTCTCATGAGAGAAGGGAAGAAAGGGAAAACGTCCTTGGTGGACCTGGAGGGCTGCTCTGCTCTGCTGCTGCTGCTGCTGATCTATCGTCTTGCTGGTTGAGAAAGATAGATAGCGTGCACGAGCGTGCAGCAGTAGAATGGCAGCAGCTGCAGATCGGAGGAGCTCCAACTGTACGATTTGAGCGAGCTTTTGTTCACGTCTCGTCGATCCATCCATCGGTGTCGACCGGCCTGACCTGTCGTGTCCATTCCGCCCAAACACTGCATCTCAGCATTTCTGCATTCTTTGTTGCATTGCTTCTGCCCCTGCCCCTGCCCATGCCCCTCCTGACACTGTATATATCTGTTGCTCTCCTGATCAGATCCAAACCAACAAGAATATACGCCCGTAACTCGCTTGCTCCATACATCCAACCAAACCAAAGAGATGGCCCATGGAGTACACATACATACTAGCTGCCTATCAGTACATGTCGATCGATGGATCATAGCAGCATCAGCATCCTCTCACTGCCGCCGTCTATATATGGAAATCTGAAGCTGCCAATTCAATTCAGGGGCCCAATAATTGTGACAGTAATGTTGCCTAATTCGGAAACCGGCACACTGTTGGGAGGCACTGTAATCATGAAAAAAAGCAGGGTTACTCCGTCGATCGATCACTCCATATCATATCAGTGTAAATCAGAGCAGTAGCAGCTAGTTGAAGCAAAAGGCTCTCTCCATCTCTCTATGTACAGGCTGTGGAGGCTGTGACTGAGAAATGCAGGCCGGAAGGAGATGAAGTGACACAAGCCTGTCTCTCTGCGTGTGCACGCGCCTCTGTGTTGTTCTGTGCTTCGCTTTCCTTTCACTGTGGAGTTACGAATTTCAGAAACCAGTGGTTTTCTAGCCCCTCAAACGTTTTTGTTTTCAAATCTGGTCCCTTCGAATAAATTTTAAAAATTGCCCTCCTTTTCAACCGTGGAATTAAAACGCGCGCGGCGAGTGATACATGTCATATGCATGTTCAGTAGCAATGTTAATAATACGTATTTAGCTATATATTTTTGCCTATTTTAGCCCTTTTTTTATTTCGAAAGTGCTGGAAACTAATTCTAGGAACAACCTTTTTCATCAATATCATCACGAATAGCTCATACAAATGGTGTTGAGAGAAAAGGAGTAGATATCGATGATAAGTTATCATCTCACTACACCAATGTAGCCTAAACCTCAGTGCCATATGTGCGGCGATGAGAAAAATAGTCATTTCTATATCTAGTTTTTAGTAGAGACTATTTGTAAAAATAGAAGAAAAAAAAAGACCAAAATAGGCACCGCTTACTAGGTTCGTCTTTTCTTTTCATGCACGCACAAGATGCAGGCAGAGAGAATTTCTTCAGTGTTTTCTTGCTCCAGCAGCCTGTATGTATGGATATCATCATCTTCTTCTTACATTAGCATTTCTGTATGTATTGTCTGTGTGTATCAACGACAATAATAATTATGGATGGTGCCAAAGTTTATATTAAACTGTGGATCTTCCGATGATGAGCTCTCCCTGCAGGCCGTAATGGAGTGGTTCTGGTAGTGAATTCCTTTTCCTTTTGTTTTCTGACAGTGGCGAATTTCAACATTGTTTCTAAGTCGATCGATGACATGTTCACTATTGAGTGATGCTATCAAATGCGTGTTACTTTACTTTGATTTGTTCACGTCCTGCTGTCAGTTTATCTTTGCCTGCACAGTAATGCTCGCTCTCTCTCTCTCTCTCTCTCTCAATCTGAATGTATATATCGTGTAGTCTGTAGATAAAGATAGCAACTTGCACGCTTTAGATTTCTATAAGTAGTTAAAGCGAATGAGAAGTTGAGGGACTGAGATGCAATAACCCGCGGGGCAGTACTCACACCCGTGCGCTAAGTGCTATCCACTGCTCCATACAGGTTTCCCACATGTATGCTCACTTCCTGCAGTGAATTGCCATACATTTTCTCAATCTATTGTATTGCTTACATTGACTCTTGTCACTCGTTGCAAGAGATTGTCAACCAAATCTTGCAAGATGTAACTGTTAAAGTATAAGTGAAATTGTTCATCTTTTCTTATCAGTTTAAGCTTTTTGGTGAATTGGTTGGTGTATGCAACTCAATATGGTATCAGAGCTGCAGGACCCTCGTGAACATTAGTTTCCTTTTTTCTTTTTGTTTCTCAGATGTTATTTAGTTTCTTGTGATGTTGTCTGTTCTTAATTGACTCCCCTTAGGGATGCTGGGCTCGCCCGGGCTGGTTTCCAGCGAACAAATTTTCACATGTTTTCTTCTTCTTCTTTTAATGAAAGGCAGAGCTTCTGCCAATCATTAAAAAAAGAATGATACCCCAAACACGGCGTTTTTACATGATCGAACAGCTACGGTCCGCGAAATATAATTGAAATGAGTAGGCAAATAAGATTTTTAGACAGGTCAATTATTCAAGGCATTGTACACCTGATGGTTGGCAATGGCACAATTAATTTGTAGCAAACAGCTAGTACAGGTTGAACCAAAGAGAGATGCATGGTTTGGTTTTGACATGACAATGAGCAATGAGATATATTGAGATGGCAGTAAAAGGTGGTAATTAGCTAGCTAGGATTTGGACTGGAGGGAGGGAGGTGGGGAGAGCACTCAGCTTTTTAGGTGCAGGGTGGCTTTCACTCAATCAGCACAGAACAGCAGGAGCAGGTGCTGCCGGGCTTGGAAAAGGGGAATTTGAAAAGATTTGCAGAAAAGTGAAAGGGGGTTAAAGGGGAGAGGAATGTGGGGGATGCTGGTGATGATCATCATGATGAAACCTAGCTAAGAGTTTTCTTTCTTCTTCATCTCTTTTCACTCTTTGTTCAGTTGTTGGTGCGAATTGTACTGGTACTCAACTGTGGCTCTGATGAGTGAGTTGTGACCGTCCCCAACCCAACCAACCAGCCCTAAAGCAAAGAAATGCAAAGCAAAGCAAGCAGCTTTAATTTGGCATGCACCTTTTTGGTTTTGTTTGTTTGCTTCCCTCTTTGCTGCACTGCTGTCACTCCAGACAACCAAACAAATCCATCCCCATCCATCTCTGAGGAGTAGTAGTTAGTGACGCATCATCGTCATCTCTAGATCTCAACATATACACTCCAATCTAGTTAGTTGTGTTGTGCTTCACTGCTCATGGAAATTTTCCTCTCTTTTCTTTTTCCCTCAGATAGCACCAGTGTAGTACTTGCTGTAGTATCAGAATTCAGACCAATAATATTCTTATTGCATATTACTGGCACTCATGCGTGGCAATTGACTGAATCATTTTGGTGTGTGTATGCATCATGAAGTTTAACTAACTGCTAATTAGGTTAATTCTCTAGTGTTTGTACACTACAAGAGGTTGTTGGGTGGACTAATTCATGCTGCATACATATTTGTGGGAAATTGATCGGATCTCCATCTGTCATACACTCATACTTATTAGTGGGGCAGGCATGCACTCTCTCATCAACAGAAGCCATTGCATAATTTCCCTGATGAATTGACAGCACTCCAAACGTATCATGCAGCTGTTGGGTCTTTGTTTGTTATACTCCAATATAATTAACCCTGCCTGCCGATTTTTGTTTTGCTTGGTGCAAAAGCTAATAAGTCTAGTGGCGATCAATCGATCGAGCTGAAATGAAATGTTTTGATCAATTCCGAAATAATAATTTGTTCCCTTAAATTTGCGACGTGCAAGCAGAGAGTATAAAAGACGTGATTAGTGCCCATCTTCCAGAATGCAGGACAGTCGAAGGCGAAGGCGACGGAGAGACTTGGTGGTCAGCATCGATCACTAGAGTACTAGTAGGCTAGCTAATTAGGGCTAATTTGGAAATGATAAGGCTAGATGACCTGACCTGAGGTCGGCACCAGCACAACACATCTATGCCGCTAAGCGCTCACACCCGCTGACACAATAGTGAAGCAAGCCTGACTTCATGGCCAAGCTGTGTTAATTGGCTTGACTCTGAACCCATCTAGCGAGGGTAAACCGTAACCCACCCACTCAAATTTTCCTCAATGCCTAGTCCACCCATAGGACTAGACTCGTACATATATAGCACCCTACTTACATTTTTATCTTCGCTTTGTATAAAAGAGTTAACCCGAAGATGTTATATTTGGACCTAATATGTATTATATACTATTACAACTCACTTTATAAAAGCATTGTAAGACTAATCTCACCACCCTCTAAATGGGCCACATGAGCCTTCATATTAACATACCGAGGGTATTACATTCACCCCCTTAAGGACCGACGCCCTCGGCAGCCTTCACATTAATGGGCTGAGGTGTTGCATTCACCCCCTTAAGGGCTGATGCCATCGGCAACAATACCGTATACATGGCAAATGCCTAGAACCATCACTCAATATATGTCCGTGCATCCAATGCCGTCACATATGCCATGTTGTGTGGCCACATCGGACCCACACACACCATGCGCCATATACCTAGGTCTCTATCCTACATGTGCTCATGCAGCGAAAGGTTGATGCTCTGGTATCATCTTTAACACCTTAACCCAAATTTTGCTCAAAGATCAGCCCACCGTCAGGCAGGCCCACGCATGCATACCACCCCACCTACACTTTCGTCCTCGCTTCGTGTAAAAAGGTTAAACCGGAGGTGCTATATTTGACCCAACATGTATTATACTACTACAACTTACTTTATACAAGTAATTTGTGAGTAATCTCACCATCGCTCCACATGGGCATTCGTATTAACAGGTCAAGGTATTACATAAATATGTATCGTGATGAGGATTAAAGCCTATATTTTATTTGGGCTAGCAACGGTTAAAAGCCATGCTCTATTTTTAGAGCCATAACTCATAAAGAAAAGCCCATAAAGAACGAGGCCAATGGTTAGTCACTTGGTTAAGTCTTTGACCAGTTGGTTAACATGTCTAATACATTGCCTCACACTGGTCGTCACCGACCAGTTAAAAAATCATCTCAACTAGTTATACAGGTCGGGGCAAGCAATTATATCTGCACACGCATTCGTGCGGACAGTTATCTTGACAAGTATAAATAACTACCCAGATGTTATCCTGAAAAGGCACCCTTTGACGAGAACACACCTCTTGGCGGAAAGGCACCTTTCGGCTAGACAACACCTTTTTAAGATCAATTGCCGCCTCTTTATACTATATAAATAGGGAGTCCATTTGTATCGTCAAGATGGAGGCATTCTCATTCTAATATGAATAGCAGACTCTCATTCGCAATACTTTGTAGTCAAGCACTTGCATCTGTTAAGCTGTTTGGCTAATAAGAGGTAATGTCTTGTCCCTCTTTTCACAATTCTGGTCCTAGGAGGTTCGCAACCAGTTTTTCATTCATAAGCTCGATCTAAGAGACCTTAGGTCTTGAACACTGACATATCGGAATTGCTAATTTGAGGCCTCTCTTACCAAATCTTTGGTGAGGACACCCTCTCATCGTGACATATGGCACCACCTCCTTCCTTCCCCATCAAAGGTTCTATCGTTGCAACACGTATCCCTTCATCCCACTTTCCTCTTCTATTCCCTTCCCTTGAAACTGAAAAAGTTTTTGTTTTCAAATTTCTCAAGTTTTTGAATAAGAAGTATTTTTAATGATTTTCGAAAGTTTACGAATCAAAATTTTTCAAACCACTCCCATGGAGGTCAGGATCACTTCTATAAAGGTCACGACCACTCAAAACCACTCACTGAGAGGTCACGACCACTCTAAGAACGGCCACCCTAGTGAACGACCACCGTAAAGATCACAAAGGCCATGACCACTCTAGGAAACGACCTCTCTAGAGAAACGATCACCCTAGAGGTCACAAAAGCCACGACAACTCTAGGGAATGACCACTCTAAGGAACGATCTCTCTAGGGAACGACCACCTAAGTCACAAAGGTCACTATTACTCTAGGAAGGACCACTATAGGGAACGATCGACCTCTCTAAGGAACGACCACCCTAGATGTCACAAAGGTCACAATCACTCTAGGGAAAGACCTCTCTAGGGAATGGCCACCCCAGAGGCCACAAAGGCCACAACCACTCAAAGCACAGCCAAGACTACTCTAGGCAAGGCAAGACCTCTTAAATCAAATTGTTCATGACAAAGCAATCTCATATCAAACTCAAACCCGAGCACCACAAACTCAAACACAGTCAATTACTCATCACAAATATAGATAGACCACCACATGGTCAGAGAGAGAGAGAGCGCTCAATCCATGCATGGTTGCAGCCTGCCCTGGTTGCTGGCTTCTGAAGCAGTGATTGCAATTTGTAATTCTGGTGAAGCTGCATACACATCACGCATTGATAGCTAGCCATTAAGCTGAGATAGATTTGACATGGTGATATATATGCCAGCTAGCTAGCTTGGAATGGGTCGTGTTTTAGGTTTCTGTCACTGGCTGCAAGTACGTTCCTGGCCATTGCAAAACAAAGATGTATGGAAGCAGGAATCTTTGCATGCAAAGGTAGATCGAACAAATGAATGAAGAAGGGCCAACTGTGTGAAGGTCATCGATCGATCAGATCAGCTGAGTCTACTGATGTACTCCTCTCTAATGATATGATTGATGTAGCAAAGATAGCTAGCTAATGGTGTAGTGTTAATTAGCTAGGAGGAAGAGCACGAGGGTGGCTGGCGTGTGTTTGGAAGCGATCAATTCATATATGGCTAGCTAATGATATATGGAAGATGCAGAAAGGACGACAACCTAGCTACCAAAGCATCGACGTCGCCTAATAGGAGGAGAGGATATGTTGAACGATTCCACGTAGCGGCGAACACATGCATGGCTAGCTCAAAAAATAACCGGGCATAGGGACAAGCCAAAATTTACAATGTATTACGTAATAATAGTTTACGATGGACAGTAAAAATCAGATCTCTAGCTATTAATTTGTTAATGGTATCCCTATTGTTCTACTCAGTGGCGAAACTTAAAAAAAATCTATGAAATGCACACTTTACACGTACAATTCTATAGCTTTGAACAATAATCGATTATGTAACATTATAAATCCGACACATATAGTTGAAATTTGCTAAAAGTACAATGCAAATGGTTATAAGGTCTTAACAATCTCAAACCACCGAAATTGGAACAAATTCAATTAACAAATTTGACATATTGAAGAGGTGATCTTGTAATGTTTCTTAGATTTTTGTGGGTCCTAGATCCCACCGTGACTCAACTAGTGAAGGAAGTTTAAATAAATACTTCGTCCGTTCCTGAATATCTTCAAATTTTATTTCTATGTACATGTCATTCACCAATTTCAAGATATTTTTTTTATCATTATACTAAAATTTAGTGTATCATAAAAGAGCTTAAGGGTAATATGGCGCCGGCAACCTAAACATGCATTTATTGGTATTTCCTACCGAGCGAGTTGCACTCATAGTTATCAATACCGTACCGATACTGGCCGGTATGACTGTTATGTACCATTTAGCCTCCAAAACTGGTACAAAGTAGCCCTATGTACTGTACCGACCTCGATACCGATCATACTGGCTTTGATATCGGTCAATACCATCTTCAATAACGGCTAATACCAGTCATACCTATGGAATTGATAATATAGTTTATTGAACTATATGTTATATTTGATATTAAATCTAAAATGACACCAGGGTACCGAAGGCCCAAGATCTTGTGGCACGGGTCATGCCAAAGACAAATCAAGCCATCGTTGCGACCGTCCGTCGCCTAAGACGGCCGGAACGACATAGCCCGTTTAGCTTTTTTCTAATTTATATAGATTTTTAAAAAGATTTTCTACATTTATTTGACTTTTCTAATTACTCTAGATTTTTTTAAAATTTTACGATTTTTCAAAAATTTTTTTTGAATTTTTGGCACCAAACAGGCTGACGTCGACCCGGCACAGCTCATTGACCTGTTCGGGCGGTCCGGGAGTCACTTCAACCGAAACCTCTCTTCCCGTTCCTCTGATGCCCAGATCCCCTTCCTCCCACCTCCTCACCGTCGCCTCCTCCCCGCTCATTCGTCCTCCCGCTCGGTCGCCGCGTGCTCCCGATCCAGATCGCCGGCCTCCTCCCCGCCCGGTTACCGCGTACTCCCCTCCCGGTCGCCACGTGCTCCAGATCCAGATCGTCGGCCTCCTCCTCCCTGACATTTCACCCCCCCCGTCCTCCCCATCCGGTCACTGCGTCCTCCCCTCCCGATCACCGCGTGCTCCAGATCCAGATCGCCGACCTCCTCCTCCCCAGCAGCTCGCCCTACAGCTGATTTTACAGTCCAACAAAGTAAAATCAACTTTTCAGCTCAGTCGCAGAGCGGCCCAGAACCACCCCTTACAATAACGGAGAGCCGAGAGAGGGATCGGCATCCATGGCGCCGCCCTCCGCCGCCGCCACACCCCTCTCCCTCTCCCTCTCCCTCTCCCCACCCTCTCGACGCCTCCCCAGGCATTGACCACCTTCCCTAGTCCCGATCCCTACACCTACGGCCGACGCCATCTCATCGCCCTAAGCCGCCGATGCCCGCACCCACCATCCTCTGCCTCTGCCACAGCGGCGTCTTCTTCCTACACCAGGGGGATTCTATTTCTATTCCCCCCCAACTTCTCGCCCGCCTCACCCCTCTTCACCCCCTCCCAATCCACGGAAAATAAGGAGTCCCTCCCGCCGCCGCCCTCCTGGGTGGAGAGGTGGCTCCTCGAGGCGGCGCGACCGTACGCCATGCTCGCTCGCCTCGACAAACCCATCGGCACTTGTCTCCTCGCATGGCCCTGCATGTGGTATGTATGTACGTGTGTATCTATGTTCCTGCTACAACCACCTTATAGCATAGCTTAATAGTCGCCCAAACCCTAGTTCTTACGCTTAGCTGACCAGAGACTAGCGAGCATCTTCAGCTCACAAATACTATGTGCGCAAATGAATCGATCGATTAATAAAAATTGAACTGGGGTTAAAGCCCTATGTTTCTAAAAAAACAAATGTATTGAATCTTTCCCGATAGTAAGCAAGTTGGACGTTGTTTCAATTTTGCGTCCATGTCCAATCCAGTGGTTTAGGAAGAAGAAAAGCTGTCTTAAGGTGTTTTAGGGCTTCATACGCTGAGACTGTTTTCTTTTCTTTTTTACTATACCATTTTTTTTCTGCTATGCACATGTTGTTATGCTTGTGTGGCATTAAATCGATAGCACATTTTACCTCCTGAGTTGAAAACAAGCTGGAATGTTTGCCTCGCTGGTCAATCACAATAGCAGCAATGCCGGGGGAACTTCCTGACTTGAAAATGCTGGCACTCTTTGGATGTGGTGCTGTCCTCCTCAGGGGAGCTGGTTGCATAGTGAATGATCTTCTTGATCCTGACATTGATAAAAAGGTGATTTTGTTTTTCTTCAGTTTGTTCTGGGTACAGACTATGGCTCAGGCTTTCCCTGTTAGTGAATAATGCCTTTCAAATCGTTGCAACCATGAAGCCAAAAAAGGATCAGCTGCAATTTGAGATGTGTTGCATGCTTACCTTTCGAACTAGGGGCGCGGTAAAGTTTCTAGTTATTTTTTACCCTATCAAATGTCGTGACCATAGTGTCAATAGCTAGAAGAAAGTAAGAAACAACGAAACGAAACCAGAAAACAAAAACTATCTTCCAATATAGGTGAGATTTGAACATCTGGACCATTGCCAGACATGTTGGATGTCATATAAGTTGTGACACAGGCATGCCAGATTAAACCTTAAGACTCATATGTTCTGCTACTGTTTCTGCTGTTGCATTACTTCACTCAAGTGGAGCATGCAATGAAGTGAATGATGAATAACTTTTGGTGATTGTGTGGCATTCACCGATAAGTTTCTCTTGTAGATTGAGCTTACCAAAAACAGGCATTTCGCATCAGGTTGTCTAACCCCTTCTCGAGGAGTGCGCTTTCTCGGGGTTCAGCTTCTACTGGGATTGGGCATTCTTCTCCAACTGAATAGCTATAGGTACATTAGGCCTGCTTATTCTTTGCTTGTGTGACTGTAATTCAGTTTGACTGTATTGGATGCATTTAGACTATCTCGATACTGTTATCAGTTATTTGTGCACAAAATAATGTTATGAGAAAATTCTAGATGATTTTATGGGGTCCTTGCTACTCCATCTATACACAAATAGTTGTCGTTTTGGACGTAGGTGTAGTCAAACTCTCGAAAAATACTTTCGTAATATTACAATTTTATTGGGTTTTATAAATATATTATAATAAAAATTAGTGGTCGAAGCTGTGTTTTGGAGACCGTGTCGATGTCCAAAACGACAACTATTTCTGACCAGAGGAAGTAATACATTGTTTCTTGAGGGTAAGCAAATTCATTATCTCATATCCGCAATGTATATGCTCCAACTTAGTGTGGTAGAAACTATTCTTGTTGTGATCCTCATATTGCTCTCACCTCTAGTCTGACAAAGTTACTATGTTCAGAGCTACAGTACTACGATATTTGACATGTTTTGGAATGCAGAAAAAAGATTTTTTTCAAGCCTAATACATATCTCTTGGTCTGTTTAGAATTATTCACTTCCACAAAATCCAAAGGAATGGCAGCTTGCTTAGATTTGGATGCATTTTTGCTGATGCCATTACAGCAATATTCACATGTATCTTTGTGTCATTTTCTTTATACAGCCGTGTTCTCGGGGCATCTTCACTTCTGTTGGTCTTTTCTTATCCACTTATGAAGAGGTTAACATTTTGGGTATGTATTAAACATTTGGAAGGTTATGACACCATAATCTTGTTTACAAAGAGTAATCACTTAGGTTCCTTTTGATGCATGTGTAACAGCCTCAGGCATGTCTTGGCTTGACCTTCAACTGGGGAGCTTTGCTAGGATGGGCTGCTATCAGAGAAAGCTTAGATCCTGCCATCATTCTTCCATTGTATACCCGCCGGTATATGTAGGACACTGGTATAGGATACCATATTGTTGAAGGTTAGAAATCGACAATAAACTTATACTTTTGGGTACCTTAGGGTTAGCAAAGTCGAGCACAAAAATCAAAGGCACACGATGTAGACACGCTCGGGCCTCCCGGCGGAGTAACACCCTATTTCCTGTATGGATGATATGCGGAATCGATGAACAAAGTACAGTGCAATGTGTCTAGCCCTAGTTACAAGGATAATTGAACTTAATCTGGGGCTAAGCTAAGGATGGAGGTTGACTAAGCGTCGGGTCGTCGACTCTTGGTTGCTCTGCGCAAAAAGCTATAAAAGTCTTCTCTTTGTCTGATCTGGATGGCTCCTTTTCTTTAGGACCCCTACCCCCGGCCTTATATAGTCGGGGTAGCCCGGTCTCAAGTCGAGTCGTAGTCGGTTTGGAGTAACAGATCGTAGCCGATGTGGAGTCCATCGTCGCGTGATCCTCGCAGCATATCCAAACTTTCCAGAATATCAGGCATACTCGAGTTGGTTTCCTCGTAACGGGAACATGATCGAGTCATTCCTAATATAGAATTACCCTTTCCGCGCATATCTTATCCTATAGAATTGGGCCCGTGATATCCGGAATTTCTAGATGTCGTTAGAACATATCCTTCATGTATCCTTTACGAACACATCCCATGTTTAGATATTCGATACATATATGCGGACTAGGTGTTTTACTAATGGTGTTCTTTCATATTTAATCTGAATGAGATCATTGTTGCGATTGTTAAGATTTCTTATACAAATATATCTCAGGATAAAGAAGATGACCTCAAAGTAGGAGTTAAGTCCACAGCATTAAGGTTTTGAGATTCGACCAAGCACTGGATTAGTGGCTTTGGTGCTGCATGCATTGGCAGCTTAGCATTCGGTGGCTACAATGCTGACCTTGGTTGGTGCTCATTATCAGAATGTCATGTTTTATGAAGAGTATATTGTTTTTACATGATATTGACTACAAATTTTAATCATGTTGGACAGCATGACCCTACTATCCATTCCTGACAGCTGCAGCTGCACAGTTAGCATGGCAGATTTCTACTGTTAACTTATCTGACCGCCCAGATTGCAACAGGAAGTATGTTTGTTTACATTGAATCGTCACTTTTCAATCGCAATTTATAACTAATAATGTATTTGTTGACTTGCTATAATGCTATGAAGATCTCTAGGAATGTTGGTAAAACCAAAAACACATTTTACCACATTCCAGATAAATTTAGCCACTGGACATACCAGAAACAAATGATTTATTGTTTCATTAGCACCACAAAGTTGACAATTAGTAGCCCATTCCACCCTCTTTTCTTCAAATTATCTTTGGTCAAAATGCTCTTTTTCATCATCAGACAAATAAAAACTTTTATTTTTAGAGGAATTTTTGTGTTCCAAAGATATTTGTGGGGAAAATCCACCCCCCTCATTATCAAAGCCAAATAAAAAGATTTCACTTAGAATTGACCATTGGAAGTTAGCATCCAAGTAATGCTATCTTCCCTATCCTTTATTTAAAATCCTTCACATTCTTTCAACATGTGTTCCCACATCTGCTCCACCCATAGTTGTAAACCTCAGCCTCAGTAACATGTCGGCTAAAGGTAATATTATACAGCCTAAGATTTTTTTGAGCAAATGTTTCATCACCAACCCATTTGTCCTCCCAGAACATTGTTCTCTCCCTATTCCCAACATTTTTCTTACAAAAATGGAGAAAATGATTCTGAATCTTCATCAACCCATACCAGAAATGAGAGCCCCCATATTTAGAGCTTGTCTAAGAGAAAGCTTTATTATCTAAGTACTTCTTCCTCAAGAAATTCTGCTATATCCCTTTTTCAGTTTCTAACCTCCAAATCCATTTCCCCAGCAAGGCAACATTCATAGTGTCTAAGTCTAAGACACCAAGACCTCCTTGCTCCTTAGGCAAGCATACAATCGGCCGGTTAACCAAATAGTACTTTTTAATACTGACGAATACTCATACCATGGGTATCCCAGTGATCCAGAGGATTTAACAGGTCGCTTTAAGCTTGGCTCCGCCAAAGGCCTCCGCTGGGCCACGAAGGACACTCGTCCCCGACCAAACCAACCAGGGGCATCCGGCACGCGCCACAGGTCCGACTCCCCACAAGCTCCGACCAAGCTAAGGCGATCTCCGCCAAGGGCCGAGTGCCAGGCCGCCGTGGGCTGTTGGCCACCTGCCCCACGGACATGACAGCTCGGAATGACCGCGCGAGGGCAGGTGGCTCCTTCCCAAGGTAGCGAGGAGGTTGCCAAAGTCAAAGCTCCGGTCTCATCGTCCAGTCATGCGCAGTGTGAGGATGCGCTCCCTCCCGAGGCAGCACTGGAGCCGGGCATTAAGGCATCAGCATCTGACAGACGTGCAAAAGAGTAGGTGCGCCATTTCCCGATGAAACGGAAAACTGCGCCACTCGATGAATCCACCGACCCGGCGTGGGGTGAGTGTTGAATATAATTCTTGGGTGCTAAGTTTAGTATTTGTCTTTGTTTGGCAAGCAGCTCTTAGTTTAGCAAGTAGCCTAAATCAGGCGTGTGTTTGTGTCAGGCTAATTGAGAGGCCTTGATTTATTTCCATGTAATCCCTTTTATAAGCAAAGCAATAGACACTAGAAAAGCAGTCAATTCAGTAGCACAAAACAAGACCGTGTTCGCGTGAGTTTCTTGTGTATCCTGTTGGCCGTGATCTCGCCAAGAACTTGGCGTTGTCTCCGTGAAGTTCCAACAATTGGTATCGAGCTGAAGATGTCGAAGACAAGACCTCCAAAGATGGCGTGGTGGTCCAATGGTGATTCGTGAGGTGGGCGCGGGAGTAGCTACCCGTCCTCACCAAGACCAACTACTCGACCGGGCACTCGATGAAGGTGAAATTGAGGGCGGGGCTCTTCGAGCGTCATAAGGACAAGTGCGCCGACACTCGGGAGGAGATCTTTGCGCCGGACGCCTATGCGAGCGGTGCCACCGGAGATGGTGCCGACCATCGCCAAGCGGAAGCAGCAAGGAGGCACGGGACACGATCGCGATCCTGAGGGTCGGGGATGATCGCGTGAAGAAGTTGACGGCGCAACAGCTGCGCCGGAAATTCGACCTTGCCACGTTCGAAGACGGTGAGACCGTCGAGGACTTCGCTCTGCGGCTGAACAACATGGCGGTGCATCTAGCCACCCTGGATGAGGAAGTCAAGGACGGCGAGATCGTCGCCAAGATGCTCTGTTGCCTGCCACCTCGGTTCAAGCAGATCACGATTGCGATCAAGACGCTGCTGGATGTATCGACCATGTCGGTCGTCGATCTGACAGGGCGACTCAAGGAGGCGGAAGAGGCGTTCGAGGAAGCGCCGCGGCCGCCGCAAAGACGAAGGAAAGTCGTACCTCACGGAGGAGAATGGGGACGACGTCGGAAGAAGCACGAGCAAGAGATCCGCTCCGGCCGGCAGAGGTGCCAGAAGTGGTGGTGGCTCGAGCAGAGGAGGAAAACAAGGGCGTGGCCGTGGGCGTGCTGACGACGAATGCCGGCGTTGCGGGAAGATGGGCCATTGGGCCCGCGAGTGCCGCTCCAAGCCCAAGAAAGAGCAGGCCAAAAGGGAGCAGGCCCATGTCGCGGAAGAAGAAGAGGAGGCCCTGCTCCATTTCGTGGAGATCTCGCCCAATCATCCGCTCCGCCGCCACGCCACAAGCTTCACGACAAAGATCGCCGACTCCTTCCCGGCGTGGGGCGTTTCGCTCCGCAGCTATACCGATCTTGCGCGGGAGAGGAACAGGAGCATGGGCCCGGCGGACCAAGGGTGGTCTCGAGCGCCCTGGTCGCCATTCGGGAGGAGAAGGTGTTCGCCCACCTCGACGACGAGAAGGAGCGCGACGCCGGGACATGGGTCCTGGACACGGGGGCGACGAATCACATGTCCGGATCGAGTCGCGTTCACAAGGCTCGGCGCGCGGTGCTTTCGAGCCGTGCGTTTCGGCAACAACTTCGGTGGCGCGGATTGAGGGCCGCGGGACCATTGAGTTCAAGGGCAAGAACGGTGAGCTCAAGTCACTCGTCGGCATTTACTTCATCCCACAGCTGACGACCAACATCGTGAGGGTCGGTCAGCTTGACGAGGATGGGTACAAGGTTGAGATCAAGTCCGGAGTGATGCGGATCCGGGAGCCTGGCGAACTGCTACTGGCGGCGGTGAAGCGCGAGGCAAACCGCCTGTACCTGCTCCACGTCAAGCTTGTACAACCGTCATGCCATGCGGTGCGCAGTCGCAGCGGCGAGGTGGCGTGGCGTTGGCATGAGCGTTTCGGCCATGTCAACATGGCTTCGCTGAGGAAGCTGGCTCGGGACGAGTGGGTGCGCGGCCTGCCGGAGATCGGGCAGGTCGATCACCTGTGCGAGGCATGCCAGGTCGGCAAGCAGAGGCGGATTTCCTTCCCGGCGCAAGCAGAGTACCGCGCACAGCAACGCTTGGAGTTGGTGCACGCTGACCTGTGCGGCCCCATCACACCGACGACGCTCAGAGGGAGCAAATACTTCCTGCTGATGGTAGATGATCTCAGCAGATACATGTGGGTAGCCGCGATTCCTTCAAAGGATCGTGCAGCGGATGCCATCAAGGAAATCCAGCGCAGCGGAAGAGTCAGTGCCAAGTCGAAGGGCTCGCGACCGATCGCGATGGCGAGTTCACCGCAATGAAGTTCGCGTGATCGCTTGGTGCAAGGCGTGCATCGTCAACACACGGCACCGCACCTGAAGAAGCTCGACGATCGCGGCCGCAAGATGATTTTCGTCGGCTACGAACGTGGCTCCAAGGCGTATCGCGCCTACGACCCCGTCACGAAGCGTGTCCAAGTATCACGTGACGTGATGTTCGACGAGCAAGGCCAGTGGGACTGGGGCACCGGCGACAACGACAGCAAATCGAATGGCGGCAACGACGGGTTCACGGTGGAATACGCCACCATCGGTCCCGCACCAGCGGCTGATGTCGATGTCGAGGCATCCGGAGGAGGTGCGCCGGGAGAACACTCGCTGCCTCTCGGCGAGGCTGATGACAAGGCTGGTGGCGAATTGGAGGCCGGGTCGCAGGATGACAACCTTGACGCTGACCACGACAATATGGTGCCTCTCCGTTTCCGCAGCGTCAACGACTTGTGCGGCGTCTGCGCGCGTCTTTGGTGGAGAGCACCGCGGTGGCCGACGAGCCCGCCTCATTCATCGAGGCGAGCGCGATCCTCGCGGAAGAAGGCGATGATGGAGGAGATGGAGTCCATCGAGGAGAACGGCACGTGGTGCCACGTCGACCTCCCACCCGACTGCAAGGCGATCGGGGTGAAATGGGTGTTCAAGGTGAAGAGGGGCGCGACGGGCGGTGTCAAGCACAAGGCACGCCTCGTGGTGAAGGGCTACGCACGGTAACGCGGCATCGACTACGACAAGGTGTTCGCCGGTGGCTCGTCTCGGACTCGGTGCGCGCTTCATCGCTCTCGGCGCACGAGGTGGGAGGTGCACCACATGGACGTCAAATCGGCGTTCCTAAGCGACGATCTACAAGAGAGGTCACGTCGAGCAATGCGTCGGTTTCGTCATCGCGGCAGGAGCACAAGGTGCTAAAATTGCGGAAGGCATTGACGGCCTACACCAAGCACCCGCGCTGGTATGCGGCGGACGACACGCTCATCGCCGCTCGGCCGGAGATGTCCCGAGCACGCCATCTATGTGCGGCAAAGCGGCGACACCCAACCGGTGGTCGGGTCTATGTCGACGACCTCGTGATCATCGGTTCGAGCATCCACGACATCAAGGCGTTCAAGGGGGAGATGGCGGCCGCGTTCAAGATGAGCGACCTCGGACTACTTCACTACTACCTCGGCATTGAGGTGAAGCAGAGCTCGAGGGGAGTCTCGATCAGCCAAGGTGCTTACGCCGGCAAGATATTGGAGAAGCGGCATGGCGGGTGTAATCCTTGTCAGTCTGGATGAGGCTCGCTGAAATTGAGCAGATCGAGCACGAGAGCGCGGTGGGCGATAGCGGCATATAGAAGCATCGTTGGAAGCTTGAGGTATTTGGTTAACTCTCGCCCTGATATAGCTTTTGCTGTTGGGTATGTTAGCCGTTTTCTGGAGGACCCACGCGTGGACCATCTCGCCGCCGTGAAGCACCTTCTGCGTTATGTGGCTGGAACCCGAATGGGGACTCGTTGGCAGAAAGAGAGACCGAAGCCCATCGATAGGTGCGATGTGGCGACTTATTTGGCGACGTTGATGCAAGGAAGAGCACAACAGGAGTGATGTTTTTCCTCAATAGCAGCCCAATAACCTGGCAATCCATGAAGCAAAAGGTTGTGGCGCAATCAATTTGCGAGGCAGAATACATAGCAGCTGCAAATGCCGCTTGTCAGGCTCTGTGGTTGGCTCGAGTGTTAGCAGAGGTGCAGGGGTCAACACCGAGAGCGCCAATGTTGAGGGTGGACAATCAGTCTACTATTGCTTTGATCAAGAACCCAGTACTTCATGGACAAAGTAAGCACATCCAAGTGAAGTATCATTTTGTCAGGGAGGCTGCTGATGACGGCCTGATCAATGTGAAGTTCATCAGGAGCGAAGAATAGCTGAGTGACATCTTAACGAAGCCGCTCGGTAAGACTAAGTTCCTTGAGCTGCGTTCAAAGA
The DNA here is from genome assembly GCA_036346275.1 of Otatea glauca. Taxonomy (NCBI): domain Eukaryota; kingdom Viridiplantae; phylum Streptophyta; class Magnoliopsida; order Poales; family Poaceae; genus Otatea; species Otatea glauca. Next base: position 56,210,057 of record CM070714.1, on the reverse strand, counting down.
TCGACCTGATTAGTGTACATAAACACGCACCACAAGGCTTAGGAGGAGATTGTTGAATATAATTCTTGGGTGCTAAGTTTAGTATTTGTCTTTGTTTGGCAAGCAGCTCTTAGTTTAGCAAGTAGCCTAAATCAGGAGTGTGTTTTAGGCGTGTGTTTGTGTCAGGCTAATTGAGAGGCCTTGATTTATTTCCATGTAATCCCTTTTATAAGCAAAGCAATAGACACTGGAAAAGCAGTCAATTCAGTAGCACAAAACAAGACCGTGTTCGCGTGAGTTTCTTGTGTATCCATCACGGCCAACAGTGAGTGGACGCCGATCAAATCGCCAAGACCGAGGACTAGGACTCCTAGCATAGGACACCTCATCCTTTCCTCTCCCAACTTCCTGTGTAATCTACCCCCTCCGCCTGTATAAAGGGAGGCAGGGTCCTCTGGGAAGAGGGGGGACCCCCTTTCTTGGTTTTTACGGTTAAGCTATTCTAGCTCCCACAGCTTCGAGTCCTTAGCTCTCGCTTGTAACACCGTGCAGTCATATGCACCCGAAGCAATACAGTGTCACCACCCGAACTGGAGTAGGGACATTCGGCCCGAACCAGTATACATCTTGGGCTTCCTGAGTCTAACCATTCAAGGAGAGGGAACGCGCGACCCCTTGACTAAAAAATTCACTTGCCGGAGCTCGAAACACCGACAAATACCTTGGTCCTCTTGCCACAACAACCTAGACCTGAAAAAATACATTCTCTTTCTAACTCCCACCGGAAGTTTATAGAAAGACATCATATATAATGGGACATTAGTCAGACAAGAATTAATCAGAGTTAATCTCCCTCCAATCGAGAGGATCTTCCTCAGCCAACAACTACACTTACCTTCCATTCTATGTTTAGTATTCTTCCACTCACTATTTCTTAATTTCCTTTTATGTAAAGGAATTCCAAGATATTTCATAGACAAACCCTCAATTTCACAAGTAAATATCTGGCTATAGGTATCCTATTTATTTAGGGCATCTCCAAAGCAATATAATTCACTTTTATGAAAATTTATCTTTAATCCTGACATTTGTTCAAACAAGCATAATATGAACTTCAAATTCTTTGCCCCTTCAAGCTCATCTTGAAGTAAAAAAATAGTGTCATCTGCATATTGCAAAATGGCAACCCCATTTTCTATCAATTCTGGAACTAGTCCTTTGATTAAGCCCTGCTGCTTAGCCCTCTCAATTAGAATGGCTAAAGCATCTGCAGCAATGTTAAAAAGCAAAGGTGACAATGGGTCAACTTGCCTTAGTTCTTTGTGGGTTCTAAAATAAGTTCCTATGTTATTGTTTACTTTCACCCCCACTTTACCACCGGTCACAGTTTTTAAAATCCAATCACACCATTGTTCTGGAAAACCTTTTAGCATCATTACCTGATAGAGAAAAGGCCATTTAATTTTGTCATAAGATTTTTCAAAGTCTACTGTAAAAAGAATTCCAGAAATCTTATTTGTGTTAATAGAATTAAATGTTTCATGCATCATTAAAGCCCCTCCCAAGATATATCTATTATTTATGAAAGTAGTCTGAGCAAGGGAAATAACCTTCTCAACTACTTGGGCAAGTCTATTCATCAACACCTTGGTGATTATTTTGAAACTAACATCCAAAAGATAAATAGGTCGAAATTTTTGGATTTGTCTTGCATCCTTACTCTTAGGAACCAAAGTAATAGCTCCATAGTTAAGCCTGGAGATGTCCAAAGCACCCTTGTGAAAGTCATCTAAAAGATTTTTCAAGTCATACTTAACCAAGTCCCAAATTTTCTCATAGAATTCAGCAGGGAAACCATCAGGCCCAGGTGCCTTATTTGTGTTCATGTTGAAAACAACCGACTTTAATTCATCCATTTCAAAATCCCTGATTAAAAATTCTTTGTCTGCACATCAGTTATGTCTATTCTATCTATGTTAAAGTTAATATTAGACACATCAGGATGCCCAAAAAGGTTTTTTTAAAAGTTGGTATTGTGGGCCTGTTTGGTAGAGCTCCATATCCTAGCTTCACTTGAGATCTTGAGATCTGAAACTTGCAGGCTAAAATAAAGTGAATTAAGTTTAAACATAGATGTGAATAAAGCATTGTTCTCCAGTATCCAGCAACAAAGGTGCATGGTCAGACAAAGACCTTACCAAAGTTCTAACTGTAGTTAAAGGGTATATGAGCTCTCAATCGGTGCTAACTAATACCCTATCCAATTTTTCATAAGTAGGCTCTATGTGGTCATTGCTCCAAGTAAAAGCCCGACCACACAACTCCATTTCCCTAAGTTCATTTTGTTCTATGATAGCATTGAACAAAAAACTCCATTTGTTGTATCCACCGTTTTTACTCTTCTCACTCTCCGTTCTTAATATATTAAAATCTCCAGCAACAACCTTGGGTTTGCCATTAGTTTGTAAAAATCGAGATAGCTCAGATAGGAAATAAGATTTTCCTTCCTCCCGGGCATTTCCATAAACTATGATTAAAACCTGAAAGATCATGTGGAGGTCTATCCTTGTTTGTGATGAGTTATTGACTGTGTTTGAGTTAGGTTTGCTCTGGTTTAAGTTTGATTTGAATTTGATTTCAAATTGAAGCAATTTGGTAGTGCGTCATGAGCGTATTGAATATTAAATGTGATTTTGGATGATTATTGTATATCTTTATTGGACATTACTATGTGATGGTTTTTTCTTATTTTTTTATGGTTGCAGGACGACGGTGCTAGGTCATAGTGAGGCGGAGGATGACCGGGACTACGCGAGGTGCATCGGAGGTCTAGACGGTCGGGGATCGCCGGAAGATGACCGGAGAAGGAGTCGCTACGAGTCTAAAAGACAAGTAAACGGTTGAGATGCTAACTTGAAGCTGCTCGAATCAAGGAGAGCTGTTGGATTGCGGTTTAGATGATAAAGTAGTGATCAAGTTAACTTGAGTGAATCTCAATCCTTAATAAGGTTTCTTGAGGGCCGAGTAGAACTCATCCACGGGTGGAGGATGACTCAGTCTCCTTGATGAGGTTACTTGAGGACCCAGTAGAATTCATCCAAGGGTGAAGGATGACTTATGAGTAGTATAAATAAAGGAGTAGGGGTAGCTCTCCCCTTTAAAGGTTTTGCCTTTGAGCTTTGCTCACCTTGTTGTGAGGTTTTATAAATCTTCCTCCAAAGAAATAAAATTTTACTTCCTTACTTTTCTGAATTTAATTTTAGCATTTATATTATGTCTTAAATTCAGCATTTAAATTCCGCAATTTACATTCTCGCAAGTTGGATTTGCCTCCCCTCCTTTTACTTGCTTTTAAATTCCGCAATTTAATTTCTTACAATTTACATTCTCGCAAGTTGAATTTGTCTCATCTCTTTCTACTTGCTTGTGCTTCTTGTGCCGGGATGTATGATTGACGGATGAATCTTCTTTAGATCATATCCTCATCATCTAGGCAATTCTTTGCAAGAACTTGATCTCTTTGTTTAATCTTTTAGAAATTTTTGTAGATCGCGTTTGAGATTTTTTTGTTTCTTGTGTTCTTGCTTGCAATGACAAATGGGAGAATATTCAAGATCATCTTGATCATCACAATCCCACGAGCAAGTTTAAGATCAAGATTTTCTCTGTTTTGCTCTTTTGCGTTTGAGTGTGTCAAGTGAGGTTTTGGTTGGATTCATTAAGAGGGGGAAAAATTAATTTCTGATCGCCACTTCGGTCCTTCAAAACCCATTCAAAATTATCTCCCCTACTTTGAAGCACCATAATATAGTAATTACCTTCTTGTTTACCCAGAATATCAAAGGAATCTTCCCTCACACTCACTGGGATTCCAACTGACCTCCCATAGAAGAGGACCAAGCCCAATTGAAAGATTGGCTTCCACAGAGAGTTCAGCTCCTACGGGGTGAAATTATTTTTCATGGTCTCTTGCAGACCAATAAAATCCAGACTATTTTCCAGAAGAGTTTCTCTGAGAAACCTTCTTTTTTCGGAAATTCCTGTACCTCTAACATTCCAAATTAACCCTTTCCTTAGGATTTATGTTTGGGCTTCTTCCTTTTTCTGATTTGAACATGGAGTTTCGCACAGAAAATTTCTGGTGACCCAATATGTTTATTCTTTTCCTTTGAGGAGACCGGATGGAAATGCTTCAAACAAGTCTCCTCTATGCCCATGTCAGAATTCTCATCATCAGATATCAAATCTCTAATTTCATCTAACTCAAAAAAAATCCTTTTCATTCTCCATTACATCACTATCTAGAGTTTTTTTTTTTTTGCTCTTCCATGAACAAATTAACTCTGGCATGCTCCATACACCGAGACAATCTGGAACTCCATGGCACGGTGGACACAAAACAGCCACCGCCTGCCTTCGTCTTGGAAGGACCTTGCCTTGCGGACTGGTGGCTGTACTGTATGACGACGGCCGTCGAGGCACATGAAGCTCGCAACTGGTGCACAGCGGGTGCTGAAGACCTTGCTGTCTGAGTTTGTCTGAGAGTAGAGGCATCAGCATCATAAACGAGCTAGCCGATCAGGCCTCAGCATCCTCCTCCTTTTGTTTTCCTTTTCCTCTAGCACCTTCAGTGCTTGTACAGTTTTGCTGCCTCTTGTAATATAAACCGGATCGGATCTTTAAAAAAGAAAAGGAAAAAAAAAACTCCGAGACTTTTTTAAACTGATCATTGAGTGTGGTGGTGCCTGCGTTGGAGCGGTGCGCGCAGTCGAAGCGGCCGGGCGGGACGACGTGCTACTCACGGTGCAGCTGCTGGCCGCCGGCTAACTACGACGTCTGCCCCTGCTACGCCGCCATCACCACCCACAACGGCTACAGGAAATGCCCCTCCCTCATCGATCAGGAAATGCGCGCGCGGTAGCAGCCGCAATGCTCTGTCATGGCAATTAAGCTGTCTTGTTCGAGCACGATCGTTTGTTCTACCATACTGGCGCGTGTCAACAGTTTGAGAAGGGAGCGCGACAACATCGACAGCCATGGCTTCAAGTTTGATTCGGTGCCTCCATGGACGTTACAGGCGCCTGCAGTTGCAGCTAGTTTGATTCAGTGGGTCCGGGATCTCCGCATGGAATTGTTCGGATGTTTTGGAGCAAATGTGGCTGGGGATGTAGCTCAAATGGTAGATTGAGTTCATGCTGGAATTGCTACTTTCATGAGCTGTAAACAGTAGAATATCTTTCGTTGCGATGAAAATCGAACCAATTGATACTTCCTTGAATCAATCCCAGGTCATCTCATGGTGCGCGCGTGCTGCTATCCTAGCTTCATGCCAAAGAAATGAACGATCAAAACCATAAAGATGCTACTGCAGCCTCCTGACAGGAATCAACCAGCTGTCAAGTGAAACCGTGGATTGGGTCAGAAGGACCAGGAATACAAGTGAAACACAACCAACAAGTGCGGTAAACTTGTTTACCACATCAAGCTATTCAAGTCGATTTGCCAAAATATCAGCAGCATAATTAATCATGCGCTGTTCCCTCCTCTGGTACATAAACTTCTTTATGGCTATACTATCGATCATCACTGCTACCATTGCATGAGTCCTCCCAAGGAGCAACTAACTAGTCATTTTCGGTGTATGAACAAAAGTTGACACCGTGACGACGATGTCTGGGGTGATTCCTACATGTGCAGCCTAAACGTCTACCAAAATGGTTTCAGTCACATCCATACAGCCTTACCACGAGCTTGTTCCAAAGTGATCATGCCTCGATCCCTCACTGGCAGCAACAAACCAATCACCTGCCAGAGCCTCTTCGGCGGCGGCCACGTCCCCTTTCAGGCTTCTCATCTACAGCTTCATCGCTGGACTTGCCGTCTTCGCTCTTCATGGCGCCTCTTCGGCGACCACCTAGCCTTTTCGGCTTCTTCTCATCTACTGCTTCATCCTTGGGCTGGCCAACCCCGCTCTTGGACCTGATCGATCAACCACAGAACAAATAGCTTACTTTACAACTTCAAACCTGCTCGTAATCACATAATTGAGATCGGTTGGGCTAATGCCGCTTACCCTTCCAAGGAAGGGTCCAAGAAATCTATGACTTCTTTAAGAGCATAAACAGCTATCTTCTTAATCTGGAAAACACCAAAATCAACATCAGCTCAGCCATCGTAATAATAAATACGACACATGGTAAGTGCGAACCTGATCACTGTAAATATGCCATGCTAACCTCTAGTTTGTCTTCTTTAGCCCTGTGGGCAGATGGAAGTCGTCTAAACTCTCCGGTCAGCTTAACACACTCGCCAACATTTTCGGGGGAAACAAAGTCGAGTGCGACCTTGATGCAAGACTGCACATATGAAAATAGCTTCGATTTTCAGCACCCAGATATTTCAAAAGGAGGAGGCAAAAATTTAGCTGCACTGCCACACTGCTCTAGTTCCATCACACCTTCAAATTCCGGACTTGGTGAGGACATCCAGCGGGAATGAAAACTGCTTCCCCAAGCTTCTGCTCGAACGTCCAGGGCTCAACACCTAAAACAGTTAAGCCAACAGATAAGAAAAATGGCATCACAGCACAAGGCACGCTGTGTTTGAGAGATCTGAAGATCTCATGTAAACATGTTTACTAACCATACTCTTCCTTGAGCTTTCTCTTATGCGCTGCAGTTAAGTAGAAAGTCTGATCGTGAATCGGGTGGATAACCTGCATAGTTAACATAATTGTTGTTTGGGATAAGAAAACAAGTAGAATGAATTCATACGAATTGCAACACACACACACACAGACCTGTTTCACTGGATTGCAATGGATGTGCCTAAACTCTGAGGCATGCTTCCTTAGATAATCTTGTAATTTCTCAGAATCCTCTCTTCGGAAAATATCCCACAAAGCACCACCAGTTCTCTGTTGCTCTGAACTCTCCAGACCTGTCTTGGGAGGACCACCTCTAACTTTCTTTCGACACCCACTCCTATCAGCATAACCTTGACTGTCTGAATCACAATGAACCCCGTTATGAATCTCATCAGATTTATTAACATCATGATTATGGTCTGAGCATTGCGCTACTTCACTTTGTATCTCAGATTCATGGGGTGGTGCTTTGTCCTTAACATCACCTCCAGCATCATCAGGTGGTAAAGCATTTATGTCCAAACCTACATGATGCAAGCATGAAATGTCACAAAAACTCAAAATCAAACCAAAAGATTCATTTCATTACCAAAAAGTAAATTTGTGCTACTCACCGTTAGAATTATCTTCACAGGTATGATCACTTTCCATGCTACATGTGGTCTTCAGTGCTTCAACAACAGCTTTATTATGGGATTCAATGGGAGATGGTGATAGCCTGAGCTCAGTGCGTGATTCTAAAACCCCGTATAGTTCCTGATGATCTTGCTCTCTGATGTCCTTTTGGACTTTTTCAATTTGATGATGGTCATAGGTCTCACAGGGCACTTCAGCTGTGTGTGTTAAGATATTTACCTGGTTAAATAAGAGACTATCACAATTAATCACTGCCATGATAAACTAATGAAACCCTAAGGTCTAAGGAAACACAAACTATTAAAAGGTCAGCAAATGAGCTAGAAATATAGCAACAGGGAAAACATCCGCTAGGAGATCAAGATAAAGAAAGTGAGATGGATATTAGCCAGGACGCCTGCCTTTGCTGAAGTTAAATTTATCCAACATTCAAGATCGGGACAAAACAAGAAAGCGTCATCATTATTAAAAACAGCAACATACCGCAAGGTAAAGGTATAACCACAATGGGGACAAAACAAGAAAACATCATCATTATTAAAAACAGAAACATACCGCATCCGACATGTCGCAGTGAAGCTTGGTCACTGAATCACCCCTGCCTAATTCTCTGGAAAATCCATAAGCAATGTAACTTTTTGGCCCGAGATCTGGCTTCAGGACACCAGCAGGAAGCTTGACAGCAAGATTGAGAGGACCATATCGTGGATCAGTATACTCAGGAAATGGCAATGCACTGATGAATTCAGCACCATGGCGAGGCAATCGCTCGCCAAACGAACTAGACGGAGGCCAATCCTTTAGCTTAAGCATCTCAGGCCAGTAAGTCCTGGGATGAGCTCTGCCTGTTGTATATCCCGTAAAGAACATGTGTATGTTAATTTCGACCTGCAACATCAAACATGAGCATAGTAAGCACCTATATATTGAACTGCAAAAGAAGGAAGGTTTCTCTTAATCCAAACAGAGACAGATAAACATCATTATATAAAGAGCAGTGATTCAATGCTTTCACTCTTAATACAAGTTGCACAAATCTTGAAGCAAGCGAAGGGGTAAGTAATCTCCATCTACCCTTCATTAATGCTTTAATATTTGTGCAACTGTAGAAAAAAAAGGCATTGAAGCACCTCTCTTATATAAAATGGGAAGTTCAGTTCACTTATGAATCAATGAAGTTCCCAAATGCAAGTATAATATTTATTCTTTCTTCTGGAGAGGTATTTCCTAATACTAGTATTGTAAAAAAAAATTCTGGAAAGGAAACGCAGACACATAATTACTTCTGTATTAATAGTGCTGTCAAAACTTCTGATATCCAAGCCAAGTACATAAAACATGTATGAGATAATACAAACAAGGGCCGTCATCAGCTAAAAAGTTGTCATTTTAAATATGGCAAACAGTAATGAACAGTCACCGCTTACTACCCAGAACAAAAAAAGTATCACCCACTCACACGTTTAGGAAAATAGAGTTCCTCACCTCACACCAATCAAGGCAATCTACTGCCCTCACAGCAAACTGCTCATCTTCTGCCTTGCCTTTGGTTCTTTCTCGCAATGCCCGCCACATAACCATCGGCTCCCAACTCAAACCAGAGGTTAACTGAAGAACGTCAGAAACAACAACTGGCTCGCCCTTTGCCCAATGCATCTGAAAGTGCACCAGGTCATCATCCTGGATACCAGCGGCGACTGGACAGTATAGGTAGTTATCACTCGAGTCCTTCCTGTTTGCAGCCTCTCGCAATGCTTTGCTGTCAGTTCTTAGCTTGCCTGAATGATCAAAGCAAGGGCACTGATCACTTATAGCTATCGCTTTTGCAAATGTTTCACTCCTAACAACTTTATCAGCTCTATCTTCCAGCTCAGCAAGAATCTTCTCCGGGAACATGCATTTGAGGTCCAGAACTGAACCATTACAGCCTCCTATTTCCTTTGGTGGGCAAGGTATGCTACCATCACTCTTTGCTTTCCATAGTAGCAGAGGGCTATTTCGGTTTTGAACAGCAGTCATGCCACTGTAATACTCATCCTTTCGGGAGTTCATGTGCCTCCTCAATGAGGCTCTTTTATTCTCACTCTTTGACTCAGGAATCTTACCGAAAGCATAATTCTTGCCTCTATCTTCATACTGCACACTCTCCACCTCTTCTCCTCCAGAGATCTCACCTCTGCGAAGCTCCCAGCAGCACATAAGGCACAAGTCGTAGAAACAATGCCTGCAGCTTCTATGAAAATCAACTATAGAAGTTCTACACTTATTGCTGCAGTAGAGGAATGAAACAGATCAGACGCTTGCTGCCATTAGATTTGCAACATAAAGTAAACAAGGGAAGATCATCACCAATAGACACGCTCATCTATATCACACTCAGCTTGTTCCAACTTTATGTCATTCATCGAAACACCTGTAATCAAAGCCAGATGAACATTTATGACAACCTCAAATTCCAGCTTGTCTCCTAGAACACCATACCTCGTATTTTAGCCTCTAATTCCTTCTCCTCCATCTGCTCCCGTCGCAGTTCTCTTAGCCAAGGAAGCAGCAAGCGTACAATATGGCAAGCATAACGAATTTGATTTTCTTTAGAAATTTCCTTTTTGGGGGGCTGGTTCATGAAAAAGAAAAATGAGATAATCATTAAGGAGGAACAGGAGGATGGAATCATTTGAACAGAAGCAAAATCAGCACAAGAAATGGAAATATTGTAAAGAGGAGAGGAGATGCTAAGTGTAAACCTCTTCAACTCCTCTCATTCGTAGGCATGCCTTGCAATTACAGTTCTTGCGACAATATGGGCATTTCACAACAAATTCATCTTCTGGCAAATCAGGGTACCTATATACCAAAAAACTGTTGAGCATTATGCAACACGTAAGATCAACAGAACAGTGTCATGTGTCAATCGCCAATGAAATGGAAACATTAGAAGGGAAGGTATTAAAAAATTTAAGTTTCGTAGCACGGGAGACGAAAGCAGAAAGAACATCAGTAAAACAAACAAGTGGACACAGTTGTAAGCACCAAAAAACAGATAGAAAATGCATATACAAAATACTGGTTGATGAGCAAAAGATGTATTTAAGTTATATTCAGAAAAGTGATTTTACAATAAAATAGTAGATGATGGCCAATCCAATTAGTAGAAAACAAGATTGAGACAACTTGACGCACCATTGTTTTATGCATGGCTCACAGAAGCGCTTGCTCTTGCATGACTTACACCAGATCACCCTCCCTTTGTCATTTCTCTGGCATTGGTGGCACATTAGGGCATTTTCCCCGGTCAACAATTTCTTCCCATTCTAGATGATTTAAACAAAAAAAAGGTTCATTACACTCACCAAAATAGTTGTGGAGAACCATTTCATAAACAGCTTATACCAGGAAATGAGTAGCTTACCCTATATCTTTCAACAATGTTTTTATCCTTGGAGGATGGGACCTTATTTTCTTCTTCCTCCCATTTCTTCAACTTTTTTGTGGTGAACTCCTTTCCTACATCTCCTCCCCTCCGCTTCTTTGCAGGCTCCAAAACCTCATCGTTGCTTATGTCCTTGTTCCTTATTGTCTCTGCATCACACTGTCAAGGAAAGAAAATGCTAAGCCGTCAAAATTCTGATTTCAAAATCCAGGAGCAGGGGATATATTTCACTTGCTAATACACGCACTACATCCCTTAAAATTAGATTATTCTAACTAAAGTAAACACCTTTTTTTTTAGACATAAAAAGTGCCGGCCGAGGGACGGACCGGGAAGGCCCCCCTTCCCCGGGCGTCGAACAACCGACTCAGAACTGGTACGGACAAGGGGAATCCGACTGTTTAATTAAAACAAAAGGTAAACACCTTTCAGGGACACACATAAAACTAATGTCCTCCTAAAGATTCACAGGCAACTTTATAACTGGAAAATATGCACACTGCAAATTCCAATCTTAAAAGGTTTATTAACGCAGGACGCAGATGCAAAGCTAATTTTCCATGGATGCTTCATTTCTATGATGACTAGGGAAAAATTTTTGGTCACCTCAAACATATAGAACCGTGCTTAATGATAAAACTGTGCGCCAATCATGTTCAAATGACAAATTCAAGATTTGTTAGGCAAGACTGAAAAAACGGGTCACTAATCCTTCCACTCGAAAGTTTTGATTGATATGAAACTCCACTGTCAAGGTAAGAAAATAAAAAGGTATGAATCAAAACAGTAGCAAGGTATTATATGGTACTAATGAAAATCATGCCTATAAACCATTCAATTCAGAATGATCTTTTGCAAGAACTACATAGTTTACCGCATAGCTTTCACCATGGCCTTTGCCTTTGGATAATTGGATGTCAATGTCAGCTTCCTCTGCTAGCCTTTTCTCAAGCGCCTGCTTCCTCCCAGCATCTCTTATCTTCTTCCTCTTCGCAGGTTCTAAAACCCTGTTGTTCTCAGTTTCCTCACCCAATAAAATTTCCTTGGCATCCTATCACCAAAATAGCAACATAGCACAACATCCACCAAAACAAATTGAACCGCACGCTCAAAAACACCAAAAGAGAGGCACTACAGCAAGATAACAACAAAATTATGAAAAATAATCTTTTAAATTATTCATACGATGAAAAACATTAGTGCAGAGAAAAATAAAGATATGCCATAAGAAAGGACACATCCTTCTCTTGAAGAAATATCCGAAAACAAATACTGTTATGAAAAACCAGCAACATGCTTAAATCATGCATTACAACATCAATAACAAGCCCTTATACTGCCAGTAAATTCATATATTAAACCAGTGGGGATTGAATCTTTATACAGCACAGGATCACAAGAACTGGCTGATTATTAAGCAATCAGTAAAGTGATTAATTTTTTTCACAACAACCGCACCTTTACTAGTCAGCAATGAGTTAGATTTCCAAAAAGCCAAATAAAAACTCAATAAAATGTTGCAAAGCTTTGGCCTCATTTGGAACATGACATGGAATCTACGACAAGGTATTCAAATATTTGACAGACAATAGCTAACAAAGGTCTAAAATTATGTAGTCAATTATGTCCAGATACATGGCTACAAAACCATTCCATAATCAACTTTTGCAACATATGTGAAGAGTAATTTACCCAGTTGTTTTCACCGTGGCTTTTGCCGTTGGAGAATTGGGGCTTACTGTCCTCTTGCTCTACTTTGTTTTTTCTGGGGCCCCTCTTTTTCCCAGCATCACTTCTGTTGGGCTTGTTAAGAGGCTCTAGAACTTGATTGTTGGCGGTTTCCTCATCATGCTATAGGCAAAATAGCAATTAGTCAATTGAAGCTCCACTAAACGAAAATCAAAACCCGTAATAGACCAACAACATGGCAAACATTATACAAAGCAGAAGTCTGAGGCATTCTTCAGAGTATGAGACAGAGAAATAAAGGTAAAATCTACATACAACTCCAGTAAAAAAAAAAAGAACGAAAGAAGAGCTAAAAACAAAGCCAAAAACCTCTAATAAAGGGACTGATCGCCGCACGCACTCACCAGAGAGCGCTCAACGAAAGTATTAACAAAAAAAAATCCCCACCTCATCGTCAGTGTCGCGCTCGTAGAAGGCGTCCGGCCCCGGTCTCCTCTCCCTCAGCACCCTGGTCCCCGCCGCAACACCGCGCCCTTCGTCTTCGGGCCTCATCACCGGCGACGCGAAGGCCCGGTCGCCGGTCCGCGGCCTCCCCCTCCCCCTCCCCCGTCCTTTTGACCTCCGCCTTGTCTCCTCGCCGTCTCCGGCGATCGCCGCCACCGAAACCCCATCCCCATTGGCCGCTTCTACCTCGATCCCCTCCGCACCCTCCCCCATGGCGCGCGTGCGTGTGTTGGTGTGGATGGAAGCTGACGAGTGTTCCGGGGGAGAATTCAAGTGGAGGTCAGGGGCAGGCAGGACAGGAGGGCCTTTGCATTTCAAGGAGGCGCGGGTCGAGGCTCGAGGGAATATTACGAGGACCTGTTTGGATGGAACACCCTCGATATAGTTTTTTTTTTCTTTTCTTTTTCAAATCTAGTTTCCTCAGCGTATTTTTTATTGCAAAAATAACCCTCTCTCAACCGCGGCGGCAGGCGATATATATCCACCGCCGCAGGGCCCCAAGAGCACGGAAGCGCCCTACCATGACCGCTGCCGCGGACGGGAAGTGTAGAAGCTCGCGCGAGCTGTCGCGGCATCGGTGAGTTTCTACGCTCGCCGGCCGTGGTAGGGGACTTTCGTGCTCCCCATGCGCGGTAGGGAGGGGCGGATTTACAAATGCGTGTGTACGAGGGAGTTAAATTTGTACAAAGTAAAGTTCATGTGGCTAGATAGGCCATGAAATCACTGTTTGTAACCATCAACTTTACAGAAACTAGCAACCGGCTATACTTGTTATAATTTATCTTGTATTATGGGACAACTTAGGTGCTTTAGACTAATTATATAATGTTATACTCCGTGTATTGGAATTATTATAAGTTGCTGCTAATGATTTTAAGGTGTTTTAGAAATGTTCAAATTGTTAAGGAAAGTTTGAAGCTAAAAAGTCTTTTTTTAAAGAAAAAACTAAATACACCTTAAGCAAACATAACTCAAGTATAACATTTGATTAAAAACCATTAAGCATGATACGTTGTGATAGCATTAGAAACGTGATAGTGAACATACTTATAGACCTTGTTTGTTTGTTTGGGTGGTTTAATCCCGATCGGGATCTCTGTTGATGGGTCAAGATTTTAGGTTAAAATCCTAACTCATCTATAAGGATCGTGGCCAAAATTAGACATCTCAAATAGTAAGACCTTAGGGGATAAATGGCGACTCAAATTTTTTTTAAGCAAGGCTCCTTTCGATCAAATCTTATCACTTTTCCAATTCCCTATATCATTTATGCACGTATCTTTCATGTTTTAGTCCTGACTAGTATACTACCCTGTCTTCCGGTTTCCTTTTCCCAGCACGTAATATATGGTCTTTTCCTTTTCTAGAGCGTTTGTTTCCTTTTCCTTAATTCCAGGATATTTGTTTCCTTTTCCTTGAGATGATCTTTGGAGGTGGGGAGATCATTGTGGGCCACAGGGATGAGTTAGACACGTTAAACAATGGTCATCGGATGTGGGTGAGTAAAGCCGAGGAAAGATCTGAGAGGTTAATTTTGATGGAGTCAAGTTTCTGGGGACGTTTCGCTGGGTGCATGAAGGATGGGCCATCTCTAGTGGGGTGCATTATTTGAGGTGGACGTAAAAAAGAATGCTTAGGTGCATTATAAAGTGGTATAGATTCCCGAGTTACAAAAAAATGGCAGGACCAACATAGTGTGGACCCGAGTTGCGGCAAGAGAAGCACAGTGATATTGAGGGGCCACAATATCCAACATTACTCTGCTCCAGCTGCAGTTTTCATTATTTCCTTTTATATTTTTCATCAAACTGCAGATAGACCCTGTCTCGAGGGTTCGAATTATCATCGATAATCGGCCGATTATCACGATAATCGACCTTACCAGTACGGTACGGTATTGCTTACCAGTCGGTAAACAGGTTAAATTAAAAAAAATGAAAATTCGAAAAAATGTATATGACGTAAATATCGCGATAATCGGTGAATATCGCTCGATTTTCGATGAATATCGAGCGAAAATCACTCACAATATCAACCGCCGAAGAACACAAGTTCGCAAAATCGATCGTGTCGATTATCGAGCGATTATCGGTGAAAATCGATTTTTTTTTAACTTTTTCATCAAAAAAGTTTGATTTTGAAACCCTTCGATTATCTACCGATTTTGCCCCGTTTTTTTCTTCTGATTTTCGAAAATCTCGATATTGTCGATTATCACGATATCGATATCGTGAACCCTACTTGTCTTGCATTTGGTTCGTTGCATGCATTAGAATCAAGAAAATGACTAATCTTCGCCATGTTTTATTTCTGTATCCATCTTTTATTCGTTAATTTGACTAAACTATTGATGAACCTCGATCTTGGTAGAGCCTTCTTGTTGCTATCAGATACTCCTGTTTTTTTTTTCATTTTGACACTAGAATCCATGTTGCCAAACTTTCTAAAGTTTGACCACTAATACGTTTAAAACTATCTAGATTGGCTACGTAAAAATTATATCGTTAGATTTATCGTTAAAAATACTCGTGTTGTTATAATTTTATCAGTGTATAATATAATAAAAGCTACCAAATGTAACGTTTAAAGCCAAATATCAAAGACCATAAAAAGTTAAGAGTGTCATTCAGAAAAAAAAAGAATGGCGGTAGTATCCTTCTTTATTGCTCTAATCATGGGGTTGATTCATCTCATTCCTAGATGCTACATAAATAGGTTGACATCTTGGAGTAATATGTCTTGTAGGGATCTACAATGTTAGAGTCCTATTTTATCATCAAAATGTACAGTCTATTTATTGCCCATTAATCTATACCATAATAATATGAACTCACCACAATCAACGGAGTACATTTTTTTTTATTTTACTTGATTAACATGGTAATTTCTAGCCCTTGAGAGTAAATATAGTGGCTTCTTTTCAATTTGTGTATAGGATTCTATTTTGGAATACATATACGATAATCAAATCCCTAATTTCCCATTGTTTTATTCCAAAATTGTTTATTGTTGGATTTTACGTGACATGAGTTTTTCTAATATAGTTTTAGGTTGGAATACTGTACAAATCCAACTACTATTTTTTATTCTGAATTTCAGTGGTTTATTTTGAATTTGCATATGTTTGGATTTTACATGTCATGGTTTTTTAAGGTTTAGGTTGGGATTTGTATGTAAATACATTAATATTTTGTTTCAGAATTTTTATGTATTTAGGGAATTTTAATTTTGAATTCGTATAAAAATGAAGTCGCTATTTTTCTAAAATTTGTATATTGTTGGACTGTACATATAGTTTTTATATTATAGTTTTAGGTTGAAACCATATACAAATCCAACTACAAAATTTTATTCGGAATTTCAGCTTTACTTTGAAGTTTGTGTAGAAATTGAATTGGTAATTTTTTATTTATTCTGAATTTCAGTTATTTTATTGTATTTTACATGAACTCTTTCTTTTAATATAAATTAAATGGCTAACTATATTTTATTTTATATTCTGAATATCAGTTTTAGGTTGCAATACATATACAAATCCATGTACTGATTTTTATTTATTTTTCCCCTGATTTTAGTTTTACTTTGATGTTCTCATGGAAGACAAATTGCACTTTTTTAATTTTTTATTCTAATTTTTAGTTTACTTGACATTAACTGTTTCTTTTAACCTAAGATGTTATAACTTGGATCCAAGTTAAATCTTTTCTCTTTTTCCTCCGAATAGTGCAGGAATTTCTAGCCCTTCAGAGAGGACATTGTGACTTCTTTTTCCTCTGCTTTAGGAATATAATAGATAGATTCACAGAATTTTCGTATGAAGTAGTTCAATTCATTAACATCTATGTGTTCTAAATATGGCAGCGGATCTAATTTTTACAATAAGGACTTATATTTCTAAGCATTGGGTTTGTGTTTTTTGTGTGTGTGTGTGATCTAGGGGAGCATCATGCTTTCGTAAGATACTGTAGCAACTGTAAATAACACAAAGCAGGGTAAAAGAGCAATGATTGATCATAGCATAGAGGCCTAGATAAGGTTGAAGCATTTAAACGGTTGAGTAACCAATTTATTACTCTCTCCGTTCAAGTTTATAGGACGTATCTCTACTACTTCTAATTAGGAGTTGGTGGCAGTGATCCGTTCTCCTTTAGATTATCTGATTTGTTGTATCTGACATGAACGGCTGAGATAGAAGAGGATTTAATCATATATCTTAGATGAAAGGATTTTATCATATCTTTTTTGAATAGAAATATTATTTTAGCATATCTCTATTCACATATTCTTACTATGGAAGGAATTTATTCATATATCTTATAAATGGAAGGATTTTCTCATCATGTCCTGTATGGATAGAAGGATATACTTACCATATCCCATAATACGGGAATTCTATCTCATCATATCTGGAAATGCATAGATTAAAAGGAAAGAATCACGCAACCAAATCATGTGCCAATTACGAAGATGTCGGGGAGACCTGGCTTCCATCCGCCTGCGTGCGCTGCCTTCTGCTTTCATTTACTCCCTATTAGAGGGCACCCACTCTCATTTCCAAGAGGAGAGGCCGGTCGGTAGTGGAGACATATGCAGGAAGAGAAGAGAAGATAAAGGCTGCATGCAAGAAGCAAGAAAATTTTCTGCAAGAGGAAGGCAATAACTTTCTCGTCCTTCACTGGTAAGAATTGATCTCTCTCTACTAATTCTAATTAAGAGTTGGTAGTGATCGTCCGCTCTCCTTCAGAGTACTTGATTCGTTGGATCTAACATGAACGGTTAAGACGGAAGAAGATTTAACCCGATAATCAAATCTCTTTGCAGGAACAAACTTTTCCTACTATTGAAACATAACTAAAGTTAGTGTTCTTTGCAAATAAATTTTTTATCGCAAATTTAGTTTTCGTTGCAACGCACGGGCACATGAGTAGTTTATTCTTAAAACATAGACCAATAAAATGCTGATAATGATTAAATTATCCCTAATTATTATCTTTAAGCACTATATTCAACGTATGTATGTAAAGAATATAAAGTAAACTTAGATATTTATTAGAGGTATAGAGGAAACATAACACTAATTTTGCATTGAAATATACCCTATATTTGTTTACAAAACAATTTAGAGTATGTCTTATAAATTTGGACGGAGGGAATATCTTATGACGAAGAGAAAATGTAATTCTAGGTAAGGGATCATTATGTTGTAGTGATATACAAACTAACTTGTTACCTAGTACTCCCTCCGTCCATATTTATAGACGCATTTTCTCTTAGTATATAGACTAAATATATATTGGTAATGACTAGACCACCCATAATTTTTATCTCTAAATACTATATTCAATACATGCTTATAGAGAATATAAAGTAAGTTGTATAGTTACTATGAGTATAATCACAATAATTTTGCATAATACAAGTTGCACAAATCTTGAAGCAAGTGAAGGGGTAAGTAATTACCATCTATCTTTTATTTATACTTTAATATTTATGCAACTATAAAAACAAATCATAGAAACACCTCTTGCCATATATTTGTGTACAAGACTACTCAAAATGTATGCTTTATAAACTTGGACAAAGAAAGTAATGTATAAGTGGACAACTTGACAATAGCAAGGTAGTAAGTGACAGTGGTTATTGACAAGACAAGGGACTCTAGTTCCTCCTTTGACAATTTTTTTTGACTTTGGAAGTATCTGTTTTAACATATTTGTATGTAGGGGCGTACCGACCGGGGGTCAGGGGCCTAGGGCACGAATTATTTTTTAAAATAATATTTAAAAAATAAAAATTTATAGAAAAAATATGCCAAAATTAAAAATTACAAATATACCTCCCTGTCGCTATTCCAAATAGCGACAGACTCTCTGTCGCTATTTGGAATAGCGACAAAGAGCCTCATCTCCACCGTTCAAGTGCAGGAGAAAGGAAGAGATTTAGTGACAAGTCTCTGTCGTTATTTGGAATAGCGTCGCTATTTCGAATAGCAACAGAGATGTATGTTTGTAATTTTTAATTTTGGCATATTTTTTTTTGTAAATTTTTATTTTTCAAATATTATTTTAAAAAATAATTCGCTAGAGCACCCCTTACCCCCGATCACACTATGGATACCCCCCGTAGCACCCCCTTCCTATCGTGGGGCGCCATCATACTGTCGCTATAGAAACTGGTCAGAAGATTGAAATTTAGAGGCTGATTTAGCACACCCTAAATTTATATCCTAGGTCCGCCATTGTACGTTGAAAAAACAAAAAGGTGCTGTGGCCGTTGCAGTGTTCCACTCTCTAAGTTTGCCTAAATGCTTTGAAAGAGATTACTGCCGGTTGTAACATATCATTTAATAGGAGTTTATGGGTGTTTTCTTATTAACTGTTTTCATTAGATTTAGTGATTCTTCGGTCTTTAGATAAATATAAATATATTGTGAAACCTAGGGAGTAGCTGTCTACGTGGCTGACGGAACCGTCTTCTTCTCTTCATACAAAGATTACAAGTGGAGTACAACATTACTCTTCTAGATGCAAAGAATTGGATGTTTGATCAAAGGCTTTGTTTTGGAGGGAATTGTCGAGACAGCAGGGAGGGAGGGAAGGGAAGGGAAATGGATGCAGTGCAGAGCGTGGCCGGTGGCGGTGGCCGACATGAGATGAGTAGTGCTCTTTCCGTGTCCGTGTCCGTGTCCGTGTCCGTGTGTGCAGAGTTTTCCATCTCGAAAGAAAACAGAACACGCGGCGATGGAAGATGGAGCGGCGGCCGAGGCAGCTAGTAGCTACTCTTTCCCGCGTCTCTCTCCTTTTCGAATTTTGAAGGCGCACCGAGTGACTGTGCGAGTGGAGGGAAAGGGTAGATACGTAATACGTACGGTCCAGCAGCAAAAAATTGACTCCAAGGCGTATTCCGTTGGAGCCGTTTTCACCCTACTAAAAACAAGGTTAGCAGACTTACCGCCTCCCCTCGCTCTTTTGCGCTCTCCCTTCCATTCCACGTTCCGTACGGCGGTGATGGTGTGGTTGCAGTACGCGGCGACGCCATCGCAGCGCGCGGCTACCGCCTGCCTCTTCCTCACCGGCGCCGCCCTCATCGTCGCCGCCGCACGCCTCTCCTACGCCAACATCGAGCCCCAGCGCGCCAAGGCAGCCGAGCGACGCCGCGTCCTCGAGGCCTTTATCCGTCGCAAGCTCGCCGACTCCCAGGATCCCCCAAACCCTAAACCCTAGCGCCACCGCACCGCATCACGAGCCACTCGAGATCATCAAGCCAGTTGCCCAGGTATTCGTTAACTATCCCAACAAGCCTGGGATGGATTACCTGACGGCTGAGATGGGTGTCACCGGTGTTCTCTGAGAGGACGTCTTCGTGGGGAGCGTCATGCCTAGATGAGGAAAACTGTCACGCTGTGAATCGTGATGCCAATTTGGTTGTTGTGTGTAATTTTTCGTCCAGTTCCCGGTTGCAACTTACTAATTTTGCCAAGTCTTGTATGCCTCCCTTCATTTCCTAAATGGCAATTATAGACTGACACTACTGTGTTCTTCGTCTTCATTATGCAATTCGCATCCTTTGCATAGTTTATGGTATTGGGGTATCAAATTTGTTACAGTGCCTGTCGAAACCATGCGCCTCTTTGCACTATTAAATTTTCTTGTGCTTAATTTGTTTTGCAAATCTCCATGTCATGCACCTGAAATTCAAGAATCGTGGTGGCTAACTGCTCTGTAAAGCTCGAATCCTTTTTTCCCCAGTCAAATTTTCTGGATTGGGATAAAGAAGCGAATCCTCAAGAACTGGAACTCGGGGCCTAATTTTTCCCCAGTCAAGTTATCTTATAGCTTATAGCTTTTCTCCAATTTCAGCCGTTGGACATTTCAGATCTTACGGACGTAAGTACCCGTGGAATTTGTGAGAAACAGGTTCAATTAGACAGTCTACTAGAGCTCCAGGGGAAACCATGAAGTAAGAATCTGTTGCCCCCTTTTGAAATTTTGGTTTGTTAAGTCATCATGCTATGCTCCTATATGTTAGCATTACTCCATTGAACAGCTGAGAAGATTGTCTGCTTGTCTGGCAACGTATACAAGAGTCATTGCTGAATATCACATTACCTAGATAAAAATATGTTATTAAGCATTGGAGAGCTTTATCCTTGGTAAACTTCAGCTGAACCATTAAAATTACAGGAAAGAAGCCTGAATGTAGATTTTTTAGCCATTTAAATTTCTTTTTACCTCTCTTATCGTGCATCCATGCTCGAGTCCATGTTAAATGTGGTTTAATCACGGCACTAGTTATGACCCATGCCACGCATTATCTTCAATGAAAATATCTGCATCGGCACTGGTGTATGGTAGATACCATTTTACTGATATTTGTGAGGCATATTACTCTTTTTCCTATTCAGTTAGAAATCATGGATTGATGTTAAGTGCAGGCTATTTAAGTAGGCCTTCCTGTTTTTATCTTGCATTGATAAATCTAATTCAGTCCTACATGTAGGTATTGTGGATGCTTCTTATTCGATGAAATATAAGTCCTCTTCCTATCATGCATCCAGAATATCTCTTTCATTCTTTATGATGCACTCTTCAGGAGAGCGTAGAAGTATTTCTGAAGTGGAGGACAAATCATTCAAACTTGGTGATGAGTATATGTCAGAAATCAAGTTGCCAACATGAAGAGGTACTGCGATTTTGTTGTAGCTACAGCATGATAAGAAACCTATTTTTCTGCCGTCAGTTAGCACATATGGTGTTTGACCAGAAGGGTCCGCTGTCAGAAAATTTTAATTTCGTATCCACATTGCAAGCAATCTGTCATTAAGCTATATAATTTTGTGATACCATCACCATTCAAGTAATTGATATTATGGGGGTCTTCTCATTGACCATGTAATTCAAATCTGCCAACAACTGACCAACATATAAGTTCACAACCTATCAATTCATATTAACTCCATCCCACTCAGGGTTCCATTTATCGTCGATTATTGACCTTACCGGTCCGGTCCGGTATCTAATACCGGAAGGTAAACAGGTTAAATTTAAAAAAAATCAAAGAAATTCAAACAAATTTATGTGATGTAAATATCGCGATAACCGGTGAATATCGCTCGATTATCGATGAATATCGAGCGAAAATCGCTCACAATATCGACCGCCGAAGAACACAAGTTTGCAAAATCGATCGGGTCGATTTTCGACCGATTATCGGTGCATATCGAGCGATTATCGACGCATATCGAGCGATTATCGAGGTATATCGAGCGATTATCGGTGAAGATCATTTTTTAAAAAAAATTTCATCAAAAGTTTGATTTTGAAACCCTTCGATTCTCGACCGATTTTTTCCGATTTTCGAAAATCTCGATATTGTCGATTATCGCGATATCTATAATGTGAACCCTGACCCCACTCACCAGCTATGCCATTAGGTTGTCACTTATGGCTGAATTCCTTGGATGACCTGTTCAAATGTTCTTGTGTGTTATGCAGGTTCGCCATGGCTAGCTGGAGCAATCAAAGGCTGTAGTGATGGCAGCAGTGCCTGAGGATTTATAATGCAACGAAAACAGATCAAATGGTCTAATTAGTTGAAGGATCATTCTTTGCGGTGATTTCTCTCTCTCAATATTGAAATGATGATAGCAATGCCCCCTTAGGTTAGCTAGCATTTTTTTTGGCTAAGCTAAAGTATTTTTACGGGAAAAAAACGACGTATTGTATGATATAGTATCTGAAATGTCATGCTTTGCATATAGGAGGAGCATGCGTTACTTTTTGCGCTGTTTGGTGGCGACTTGCTGGCAAGGTTTTCTCGACTCTAGTTGAGAGGGTTGGCTGGGAGCTTTTACAAGGCACACTTGACCAGATGAGCGATGTACTACTACATATCCAGGTAACTGAACCCTCATGCATGTTTGTCCCAATGGTAACCACATTGGAGTTTATGATATGTTTTCCGGTACCCTATAGAAACAAAAGAAAGAAAAACTGATAATAATAATTTATGGGTATGTGGGCCTTTACCTATCTATTCGCACGGGCCCAGTTACCACACGATCGTAAAGTAGGGCAATCTCCATTTGAGGGGTCCCTAGTAAATGGTAAGTAGGCCCATGTCCTCCTTTCCGCGAGGCTTGGAGGCTCCATTGATTGTTTATGCGGGCTAGGCCATACCTCCTTCATCCTGGCCCAATTTTCCCCGTAACATTTTGGGGTATTCCAGTTGCATACATATTCTTTCATGTCCCCAAAACAAACTCAACAGATCATACCTCTGCCAACAAATCTGCAGTCTAAGCTGGTCTGTAAATGTCCAGGTTTAAGTCTAATATATCTGATGCGCACCTGTACACCCAGCTTCCACGAGCACAAGGTTTTCTCGCAAATAGTTGCGTAATTAGTCGGGTCTGGCATACATGTAGTCATGAGTCCAATTGATCGCTGGTTGTTTACAAGACTTTTTTTTTTTGAAACGATTATTTATAGCAAGAATTTAGGTAGAAACCATATGTATTTATAAACTTTGGGTAAATTATATTCATGTTAGTACGCATTGTTTTTGTAGCTACTCATAACAGTGTGCAATATAGTAATAGTATACCTTAATGTGGGGGAAGGGAACTTTGTAGTTTTGCCTGCTTTGTTGGCTATAAAGAGAGAATCTTCACCCAATCCTGATGGCAATAAGAATATATATAGCCAGATTAAGGATTGCCAGCCGAAAAGGGGGATTGCCCGCAAATGACGCAATTGGTTAGATATCAAGCACATTAGATTAAGCCATCGGCCGCCCACTTCAACTACCATATAATTAAGCTTATGTATATTCGTGGCATGGCTGTCTGCCACTGAGAGCTAGACTGGATGCATGGGAATATTTGTGCGCTGAAGGAAGCAAACTAACATGCATCCCCTTAAAGCACATTAGAATCTTCCTTGTCTCTCTAGGCACGTACACCAGGCAAGAGCTGCATTGCACAGTTGCACCCAAACGAATCTTGCTTGTTCTAGAGAAGTTGAGAACTTGAATGAGCCTGGCCCAGCCAATATGTGAATAACGTATATGCAATAGCAAGCGGTTGACGTGGCTAGCTAGCTTGGAAATCTCTGGAAATGCATCGTTTTGCTTTTGCAAATTGAGGAAGACCCGGCGATCACCTTCAATGTTAGTACTAGCTAGTTAGTTGCCTCTAGTACTGTTGTACGGAGCGTGCGTGTATATATATGAAGCAGAATTGGGGCACCATGATTTTGAATGCGTGAATTCAAACCATATTCGAGTATGACGACGACTTGAATGTTAGTACTAACTAGTTAGTTGCCTCTACTACTGTTGTAGGGAGTGTGTATGTGTATGTGTATGTGTATGTGTATGTGTGTGTATGTGTGTATGTATGTGTATGTGTATGTGTATGTGTATGTGTACGTATAGGAAGCCGAAATGGGGCATCATGATTTCGAATGCGCGAATTCAAACCATATTTGAGTATATTTTTCAAAAATTTTAGTTTTAGGGTATACACCCATCTATAACAATTTAAATGAAACACGTAACTTTGAAAAAATATACTCAAATTCGAAGATTTTTAACGAGTTTGGATCACATGTTTTGCTGATTTATATATAAAATCAGCACATACTTACAACCAAACTATCATAAAAAAGGGAAACTCTAGTTTGAATTTCAGTTTAGACTTATTTGAACTAGTTAGTAAACTGGCTAAACTCAGCATCCTAAAAAATTCAAAAAAACTCGTATGAAAATACATAGAGAAAATATATTTTTAAGATTATGGTGTCCAAGCACCATGCTGCTCTACGTAATTGTACTATATATATATATAGGAAGCCGAAATAGGGCACCATGATTTCAAATGCGCGAATTTAGACATATTTGAGTATATTTTTCAAAAATATACTCGAATTCAAAGATTTTGAACGAGTTTGGATTACATGTTTTGCTGATTTATATATAAAATCAGTATATACTTACAACCAAATTATCATAAAAAAGGGAAACTCTAGTTTGAATTTCAGTTCAAACTTGTTTGAACTAGTTAGTAAACTGGTTAAACTCAGTATCTAAAAAATTCAAAAAAATTCGCATGAAAATATATAGAAAAAATATCATTTTTAAATCATAGTGCCTAGACACCACGCTGCCCTACGTATATATATATATATATATATATATATATATATATATGGAAATGCGTTCGTGCCTCACATGCATTGATAATTGACATGCATGAATGGTCCCATGCAGATGCAGCCCATCGTACGTACGTAGGACTACGGAGGCATGCAGATGCTGTCCACGTGTGCTTTGCCAGTTTGTCTGCCTAAGTTCTGGGCACCGGCGTACCACATTTCCACTGCACACCTCTAACGTACTGCGTGCCCCCATGCATATAATATATGCACTGTGCGTATTACTAATTGTATTTACCTGTTGTACGGTGTATGTAACGTCTATATATGTAGTATACCATTTCTACAACATTATAAGTTAGACTGACACGTACATAGTAACTTACGATATATAAGCCTTTTATTTACTCATGAGAGTAGTTACTTGTATCGTATCTCACAACGGAAGGAGTATATTACGCAACAGAGGGTATGTACGTGTTGTATACGAGTATATAAAACTAGCTAGGTGGTATTTATATTTGTGTATATTTTTTAGACATACTCTTTTTTATTGTGTATACGAAGGTATTTTCAAAATACGCTAAAACTATGAACTCCTTTGTAATTTTTTTGTGTGATTCATGTTAGAGTATCTTATAATTAGTATATGAGTGTATCCAAAGTGATAAATGAGTATTTCAAGTTTGTTTATGTGGTATATGAGAGGTGGAAGTAATTTCTCCCGGGAGAAAAAAAGTATTTTTCCTTATACGTATGTACGTATACGTGTGTGTACACGTTGGCCACACAGATAATGTGTGTCAAGCTAATTTGCTCAGGTACCGTGCATAGATTAAAAATGTGTCGAGCATGCGATTGCAAAGGATAGTAGTTCCGGGATATTGGCTACTTAAAATATAGTGATGAGATAGCATTGCACATGAGAGCGTATATGTAGATGCCTATCTGGAATGTAGAAAGCGAAGAGGAACACTGGTATGCTTGGATCGGGATTTAGATAATTATTTCCCCTTATTTTGCAGTACTTGCTTATCAACTTAGCCTACATACGGCCCTGTATTGATTAGTGCAAGTTCCGATTCCCTGATTTTATTTATTTATTCTTGAACGACAATACCCTGATTTTATTATGGTTGTTGATTTTATTTATTTATTCTTGAAGACGATACTCTGATTTTATTATAGTAGCTGATGGATGAACGCTCCGTACGTAGTTACGTGCTGCCACTATCACCTGAAATACCAGAGTATTAATTAGATGAGCAATAGACCAATAATAATTATACTCTACACAAGAGGCCCGCGGGGGCGAGATCGGTAAAAGGTCAGGGACAGAACAACAGCAGGTTAATTGATTTGTAGCAAATTAACGTAGCTACTGTGATTTGGTGGCTAATGCTGTAATTATGGCCTTTTGTAGCAGGACGTCGATCGAAGAGTTTGTTTTTTCACGCACGCAGCTAGGATTTAAGGATATGATCGAAAGAGCACGTTCACACTGCCACTGTCCAATATCACGTCAGGTGGATCTCCAATGGGGCCCGAATATATATGCTGGTATGGTAGCGGTTGCTTGACCCTTGCCTCTTCCATTGATATATATGCTGGTATGGTAGCTTGACCCTTGCCTCTTCCATTGATTCTTCCACTCTTTGACTTATGGACGTCATGCCATCATCATATCATTTGTTTGCATCATGACATCTGTACGTCGTGTATATATGTGTCTTGTTAATAATAGTTCTAGCAGCAGCTCCATAAAATTAACCTCTTTATCAGATCCGTCGTGATGACGCTATTTCTATCTCGTATTTGAAATCGGATACAGGTTATCTGAATTAGATCACTGTTGATGATACTTGACCATAAAAACAGATATACACAGTGTAGCTAGGATTTCCTAGCCTACCTGGCCAAAGCTAGCGTATAGTAGGTGAGTGGGGTCCTTGTCCTTGTCGATCACCATCTCATATGCGTGATCCGATTGATTTAATTAATCAATCAATCAATCAATCAATCAGTGAGTTGGAGTTTTAATTAATCAATCTCCTATGGCTCGTGGTGATTCCATAGTCCACCATACCACAAGCAGCAGCAGATCCCTTGTTTGATGGGGCTCGACTCGAGCAAGCTTACTTCCATTCTGACCAAGCAGACCGAACGAAACCGAGGTAATCCATACAACCAAAGTGCATGCCCGTATTCTATTCATGTCATGCGTACATGTGCAGTCGATCATGCGCTTCGTATCGTACCTATAATAAGGAGGAGAGACATAACTAGCACATACATACATGTATTGGCAATAGTACGTACTGCCTGTCCTGATACAGAGTAGTACACATATATATATATATATATATATATATATATATATATATATATATATATATTTAGTATTTTGTTTTTGTCTGTGGCGCGAACCCCAGAAGGAAGCATCCGTCTAATCACCTGGCCTGGTATTTCTGCAGGAAGACAAACCAAATTGGAGATCACCAACAGATAGATATTAATATTACCGAGTAATTATGGAAAGCAATTGTGTTTCGCTGCAAGCAGGTGAATGTCTATAGATCCCAAAAGTGGGGCCCACCACAGCTCGGTTGGACCAGACCAGCCTGGACAGTCGTTGCTCCCCACCCTACCTACCTACCCCGCTCCTTCCTTTCACCGCACGCACGCATCTTACTGAAATTATTAGCTAGCGGGTTTAACTCTTCCTGGTACCCGTTTCCTTCATTACTATATATAGCTGCTATTGTCACAACACATTTTTTTTTACCATATACTTATTTTCTTGCCACCATTCCTCTAAGATGTGGTGCAAAAATAAAATTTATTAGCCATAACAAGTATTGTTTGTCACAGTTTGGTGTGTACTATGGCAAAGTACACAAGCTAACCAAAAAAAAAAACATTACCCTCGGCTGTTGGATGTACAATTACGAGGTAGGGAGATAATGTCTTCCGTGCAAGCCTTTAACAAGCGGTAGTAGGGGTGGAAACGAGCCGAGCTCGGCTCAGCTTGTTTTGGGAATGAGCCAAAAGTCACACTCAGCTCAACTTGTTTTTAGGCTCGAGCTGGCTCGTGTTCTCGCGAGCCAGATGGCAGTGTGGGCATAAATGGCAAGGATGGCGGCGGTCGGCGTGCATTGTGGCACGCTGGGGAGGGCGGTGGATGCGGAGGCGGAGGCGGCGAACTCCACGAGGGAGTTGGAATGATGCGGTCTAGGGAGTGGGGGCTAGATTTTGGTGGCAGAGCAGGAGGAGAGTCAAAGAAGGCCGGGAGGGAGTACTAGGGTGGAGGGGAGCACGGTGAAGAGCGCCGAGGGTGGAGGAGGATGCAGGAGGGAGGGATGCGGAGCGGAGGGTGGCCACGGCCGCATGGGGGGAGGGAGAATCCGAGAGATCAAATGCCGACCCCCAAATCAGCACACGCACGCTGCGGACATACACACATAAGTATCCGAAAGCAGCGAGACGAAACAACAATAGGTAAGTTCAACCCACAAGCACACATGGAGATAGGTACAAAGATCAAGCTGCTTGAATTGCACGCCTAGAAATGAGGAGATGCAAGGGTATTTAGAATTTACCGAGGCAGACGAAGAGCATGGTGAAGGGCTTCACGCTGACCTCCGCCACCATCGCTGTGGCGCTCACCTCCGCAGCCATCTCCTCCAATCCCACCGCCACCAAGAATCGCAGGCGAGGGTTGAGAAACGGATCGGGAGGGTGAGCCTGGTGGAGACTATGAGTAAATGTGTAGTGGAAATGGAGAGGTCATTTGTTCAATGTGCTGGCCGATTGCCCGACTAGGCTACCGAGCCCACGAGCCGCTCGCGAGCCAGCTCGAGCTCGGCTCAAAAATTAAACGAGCTGGGAAGAGAGCTTAGCTTGGCTTGTTTACACTATGAGCCCGAGTCAAGTCGGCTCAAGCCGGATTTGAACCGAGCTGGCTCGCGAGCCTCAAGCTTTTTTTCCAGGCCTAAGTGGTAGCTACGTTCCTTTGTAGCAATCGAATTGCCTATATAAGGTTAGGTCGTGTTTTTATTTAAATTAATGGAAGCAAAAAGAAACGCCTACGTGAATATGGAAGAAAATGGTAGATAGTAGTAATATTTTTCATCCTTTTGTCGCAGTGAAATTAATAAGCCCCCGTTTGTTTCTTGGAATTGAGCCGATAATTGTGGATTTGGAATTCAGATAAACTGTGGAACGTCGGTTGCCGTTTCAACAGGACAACTTATCACCTTTGGATCAATTACATGTATCATTTGCAAACAATCTGAAAGGGCATCTTTTTTTCTCTCCACAACTCACTACGATCATATACCCAACTCCATCTTCAGATATAACTTTTCCCATTTCATTCTCTCTTCACTGGT
Organism: Otatea glauca; assembly: GCA_036346275.1. Lineage (NCBI taxonomy): Eukaryota > Viridiplantae > Streptophyta > Magnoliopsida > Poales > Poaceae > Otatea > Otatea glauca. Next base: position 56,180,627 of record CM070714.1, on the reverse strand, counting down.
GATGAATCTCACCACCGAGCACCACTATCGAACTCATCATCTTCATACCCAGTCTCGATCGGTGATGGCGGCTACTATGAGCATGAGTGAGGGTAGCAACTGACAATAGTAAGGTGCGACGACACAACCTTTGGGGCGAGCTAGGGAGACGCTACACGGTGGTCGCAGTGTGAGCGCATCGACTGGTGTGCGGCAAGCAACGATGTGTGAATGCAGCGACAGGTGATTCTAGGCTTACCTGAGCAAGGTAGGACGCGTGTGACCAGAGAGCTGTTTCGATTATGAAAATTCAGTTTCAATTTTGAATCTTGATGCTTCAATGAAGTTTCAGATCTAATTTTGAGTTTTAGTTTTGAAACTTGTTGTTACGGTTAAGTTTTAGTTGTGTATTATTTGTTTTCATGACTGAATTCTTTTGAAACTATGATGAAACCCACTTGAAACATCCTTAAAACCTTCCAAAACACAATTGAAACTGGCTGAAACCAACTTGAATCTTTTATCTAACACTCTTGAAACGTGTTCGAAGCTTCATGTTTTGGTTTTGAAACTACAGTGTACTTGATGCTTCTATAATATTGAAAGTTGTGCAAACATGCATGAATTATGATTTTGAAAAACAAAACCTTATATTTTGAAACTTAAAACTAGTTGAAACTTGCTTAAAACATGCATGAAACTGGAAGCTATTTTATTGAAACTTCTTAAAATGTCTTGAAACTCGCGTGGAACTTCCCAAGAGACACGTTTGAAAGTGCATCTAGGCACTTATGTTATTTTGGTGATTAATAACAAACACTCATAATGACAATCTATGCAATTAAGTAAATGCTTAACTTAGTGCTTAGCAAATGACAAACCTCTAATATGATTATATTGCTATGAGACTAACATGTTATTGCCTAGTTGAGTATCAGTCTCATCTTTTAGAGGAAAATCAAATAGGAAGGTTAAGCAAAGATAAGGTATGCAATTTTGGTATCTATTCTATATGTGTTATTGTATTCCTTTCGTGCAAATGCATAGTGAACTCCAAGTAGCATGTTGATTTTATATATGCACATTGGTTCATGTCATATTTATTTGTGCATATATATTCATTTGAGTTCATTATGTGCTTTGTTTTTAGTATTCATGTATTAACTAGAGTTAAACTTGTATTGCTATAGATTGACTTGGTGCATGCATGTCTTAGTTGTGTATCTTCTCATGCACTTCTCTTGGTGAAGTTTAATCTAGAGTTGGATCACATATTTACTCTTATTCCAAATATTATTTGCACATGTACAATTCGTGTACATTCTATCATGTGCTTCATTTAAGTAAAGACTGTGATCCTTGCCATGATTTAATTGATTCATCATATTGGCAATTATCTCTCTAGTGCATATAGATCAATTACATATTCATCATGATGTACTTAGTAGAGAACATTTCTTATGTCAAGTGTTTCCAGTTATGTTGTGCTTCTTTTTATGAAACACTTGTTGTAATCAATTGCTCACAAATATCAACTTGTTCATATCTATTGAGCTTTTGGGACTAATGTCTTTCATGAGTAGTTTGGAAAGAATTAGGTCCCGTCTGTGTATGATGACCAAGGTATCTTGGAGGATGATCATTAAGCCGAGGTCAACAAGACGGCGGTGTCACCAAGAGCTGAGGACTAAGTCAAAGATTGACTTGGCGTGGAGATCGTCAGAGAGGATGATCAAGTCAAGGTTGATAGGACGAGAGTCTCATGAGGTGAATCGAGTCGAGTTGGACAAGGCGAAGATGTCATCAATTATATAGTGAAAGTCTTCATGCATCGACATTAAGAAAGAAGACGGCAAGTGACTATTTCTAGACTTATATTATCTTTGATTTAATTTCAGTCTAAGGATTGCCGTACTATTAAGAGGATGCGATGTCGAATGACTTTTAGATGTGTCAAGTGCTCAAGTGATCCATCCTTGTGAATCTTAGAAAGAGAGTGGTGTTGGTGGTGCTAAAAGTGAGGGTTGTAGGTCTCCTTGGATTCTTTGTGATATCTGTGTTTATCCTTTGAGTTTTGGGTAGTGAGACCTTGTTAGTTGTGTAGCCCTCGTTCTTAGCTTTTGATAGAGTCCAAAATCATGAAATCGAGTCCGGAGTGAAACGTTATGCTCGTTTTCGTCGGGCTGCTCCGTGTTGTTCGGACTATCCGGGTTGAGTCCGGACTATCCGAACATTTTTCCGGACTGTCCGGGTTGGATCTCTCTGTTAGCCTTTCTTTTTTAGTCCGGACTATCCGGACTTGAGTCCGGAGTCTCCGGGTTGTGCGCAGCCTGCCCCCAACGGCTAGTTTTTGGGGAGTTCTATTTATAGCCCCATCCTCCCTCATTTTGAAAAGCTTTTGGGTGAGGATTTTTTGAGAGGCTTTTGGGGGGCTGTGTGGGGGCCTTGAGGAAGCTTTTACCCTTAGATCTAAGTGATCCCCTTGCGAGAAGGGTTGGGAAGAGTTTGGGGAGTGAGTGATTTGAGTGATTGAGCACTTGATTTCATCTCTAAGCTTGTTCTTCGTGAGCATTTGTTACTCTTGGAGGTTGAGGACTCCTAGACGGCTAGGAGGTTGCCTACAAGCCACTAGAGCTTTGTGTGGTTGGCCGTGGGAAGTTTGTGAAGGTCGGTTCCGCCTCCGTAAGGGAAGGAATCAAAGGAGTGAAGACCGGCGAGTGCATTTGTGCAACACCGGGAGGAAGAGGGTTGAAAGAGACCCCGGCTCAAGTGTGACCGAGCCGCCTCAACGGAGACGTAGGATCCCCTCAAGGATCCGAACTTCGGGTGAAAAATCATCGTCTCCAAGTTTTTAATTCGCCTATTCACCCCCCCTCTAGGCGACATCCCCTGTCCTTTCAATTGGTATCAGAGCAAGGTCTCTCCTTTATTAGACTTAACCATCTAGAGAGTAAAGGATGTCGACTTGAGGATTAGTGCACTCACATAATCCACTTGTGCTAGATGGCAAAAATTATGCTTCATGGAAATTAATTATGACTTCTCATTTTAAATCCATGAGCCCCAAATATGGTGGATCGTAGATGTCGGCTTTTCCTCTCCATTGAATGAAGTTGCTCCAACTGAAGGAGAGAGGAAATGCCTACATCTCGACGCTCAAGCTACTAATGTTTTATTTTGTGTTGTGAGCGATGAAATCTTTGATAGAATATGCAATCTCAAGAGCGCTCATGAAATGTGGATAAAGCTTCAAGAACTATTTGAATCATCCACTTCTATTGAGGATTGCACTAAGGAAGAGATGTCGGGAGATGAAACATCAAGCTCCACCTCAAGCTCAAGTGATGAAGAACCGACATCTCCATCAACCTCAACCTCCGCCTCAAGTGACGATGAAGATGCTCTTCCATCACAAATCTGTTGCTTCATGGCGAAAGGTAAGAATGAGGTAAGTGACGATAATGACGATGATGTGCTCACTTATAATGAACTTATGAATTTGCTTGAGGAGCTCAATAAATGTCTTGGAAAGGAGAAAAAGAAATATAAAATTTTGAAGCTTGAACATGAATCACTTCAAAATGATTATAATATGCTTCAAGAAAATCATGAATCCCTCCTTCTCAAAGAAACTCATAAGCCTAAGGTGGACATAGGAATCTCATGTGATTTAATTGATGAAATGTCTTGCTTAAATGTTAATCCTAATACTTCATCAAAATTTGACATATCCACCTCTTGCAATGATTTACCTTGTTGCTCAAATTCAAATATTTCCACTTCCTCTATGCATATTGAGACTAATCTTGTAGAGGAAAACAATGAGCTCAAGGCCAAAGTCATTAGATTAGAAAATGACTTGAAGAAGTGCGTAAAGGGAAAAGCCGTTCTCGACGAGATCTTGAGCAAGCCAAGGGCGCCTCAAGATAAGCGAGGACTCGGCTACATCTCCAAGAGGGAGACTAGCAAGATGAGGCACAATACAAGTCACACGAAGACTATCAAGTGCTTTGCTTGCAACAAGAAGGGACACTTCGCCTCCGTGTACCCTAATAAAGTGGAGATCAAGCCACAACCATCAACAATGAGGCAAACCGACAAAGAGCAAGTCAAGAAGAAGAAGAGACGCTCAAAGCCTACTTGCTACAATTGTCGGAGAAAGGGACACATCGGTAAGGATTGTCCCAAAGGTATTACTCCTAAGCCTATTATTGTCAATGATCATTATTTGCTTAGGAAAGACAAAAATGGCAATGTGTTTGCCAAGTTTGTCGATTCTCCCAAGTATTTGCAAAATTATGATATTCAATTGCTTAGGAGAAATAAATCTAGAAATGTGTTTGCTCAAAATGCTAGATTTCCTAAGACCAAGAAAAATCATGTTGATCATGTGCTTAGGAAAAATAACGATAGCAAAGCATTTGCTAGATTTGCTAGATCCTCTAAGCCAATGCATAATTTCAATTATCATATGCTTAGAAGAGATCAAACTAGAAATGGTTTTGCAAAATATCATTGCCCTCCTAAGCCTTTTCATAAAAATGCCAATCATTTGCCTAGGAGGAATAATTATTACAAACCTATTTCTAATTATGTTAGTCAATTCAATAATATCCAAATTAGGACCATTTGGGTTCCAAAATCTATTGTGACTAACATTATTGGACCCAACAAGGATTGGGTACCAAAAACCGCCTAAAAGATTTTTAGGCAATATGAGATGGATTGGACGTTTGGCTTCTTCAAAAGGGAAGATGACTTAATCATTTGCAAAATGGAGCCAAGCATGAGGATGATCACTCCAATCATGAACCAATGCCATCTCGGGTAACAAGTATTTAAATTGATTCTTATAGCTTATAGCCTTGTGTAGGTTATATTGCATTATTCATGAAAATCAATTTAGATTGATTGATTATATGCTTGCTTATGCTTATTAATTGTTTTGATTGCAATCTTAAGCAAGTTTGGGTAAGTGGCACATTAAGGGGGAGTGTTAATTCATATCCATGTATATTGCATCCCTACATGTGCCCATATTTATATAAGTGCTAACATATATTTTCAAAATCAAGCCATTTAGCCAAAAGTCAAAATTTTGTATACTATTAGTATTCTTGTGAAAAACTAATTGCAAAATGTATACAAATGTATTTGAAACGTTTTTCAAAGGGTTTTGGCTTCAAAAAATCTATTTTACAAAGAAAATGAGTTTCATGCCCAAAATCAAGTTTCTAGTATCTTGTTTTGGATTTAAACTTATAATTTTCATAGAATTAAATGTAAAAGGATTTTGAAAATAATTCCAAAAGGAAAAAGCTAGTGTTGGTCATTCTTAACAACTTTCGTGTTCAAATGATTTTCAAAAGACCAACTAATCAAAAGTTATTTGATTTTGAAACTCTTAAAAACTATACTTGACCCAAAATGGTCATACTATTGCACTTTGTGAGTTTCTTCATTTGGACTAGATCTTGTGTAGTATCTCAGTTCAAAATGATATTTAAGACTCATACACAAAATTCAAATCTCTATATCTCATCTTATTTTTTCATTTGAATCTTGTGTTGAAATATTTGGCTTTGTTTTACAAATAGCTATTTCAAAAGGATCATTTTGGTCAAAATTCAAATCTTATGTTTAAAAGGCCCAAAATTGTGAAAAGCTTTGTAAAAGTATTCTAATATGTATTTCAAATGTTTTACAAGCTTTCAAAATGAAAATTCTATATTGAAATCAAAATTGGCCAAAATTCTTGGTTTGAACTAAAATAGCTTATTTAAGCATATTGCTCAAATCTTAGCATTCAAGTTGGATTTCATTATAAATGTTGGCTAGAAACCATCTTGATAATCAATTCTAAGCCATAGAAATTGAAATTGCATGAAATCCACATTGAGTTGTATTTTGAGGCTTTTTATGAAAAACTATTTCCTATTTAACTTGCTTCAAAAAGGGTTAAAAGCAAAATATTTGTTTGAAATGCAAAATCTTATGAAAATAGTCTTCTAAATTGTTCTCAAATGCATTTCAAATGTTTTCAAGTATCTAACCCTTGGCTAGAAGCTAAAAATCAAACTTTGGCCTAAAAAGATCTTTGTGATCTTGCTTTTGCATTTAACTTCAAATTTTTCTAAAGCAAAATCTATTTGGAGTTTGAAAAAGTGGACAATACAAAACTCATAGGGTTGGTTATTTTAAGCATTTCTTTAGTTCAAAGTTTTTCCAAACGACCAACCGTTCAAAAGTTATAGCCATTTAAATTTGGCCAAAATCATCCAATTGACCCAAAATGACCCGTTGTTGCATTTTGTGGATTTCGCTATTTGAATTGGATTTATTTGTATATCTTGGATTGAAATAGTATTTCTAACTCATACAAAGCTATGAAAGTTCAAATCTCCATAAATTTCAATCCGGAATTCATTTTGAGCATTTGGTGAAAATTCAATTTCTTTTCAAACTTACAAAGCGCATTTTGCCATATGTTTTGAATGAAAAATCCTTTTAATGAAATTCTTTTTGGGAAACCTTCTAAAGAGTCCAATGTTTATTTCTGGAAAGTTTCAAATCATTTGGACTCAATTTGAAAAAGTTTTGACTTTTCTTTTGTTTGAGTAAAAATCATGCCTTCAAAGCAAAATTTGGCATATCTCTTATTTGGAGACTCCTTTTTGGACAATTCATTTTGGAAAAGTTTCTTGGGAGTCTAAAGAATTTTTGTGCTCAATTTCAAATAATTTCAACTTAATTTGAAATAGTTATGCTTTTTCTCTCTTTTGATCTTATTTGGCATACTCTTGCATTAAGTTGGATTTTACGATTTGAATGGATTTGATTATGCAAATAGGCTTATAAACATCTCTCTAAATCATATGAAGCCATATAAGTGCATATGACCATTCAAAACTCATTTGGTTCCATTTTGAGGATTTGGTGAAATCTTAATCTTTTATGTGTTTCATATGCATCTTTCATCATATTTCTCGAAATGAAATTTATTTATTGAAAATCCTTTTTGGAAAACCTTCTCTCACATATGGAGTTCATATCTGAAAATTCTCAAATTTATTTGAACTCATTTGCAAGATTGTTGACTTTATTTGACTTAGTGTCAAAACTAAACCTCCAATACTTCTAATGACCTATTTTTGATTGGAGAGTTATATTTGAGAAAATCCTTTTGGAAAAAGTCTCTTGGATGTTCATGGATCATTTCTGCAAAATCTTATGGCTATTAGACTTCATTTGATCAAGATTTGATCCAAATTCAAAATGTTGATTTAGGGATGAAGTTGAACAACCGAGATATCCGGGTAATCTATCCGAGTATCCGGATTATCCGACACTCGGATCAAAAACACCGAGTATCCGGGTTGTCCGCTCGCCCAAATTCTTAAATTGCTATCCATACTTTCTTGCAATCTCTTGTTCATCCTATTTTTGGGGTTTCTCTTTTGCTCAAATCAATATTCGTCTTCATAGTCCTCGAAGAGGATTTGAGACGAATCATTCCGTGTTGATGATTTTTGTATTTGAGCAATGGTTTAAAAGTTATAATCGACTTTGTGTTGCTATTTGCATCTTTTGAGATTTTAAGAGTTTTAAATTGGAATCTTGGCAAGCCTTTCAAGATGAAAACTAAGTGAACTTATTCATTGCTCCAAGATTCAAAGTGGAGCATATCTATTTAAGTTTTCATTCCAATGAAAGTGCATCTTTTGGCTAAGTTCTTTTGGAAATTGGATTTAATTGTATCTTAGCCTCAAAATGTTTCCTCTCTTGCATAACTCGGAGTTTATTATGGAAAAGAGAAAATTTCCCTTGTAAGCTCAAGAGTGGGTTTGAATGTGTTTCACCCATTGTCTCTCTTACAAGTGGATGTCAAGATTAAATTTGAATGAGTTTCAAATATTTTCATTGTAAAGTGGTGTAATAAAATCTTTAATTGATATCTTGAATTTCTTTGCATGCAAAGAGTATTGTCTTGTATATCATATATATCATGCATGTTGTACTTAGACATTATCAAACTAACTTGGGTCAAATTAAAAGGTATTTGTTCCCAGAAATCGTGTGCTTGTCTATTGATGTTAAAGGTATTGGAAAAGGGATCATCTTCAACGGTGGGATGAAGGAAATGGAGAGGAGCTCCATAGTCCGAGGGATCTAAGGCCGGGCGCGGTGATCATGACCGATTCGAACATGCGGTGGACAAGAATCGACAAAGGGACGTGTTTCTTTTCTGACCATATTCAATAATGTCTGTGCACACCATTATGCTAAATTGTGTTATTCTAAATGGTGTTGTATCTTTCAATTGGTATGATTAATTGGTATCTTTCAAGAGGTATCCTCTAATCCTAAATTGTTTTGAAGTGTCATCTAACTTGCATTCGGCATTATCAAGAACTAAAAGGTACATATGGGTGACACATTGCAAAGAGGTATACCCTTGATAAGTTTATAAAATTCTTGATCATGAAAGTGCATCTTACTTATACAATTTTGATTCATGATCTTGTATACATCTTGTGATCATATAAGCAATTCCTTCTTATGTAATCTTCTTTATATGATCTTGATTGTTAGAATTTAATTTGATCATGAGCATGTGCTTAAATTATATAAATTTGGTATATGATCTTGATGTTTAAAGAATATGTGAAATCATATTCGTGTGTCATGTTTAAGCATCACTTATATCCTAAGAATCATGACTTCTTTAATTTGGTATAACTAGAAAAATCTATTACCTAAATCTTGAAAATAATTGGTATCATATCTTGCCTAGATTTAGGGGGAGCTTAATATTATTGTACTATTACTAGCTCCTTATGTTTATTTTATTTTCTCCCTAATCTTTTTATTGAATGTGCAATCAAGGGGGAGAACAGATTTTATTGAATAAACAATAAGAATCTTTTAAGCACCTTTTGGGATTAATGACAAAGGGGAGAATTTATGGATTTATCAATTGTCCCTAATCAATTGACAAAAGGGATGATTTGTAAGTATGATCTCTTATTGTATCTTTATGCTTGTTTTAATGCTAAAATATCTTAATATTGTCATTTGGTGCAATTGATAATAGGTTTGTCATAAATCACCAAAAAGGGGGAGATTGAAAGTGCATCTAGGCACTTATGTTATTTTGGTGATTAATGACAAACACTCATAATGACAATCTATGCAATCAAGTAAATGCTTAACTTAGTGCTTAGCAAATGATAAACCTCTAATATGATTATATTGCTATGAGACTAACATGTTATTGCCTAGTTGAGTATCAGTCTCATCTTTTAGAGGAAAATCAAATAGGAAGGTTAAGCAAAGATAAGGTATGCAATTTTGGTATCTATTCTATATGTGTTATTGTATTCCTTTCGTGCAAATGCATAGTGAACTCCAAGTAGCATGTTGATTTTATATATGCACATTGGTTCATGTCATATTTATTTGTGCATATATATTCATTTGAGTTCATTATGTGCTTTGTTTTTAGTATTCATGTATTAACTAGAGTTAAACTTCGTATTGCTATAGATTGACTTGGTGCATGCATGTCTTAGTTGTGTATCTTCTCATGCACTTCTCTTGGTGAAGTTTAATCTAGAGTTGGATCACATATTTACTCTTATTCCAAATATTATTTGCACATGTACAATTCGTGTACATTCTATCATGTGCTTCATTTAAGTAAAGACTGTGATCCTTGCCATGATTTAATTGATTCATCATATTGGCAATTATCTCTCTAGTGCATATAGATCAATTACATATTCATCATGATGTACTTAGTAGAGAACATTTCTTATGTCAAGTGTTTCCAGTTATGTTGTGCTTCTTTTATGAAACACTTGTTGTAATCAATTGCTCACAAATATCAACTTGTTCATATCTATTGAGCTTTTGGGACTAATGTCTTTCATGAGTAGTTTGGAAAGAATTAGGTCCCGTCGTGTATGATGACCAAGGTATCTTGGAGGATGATCATTAAGCCGAGGTCAACAAGGCGGTGTCACCAAGAGTCGAGGACTAAGTCAAAGATTGACTTGGCGTGGAGATCGTCGAGAGGATGATCAAGTCAAGGTTGATAGGACGAGAGTCTCATGAGGTGAATCGAGTCGAGTTGGACAAGGCGAAGATGTCATCAATTATATAGTGAAAGTCTTCATGCATCGACATTAAGAAAGAAGACGGCAAGTGACTATTTCTAGACTTATATTATCTTTGATTTAATTTCAGTCTAAGGATTGCCGTACTATTAAGAGGGATGCGATGTCGAATGACTTTTAGATGTGTCAAGTGCTCAAGTGATCCATCCTTGTGAATCTTAGAAAGAGAGTGGTGTTGGTGGTGCCGAAAAGTGAGGGTTGTAGATCTCCCTTGGATTCTTTGTGATATCTGTGTTTATCCTTTGAGTTTTGGGTAGTGAGACCTTGTTAGTTGTGTAGCCCTCGTTCTTAGCTTTTGATAGAGTCCAAAATCACTGAAATCGGAGTCCGGAGTGAAACGTTATGCTCGTTTTCGTCGGGCTGCTCCGTGTTGTTCGGACTATCCGGGTTGAGTCCGGACTATCCGAACATTTTTCCGGACTCTCCGGGTTGGATCTCTCTGTTAGCCTTTCTTTTTTAGTCCGGACTATCCGGACTTGAGTCCGGAGTCTCCGGGTTGTGCGCAGCCTGCCCCCAACGGCTAGTTTTTGGGGAGTTCTATTTATAGCCCCATCCTCCCTCATTTTGAAAAGCTTTTGGGTGTGGATTTTTTGAGAGGCTTTTGGGGGGCTGTGTGGGGGCCTTGAGGAAGCTTTTACCCTTAGATCTAAGTGATCCCCTTGCGAGAAGGGTTGGGAAGAGTTTGGGGAGTGAGTGATTTGAGTGATTGAGCACTTGATTTCATCTCCAAGCTTGTTCTTCGTGAGCATTTGTTACTCTTGGAGGTTGAGGACTCCTAGACGGCTAGGAGGTTGCCTACGAGCCACTGGAGCTTTGTGTGGTTGGCCGTGGGAAGTTTGTGAAGGTCGGTTCCGCCTCCGTAAAGGAAGGAATCAAAGGAGTGAAGACCGGCGAGTGCATTTGTGCAACAGGGAGGAAGAGGGTTGAAAGAGACCCGGCTCAAGTGTGACCGAGCCGCCTCAACGGAGACGTAGGATCCTCAAGGATCCGAACCGGGTGAAAAATCATCGTCTCCAAGTTTGCTTCTTACTCATGCTTTAGTATTTGATTTTGAATCTTGAAATTGCCCGATCTACTCTTTTGTTGTGTTTGGCTCCAGATGTACAATTTCCCAGTACTGATAGCTTTTAGATCTTTTGTATTCAAGTAGATTGTTGAAAAATTGCAGGATTTAAAATCTCATTTCGAGGTCTTAAATCCGAGTATCCGGACTTCGAACCGGATAGTCGGACATTTGAGTATCCGGAGATAAGTCCGGACACTCGGCTGAGTCTCGGATCAATCCGAGTATCCGGACTCGAACCCAGACATCGGATATTTGAGTATCCGGATAAAAATCCGGACACTCGGACTTAGACCCTCGGAGATTTTATTTAGCTGCAAATTTTTTATTCCGCTGCATTTAGTTACAAAGTTTTTAATTCGCCTATTCACCCCCCTCTAGGCGACATCCCCTGTCCTTTCAACGTTAAAACCTTAATGCGATTTGTTTTCTTCACGAAATGCGAAACCTTATAAAACCTGAAACCCCACGAAATTGCTGTGCTGTTGGAATGCTTTTCTACATTATAGTGTGGGCTAGCAGCACTCTTTGGAATTAGATCTTTGAGTAAATTTCAAAAAACTATAAGTTTCTTGTATAAACTATCAAAAACTACATGTTTTAGCTCCTATCTCATGAAATTACAGATTTTATTAGAATTTGTATCACAAAACTACATATTTTTGACTTGACTGTTCCTTTTAACATGTCTAACAGTGTAGGCCCACATGATAGCCTCACACGCGAGTGAAATAGGAAATGAGATTCTGTGAGGCTGCCATGTGAGCCCACACTGTTATTTCCGTTACAAGGAACGATCAATTCTAAAACATTTAATTTGTTGACACAAGTTCTCCAAAAATATGTAGTTTTGTAAAATAGGAGCTAAAAATTGTAGTTTTCTGATGGTTTGTACAAAAAACTTGTAGTTTTGTGAAATTTATTCTAGATATTTTGAATGGAAGTTGCTTACCCACGCTATACCGTTGGATGTGCTACCCAACGTTATAGCATGTTTCATGTTTTGTCAATGTTTCAGTATGTTTCCTGTTTCGTCAAAAGTTTCAGATTGATGTTCCAACCAAGTTTCAGAATGTTTCATGAAAGTTTTGAAAAGAGTTTCAGGCAAGTTTCTATGAGACTCCAAAATTTTGTAACTTTTAAGTATGCGAATTTTCAAACTGCTTTTGTAAATCTAAAACTTAAAGTTTCATTCAGTTTCAAAATAAGAAACTTGAAGTATTAGGAAGTTCTAAATTCTCATAGTTGAAATTACGAAATTTTGAGTTTCAAAAGACAAAACTCTTGAGTTCAAAATCTTAAACTTTGAATTTCAGGTTCGAACATATTGAATCTTCAAGTTTCGTACACAAGTTTCTGCAGATGTCAACAAGTTTCATCCATGTTAATGTAAAATTTCAAACATGTTTTATAGGGCTTCAGTGTTTTCAACAATTTTGAAATCTGAGACTTGAAAGTTAATTTCATTATAGTTTCAACGAGTTTTAGAAGTGTTTCAACTGAGATTGAAAAACAAACTACAAAGGTTTCAGGTTCTTAGCATGATGTTTCAAGCATGTTTCAGCACGTTGCATGAAAGTTTCTTATAAGTTTCAACATGTTTCAAAAATAATTTCATCTTGGTTTCAACATGTTGCAAGAAGTCAAAAAAAGTCACCAAGTTTCAAAAAGGTTTCCGGGTCTTCACAAAAAGTTTAAAAAATAGAGCAGATTTGAAGCACAGCTTTAAGTTTTAAGTAGGTTTCAACACAGTTTTAAACGAATTACACTAGATTTCATCCAAAAAACCATAAAAAATCCCACAACTTCTAGGATACACATGTGCTTAAGAACAACATTTTGTTGCTCTCTGTGCCCATGTTAGTCTACCACCGCTTGCCTAACAGAACACGACAAGTTGCTGCCAGCCTCCATTGCATGTTCTCACCGTGCTTGCCCATAGCTCAGCGATGCTAGGTCTGCTACGGCCACTTGTGTTCCCGAGTGTCACCGAGGTTGCCCGTGGCTACCGAAGTGCGCAAGCCTTTCTGCTCGTGGTGCTAGCTTGCTGTTGCCACCTACCATGCCGACGAGTGCGCTCCCTTCACGTTGCATACCAGCACCTGCACCCATTGCAACTTTCATTAGGGTCACACATTTCACCCATAGCTATGGCCCCTCGGTTGCTATCTTGCCCAATCCCCATTCTTGCAAGCGCACATGGTCAAAATTGGGTGAGGAAACCAACGGGAACTGAATGTGGGTGAGCTCGAGGTGCAGATTACAATCGTCGTCAGTGAAATTCATCACTGCTGTCGATGAATCAGATGACTTTTCGTGGTGTGAGGGGAGAAATGATGTAGGGAAAGTGAACTGCATTGACAGGAACTTTCTTCGTTGTTGTGATGAGCTGAGCGAACTTTACTGAGTGTCGGATTAAATCGGATTGAACGGCTGATGTCTACAACGTTGGAAACTTGGCCAATGCTATAGCATTTGGTTCATTTTCTCCTTTTGAATATGGGCATTGCTATAGGACGGGGAAACGTTTTCCAACGATATCGATGTGTTTCACTAAATTTTATCAAAGTTATGCATAGTTCATAAGTTTCAACCAAGTTTACTCTATTTCGCAGGTTTCACCTTGTTTCAACGGTATGGGTACGTTTCACCTTGTTTTAACGGGTTTTATCGATGTCTCACAGGTTTTAGCATTTTTCAAAAGTGTTCCAGAGGGTTTCAGCTTGCATCAACAGATTCCAACGGGTTACAAATACGAAACTGTATGTTTCATCTAGTTTCATATACAAAACTTGATTACAAACGAGTTTGAGAAGAATTTCAACCAAGTTTCAAAAGAGAAACTTCAAAGGTTCCTAGCACATTTCGTAGGTTCCATTGGGTTTCAACAAAATTTGATGGGTTTCAAATTTGAAACCATAGGTTTTGTCCGTTTTCAAATCTGAAACTTGATTAATAACATGTTTTTGAAGAATTTCATCGAAGTTTCAAAATACAAATTTTAAAGTTTTAGAGCATGTTTTGCAGGTTCCAAAAAGAATTTCCAAATGGGTTTCACAAGGTTTCAATGTGTCTCAACAAATTTCAATAGGTCTTCAAATATAAAGTGATAGGAGTTTCAAGGAGTTTTATGAGGCTTCATCTACATAATATATGTTTCTTACGATTTCAACAAGTTTGATATTTCTAAGTTGCAGGTTTTGGCAAGTAACAATGACTTTTAAGTTCTAGATTTCTGAAAGGTTCTAGTAATTTTCAAGTTTCACATGTTTTAATTGCCAAAAAAAACCCAACAACTCGATACAAATTTCAAAGAAAACCCCTAGCTTCATGTTTTATCTTTGGAGATCATGGATCTGAACATGAACCAGAGGTAACCTAAAGAAGAGGAGGATGAGTTTGGTTGAAAACCTCAGTGTCATTGTGGCAATGGAGCATACCACACCGGTTGCTGCTACACGTAGCATGGAGCACCTAAACACCGCCCTCGTAGCGCAACAACTCATCCGCGCCCACCCGCCGTTGCTTACACACATCAGCCACTGTTGCTTCCCACACCTAGAGCTCACTCGCATCTTGATATCGTGCAACACTGTGCCTGCTTGCTGTGTGATGCGATTGATACTCCTACACATTCCATGCCCTTCTCGAGCATGCAAGCACGTGTGTGTGAGAGAGAGAGTTGCTCCTACCGTTTCGTCCTTGCTTGAGCACAAGAGGGGGAGAGAGATGTGGATATAGATAAGATTTTCTTGGACATAGGTGCTTGTTGTAGGGGTGGGCATTCGGTTTATTTTTTTTTTGGTTTTGGCAGTTGGCAACCGAAATTCTTATATCAAAATAGAAAATTGAATCGATTTAACTGAAAAAATTCGATTCAATTATTTCGGTTTTACAGTAAACCAAAATATGCATCATATATTGATATTTGTTAGTTTCATCGTCCAAAACAGAGAGCAAAATTACTCATGAACCATGATTACGAGCATCAGTGCATAAAGTGCATTGCAAAACGCCATTTTCTTGATTTCCCTCTCGGCTTCCTTCCGCAGCGTGATGGTGACATTGGTGAGGCCGGTGCTAAGGAGCTCGCCAAGGGCACAGGTGGTGAAGAATAGCGGCGTGTGCAACTGAATCACCATCTCCTCCTTCCCCCTTCTCCGCCATCTTCCCGCTCACCTCTTTGCCCTCCTTCCCCCTCCGCTTGTGGATGGTGCCCTACAACCTTTGAGCTGCTTGATGTTGGCGGCGAGAACGGCCAGGAGGCAATCGAGGGATAGCGTGGCCGTGGAGTAGCCGATCTTGTGGGATAATCTACTTGACGTCGGGGGATCCAGATCTATGCCCGCCGCTGCTCCTGGACATCGGGGTTGGACCAGATCTGGAGGTCAGGGAGGTTGGGGAGGTCGACGTCGTTGGAGGACTTGGTCGCAGTGAGGAGGGAGCTGGCGAAGGGGTAGGCGGTGGGCGTAGGCGACTCGGCCTGGAGCTCCGGAGTTGGGGCAGGGGCTGGTAGTGGCGATGGCTCGTCGACCGAAGCAGGGAGGGCTGGGGAGGCTGTAAGATGGAGGATGCCGTCTAGAGAGGGGTGAATAGGCGGGTTTAAAATTTTTTTCTCTAATTAACAATCGCCTATGTCAAAACCTAAATAATATGCGGAAGCGTAATTCTAAGATTTTGACAATTAAAGCCTAAATCAACTTGGCTCAGTATGTGCACTAACTAATTATGTCTCTAATAAGAATATGCAATCCTAAAGACAATCAAGCAATTTAATTCTAGTAATGTAAATTACAACAATATAAATAAGAATTGCAACCAAACACAAAGAGACACATCGATGTTTTAAAGTGGTGTTCAGAGACTTGCCGATCTCTCCTAATCCACGTTGAGGCAAACCCAAACTACTTTAGACCGGCTGCATGAATTGAGCACCCTCCTCGACTCCACTAGTGGTTGCTCTTTTCCCTTCCGGGTAGCTGAGCTCCGACCTTTACAACTTTGCAGGGTCTTCTTACAATCTCCTTGAGAAGGTCATCACGCACGACGCATTCAACGCTGTCTAGGTATCAGCAAACAACAAGAGAATAGGTCAAGCCTCCTAGCTTGAACCATACCAAGTGCAACACATGCACACTGGTGATCATCGAGTGCAACACACGCACAAAGAGCTCTCAATCCATTTCTAATTTGCAACACATGCAAATTTGACTCACTCTTAGCTAAAAAACCAAATGTGAGTATGCAACACATGCATAATCTCAC
This sequence comes from Otatea glauca, assembly GCA_036346275.1. Lineage (NCBI taxonomy): Eukaryota > Viridiplantae > Streptophyta > Magnoliopsida > Poales > Poaceae > Otatea > Otatea glauca. The sequence continues at coordinate 56,164,142 of CM070714.1, read as the reverse complement.
CCAAATGTTCAAGAGAACCAACCAACTAGCCCTTGCACCCCATGGGGTCCTTTTATAGCCCTCTCACATGAAAACTAGCCGTTGGGGGGCAAATCGGGCATTTTTCAGTAAAACCCGGCACTACCGCCCATGTAGGGCCGGTAGTGCCGGCCTCTATCGCAACGGTCAGAAAACTAGCTGTTGCCCAAGCAGTCCGGTACTACTGCCCATCTGGGCCGGTAGTGCCGGCCAAGTGGCAGTACCACCCCCATGGGGTTGTAGTGCCGGCCAGGCAGAGCCCAAAAACATCCCCCTCTGGAATATAACTACCGGCCCTAGGGCCGGTACTGCCGTCCTTGCGGCAGTACCGCATCCCTATGGGCGGTAGTGCCGGCCATAGGGAGAAAACCATGATTTTCACAAAAACTTTTCTCTAAACTTTCAAAGATTGATTCTTTGATCCATGTGATGATCAACAATATCTAGCTCCATGGAAACAACAACCATTGAAGTTAAGTTGCATGAGCTCTCTTCTTTTGCAACACATGCAAAATTTAGCTCCATGCAAAAACCACTTAAACCAAATTTGATGAACTATCTCCTTTTTGCAACACATGCAAATCCATAATTCAATGTAAAATCCAAATAAATTAAGATTCAATAAGAAGCAAGCATGAGCTCCCTTATTTGCAACATATACAAATACTTAGTTCATGCAAAATCAAAATAAGAGAGTGAGCTAGAGTGAATCGGATTGAGTTCATTAACACATGATGAAGCTCAAGCTAAATGACTCAACCCCTCTTAATAGTACGACAAACTAACTAGCAACCTGGTCTTAGATCCAAACACCGAGACTGATAAAAGACTAGAAACACATCCTTAGCCCTAGCTAGTTATACTTTGTCTCTAGCGATTCACTTGGAGCTTTTATGATATCCAATGATCTTCTCTCCAGGATCGAGTCTCGTCTTGTAAATCAACACATGATAAATCTTCTCTTCTCTTCTCTTCACTTCGGGATCTCCTCTTGAAGCTCATCAACATATGATGACTTCTTCGCGATTCTTTATTATAGTTGGACTCAACCTACTTCACAACTTATGAAAAATTGTTAGTCCAACAAACATTATTATCTCAATCATCAATTGTACTCCATTAACACATAATGAATGCACCGAGATCAATTGGGCACCACCTAAATCAATTTGAATGATTAATTGTGTCTTGAGTACCTTAATGCAACTAATGCTTCATTATACTCAAGAACTTTTCGTTTATCCTTAATCAATCAAAGGAACACCATCAATATATGATGAAGCGTTCTTTGATGATTAAAAGACAAGCGAATCTCAATTTAAATTTTATTTAAATTGATATGATTATATATAACTGCACAAGTTTCATATACTCATTTTGATGGAAAGTAATGATCCAATATATTGGAGTGATGGAAAAGGATCAATACTCTTGAAACCATCACCTATAGATTAAACTCTATTACATATGTGCATATAAATAATTTAACTTGGAATCAATATGTACATAATTAATCTTAGATAGTATTCGAGTTTTTCCTATATTGACATGAGTATACTACAACTACATAAGTTATATATACTCAAAGGGTTATTTCAAAATCTTGATCCTTTATATTATTTGGCAAGAAGACATGGATCAATATTATTGAAACATTAAGTTAAATTATGAATTTTCCCTAGATGTGTGCATTCATGTAATGTATGAAATTGGAAGCATAATGCATATCTTTAATGTAAAAGCAATGGAAGAGTTCATCTTTTAACTTGAATCCTAAGCATGCATTTAAGATAATAGAGTGAATACGAGTGCATACCTTGGGTTTTCCATTTTCCATCCAAATTTGAGACTAATAAGAATAAGACTCAATAAAACATGTTAGTCTCATAATGATTAGATTTGTCATTAAACAATGATTAAGCATTAATCTAAAAACCAATCACCAAAACCAATGGAGCTTGAACTTACAGTGACGGCGACGGCGAGGAGAGCAGGGAGCCGGAGGGGCTTGGGCTTGGTCGGGTAGGGGGAGACGGGGCGGCTTGACCGCTCGATGGAGGAGTACTTGGGGAGGGAGGCGATGAATAATTGAATATGAGGTGGTGGTGGACTAGGGGCGGATGAGAGCTGAGTAGCTGACGATTTGGTGTTCGGTAGAATCGGTTCTTGAAGCCGGAAACCGAACTGAAAACCGAATACAACCGAAAAAAACCAAACCGAAAACCGAAAACCGAAAAAACCAAAGTATTCGGTTAAATTGGTTTAGTTTTTCGGTTTCGGTTTAAAAATGCCCACCCTGGCTTGTTGGATGGTGCGTTGAGCAGATAGGATTCAAAGGCGGCAGCCTATACCTTTCCAATAGTTTTTTCTGTTTGAATATATGCTGTTTGGATCTCGTTCGGAATTGGAATTGTTGACCTATACCAGCTGAACTGGGGCATAACTAAAACAAACCTCCGACAATTAAAACCTGCACCCATATGAATCGATTTGAATTAGACTTTGTATCCCATGTCTGCAAGTCTGTACGCTACCTCCATTCCTCTTATTCGACTCCGGCTAACGGTGATCGTTGCCGCCAGCGAACTTCCAAAGATTGTCGTGCTGACGCCGCTATTGCAATCGTGTTGGACTCGGGAGAAGTATAGAAAAAACTAGTACACACCGTAAATAAACTGACGTCACAACATATTATATGAAATTTAATTAATTTAATTATAAAAGTTTTACATTTTAAATGGCTCGCTAGCCAACTAAAAAAACAACAGAAAGTAGAAAGAAGTAGTAGGACCAACAATCCACCACAAGCAATCGACTGGGACAAGGATCTAGTCATTGAGATCATTATCGGTGATGAAATGCTCCTGTTCTAAATACAACATATATAGCAAGGTGAGTATATAAAGCACTTTGCAAGCCATATATGAAATGCAATAGGGAGATGTTAGGAGTCCGACGTCCGACACGAGTTTTTTTTGTCAAACGCGTCGGCGCAACATTTTTAATAACTTGTGCATCAAATTTAATCACTGTGTGCAATATTTTTTTTTGTATGGACATTCCTACTGTCATCGCGTGTTTTTGTTGCACATTGTGATTGCAAATGTTGCACGCATAGGAAAAAAATGTTGCAGTGATCCGGATCGACATTCTTACCATCATCGCACGTTTTTGTTGCACATAATGATTACAAATATTGCACGCATAGAAAAAAATATTGCAAATGTCCCGATAAAAATCTCAAATCGGACGTTCGAGCTGTAGTCATTCCGAATGCAATATTAATGTAAGGATAACAAAGTTAGGCAATTATGGTTAGTTTGAGCATAAAACAACATTTCGAATACAATAAGTCATTTCAAATGCATAATTGATGTAATAAATTGTGTTTTAATCCAATTTTCAATACGGAATCCTAGATGGAACCCCTCCATCTACAAATCAATTTTCTGAAATCACTTTGAAATACAAAGTCTAATCTGTGAAGACCTGCTTGGCATGCCCATGACCTCGGGCTCGGCTAATCAATTAGTTTTACAATCGTTGCAAATTACTTAACCAGGTCTATTCATACCAGACTAGTGTAGTACGAATAGGCTATACATTCAGTAGCTCACAGCCTGGTCATTAATTAACTAGTCGAGCTTATTACAAATCTAGAACCATGGCGAAGCCACCTGACAACCAAATCTTGCATGGTCTATATCATATTTTCACTTTGCTTGAATCATATGATTTTTCATAATTTTCTATGGATACCAATACCAAGGAATAATTTTATTTCAATAGAAATCGTTGTTTAGCACAAATTCCAAAAGATATATTTTTGATTATAAGCATGTCTAAGACATCTATGCTATATATATATAGCACTAGTCCGTACTGCAGTTGTGTATTAACAAAGTCAAAAGTGGCTATAACAAACATGGTTAACTATTCATTTAAATATGGGATTTAAATTACATTGATAAAATTTTCAGTACAATAATTTAAATCAAAATATAATTTAAAATCTGGGATCAATTTGATTAAGTGTGTAACTTGCCATGCTCGACGTACTGTTGATCTGGATCGTCAATTAGGTACTGTTTCGGCACTCTGAAATCTATACGTTGAAAATATGCTAAATTAGAATAAAATGCAAATAAATTCAAATGAAATACAAAACTAGCATAAATAAGTAGATTAGGTTTTCAGATGAATTTAGGAAGAAAAAGAAGTCAAATAGAATTAGAACGAACTCCTGCAAGATTTAAATCAAGGAAAAAAAACGAGAGAAATGATTTTTCTGGATTTTTGGAATTTTCTTTCAAAAGGAAATTCTGTATTATTGCGCCAGCACGACGTCAGCGAGGATTTTCTAGATTTAGAATTTTCTTTCCAAAGGAAATGGGAATTATGACGTCAGCGAGGATTTGAATTTCGGCTAGACTTATTATTCAGATGAAAAAGGCTCGCAGTCAATGACAAGTGGGCCCGAGTCCATGGACTGGGACCACGCCGTTGCATCGGTCTAGCGTAGATCGGGCTCGCGACAGTGCGCATGGGGACCGACGGTTGCCGTCAATTGGCGGCACGAGTTGGCTCGGCGATGCGCGAAAATGGTAGAGGGTGAGACGACGAATCTAGTGTGCCTGATTTGGGTACCTGGCGACCAGGATGGCGGCGTCGACGGTGAGCAAAGAGACGGTGACAAGGTTCGGGTAGTCGGTGGTGTTTCGACGGAGTGGATGCATGTATGACAAAGAACGTGACATGGCGAAGCTCAAGAAGTAGGCGGTGTCGGCGGAGAGGCTCGAGCGGCGGTGCAAATGGCGTTGAAGCACATCAGCGGTTGGCGGTGTAGAAGAGCACAATCCCGTCAAGGCTCACCGGAGTGGCAATGTTGGACACGAGTTGACGCGGTTGGAGTGAGGCAAGGCTCACCGAAGTGGCGGAGTGAGGTGGAGGGCGTGGCAACCAGCACTCAGGAAGAATAGAGAGCTCGACGGCGTTCTGGCTAGGTGGGACGGGAAAGAGCGAGGTGATGGCAAAAAATGGAGTGAGTGGAGGATTGCGCTCCTGGTTCTCCCTTTTATATGGGCGGGGAAGGCTGGGTGGGTGGTGAAAGGTGGTGGCCGAGCGGGGTTAAGGCAGGATTAGGCGCGGTGATGGGGGTGATTCTGCCATGGAAAGCTGGCGGTGATTGCATCGGTTAAAGACGTTGACTGCATGGAATAAAGAGGTTCAAAAATGGCGCCATGGCGGTGGCTCGGGCATAGTGCAAGGAAGAACAAACAAGGGGTGGAAGAAAGAGCTGATAATCGGCCCCACACGGCACAGAGAAGGAGAGGGTGGTGGGGCGGGTCAGGCTGAGTGGGAAAAAAGGAGGAGGAGAGTAAAGAGAAGTGGGTCGATACGAAGAAAAATGGGCTTCGGCGTAGAGGAGATTTCTAGATTTAAAATATTTTTTGATTTTAAATAATTGCAGCAATCCAAAAATGCCTTTAGAAAATAGCAAATGTAGTTAATTTTTTCTAAAAAAATTCACAGAAATCCCTTGAGATATTTTAAACTTAATAAAATTATTTCCAACTAAAAAATTTATTTTTATTTTCACATATAAGTTACGTTTATAATTCTAAAAATAACAAAAAGTGTTTATAAAATCCAAAAAAATTTATTTAAAATCTCATAAATTAAAAATAATTATTAGAAACTGTAGAAAATTGAATTATTCCTTGGAAATTCAGAAAAGCTAATAAAATAGTAATTTGTTACCTTTATTTTTAAGACAAAACTTTGGAGCGTTACGAGCCGCGGTGCTCCCGACGATTGTGACTGGCTGATTCCCCGCAACTCGAACTGTGGCTGTGATGCCTCAGAGAGATCACGCCCGTCGTCGGTGAGCTCCCGACTACCTCAGGCTCAGGCTTCCCCCTCATCCTCTTTGACCCCCGCCGCACCTTTCTCCGCATATAGGGTCACTGGCCTACCACAGCGTCGTCCACCTGCCGTCTTGATCTTGGGATGCTTAATTTTCTTCCTCAACTCCGGTAGATCCATCGCCCAAAGACCCTTCATCTCCTTGACTGGATCTTCCTTGTCGCCGATGACTCCTCGACTTGGTCTTCGTTATCGTTGGCGACACTTCACCTCCGGCCGTCACCCCAACTTTGGTCGCTTTGTTGCCACATGGATCCGGTTACCTTCCCAGGCTCCCATTCCCATGGCCACGACCTTGTGGAGGGTTGATATATGCTTCGACCGATTTGTATTTTCCCACAATGGCAAGCAAACTGCATCTCGATTTGAGTTCGATTTTAATTATACTTTGCAATTTCACATGTGCTATCCAAACAGTGGAATTGAATTTGTAAACTGATTCGATTTCTACCTGGATTTGAACCTGAGCCCATCGTTACGTGGATCTAATTATCTCTGCTACTTCTAATTAGGAGTTGGTGGCAGCGGTTCGTTCTCGTTTAGAGTATCTGATTCGTTGAATCTGACATGAACGGCTGAGATAGAAGAAGATTTAATCATATCTTAGATGGAAGGATTTTATCATATCTTTTTTGAATAAAAATATTATTTTAGCATATCTCTATTCACATGTTCTTACTATGGAAGGATGTTATTCATATATCTTATAAATGGAAGGATTTTCTCATCATGTCTTGCATGGATAGAAGGATATACTCATCATATCCCATAATACGGTAATTCTATCTCATCATATCTGGAAATGCATAGATTAAACGGAAAGAATCACGCAACCAAATCACGTGCCAATCACGAAAATGTCGGAGAGACCTGGCTTCCATCCGCCTTTGTACGCTGCCTTCTGCTTTTATCTACTCCCTATTAGAGGGCACCCACTCTCATCTCCAGGAGGACAGGTCGGTCTGTAGTGGAGACACACGCAGGAATGGAAGAGAAGAGAAAGGTTGCGTGCAAGAAGTAAGAAGATTTCCTACAAGAGGAAGGCAATAACTTTCTCCTCTTTCAATGGTAAGGATTGATATCTCTCTACTAATTCTAATTAAGAGTTGGTGGCGATCGTCCATTCTCCTTCAGAGTACTTGATTCGTTGAATCTAACATAAACGGTTGAGATGGAAGAGGATTTAACCTGATAGTCAAATCTCTTCGGAGGAACAAACTTTTCCTACTATTGAAACATAACTAAAGTTAGTGTTCTTTGTAAATAAATTTTTTGTCGCAAATTGAATTTTCGTCGCAACGCACGGGCACGGGCACATGACTAGTAATTCCTTAAATCAAACGGATCCACAAGGGCGTGTGGGGCCCACATGGACGTCACCCAACGGACAACATCTGGGAGCGCATTCATTGGGTTGGGTCGACCGAGCAGTAGAGGAGCTGTTCCTTTGTTGGAGTATTAGAATTACCGAGTGCTATTACGATTTACGAGATGTGTTCACTCGTCTGGTTCCCTTCATCACACAAATCCAACCCGCAGTGAGTCGCTAGCTCCTAAACTTAGGGTGCGTTTGGTTGCTTAGATGAGGTTGGATAGGATATGGTCATCCAATCTAGATGGGATGAAATCATCCAGGTAGTTGTTTGGTTGGGTGGATAGGGATGAGCCAATGTTTTGTTTGGTTGGATGGATGAATGTGGATAGGATGAGCTAATTTTTTGTTTGGTTGCATTGATAAGGATGGATGAGCTAGTTGTAATAAAGGTTTCAAAATTTTGTTTGAAATTTTTCGATGAAATTTGACTTAAATTTGAATTTTTGGAGAAAATTTGACCAAATTTGAACTTTTGGACAAAATTTGGCCGAAATTTGAATTTCTTGACAAAATTTGAATTTTCTGTCAAAATTTGACCAAAATTTGAATTTTCAGACAAAATTTGACTAATATTTGAATTTGACCGAGTACACTTTGACGAAATTTGAATTTGACCGAGTATACCTCTTCGTACAACAAACTGGATGAACTCGTACGGCCTTTTTTCTGAGATGACTCTGTCCAGCATTTTGAAGGAATATTCGAAAAAACTGGACAGCCATATCCACCCCATCCACCCAACCAAACAATTGGGTGACTCTAAATCCAGGGACCGCCATATCCCATCCACCTTCATCCATCCAATCAAACGCCACCTTAGTGTCACCTTTGGTCCTTCCGCGGCGAGGAGGGGAGTTAGTTTTCCGAAAAATTTCCAGAAAGATTTATTTTTGCAAAATAATAATAAAAAAAAACAAAATAAAAGGAGAGGGCAGACGAGCGAACGGTTCCTATCTGGAAGCGGATGGAGCCATTCCGTTCCGTAGTAGCGAGACTGGAGGGTGGTACGGACGGATGGGGATGCCTCACCAACCAGCTAATAGTTGGGGCCAGCTCAGCTCAGCTCAGCTGCAGCCTCCCTCCTTTTTCTTCCACGTTTTGATTTTCACCTGTTTTGTTTCCTTTTCTTTGAGCTTGACTTTACTTACGGCTAAGTCACCCATTTCTTTCCCTTCCTTTCTTGGCGCCCGGAGGCGGAGGCGGAGGCGGAGGCGGCGGCCCAGCCCCAGACGAGCGGGCAAGTGTCAGTCAGGCATCGACGGACACACACAACACAATTGTGCAAAGAGTCATTGGATTGGAGTGTGGATGCTTTCATTCGTGCGTGCGTTGGGTTCAGTCCAGTCTCCATCGACCAACTGCATAGGCATAGCCTGCCTGTTTCGTTTGGATGATTCCTTGGATTTACTATTTTCTTTCCTAGTTACTCCCTCCGCCACCAACTTCCTAACTTTCAACCAATAATTACTTTCTAAATATTTATACTGACTCTATTAAAATAACACCGTTAGATTTGTCATAACATTATGCTAGTGCATAATTACTAGTTAAACTTTAATCTTTTTGAGACCGTGAAAAATCAACAACGCTAAGTATTGTTACAGATGGCTATATACCTAAAGCAAAAAATATACTCGGATATCGCTTGAATTCGCGTATTACATATATGTATATGTATATATATACATATTCGTGTACAAACTACAAAACACATTAACTAGTCGGTTTGAACACGTAACTGGTGCATTCCGTTTCACTGATTAGTGTATTGCATGGCTCGATCGAACTGGGTTAAATAGACCGCGCGTAGACTACACACAGCTAAAGAATAGCGCATATACACACACACACATATATATATATATATATATATATATATATATATATATATATGCTCCCACGACTCATATACTACTTGAACAAAAAGTTATACCCCTTTATCCTTTTGAGGATACTCTAATAGTGATTATAAGATATTTCAAAATGAGCTCCATAAAAAATTTCCATCAAAGTCTAGTTTTATAGTATAATTTGTGTATGTACTCCTTTTACATATAAAAATAGTGTATAGCAAAAATAAATGCCTTCGATGATTTTTTTAACCATGTTGCATTGAGTATCCTTGAATTAGTATTTAAATATATTGAAAGTGATAAAAGAGTATAACACGTCCGTTTACTGAATGTTCATTAGTATTAAAATCTCATTCATATGGCCTTATATCGTTTTGTTCCTTTGGTCGTCAGTAAGTTACCAGTGAAAGCCGTTTATAAATAGAAGCTGGTAATACAAAGTTATGGCTAAATCAAAGAAAAAAGATTCTAGAATAAACAAAGCACGCTAGAGCTAGTGTCTACCGCTCTTAGCTGCTTACCATACCATTTATACGAAAAGTTGCAACCTAAGCAGTCTTCGTAGGTGAGGACCATTCGATCGAGCTATCGGACAGTTCGGATTAGTGAACAGTGCGCTGCTACAATGTAGTGGTACATTGCTTGCTGCAGTGTTTTTTTTCGCATGGTACATAATCAGCACAGTATTTTAAGAATATCTGGAGAGTGGGAACCCGCTTCCATTTATACAAGCAATATCAAAATTCTATATGTCTGGCAAAAATTTCCGTTTAAGTTAAATTTTTTCTATTACAGTGGTTAACGTGTTTAAAGTTGAAATGAGTTAATTTTAAGTAGAAAAGTTTAATAAGGCTGGGATCAGGAGCTCAAATTTGAAATAATCACTTAAATAATAAAATAAAATAAAATAATTTTACATGGAACTATATTAATTTGAAAAGAAGCTAGGTCGTTAAGGTCAGGTCTAAAATTGTGTGGTTGGAATTAGAATGGTAAGGAAAGGAGGCAATGCAGTCCATGAGTTTGTAGACTAGATCCACCGTGGCGGGCGCCACCCTCTGCCTCCCTCCCTCCAGTGAAATTGTACTAATCCGTTATTTCCTTTCCCCACTCTTGGTCTTGGCTGGCCCTGCACTAGCTACCACCCCACAAATGGAGCCCAATCACTGGCTGGTGGGACCCACCTACGCGGGGGCCCACCAGTCATATACCGAGCCGAGCTGGGCGAGCCCATGTGCCGCTCCCCAGGCTCAATCATTAGCCTCCCTCCGCCTCTTCCTTCACCTTGGCTATGTCTCGCTCGTCTCCATTGGATTTGAACTCCACCCCACCTCTCAGCCTCAGGTTCTCAACCCTAATCCAATTCTCCCACACTCTCTCTCTCTCTCTCTCTCTCTCTCTCTCTCAGCGACGGCAGCAGCTCTCCATTATATCTTCATGACGACGAGGCCCGACGCCGGCGCCGCCGCCGGAGGAGGAGACAAGCAGCTCGTCCCCGCCGGCAACGGGAATGGCACCGCCCTCGCCGTGCGCAAGGCTCCCTCCAAGGACCGCCACAGCAAGGTCGACGGCCGGGGCCGCCGCATACGCATGCCCATCATCTGCGCCGCCCGCGTCTTCCAGCTCACGCGCGAGCTCGGCCACAAGTCCGACGGCCAGACAATCGAGTGGCTCCTCCGCCAGGCCGAGCCCTCCATCATCGCCGCCACCGGCACAGGCACTACCCCGGCCTCCTTCTCCACCTCCTCCCCATCCTCCCTCCGTTCCAACTCCGCCGCCGCCGCGCACGCCCAGCCGCTCGCCTCCCCCGCCACCCACGTCCTCCCCCACGCCGCCCCTTTCATCCTCGGCAAGCGCGTCCGCGGAGCCGACGACGACGGCGCCACCGGCGAGGCCGCCGCGGCGGTTGGCCCCGCGCCGGGCTTCTGGGCGCTGCCGGCCAGGGCTGACTTCGGTCAGCTCTGGAGCTTCGCGGCGGCGCCGGAGATGATGGTGGCGGCCGCGGCCGCCCCGGCGATGGCTGGGGAGGCGTCGGCGGCCAGGGTCGGCAACTACCTCCCCATGGCGCAGGGCAACCTGAACCTGCTCGCCTCCTTCTCCGGCGGGCCGGGGGTCGCAGGGGCGGCGGCGGCCACCGCACGGGGCGAGGAGGAGAGCGCCCGCTGAGGGGCGTGTGGTCGCCGTCGCTGTGTTTGTGTAGGGTTTTAGGGCTAGGGTTTCTTCGTCGGTATGCTGCGCTTCTCTTCCTCGGTACGCTGCTGCTCCGTCTGTGCTTGCTTCCTTTTGGTTTCTAGGGTTCCCGAATTGGGTCTCGAGCAAGAGCAGGAGCAAAGATGATTACTCCCTCACTCGAGCAAAATCATCAAACGTGCTGTGCGTAATTCCGCGCAAAAGCTCAGCTCGCTCTCTTCTGCTGGCGTAGGAGCTTTAGCCGCTTGCTCTGTTCCTTCTCCTCCCCTGCAGCAAGAAAAACAAGAGTCTTCTTCCTTCCCTTGTGAAATCAGGGGAGGTGTGCGTGTGATGCCTAGTCAGTCAGTCAGTCCATCCGTTGTGTGTTGTTCCAAGAAGAAGAAGAAGAAGAAGAAAGGCTTGCGTGCTTACTTGCACAAGTCACAAATACAACTGCCGCTGCTGCAATATTTTGTCAAGAAAGGTGGAAGGAAATGGATTTACCAAGAACAAACGAGGCTGTAAGTTGTTTCGCTCGCTTGTTCCTCTACTTACTCTGCCTGCCTCTCTGCTGCTGTAATTCTTGGCCCTTGTTCGGATTTTCTTCTTCTTCTTCTTTCTTTGTGTTCTCTGGATTGAATTAATTAGCGTTTGGGGAGAATAATAAGTACTGAATTGTTGGTAGCTCTAGCTCAGCTCTTGTATGTAAGTATGTATTTATGAATTGTTTCATGATGTGCTAATTATCTGATGAATGAATTATTCGAAAAGTAAGGAGGAAAAAGAAGAAGAAGAAGAAGAAGAAGAAGAAGAAGCATGTATCCATCCGTCTTCCTGCCTATCTGTGACACTGTTGGTTGCTACGTCTCTGTCTTTCTAGTACTATGATACATACGCTTACTGTCATGGTTTGCAAAATTCGGCGATGCATCTTTTAAGGACATGCACTGTGGTAGGAACGGATTAGATTTTTATTAGATTGCATTGCATTGCAGCTGCCCTGTGCATGTGCGCTGTGCTGGAATTGGAATAAGGAATCCTCTGGGACCGCAGGGAGGGACGTCTCGGTGGCAAACCAACTTTTTATGGGGAGGAATCGTGTCGTGTCCCTGCGTTTCTTGGTTGGTTGGTGCCTGTTTTACATGATAATTACCATTCATCACCATGGCATGAACGCTTCGCTCTCTCTTTTTGTGTTCAGTGGCCGGATCTCTCTTTCTATCTATTCTATCCCCCGTTTGCTTCCTCCTTTCCCCCCTTCTTTAATCCTGGATAACACTGACGATGGTCAACTCTCCTCTACTGCATGTTCTTGTCTCTGCTTTGCCAGTATATTGTAGTGTTTGCTTCCTCACTTGTGCTGCTGCTTTACCATCCATTTTTTTAGCTACTTGTTGTTCGCCCAGTTGCATTAGGAAAATGCTCATGGGTGTCAACGGCAATGTTTTAGTAAATATTCTTTTCCTCTTTACTCAGTGCTTGATTATAACCTAGCTAGTGTTGAACTTGGTACAGTGCTAGCCTCCTCGGCTCTATTAGGACATGCACAATAAAACAACATCAGCTTACTTTTAGCATGTACATATCAGTTTTGTTCTATATGGAGGAGTGAGAAAATTAGAGAGAAAAGAGAGTCGGCTCTTATGCAAGAGCCAGCATGGCATGGTACGGGAACAAGATATATTAGTTATGTACAAGAGAGAAGAGATAATTATTGTACAAGTTGGCTTTATTATTTACTCTAGATAACATAGGTTAGAGATGAAATAAGTAATGAGTTTTGTTATTGTACTTGCTCTTAGAAACTGTACTGCGGCGAAGTTATGATTATGATGAGAGTAGTACTACAACCTTAGCCTACCATATGTTCCTTTAGCTTGCATACTAGTATATTTATTTGTGTGCAACTTTTTTGGTGCCAGCCAGCATTACCCATGTCAATGACATGGAAGGGTTTACATCAAGTTGATTTTCGTCTCCAGAGTCCAGAGATCATTTGTCTGAGTTCAAAGTCTTTAGATTTGGACAAAGTGTGCAAATCACCTTGGGCTCCAACTCTTTATGATCTACAGTAATCTGACCGGTAAGGCTTGCTGCCTATAGTTCGTAAAAAGATAAAGGAGCTGTGTGAAATGATGGATGATACTGCAATGAATCCAATATTCCGTCTTGTGCCTTTCTGAGTTGGATAATGCTGGACTGGCTAGTATGTGCATTGGCGTCTTGCGTTCAGTTTTTTTCGGAGAACTGTTTTCTGAAGCGTTAGAATCAGATGACAGTGCTAGAAATCAATCCCTTCTTGCCGCTGATGGAATTGTTGGAAGCAGTTCTTTTTTAGTTCTCTAAAATTCGTTTTTAACAAATTCGGTTCCTTTCGTTCAAATTTGCGAAACTAACTTCCTTGATGAGAGACACAGCTCATCTGCCGTGCCAAGGAGCTTGACAGGAAGCTGCTAAGTCGGGATCCAAGTAGTTCGATTAAATTAGTGGATTTGTTTTCTTTTGAGGAAAGAGAGCTTGGGAGGAACCTGCTGTGGTCGTAGAGCGCAGTAGGCGATCTATCGAGTTCCATGAGCACGGAAGGAGACTTGTGGGCAGGGTTTGCAATCATACCGGGGTCGGTAAATCGGTTAAATTCAAAAAAGAAATGAAAAAATTTATGCGACGTAGATATCGCGATAACCGTTGAATATCGCTCGTTTTTCGATGAATATCGAGCAAAAATCGCTCACAAAATCGACTGCGGAAGAACACAAGTTCACAAAATCGCTCACAAAATTTTCAGTCGATTATCGGTGAAAATCGATTTTATTTGAATTTTTTCTTCAAAAAGTTTGGTTTCGAAACCCTTCGATTTCTACTGATTTTTGACCCAATTTTTTCGATTTTTGAAAGCCTCGATACGGTTAATTATCGCGATATCGATATTGTAAACCTTGCTGACGGGTGTTAAATCTGAGAATGATTGTACGGAGGGGTTAAATATGAAGAAAAACGTGTAGGAGTGGGTCAGATATGCCATGCCTTCGGAATTGTGTCTGTGTCCTTTGGTACCATAATAACTAGTACGTATGTATACCCGTCACCAGAACAGTGTAGGAAGAGGATAAGCATGCAACGCCAACGTGGCAACTAATCTACGTGTCACCTTCAAATTTACTATATAGCTATTGTTACTACTTACAATGGCTTTACATGGTACTCAAGGGGCAAAGCATCGCGTCAGAAAGAAAGAGGCTAACTTGTAACCATGGTTGCATTGGTTATATATATAAAACTAGATAATCATACGCGGCGTGTCACGCCGTGGGCGCGGTTCCTCACGCGAGCAAATTGAAAAAACGTGCGACTGCTGCTCCCTACACGAGCAAATCGAGAAAACACACGAAAAAGACCTAAACAGAATTTTGTGTTTTCCGTAAAAAGGCTTAAACGTAATGCTAGAAAAATGCAAAAATGACCTAAATGCAATGTGTATTTTTTTTTCAAAAAAAGGACCTAAACGTATTTTCCCCCCGAAAAGGATCTAATCGTAATTTTGATTTTCTGTAAAAGGATCCGACCGCAATACTTAAAAACGCATAAAGAACCTAAACGTAATATATATTCTGTTTTAAAAAAAAGATCTAATCGCAAAAAAAAATTCAAAAAAAGAACCAAATTTTTTTTTCCGCGGCTCGGCTTGAGCCACGAGCCGAACCGGCTCAAAGCTTCCTGGAGGCGGCATTTCTTCCAACTTTAGTGTAGGTATGATACTAGTCGTTAACAGGAGATGAGTAGTTCGTTTCAAGCGGTAGGCGCTTAAAAAACATTTTATAGATTCCATAGCACTGTCTCTTTTAAACGTGGAAATTGGTGACCTAAGCAAGGTATTTCTTGTGTGGTTGGTCTGTTAATAGGTTCCCACACGAGTGGATTTGAAGCGTTGGTGTTTGAAATGGTTTGAGCGTTTGGATTATTATAAAAAAAAATCTAACAGCAGTTTGCTCGTGCACTTTGATTTGCACTGTGTCAAAGTTTGTTCGCAGCGGAGTGTTGCTTGCAGTATAATCTACTGCCTGCTCTGGCTCTGCTACAGATGGATCTCATCAACACTGTGTCAAAGTTTACAGTACTGGTGTGGTGTTAGTAGCACGTTTTGTGCGTAGCAAAGGCAACGAGTCTTTCCAACAGTAAGGAATCCCTGCAGTCAGGGCCGGTTTAATTAAGTGACTACACATGGCATCTCGTCTACCAGTTACTGTAGCTTAGTGAGGCAGCATCAGCTAGCAGAGACTGCTACTGTAGACTTTGGCTTGCGAGGAGGAGAGTCTTGAATTGATTCAACTGATCGAGTGGCCATCCCTTATTCCCTATCCATTTATTATGTATGAATTGGCGACGTTGCTTTCCTCCTCCTGCGCTCGTGTTGTTGGCACGGCCTGTTGCAGTCAATCTAGCTAAGCCCAAGAAAAGAGCTCAAGGATCGAATTGACTACACTCCCTGTGGCTCTTTCAATGGTGGTTCAATTTGTGGAGCACTGCACTGCACTGCACTAGGGCAGTACGTACATCACCACAATCTCTTTCTTAACTTGTTTCTTTCAGTCCAGTAGCGTAAGAAGCACCGATATATAGGGAAGGCAATCAGGAAGGAAGGAATATCCTACATTGGCAGGCAGACGATGGACATAAACAGGCAGAGCCCTTCCCTTTGCCTGCCGTTTGGATTCCTTCAGGAGCCGAGCCACAGTCAGAACCTGCCTTCTCTTGCATGCCAGTGCTTAAATTAGTACTAGTACTAGCTAGTAGATGATGTCAAATCGTGGCTCAATCCTAAACCCGTCCGGTCTCTCAGTTACTTCCTCCTTGCCAAGTGGATGGAGGAGACAAGAGATCTACTGCCGATGATCGAAGCTATGGCCATCTCCAAGAGTATCTGCATCTCATTCCCTACCGGAGAAAATGAGGAAACGCGAAGCACAGTAACGAGAAAACACGCTCCAACATATGCCTCAACGAAATCCCGATTTTTAGGGTTAGGAGAGAGAATCCTGAAATCTCAGGATTCTCTCTCCATTCCTCATTCCCTTCCCCATTCGGAGCGATGGCAATCGATCCCTCCGCGCCGCTTGGAGGCCGGACGAGGCGAGATGTCATTCATAGATCTTCTGAAGATTGGTCCGACGTGAAGGAGCTTCTGAAAATTTCCAACTGGACTTAGGGTGACAGGCAAAGTTCACGGCGGACTACTTCCAAGTGGTCCGGCGTGAACGAGCTTTTGCGCCGGACTACTTCCAAGTGGTCCAGCGTGCACTGAAAAACTTCGGTTCAACGCAGGACCGATTTCCACACTTAGGATTAAATCAAGTTCTATTCCCTGTTAAATAGATAAAAACTTAACTCAGAGAGGATATAAACTCATAAGTCATAAGCACATTAAAATAAACTTAAAAAGAACAGATCAGATAGGTCCGTCGTAGCCTTTGTTTTTCTGAAGATTGGTCCGGCGTAGCCTTGGAAATCAATTTCCGTCATCACCTGATTCAGTCATTTTGCGAAGGTAATATCTTTTGATCCGTAGATCCGATCGAGTTGATTTTTATTGGGTTAGATTCATAATCGAATCTAGTTTCTACAGTTAAAATTTCACATCGATCCAACGGTTGGATCTTCAGTAATTTCTGTTTTAGTGAATATATATCATGCTGTTTTCATGTGGTCCGCGTAAATCGACTTTCCTCGCTACAAGTACAAATTAGGTCCGCGTACACGTAAAATCTCTGTCCGAACTCCGAGCGAAGTTTGGTCCGCATACATGTGCAAATTTGGTCTAGTGCAATAAGGTTCTTGTTGAATACAACTCAAGTGATCTGAGGTTGTTTGGGGTATTTCAAAAGTCGAAAAATTTATTTTAGCTTCCGCGCAATCATTCTTCTATAGTGTATACTAATTGATTTCTATGAACTGATGCTGACAAAATTTGCTCATATTCTTCTGGATCATATCTCAGATTAGTGCAGAATTTGTCAAGTACTCGCGTTCATGGGAGATTGCTCATATTCTTCTGGATCATATCTCATATTCTTCTGGATCATATCTTCTATAGTGTATACTATATGTGGAGATTGCTTTAATTTTTTGTTGAGTTGAAATGGTAGAGACAAGATGTAAAGCCCTTAAACTCACAAATTTTGTCTTCAATGTGGGACCTGCTGACGATTAACTCCAATGTGGGTATCTAACTGTTGAAAAGGGTTCTTACTGTTGATATTAGTGTTGTAAAGGGTTCTTACCGTTGAAAATATTATATTCAGTAGGTCACAGAGTCATAAACTTCTTCATTTAAAGATTCCCATTACAATACATATAAAATATAAATTAGTACATAATTTAAACACTACTAAATTACACCCCTCCATAACGTTGCCATAAGTGCTCCACTAGATCGTCTTGAAGCTGGTGGTGAATTTCCCTATTTCGAATAGAACGATGAGTTTGAATAAACTCAAAGAGTTCAGGTGTATGTTCATGTGACACTGAAACTGTTTCTCCCATTCCTTCGTAATTGTAGTCAAGTGGTCCTCCGTCCCGCTCATCTTCAACTATCATGTTATGCATGATGACACATGCTGTCATGATATCTCTTAGTGTTTGCTGATCCCAGAAACGTGCTAGACCTCGAACAATTGCAAAACGCGATTGCAGAACTCCAAAGGCTCGTTCCACATCCTTCCTAGCTGCCTCTTAAGCTTGGGCGAAATATTTCTTCTTATTCCCTTGAGGAGCTGGTATTGTCTTCACAAATGTTGCCCATGCAGGATATATCTCATCTGCAAGATAGTACCCCATTGTGTAATTGTGACCATTGATGGTATAACTCACTTCCGGCGCTTGTCCTTCTGCTAGCTTTGCGAAGAGAGGGGAACGATGAAGAACATTAATATCATTGTGAGATCCTGGTAAACCAAAAAAGGCATGCCAAATCCATAGATCTTGTGAAGCAACGGCTTCTAGAATTATTGTTGGCTTGTGTGCATGCCCAATATACAATCCTTGCCATGCTGTAAGGCAATTTTTCCATCTCCAGTGCATGCAATCTATGCTTCCAAGCATTCTAGGAAAACCTCTTTTCTCACCGATTGCAAGTAATCTAGCAGTATCATTCTCATTTGGAGATCTCAAATACTCATCTCCAAAGAGGACAATGATAGCTTGCACAAACCTTTTAAGACTCTCTATGGTAGTACTTTCTGCAATCCGTAGACAATCATCAATAGTATCTGCTGGTACTCCATAAGCTATCATCCGAATCTCATAGTTACCTTACAGAAAGAAGATAGCCCGAGAATTCCAAAGACAATTCCTTTTTGAACAAAATAATCATCATGGGCTTCTATAGCATGCAATATGCGAAGAAATAGATAACGACTCATTCTAAACCTGCGTCTAAAAGAAGAATGAGTCATAGACAAGATGATCAACCAAAATGCAAGGAATTAAAATATTTCTCATCGTAAACTGCGCGAAAGAAGGTTGGGCCGTAGACCAGGAGGATCGTGAAATAGTCTCGATCTGACCTATCATGCCCTTCCTCTCTATTGCGATGTACGTATTGATGGCCAAAAATAGAACCTCCATGGCGTTGAGCATTCACACTCTCATCTTGCTCTGTGCTAGGTATGCCTACTGTAATAAGAGATTCATCGTCGTCATCCGACGATGAGTCTTCTGAGAGGAAATGCTGAACTAAGTTCTGACGACTCATTGAGATATGCTAGACAGTGAACATTCAGAAATGGGCAAGGTTTGAAAGTGCATATGGCTATGTATATATAGCCTAAAAATATAGCCGCTACAATATAGTCGTTATAATATAGCCGTTGCAATATAGCCGTTACTTTGACTGTTAGAATAAATTTCAAATTTCTAAATTCCCGCGATTAAAAATAGCCGATCAAATTTTTCCTGGGAAAAAAAACATGGCTCATATGGCGGTTATGAAATATCATTATAATATAGGAGAGAGAAAATAGAGAGTGAGATATAGGGAATGCTGTTGGAGAGGGAAGAGATATAGGGAAGGAATCTTTTTAGGGAATTCTGTATATGGGGATATAGGGAACGCTGTTGGAGATGGCCTTACATGAAAATATAAGAGCAGGATATCGAGTGAAAAGAATGTTACAAGAATTAGACAAGATTTCATTGACGTAAATTTTCTCTAGTGGTTTGATGAAGGTGATGTAAATCATCCCCTTTTCTTGGCTTAGTATAGCAACTTTTAAGGTTATTTAAAATAGCATGACATAAAAATTTTCAACTATAAATAGAGCTTTCCAGTTTGGGTAAATAACCATCTACGAGCGTATCCTTTTAATTAGTACAATTGGTAAGTAATTAGACATTACCTTTTCGTAGCCGTCTGTAACCTGGACGACGACATTGTAGATTTGGAGGAATTAAGAAGGATTATGAGTCCTATCAAAACTCTCCAAATGCCGTGCCTTGAATTTGCCAGATCAGGTAACTTCTCTTAGCCCAGGTGAGAAAGCTTTGCACCTTGTATATGGCCCCAAATGTAGACGGATGTTATGACCTTCGTCAAGATTATTAGGGGAACAAGGTCGCTTTCAATCACGGTTAGATCACTCACCTAGTCCCACCCTATCAAACATGTTCCGTTAGAGCATGTCGTATCCTTGACAGTGGTCGCTGTCGCAATAGCGTTGTCCAGAGGTAGAGTGGTTTGCCCTGGAACCGGTTTGGGACCTTGAAGATAATGAAAGACTCTAATCTTTTACATCAACCTCTTGCAGGTCGGAGGCCAATAAATGAATGATCAAGAGGCCCTACACATTGTTATTCTCCCGTCTAGTGGTTAAGGATCGCACTTGATAGTATGCAAGCACGATCCAATAGAGTCTTAACCTGCGAGGGAGATGGTACGGTGTTAAGATCTATTACCATTGTCCTAGAGACGATCTGGGGCATGGTTGGTGAATGTTGTTGAGGGTGCATGATCTCTGCCTTTGTTAGCGTTGAGCCTCTGGGATGTACCTGGTGCACTGGTGTGGTATTGTTGATGGTCCTCTTTGATCCATTACCCTCTATTTAGCAGCAAGCAACTGATTGTTGTGTTGTTCCTGCGCCAAACATTCGGCTTGCTCCTGGGCCTCGTGTTGTTCGTGCGCCGCTCGCTACTCGTTGGTCTCGTCGTTGTTGATGACAGCGCATTCATGAAAGATAGCAGACGGAGGGGTGAGAACGTCTCGTTCTCGTCGGATGACGGGTAGTAGTCGAGATTTTAGAGTAGATGTTCTAGATATGATTATGCCAAAACCTCATCATTGACATTGTCAATGAGATCATCATCGGGCGCCACGGTATCATCATCATGGTTACCTATCTCTACAGTTAAGACAAGAGTGGGAAAGTACTTGCCCTCAGAATTTCTTGGGGGCAACAGCGTCGTCTCAGCAGACGGCATAGATTTTCCTTCGGAAAAGTACTTGAGGTAGAAGTTGCACTTGCACGCCTCCTCCTCGTCCATGAGATCAGCGTAGTCGGTGCGATCAAAGGTGCTTTTTCCTATCCATCGGAATGGATGTGGGAACATCGCGATGACAATCTTCCAATTTGACGCAGCTCTCCTTATAGCTCTAACCGTTGATGATTGGGACCTGGTCTGGGTTTATAAAATCATATGACTGGTCGTCCCTTGGTTTAAATAGATTGTGATTATCTTCCAATCAGTTCGCTACTAACGAGGATAAGACTTCTTTTAAATCGTAGTCGTAGACATAACCGTTAAGTGAACCTACTTTTCAGAGAGACTTAAAATATTGATCCGGTTAATAATCCCGTAATGCACTTTTGTGGACTTACTTTTGTGGATGCAGCAGGACATGGCATGGCATGGGCCGGCGGCAAGAATGACTGAAAGCAAGGGAGGGAGATAGGAAGGAGAGAGAGAGGACTGGCCTTTACCCTCGTACCTTGACTCCTTTCAGTGCGATAAGTGATTGAGTCTTCATTGCCTTAATTTGCCCTTTGAATGATTATATCAGTGTCAGTTGCAGTTTACTAATGCTACTTGTACTAACAAACGGAGAGGGAGAGGGAGAGGGAGAGGGAGAGAGAGAGAGAGACAGAATGCAATGCAAATGCCTTGATGCATGATTGCCTCGCCTCGATGTTTTGCTTTCCGGCTCCAATGATTGAGCATGCATGTGTACGTGGTCGATCGGTTGCTTCATGCGGAGCCCAGCCAATGCTCCTGTAACTGCTACTCTCATTCCTGAGTGATGAATGCATTACGATGATGTGCTTTCATGCATGGTTCCTTTGCTATATGTAGTACCATATACACTAGCTGCTTTCGCCTTTCGCACAAGTCCTCCATGCATGCATTCTTTTCTATGGTGATTTCGATTGCCAATTTGCCGTTGATGGCCACTACTACACATGCTATCATCACAGACGGTGCACAAACTACATCACAGACGGTTTTGTAGCGAAGTGTCAGTGATGACAAAAGGTCATCATAGACGGTTTAGATCAAAAAGAACAAATGAATCTACACTAAGATATATTAAAACCATTTTCAATCGTCTATTTACCAAGTTAGATGTATATACCTTAAATATAATGCTATTACAACCATTATTAGCCTAGATCACTTTCCTTTAAATAACTATTTACATATTGAGTACAATATAATTAGAACCAATTACTACCTCACATCACAAAGAACAAATTGATCTACACCAAGCTATATCTAGAAATTAACCAGCTTCATTTCCCTCTTTACCAAGCTAGATCTTAAATACAATGCAAATTTGAACCAATTACTAACCTTAGATGACCTAGAGCACAAGCATCTACAATTACACCTCCAAATCTAGGGTCTCAATCCACCCGATCGCCTCTCAATCGTAGCCATCTAAAAAATAGCTCGGGGCACCTTAAAAATTCAGAGGAGGTTGAGACTCTCTGTTCATATTTACTTAGAAATGGTCATCACAAATGGTTTTTTTAACTAAAATCGGCCGTGATGTGTCTAAGACTCATTGCAGATAATTTTTATAAAAAACCGTTAATGATGACGTGTTTAACGTAACATTTTTTTTAAGTAGTAGGCTATGCAGGACCTTCTTCCTTGGAGGCTGCCAGGTACATTGTTTGATGGAGCGACCGACTAAACTAGCGATGAATAAGCGACCAGCTGTGCTGTACGACCGGTGCAAATGGACTGATGTTCTGTTAACGATTAATATAATGGATCCAGCGGTACGTAGTACGTTTGGCCGTGCTTGCTACGTCCGTATCCGTCTAGAGAGGAAACAAGATCCCTAATGATTTGTAATCGGGCGACGCTGGTAATATTTTTTTTTCTACGTGTGAAATATTTTTTTATCACGTGTAAAATATTTTCCTTCGATAACAATAGAAATATGTGCGCGAAATAAAATATTGCAGACATTGAAAAAAATATTACAGCAAACGTCCGACGAAATGAACAGTAATCAAACGTTCGGACGCTACTATCACCCAGCAAGATATGATGCATGTGATAGAAGCACTAGTCATACTAGTATAGTGCCTGTGCTAACGCTACGACGGCAGTACACCCGCTTATCAATTAAATGAGAAGATAAGTATGAATACAACACTTAATAATAAAATAGAAATTTAGAATTTTAAATGAATTTAGAAAGAAAAACGGAACTAAATGGAGGTCGAATGGTAGCGGGCTCTCAAAAGATTTTAAATCAAGAAAGAGAAATAAAAAGAATTTTACGATTTTAGATTATTTTTTGCAACTTCCACGAGAAAGAAAATGGGCGAATGGGCTTGGCGCAAGAGGAGGAAGGCCGGGGTGGCCGGTCGGTCATGATGGGTCGGATCAGTGCGGCGAGATCGCCAAACCGGCGCTGCGAGGAGGAGTCACGGTTGCGGTGAATTTCGCCGGAAAAGATGACGGTGATGGCTTGGGTTACCTCTAAAATCCGGCGATCTTTACAAGAGGGGGCACTTGGGGATTTACGCAATGCGATGGGGTGGATGAGAGCTCGTCGGCTTTTATAGCCCGAAACAAGCATATTTATGGAAACCATAATTTGGGATCAAATCAGATTGGGAGAAAATTTTGACAATAAAGCACGAAATTTGGGGAATTAACACTATAGATGGACAGAGGAGATTTGGTGCAGGATTGATGGAGCTTTGGAGCTTCTTTCTTGCTTTAATGGAGGGAGGAAAGAGAAGAAGCCTCTCTAGTCTGGGCTGCAGCTAGAAGAAGCTACAGGTGAGTTGCCTTCATTTTTTTTAAATATAGAAGAATTTTTGAAAAGATAGCACATTAGGTTAAAAAATTCTAGAAAAATTCTCAAAAAAACTTTCGATAATTTTGTACTTAATAAAATTATTTTCAAAAAAATTTAAATTATAAATTTGCCGAGACGCGGCGACCGCGAGGTCGTGACCAAAGAACCTCATTGCGTCGGCAAAGCCACCGATGGCGCCGTGGAGCCATTGCGGACTCTCGTTCTCCGCCATGTTGCCCATCTCCGATTTCTTTTTCCCAAAGACGTAATGTATGGTCCTTTCCTTTTCGGGACGTTTGTTTCCTTTTCCTTGATTCTAAGGCGTTTGTTTCCTTTTCCTTGTTGATCTTTGGACATGAGGAAGGTCTATTGTAGGCCACAGGATGATTTCGGAAAAATATGGAAAAATAAAGCTGCGCTCGCCGACCATTGGATCCGCAAGGAAAAAGATAAAAATTAAGCAGTGCTCGCCGTTTGGTTCCGTGAGAAAAATTGAAAAAATTAAGCGGCACTCACGCACCGTTGGTTCCTTAGATAAAAATACAAACAAAAATTCAACGCTCTCCGTATGTGAAATTAGGCTCTATGGTGCTAAATCAGTAAAAAGTCTCGAAAAGGGTCATATTCGGAAAAATACGATCACAATGCCGTGACAATAAAAATTCAAGTCTTGTTTCCTTGCATGTGGATCCTCCTGCTTATTTCCTTGTTTGATTCAAACCTCCTTCTAAATATGTAGTACGCATACAATTTTGGCGATAAAAATTCAAGTCTGGTTTCCTTGCATGCGGATCCTCCTTATTTATTTTTTGTTTGATTCGCTCTCCTTCCAAATATGTAGGTGGGGAGGTGCATTTGTGGGCCACAGGATGATTAGACACACTAAATAATGGCCATCGGATGTGGGTGAGTAAAACTGAGGAAAGATCTGAGACGTTCATTTTGATGAATGCAAGTTTCTGGGGACGTTTTGCTGGGTACATGAACATTGGGCCATCTCTAATGAGGTGCATTATTTAGAGTGGACGTAAGAAAAATTGCTTAGTTGTATTATAAAGGAGTATAGATATATCTGTGACTTACTCTGTGCATGCTTGGTACGTCTGGCTGGCATTCCATTCCATTCCCCGGCTGCACATATCTACATTAAAACGACTCTATCTAGCTAGTCTCCTCTCTGGAAAAATACAAGTCGCGGCCGTTGAATGATGCCTGGACGCAAGCAACAGTAGCACTTGGTCGCATCGCATGCATGGAGATGGAACCGTTAAGACGGAAAGAAATTTTAGCTATTACACACCCTGATAACCTTTTTTTTTGTGTCTGTTAACAGTTGTCAAGGCACTAAGGCAGGCTAAAACTTCTAGAGGAATATATCAACAACAGCTAGGTACAGTACACGGTCAGTCTGATCACAAGCAGTACTTCAATGCTTTCCCTCCTAATACAATTTATACAAATCTTAAAACAAACGAAGTAGTAATTATTCACTATCTACTTTTCATTCATACTTTAATATTTATACAGTTGTAAAAAAAACATAGAAGCATCTCTGATCTATCTATCTATCTATATTCGCTCCTTTCTTTCTTTCTAGTCCATCCAATCTCACGATCCCTATCCAATTGGGAGTTTGCATGCTGGAGTTTTATCAATGAATATATGAAGGAATGCGGACTGCCTCCCAACCTGCAACTCCAGCTCAGTTTGAACGTCGCATCGGCATCCACCTCCCCTCCATTTCGAGGAAGAATGATATATCGACAAGATTGTTAGATCGATAGGACTAAGAATAAGATGGTCTTCTACGATACCATCGAGTGAGTCACTGCTTAAAAAAAATCTTTTTTTGTTGGTCTATCACTGCCGGCTAGAATCGGGAGTAATAACACTATCACTGTCGGTTCATAAGCTAGACCGGCACAAATGCTCGATCGAAAAAGAACCTGCACTGATAATGGAGAAAGTATCACTGCTGGTTCGAAATCCTGACAACTAAGAGAGCGATCGTGACCTCTTGGAAAGTGGTCATGACATCTAATGACCACTTGAGAAGTGGTCATGATTTCTGATGGAGTAGTCTAGACCACTGTGTGAGTGGTCTTAACCTCTAGAGATCACTTTAGAAGTGGTCGTGATCTCTGATGGAGTAGTTTAGATTACTGTGGGAGTGATCTTAACCTCTAAGGACCTCTTGGGAAGTGGTCCTGACCATTGAGGGAGTTGTCGTGACCTTTAAAGATCACTTAGGAAGTGTTCGTAGCCTTTGATGGAGTAGTCTATACCACTGTGGAAGTGATCTTGACCTTTAATGGCCACTTGAAAAGTAATCATGACCTCTATAAGAGTGATCTGGAGTAGTCTTGACCACTAAGGAAGTGATCATAATATCTAAGGGAGTGATTATGATCTTTATAAGAGTGGTCACACTCAAGAGTGGCTCTAAGTGTTCTTTGGTTTTGAGAGAGCGGCGCGAAAAAAAAAAAAAAAGAACAGTAGCTTATCTCTGTCGTGAACAGTAGCTTATCTCTGAGGGGAAAAAAAAAAAAAGAACAGCCGTGCAATCCATCAAATATATGAGTGGCGTAGACAATAGTAGCTTATCTCTGTCGTGAACCTTACACGTTATGCAATGAGAAAAGGATGACAAGCAAACAAGCTAGAATGAACTAAAACTGAGAACTAAAGCGGATGGATGGATGGATCACAGACACAGACAGCATATATCTTTGACAGAAATTGGTGTCATGGATGGTTGGAGGATCCCCTGACGAGGCCGAGGTTGATGATCCCCCATGCGCTGCGCGGCCATGCCTCGTCCTCGGCCTTGTCCCTCATCACCCTGCCCCACGACACCCACCCCTCCCACGACATCCTCTTATCCCAGCTGCTCCCCCACTCCAGCAGCAGCCGCACCCCTTCCTCCGCCTCCGCCTCCGCCTCCCCGTACCTCCCCGTGTTCAGCAGCACCTGCGCCAGCACCAGGCGAGGCTCTCCCACGAACGGGTTCTTCTCGATGCTCTGCCTGAGCAGCTCCTCCACCTCCTTCCAATTCCTCATGCCGTTCCCGCCGTCGTCGCTGCGTACGGCCTCCCAGTACAGGTCCCTCGCCGCCACTTGCTCGCCAGGATCCAGCACCCGGGTGCACCCGTCGAAAACCGGCGGGATCACCAGCTCCAGGTCCTCGTCGTCGCGGCCGGGCACCTTTTTATGATCTGCCTCCATGCACATGATCTCCTCGTCCCTGGCCACCAGCCTGTAGAGCGCGGCCAGCCTCGACATGGCGCTCATCCACAGCCCCGGCTTGCCGCTGCCAGGCCACAGCACGCCCCAGTAGTCGCCGCGGAACTCGAGCCGCCCGTCCTCGTTGCCGAACAGCTTGTCCTGGTAGTCCGTGTACTGGTCGCTGAAGTCGGCGATGGTCATCAGGATGAACACCGCCATCACCCTCCGCGGCAGCGCTACCGGCTCGCCCGTCCGGATGTGTCCCACCACGATGCCCTCCGGTGGGAGGAGCGACCGCACCTTCTTGCGCCACGGCTCCGACGCGTCCGACGCGCCGCTCCTCCTGGCGGCCTCCACGGACGCCTCCGACGCCGCGAGGTGGGCCCTGAGCTCGGCGTCGGTGTAGCGATGGTGGAGGTCCTCGTGCATCATCGTGTGGCGCGGGACGACGCAGAAGAGGTGCACGAGGCGCTCGGCCTCGGCGCCGATGATGGCGCGCACGTGGTCGCGGCTGACGTCGGGCTCGAAGATGGCGAGGTTGACGTAGGAGTTGGAGTAGGCGGAGTGGTAGAGGGCACAGCGCGAGACGGCGTCGGGCGCGCCCCAGAGGCGGAGGATGCGGTAGACGTGGAGGAGGTGGGCGAGGAAGGTGCCGTGCTTGTGGTAGCACTCGCCGGCGCCGGCCGAGCAGAGGACGGACACGAGGGAGGGCAGCTCGGGGTCCACCTGGCCGAGGTCGCCACGGAGGAACGGCCGGGCGGCGGCGAGCAGGGACGGCAGCAGCTGGGCGTCGGGGAGCTTGGAGATGGGATGAGAGCCACCGTTGGTGTTGTTGGCCATGGTGGGAACGTACCTAGCTTGCTAGCTAGCTTAATTGTGGACCGTGGCTGGTGCTCTTCGTCGTCGCTCGGCTCACGACTGAATGAGGAATACAGACGTACTCTCATCTCGTTCATCTCATTGTGTGGAGTATATACGGACAATAATTAAGCGTGCGGCCAGATCGACTTCCTTACCTTTCAAATCTCATCAGCTCCCTCTAATACGGCTCTAAAAGTTATGGGTCCCATGGAATTTGTTTCTCTTGTCTCTCAACGACCGATCGATTAACGGTGATACATCCATATATAGCAACAGTGATCCCTATCAAACCTACTGGAAAATCAATAGGAGAGCACAATCAAATACAGATTTTATCGTCGTCGACAGGAAAAATGTTATAGTAATGAATTTGATGTGTTTTCATGCACACATGCCACCTTATTTATGCATATCTAAGATGTAGCGGTTAATGCCGTCGGAGGCGTCGTTTGTCTTCAAGCATGTGTCTTCGTTGAGTTTTGAACCGTCGTGTCATTTGATCAACCGTCATAACTTGTCAGATACGCTAATAACTGTTTTCACGTTAATCACGTGCAAAACTGTCATGTCTCCTAACCGGTTTATCTGGTCAAGGCTTATAGAACAGTATAGTTGATCATCATTACCTATGGTTGGTCATCTAACCATATTTGGTCGTTTATGTGGTGTGTATTTGTCTCTCTCTCACTCATATCATGAAGAGGGTTTGGTATGACCTAGTACCACGATACTAGTTATCCACATCATGAATCTTGTATGTGGACGTGTGTAGTAAGGAGAGAAAAAAGTGATGGGAGTAAAGGTTACAATCCCCATACACCATAAAGGGTGATGATAAGAAAAATACATTATACTTCCGAGAGTAGTTACTCCCTATATCATGTCTCACAACGTAGGGAGTATCTCGCGCAACAGAAAGTATGTACATGTAGTATATGAGTATATAAAACCATCTAGGTAGTATATACGCTTTTCTAGAGGTGGTATGTATATTTTTTTTGAAATACTCCTTTTTACCATAGGGAGTATCTCACAACGTAGGGAGCATCTTCCTATGTCGTATCTCACAACGTAGGAAGTATCTTGCGCAACAGAGAGCATGTACGTGTAGTATATGAGTATATAAGATCATCTAGATGGTATGTACACTTTTCTAGAGGTGGTATGTACATTTTATTAGACATACTCCTTTTTACGTGCTAATATGATGGTATTTCACAATACGCTAAAAACCATGACTCCCTTACATTTTTTTTTTCATATGTACCATATTGAAGTATATTATAATCAGTATACGAGTGTACACAAAGAGTTTCTCTTTCCACCTGCCCCTCTGCACTCTGTGTGGCTTTAAATCTTTGACAAAGACGTAGTAAATCTCTGATAAAGAACAACAAATCTCTTGTAACGGTGTTGTAGACGCAGAAGGAGGTTGCTATAAATCTGTTGCATATGTTCGGTAAACACACAATGAGGTCACAAAAATCTTTTGTAAGGGTGCAATAAACACATATGGAGCTTGCGGTAAATCTTTTTTAGTGATGCAGTAAAAATAGAAATCACACCGAGCCGTACAGTAATATGTATCTGGACGCCATCATATAGTGGTTCCATTTTTTCATATGGCCATAAATATGAATGCATCTGAACGTAAATGTGGTATACATTTTTACTGCCGCTATCACATGGTCATCATGTGATATGGCTAGGTGTAGTCGTAAACTCTAACAACACGTCCAGTTAATTGGTGTAAAAGTTCGTTCATCTGGCATTTATTAGTAAGACTTATGTCATTTTGTTCGTCTTGTTATCGGTAAGCTATCACTAAAAGCGTTGGTGAATCAGAGCTACCAATGAAATGTTATAGCTAAAACAAGAAAAGAAATAATACAGTACTTACAAGTAACCTATATTTGTTGCTTGGTTCGCAACATCACTAGTTGACTTGTCTCCGTACGAAGTGGGTGCACGTAGGGTTGGTTGGGCGTGTTTGTCTGGTCGATACGTAAAATAAATTATTCTACGCTTGGGAGTATAACTTATTAGTTTAAGTTCACGCTGGAGTAAGAAAATATTTTCATATATAAATATGTTTATCGTTTTCTGAGAGGTTATCAACTGGAAATGCATGCATGTGTGCTGAAGGCCAAGATATTCCAAGCTTGATGGGCTTCATGTCTCCAACATGGATCCGATCGAATAGATGTTATTGTGTCCCTCGATCAGTCACTAGTGTTCATGCACGATTCTGGTGAAAACGGAATTGACCATTCACCATTCACCAAGCTTGCAATCAGTCCTGGTAGTGCCTGCTGTGCTGGCATTGGTATATGGCTCCAAATTAGCTTAGCCACGAGCCGTTGGTTGGACCCTTGCTTCATGAGTGACCAGCTAGCGTAGGAAATGCTGACAAATGCTTGATAGCGACGAGACGACATCCATCGTATTCGTATGTACCACTCCACTCTACTTGCAATGAGGTCGATTTGCTTTGTCGAGTTAGATTGGACTTTGGAGGTATTCCCTCCAATTCATCACACCTGTATACGACAATATGCATACCTCCACTACTACAGAAATGAATATTACAATTGATTTTTTTCGTCATCTGGGTCGATTTTGGTGGCAATACAAAGTCGTTAGACAGTGATGAAGAGACGTTATTGTAATCGGTTTTCGCCCCATAGAAATATGACGTCATCACAATCGGTGCTGAGCCAAGAACCGATTGTGATGTGCCCCCTCATCACAATCGGTTTTGAAAACCGATTGTGATGAGGGGGCACATCACAATCGGTTCTTGGCTCAGCACCGATTGTGATGTGGTGTCCATCATATGTTTAGCCCTATTTTGTCATTTAATAGCAGACACTATACGTAAAGATAGAGTGCAACACAATGATGAACACAGGCTGCAATGAGTCATAGAAGAGAATAGGCAACCCGACAGAATGTACTGAACATAAAGGATTAGCACTAACCTACAGGGAGCATTAGCTATCGACATGACAAGGTTTACAACAGAAATTGCATTGAGCTGAATGCCAATGACAGCCATCACTCCCTGCCAATAAATTGGAGGAAAATGAAAAGGAAATGTTACACTTTGATAATGAAAATAACAATAAACAATTTAACACCGAAAATTGAACTTCTAGAACTATCGTAGAAAATAGAGAACTATAATAAGCACTATCATTGCTAGGGACTTCAAATTGTGTTGTAACTCCCTAACGTCGAACACTAGCTTTACATGTACAAATACCCAGTACAACATGGGGCCTCCTCTCTTTATTTATTATTTACCCTCCCTTT
Source organism: Otatea glauca (assembly GCA_036346275.1). Classification (NCBI taxonomy): domain Eukaryota; kingdom Viridiplantae; phylum Streptophyta; class Magnoliopsida; order Poales; family Poaceae; genus Otatea; species Otatea glauca. The sequence continues at coordinate 56,133,093 of CM070714.1, read as the reverse complement.
AGTCGACAATCTATAAGTGGTTACATTTGGAAGGAGGGTATATCCTAGATTGCCAACTAAAGGAAGGGTATATAGTCAATTCCCTTTCACTTCACAACCCCTTTTATTTAAACATGGCATATATGATTTATATTCACTAGTGGCAGCTAATTCCTATTAATATGGAAATAAATTTTAATTTGGAGTATTTGATATTGGATAGAAGAGGGTCAAACATACCATCATATCCAAGACTATCACGGCCAGCACAATTAAAATGATTGTTGAAGCCCACAAACTGAAACTGATAGAGAGTGAAAATGTAGAATCTAATTTTTGTAAGCCACAGGAGGCAGGAGTACCTCAAGACAATGAATAGTATTTTGTTAGATATGATCTTCGGTTAAAAAGGAAAGACTGAGAATCAAAACAGAAAGACCGAAATTAGGGGGGCTAATCCCATGATTTACGAAATTAACGGCTAATCTTACGATTCATGCACGCCTCGATCGGAGTGCATTAATCGATTTTGAATCGGTCCGTTAGCGGCGCCATAAAAGGAAGAAGACAAAGACTTGTTTTAGAGCGATTTTGCTTTCAAGTTGCTTCTTCCGACACACCCATCCGATCTAGGGTTTGGCGCGAGGCTACAGAAGATCCGTGACCACCACCGTGAGAATCACGGCGTTGTCTTCATCCGGCTCCCGATTTCTTCATTGCGCACATCGGTTGTCCTCCGTGATTCATCATCGATCGAATCATCGACAAAGAACCCTAATGGTATCTTCATCTCCGGTCGATTAATCATTCTTAATTTCGCGTTATTTTGGTGATCATGATTTAGGCTAGTTCATGTTTTAGTTAAACCTAAAGCTAACATTTGGTATCGAGCAATCCTAGTCTATTCATGATCCCTTTTACCCCGGTTTAAGCCATGTTCTTGTCGGATTAGTGTGGTTCTTGGGCTCGGTTAGCATTGAGAAGAAGGGGAAAGAGCAGATTCGAATCCTCAGTGTCTAAATCCCAAAACCCTTTTCCCCAAATTTTCCCCCAAAATCCCCAAAATCAAGCAGATCTAAAGACCTAAGAGGGGGTTTCGAGGGGCTTACCTCATCGGGTCGTCATCGTCGATGCCTTCGTCGCCGTCGGCTGCTCCGCGCGCCGCGCTCCGATTCGCCGCCACGGGCCTTAGTCTCGCCCCGCGCTGCGCCGGGCTTGTGGCACTCCTCGTCATAGCAAGACGGCATCTACTCGCCGCAGGCGTGTGCGTTGCGTCGTACGTATTCGCGCGCCACGGGCCGCTGGACTCGCACCGCCTGGAGCCGCTTCGCTCACGGCGGCGTCGCCGCTCGCCATCCTTTTCCGCCGCTTCGCTCGGTTTCGCCGCGCGCTTTTCTCGAGGCGAGAATGGGATGGCTAGGGTTAGGTTTCCTCGACCGTGTCGCTTTTGTTCGCTCGGCCGTTCTCGGCCGTCCGTTGGCGATCGTCGCCTTGCGTCGGCGTACTCGCCGCTTTGCCTTCAGCGGGCCGACGCTTCACGCGTCGCGGCCGCCGCTTTACCTCTGGCGCGTGGTGTCGCCTCGCCTTGGCGCATGGGCGCCGATCGCCTCGCGCAGGCGTGGGTCGCGCGGGCGTTGTTGGCCGACGGCTCACGCGCGGCGTGGTCGCGCGCGTCGGGCCGTGTCATTCCGGTGGGCTTCCATCTCTGCTGGGCCGTCTTTTCGGCCAGGCCGTATGATGTTGTGGGCTGGAGTTAATGATGTTTAGCTCTTTATTTATTTTGTATATTTTCAGCCTTTTAATTTTAGCAATAAGCATTGTTAATTATTATTTTTTCCTGGGCATTCATGTTACGATTAATTTCATGATTTATTTTCTGGGCATATTATTTAATGGGGCAATTAAATATTTCCATGTGATGATTAATGGGTATTATCTCTATTCAAAAATTGGAACTGACGGGATGATTATTTCCTAAGCATTAATGTTATGATTAATTTCATGATTAATTTTTGGACTTTAATTAATTTCAGTGCATTTTCTTATGATTAATGTTGTCCTTCATTATTCACTGCAATAATTAATGTCTATTGCCCAGTAATAATGCATCATTTTATACACTTTTTGTTAATGTTTAGTTGTCCTAAGTGATGAAATTATGATAATTGAGGAATGCGCAAATTTAGTTAATGTTTTCTTGCCTATTATGATTAAGTTTGTCTCAAATCAAAATAGAACCAACGGAAAATTTTGATTTGGGACTATAACCAAGTTTTGGACATTAATATACTTAAGTGTTGACTTTTCATGGTTGTATTTCGACAAAAGTTGTTTATAATCATGAATTGTCAAAATTTATTGCCCACTGTTGAAATGTTTTAGATCCTAAGCAATGCATTATTTATGAGCCCATCTTTGGGTATAAGTTTAAGCTGGTTTATGGATGTTTTCTCAGATAGGCCACAAATAACGCTTTAGTGCATTCTGAGAATAAGCTAAGATGGGATTAGTTAAGTATTATGTTTCTACCTGAGTTGTTTATATTTCCACATATGTTACCTTTTCTTATGCCCTAAATTATGAGCTTAAGTTTTTCCCTTATTTTCAATTTAGCATTTAATTTATCGCTCATTAATTATTAATTGTTTACGCTCCGCAATTAAGTACTTGATGTCTAATGCTCAGTAATTTTGATCATGTGATTAATTTTTTGTCTCTTATTAATGTATCTTGCTTTGAGACAATGTGATTATGATTAATTAAATGCTTCGTGACTATATACTGACTAACGTCTTTTATGGGTCATGTGACATTTAATTAATTCTTATATTAATTAAGTTATTGAGTCTTTTTAAGCATTTATATGATAAAGACTTCATTATAATTAAGATATCTCTAATTAAGATGGAACCAACGAGAAGTCTTAGTTAGAGATTTAATAAAGTTTTGGGATTATGTTGTGGCCATAATTGCATTCGACCAAAGTTGTTTGCGATTGTGTGCCATTCCATAGATTAAGTTATTTTCATTATACGGTTTGGAATCAAGTCATGTTTTGGAATTATGTTGTGACACACGGTTATATTCGACCAAAGTTGATTATAGTCATGTGTCATTCCCATAGCTTCTCTAATCAAAATGGAACCAACGAGAAGTTTTGGTTAGAGATTTCATGTTGATTTAAAGATTACGTTTTATGGCTCATGGTTACATACTGACCAACGTTGTTTGTGATCATTTGCCATCCCCATTAATGAATCCAGTTATTCTTCATTTCTGCCAAAAGGTGATGCGAAGATGGACTGCTGATTCTTTCCTCAAGTTAAGCTCTTCTTCGTTTTTGCCTGACGGTGAAGCGAATTAAAATTGTTAAGCTTTGTCATTAGCATGTTATTAACCTAATCAGCGTAGGGTTAATTTCATGATAGACAATCATTCACTTTTGTGGATATTAAGTAATGATCAGTGTTATATCCCTATTGTCAATTCAGCTATAACTTCTTCGGCTGTTTTTAGTACTCTAATAAGAAAAGAAGTAATTTATTAGCATATTATTCTTGAGGTTATTGATTACGCACACAAACATAATGTTGATAATTGGCTCCCATTAGAAGAAGCATCTAATAACTTAGACATTGATAAGAATTCAATATTTTGATGACTAGTGGGAGCAATTTAAGTAAATGTCCCTTTTGATAATAAAATTTAGGATCTAGAGGAGCAATCCTCGAGATAAATTATGACTATCTGGCAATAATGGAAAAGCATTGTGATGCTCCTCAAAGTTCTCGCCAGTATTCTGATCATAAGAGTGCTCTAAGTCAATGAGTTAGGACATGAAAAATTATTGGAGCCTTTCTAATTCACTTCATTACGTCATTCATAAAGAATGTAACAACAATAATGAAGAATTAAAGAATAAGAAGTGAACTATGATTGCGCCCATGAATGTGTGCATTCATAAAAAAGGTTGGCTAAATGCTAAGATAGAATTCTACATTTATGTTGCCAACTTTACCTCAAGACTATGAAAGTTTTCAAGCGGAGCCTTAGAAAATAAATAGGAGGTTAATGTTGAAGCTGTTGGAAGTTTTCCATCAGTACTAAGTTATGTTTTCATCCTCCATCCTAATAATGTAATTTATGTTCCCATTATGAAAAATAATTTTCTTACACTTTTATAAATTATTTGGGGAGCATTAAGTATGTTGCTAACTCTATTGGCTTCATCAAAAGTGAAATATTTATAAGAGTTCATCGAAATTGTGGTATGGTTGCTTGTACCACATTTCGAGGGGGAGAGTGGAACGTCTCATTGAGAAAAGAAAAGCTTCATTGAACAAATTTTTTACTCTATTAAAGATACTTTCCTTGTCAATAAGTTTAATGGATGGAAAGATTAAAGATAATTAATATCAATATCTTACACTCTGGGAAAATTAAGATACTTAGATACGTGGGATATTGTCAAGATTCTATCCAGACTAAAGAGTACCACTAGTTTATAGAAATGTAGAAATGTTGATTCTAGTGGGAGCTCTGAGGTAAGGTAAACCATACTGGACGACAATCGTGCTTATGTTCCAATGCCGATAGTCCAAGAGAATAGCAATATTTGTCCCTTAAAGTTGATTCTGGAGTTTATGAATAAACCTTAAAGTTGATTCTGGAGTTTATGAATAAATGCGAGCCTCACATAAATGTACCTTAAGTTTTAACCTTAAGACCAGTGGGAGTAAATTTAACCTCTTAGCTGTTTATATGGACTTAATTGTTTATATAGACGATGTCTTGTTGACTACCTGCAATATGGACATTAATGCTTAAGACCAAAATATTTTCTTTCTCTTATGGGAACTAAGATTTTCTTGGTGATATCTCTCATGTTTGACTATTAAGATTCACCAAGATAGATCCAATATTAAGAGAGTTTACTCCGATTATGAAGGGCGACATATATTTTTCTTACGTTCCGCTGTCATGAACATTATGTATACTTAAGTTTGTATGTGCCCTTATTTAACGTTGTAACCGGGATATTTGGCAAATATTAATCCAGGATTGGACCACTGGAAAACTACTAAAGACAACTTTGCATCATAGGTAAAGTGCTAATGATTACATGCTCACATATAAGAAGTCTGATAATCGTAAAGTTGTGTGTTATTCAGACACTGATTATGCAAGGTGTGTTGATACTAAGAAATCCACATCAAATCAAATCTTCAACCTTGCAGAAAGAGCTATATTATGGAATGGCTCTAAATTTAAGGCATCATTAATTATGCAAGCAGACTTGTGGCATGTCATAAGGCTATTAGATAATGAGAAATCCACAATAGGCTGTTGTGGTTTAAGAATAAGAAAATTTATTTTTGGCTTAAGTTTCTATCCCGGAATTTATTATGTAAGAGTGCAATTTTTGCTTCGAGTAACAACATGTCAAGTGGTGCTGCCAAACACATGACGTCGTGAAAGATGTAATCCAGAATCGAATTATTGATGTTCAGCCTGTAAGAATTGAGTATCATGTTTAATATATAATTTTATGCATCATGTTTTAGTTTAATGATTCCCTATTAAAGGCTTGTCTCAAAAATTAATGCCGGCATAAGACTTATTGACAGCCTATACTTTTGGGAAAAATTGAGATCTCAAAATTTCGACTCTGGAAATTACGAAGTTTGTTTTCACTCCTTTCAATGTGCACATGCTGACAAATGAAGACGAACTGCACAAAAGTACCATAAGTATAAAACCAACTCCCGTTAAGAATAAGTAATTATCCTATCAAGATAGAATGATGCACTATAGATACTGGGGTTGTAGCGGTGCTTAAATTAATCGATGTAATACTTTATCTTGGTGTGTTGTTCTGTTAAGTATGGACTTATGAAATTAGCCTTCGATCAAGTGGGAGAATGTTAGATATGATCTTCGGTTAAAAAGGAAAGACTGAGAATCAAAACAGAAAGACCGAAATTAGGGGGGCTAATCCCATGATTTACGAAATTAACGGCTAATCTTACGATTCATGCGCGCTCTGATCGGGAGTGCATTAACTGATTTTGGAATCGGTCCCGTTAGCCAGCGCCATAAAAAGGGAAGAAGCCAGCACTTGTTTTAGAGCGATTTTGCTTTCAAGTTGCTTCTTCCCGACACACCCATCCGATCTAGGGTTTGGCGCGAGGCTACCGAAGATCCGTGACCACCACCGTGAGAATCACGGCGTTGTCTTCATCCGGCTCCCAGATTTCTTCATTGCGCACATCGGTTGTCCTCCGTGATTCATCACCGACCGAATCATCGACAAAGAACCCTAATGGTATCTTCATCTCCGGGTCAGTTAATCATTCTTAATTTCCGCGTTATTTTCGGTGATCATGATTTAGGCTAGTTCATGTTTTAGTTAAACCTAAAGCTAACATATTTCACTTCCACTTAACATTGCTATATATTAATGTGTGAATTGTGGCCGACATATACTATTTATCCATTACACATAATAGGACACAACAGTTTGAATGCAACTATCTGAAATTGATCAATACGCTAAAAGAAATGGAGATCAAAATTCAAAGATAGTATACCATTGTACAATTATTGCATGCTCCACTTGCATTGCATGAACCTAAATCTTGATCAAGTTGACAAATATGCCAACATGTGACTAGAAAGGGAAATCTCCACTCTGCTTCAGATAAGAATTGGTTGGTTTTGCCAACCAACACAAATATAGTACGCAATACAAATATACACTCCTACAAGAATCTAGGGAAAAGTCTTGAACCTGATCTTCTGGAGGGCAATAACTTCCATTAATTAACAAATTTTTGACAGCATCCAAATGCTTCAGGAGACATCCATATTAGGAAGTGATCAAGCCATGAAGCAGCTGGTTTAGCAATGTAACTTGTCGCAGAAGATAAAGATTGTCTTGATATCTGCATGGTTGCGACCACCATGTTAAATGGAGCACGGTGTTATCAACAAATCATGAACTGCTATAACCAATGCTTACCAAAATTGCATCAGGTGCAGCAGGAGCTGAAAGCCTTATTGCAAGGAAGCTCACCTTTTAAATGTATTGGGCAACTAAATTGAGCTTTTAAATCAATCATTTTGTACACTGAAAAAAGAACTTTGTTAAAACACAAACAATTTTATACCTCATTCAAAAGAGAGTTTGAATTACACTGGTTGATCGAGCATATCTAATTTGTATGCTGCGATGCAGAGCTGGAAACAATGTAAAACATATTATAAATCAAACTATTATTTCAAATAAATCGCAAGGCAACAGTAACTGCTCATGCAGAAATATGAGAAACTTAGTTTATTTTTGAACTTCCGTCATATCTGGAACAATCTAAAGACAAGAGTTGTACTGGAATGGAAGGTAAGAAAGCACAACAATGTGTCAAGGAATTATTCGGCATGCTTTTTGGTTTTCCAAGATAACAATTTGCGTGTAACATGATTCTTTTCTTTAAAGCATACATAAAAGAAGTACAGCAGCGCTATTTTACAACTAGTTTACCTATAATTGAAGTCCTTCACTACAAAATATAGTCACGGTCCAACTTTCATGTATTTTGCGAGGTCATCAAAATAATCTTGCAAATATATAGTTAGCATGATCCTAAAGGAAACATGAATTTACCTACAGAAGCAATCAAGCAATTAAGAGTTAGCAACTAAAAATAGAAGGCAACAGCGATAGAGACGAGAGCTACCGAAGTAAACCTCGATTTCGGCCCAATCTCTGGTCGAACCCCAGACCTCGCTGGACTGCTTCATCGCCTCCGTGATCACCCTAGGCGCCAACGGCAACAGCAAGAGGTGGACACCAAGTTCATGGTTGAGGTGTTAGGAGTAGGCACTAGGGATATGCAAAACTCAGTGATTACGATGCAAAACCGAATATAGAGCACTTCATGGACCATAGCAATGTTTTATAGTAAAACTTTCTTACGAATAATTTAACGCACAAACATTACAATATTCATGAGTCATAATTACAATTCAATTGTAAGTGACGCACATCAGAAGACATGCTAGTTGGCTCCATTTTAGAACCACTAAAGAAACAAATCATGTCATATATCATAGCAGATGGGTTGATTGGTTATATGGCTACTGTAACAAATCTGAAGGACCCGACAAACAAGTGGCGATGCGCTGCTATTCTCTAACAGTATGCTCTTTCAATCTGATGTTTTTTTCCCTTTGAAAATGCTGTGAGATTCATTATGTTCAAGTAAAAACATTTTTTAGTCCATAATGTGATGTGCCCTTCTTACAAGGCAATATGATGAGTGTGAGGAGGCACTTATGAGGTCCTCGAGTGGTTCCTATTGGAAAGCCAGCTATTCATCCCTCTCCGATTGACCTGAAAGGAGAGGCATATGCGTAAGTTATAGTTTATAGTTACAGCCTGTTAAATCTGCCTCCAAAATCACGAAGCTGCATTTTTTTATTGTAAGTTCTTTAACAATAAAACCGAACAATGAAATGCTTGAATCACATTGAAGGATTTTACATTCAAATTTTTTATGTTCATTCCTCCTGTAAAATAATGAAAATCACACTGATATAGAAATTCTTGATCTGTGGTGGCTTAAGCAACAAAACAAGACACCAGATAGAAGTACGCTGATAAAGAAACTTACATTTGCATAATTTGAAAATTCACCAAACATGAAACTACATCACTTTGTGTTAATTACTCTGCACTTCATTCAGACAAGGTCAAGTATGAACTGATTTTTCTTCTTATATCACTCAGGGTGCTGAGAGAGAATTACATTGACGGTTGACGATCAAGACTATCTGGGTGATATTGAGATACTTCAAGACAACATGGAAAAGGTTTGTGCATAAAACCAAAATCAATATGTACCTAGTATCTACCTTCATAACAGAAAATTCAGTACCTGTGGTTGAAACTCTAACATCAATAGTCCGAGTTAGTCTCAATATTAGATTTGTTATTAACACTAAAACCAAATTAGGGCCTGTTTGTTTCAGCTTTGGATTCTCTAAAAGCTGATTCTGGATTGTGGTTTTAGAGAAGCTGATTCTCCAAAAGCTGGAATCCAAAAGCACATATGAAGTGGATTGTGGATTCTAGTGTATATAGGTGGACTAGATTGTGAGAATCGGATTCTAAAATCAAGCTGTTTGTTTCTGATTCTGCTTTTGGGACCAGAATCCATAATCAAAAGCTAAAACAAACAGGCCCTTAATGGAGTTTGAACTTTCACATGCGCCCAGCAGGCAAAAAACGAGCAGCTCCCAAAAAAACATCTTTAGATTTTTTTTTGAGGGTCTTCCCGCAAAAAGGGCTGGATGTAATATCGGATGTAATCCCGAAAATTTGCGGGGGCGAGCTTCTTGGAAAAAAGCCGACTTGAATGGAATTTTGTAATTTTGGGGGCTTTCTCGGCACATGAATGGATCTAGCTATAATTTCAAAAAAAATTGAGATGTAATTTTGGAAATTCCCAAGAGGGTCTTCTTGGTAAAAAGTGGAGAAAGACGTAATTTCGGAATATTCGGGGGAACAACATGAAAGGAAAACGAATTTCAGTTTTTTTGGGGGCCTACCAAAAAAATATCTGGATCACATGATTTTCGAAGGGCTTGTGTGTGGAAAAGTGAATTTCGGGTTTTCATTGGGTGCCTCACCGCGAAAAAATGGACGTGGATGTAATTTCTTGGATTTCCTTTTTAGCTAAAAACTGGGCCCTAAAACGGACCTAAATGTAATGTCGGAAATTTTTGAGGGGGTCTTCTCGGGGAAAAGTAGAGCCTCACGTAATTTTGGAATTTTTTGGAGGGCCTGTGTGGTAAAAAGAAAATCTAAAATAAACTTAGGGTTTTTTCTAAAAAAAAGGACCTAGATGTAATCTAGAACGGTGAAAAATGGATGGAGATGTATTTTTTTTGGCATTTTCGGGGGTTTTTTTGGAAAAAAAACGGGGACCAAAATGGACCTAGATGTAATTTTGAAAATTTTTACGGGGGAATCCTGCAAAAGTGGAGCCGAACGAAATTTTGGAATTATTAGAGGGCCTATGCATAAAAAAGAAATTCAGGATTTTTCAGGAGCTTCTCCGCGTAAAAGTGACTTATATGTAATTTATGGAATTTTTGGGGGCCTTTTCACAAAAATATCAGACCTCCCAGATGTAATTTCGGATATTCATAAGAGGGTCTTCTCGGTAATAAGCGGAAATGGACGTAATTTTGTAATTTTCGAAGGGGCCACACGAAAGGAAAATGAATTTCAGTTTTTTTGTGGCTGTCAAAAAAAGATCTGGATTTCGAGATTTTTTTGAAGGGCATGTATCGGTCCCAGATGGACGGTACTATCGGCCTTTTGTAGCAATAGCTAGTCTGACAGTGCATTAAATGCTACCACGAGCACACGCGCCGTGCGAAAAAAAAGGGGCAACGCGCGGGTGGGCGGGGGAACTCGAACTCTCGACGCAGCTTACGGGCGCGAGGCGCACTGCAGCTGCGCCACGCAGGCCGCCATGACTGAGCGGCGTATTGAGCACGACGCAAAGCTGGCAACGTGGCCACGCGCGAAGCGAATGCGTTGGTGGAAATCGAGGTAGCTCGCACGTGCGGTCGAAATCCCGGGGTCTACTATAAGGATTATTATACTCACCAGTTCATTCACCGGCAAACCATTTAATTTGTTACGAAAACAAGGCATACCTCCAGGTTCAAACCTTGAGTTCGGCTTAGGTTGCTCACTAGAATCGAGTGTGTGTATGTGGATGTAGATGTACATTTATTTCTAGCTCGTCTCTCCTTTAATGAAATACTAAAAAAAATGACTAGCTTGCAGTGGGATTCTGTAACATGTATAGGATGGGCATGTACGCACTACACAGTTTCTGTTCTCTTGGGTCATGTCAAACTTGAACTACTCACATCAGAGCAACAAATGCGTGTCCCTTTTCATTTCGTCTTATCTATGGATCATCATCCTGTATTTGCAAGCATCAACATCCATATTTAACTTTATCCTCTTCCTCTCCAAATATAATGTACGGCAGAACATGGAACTGGGCGATACCAAGCAGACACTACAGAGTACAAATGAAACATGAATTTCTCGTCGAATAAAACAGTTAATATTGAGTCGTGTTCAATACATATCACATAAGTTTCGATCGGGAAACTTTTCACAAAGTTTTAAATATCGTCCAATCATTCACGTACGATCAGCGACCGACTAATCTGACACTTGTTGCTGCCTGATTGGACGGTTTCGCCAGTGTGTCGAGCTTTTGTTTCTTCTCTTGGCAATGCCAAGGTACCGTTGTTGTTTTGGAATTCGGTACGGGTTCTAAAATAAAATTTTGATAACTTGATTTTATTATAATATTTTATAAAACTCAAAAAAATTATAATATTATAAAATTACTTTTTGAGACAAACACATAAGATTTTCATGTATCCAATTTAAATATTTAAAAAGATATTGACAATCAAAGCTTCAAAAGTTTGACTAGCTACATGTATGTCAAAAACAATAACTATTTGTAACGGAATCGATGAAACAACCCGAAAGATTAACCGATATAAATAGGTCATAAACCGAATAATAACGCATTTAATTAAAACAAGAATCCAAAAGCGATCTCATTTCCATTCATTAACAAAAATGTCATACAAATTCATACATTGCAGTGTACACAAATCATACCAATACTATATCCCGCAAGTTTCCTACCCTCCCGTGCGTTTGAGCCGGGAGGGAGCCGGCTCGGCTCGCGGCTCGAGCCGAGCCGGTAAAAAAAATTTGCGTCCGGGTCCTTTTCGCGAAAAAAAATTACAGATAGGTCCTTTTCAGGAAAAAAATACGAATAGGTTCTTTTTAAAAAAGGAAAAACAATATCGCGTTTATGCCCTTTATGCGTTTTTAAGAGACGCGCTGAGGTCCTTTTCCGGGAACTCAAAATTACAATTAGGTCCTTTTTCAGAAAAAAAAAGACGATTAGGTCCTTTTTATGGAAAAAAGTTTACATATTACGTTTAGGTCCTTTCCTCGTTTTTTTAAGTTTTTCGTTTAGGTCCTTTCTTGGGAAAAAATTGTTAAGGTCCTTTTTAGCCAAATAGATGCGAAAAAAACGCGATTACGTTTTTATCCATTTAGCCGTTTCGCGTGTTTCCTCGGTCGCACGTTTGGTCGATTTTCTTGCGTGGGGAGCAACGGTCGTGACGTGGCACGCCGCGTCAATTATCTAGTATTAATTATAACAAGAAGAAATACAAGAATTTTACAAGTGACCTACAATATAATCCTCTGAAGACCCTTAGCCCCAATCACCTAAAATCATCAGTATCATACATATAGATGAAAGAGAAGCAATGGAAAGTTAAATAATAAATTTAATTGCTGTCAGACCCATAGTGAATGCTCATCGAGATACCAGACCATCCAGGACCAGTCGGCACCTCTCGCTAGTCAGGGTTTTATCATTCGGCAGTTTAAAAACTTGTATTCATGGGTAACCATAGCCATACCCGAATAGTGTCAAAAATATCACGTAGTAAAATTGTAGACAATCACATGGTAAAAAAGTTGAAGTGGCATGGTTAAGAGAAGCTTGCCAGGACCAAACTCCCTCAGTCCAGCACTTCCCTAGTCCACCACTCCCCCGAAGCCACAAACATAATTGAGCCATCAGGAGCAAAGGAGCTAGAAGCAAAGAGCCAGGACCAGCCCCTCCCATCCATCCATTCCAAGTAGCTAGAAACCACTAGAGCTCCCCAAGACCAAACAAGCCAAGCAAGCAAGGAGTTGCCAGGTGCTAGGAGCAGCCAGGAGGAAGAACTCCACCCATTCCACCAAGGAGGAGCCGGAAGCTCAATCAACCAACCAAGCCAGATCCAGGGACCTAGGCTGCCACCACCAACCGCACCAAGCGAAGCATTCCAACCAGGGGAAGAATAAGGGGAAATAGAACATATCATCAGCAATCACAACTAAGCACAACCACATCACCCTCGTAAGTATCCACCCCCTCAAGTAGACATCTTATGTATAGCAATAGCTCAAGAACATAGCATAGTCCTAGATATGAATAAATAACCAGTAAATCGAACTAGAGTCTACCAAGGTCTCAGAAAGAAATGGGGCATTAGGGACAGCGTAGCGCGTGCCCAATAGACCCTTGTACTCTCCGTCGCACAAGAATCATCGGGTGTCATCGCAACACTGTCCTCTCGATCGAGCCACATAATCATCATTAACCCATGAAAGGCAATCAATTGCGAACAAGTTGGAAATTCTGCTAGTTAATTGAGCATCACAGTAGAAGGAAAAATAGGGACTAAAAGGCGAGGGAGTCATGTAATCAACCACTGGTTGGCGAGAGGGTGGGCCAGCAATGGAGCTGTAGGATGTGGATTCAGTGGCCAAGAGGCCAGCGCTGGTGGGGCTAGGCCGAAGTGCGTAGGAGCAGCATGGACGGCGGTCGAGCGCATAGGGAGGAGGCTGGGCAGCGTCGGCACGAGAGGGGTGGGGAAGCAGGCCAGGTCGGGCGGAGTTGGCCTGGTAGGAGGCGACATAGGGCCTAGAGGAGGCGGCCCGAAGGCCAAGGCCTGACGGCGGCATCGATATAGGCCAAGGTAGAGGCAGGGGCCAGAGGCGGGAGGGCGAGCGGGTGGCCGGGAGGTGGCCGACGCGACGTCGAAGGCGGGCTGTGGCTCGGGAGCGCTGGCGCTTGCGTGCGAGGACGGGGGCCGGTGACACGGTCTAGGTCGGGAAGAGGGAAAGAAGGCTGATGGCGCCGGAGCCGGGGAACAGAGGCCCACGTGGCGACAGGGCTACAAGGCGGGCGGAGCCACAACACCAGCATGGCAGCGTGAGAGGGGAGGGGATGGTGAGGAACTAAGAGAGAGCGGGGAAGGGGGAGAGGATAAGATCAGGTGAGGAGGAGAGAAAGAAAAGAGAAAAAGGAAAAAAGAAAAGAGAGAGAAAAGAAAAAATAATTGGAATTATGTTAATAAAAATAAATTAATAATAATCGTGACAAAATAACTTCAGCATCGGGACTAGTATAAGTGGGTAATTAAATAAGAAATTAAATGTTGCTAGCAACCACCATAAGGATTGAAATAAAGAAAATCACACCTTGGTCAATGCACAATTAAAAATTTAAAATACTCAAAAATTAAGAACGATAAGTTAAAACATCTCTAACTAAAGTATGCACCATTAAAATACATCAAATTAAAAAACCCCAAATGAAAGCACATGGTATACTTATCAACTTAACAAAAGTCAAGAAAAGGTTGGACACCCTAAAATATATAATAAAATAACAACCTTTTGAAGTATATCTTTCCATAATTTCAAAAATTGAATCCAATCCGATCGGTGATCATCTGCAACAACCGTATGAGGACGTTTATTTTCACCTCTCTTTAGGCAAGCAATATTTTGAACATATTTGAATAATTTAATCAAATATATTTACTTATATGTGATATCATCCATGCATTGAAAATTCCCTTTTTAATAAAACAATAAATCGGATGTGGTTGGAAAGATAGTTTGTTGATAAACTGATGAGGGAGTAGTTGATTTTGGATATTGAATTATTGATGAACTGCTGCGGTAGTGGTTGATTATTGATGTGGTTGTGAATGGCTTATCCAATGAAAGGAGCCGGTGACATATGTTTATATGAGGTGGGTAAAGGGTGCCTGGGGTTATGGATATTTGTGTTGCTAGTAGGGCCCTCTACATATGGTAGAATATAAGATTGAACAAACTACACTCGGGCAATGAGTCGAATAATTTTGTATCAACCATAGTGTGTGGGGAATGACTAGAAAAGATTATCCTATGAAGGTGTATGATCTTCACATTGGGTATGTATTAGATAACTAGGTTGGTAAGACCAATATGGGGCCTGGTGAGGCATACTGGTAAGACCAGACTGATAAGGCCGGTAAGTCTTGTTGAGGAAAAATTGGTAAGACTAGAGTGGCTGGCAAGAGCGTTAAGACCTATGGGGCAAAAGCGCTAAGGCCAGGGGAGCTATATTTAAAGTCGTGAGATGAGTACTGCCGTTAGTCGGAGTAGTATGTTGCAAGTGGGTGGTGAATAGTCGAGGACACCATAACTCGTGAGCTACCAGGGTTGGAGATCTAATACCTGAATAACGACAAATGTTCTGGGTTCTCAACTAAGGTTAGGTTCACTATAGGTAAAGTGGTACAAACCTACACGAGGTAAAATCACAAATTCATACCTGTCTCCTAGATTGAAGGCTACAAAAGCTAAGTCTGCTTCATATACAAGTGCTGGTAGCAATTTCAAAAATTAAAACACAAATTAAACATTCTCATAATAAAACCCTATTTTCCTGAAAGTGGATTTGAGAGAGAAAGGAATGTACAGGAGATGGATGTAAGGAAAATATCCATATAGTGCATTTTGTTATTAATGGTTGTTGAGTACTGTTGTACTCACTCTTGCTTAACCCTTCCTTTTGCTTAGAGAATTGCATTAGTGATCAGGTGACCGGCTGGGATATAGATCCCAATGTTTATGCCTATGAGGCACTGGAGTGAAGACTACCAGTAGGATCAGGGCTACGAGGAGGTGGACTGCCAGGGGGCTAGGTTGCTGGTTAGACTGTACTCTAGTTTTGTCGGTCTTTGGAGTAATTAGTACTTTTGTTTTATATTTTTGTTGTACTTGATCTTTTGTATAATTAGATGTACTAGACCTGTAATAGGTTTTCATTTCAATCTCTAATTATTATTTCTGCTGCAGCACTCTGAATACGGTGTATTAACTTATAAAATGTAAGGTGCGCTCAATATTTTTTTAGCTAATATACCGAGATCAGTATAATTAACTCGGAGTAATGACGATGTTACTATTGTTACCATGGGCTAATTATGTAGGTTGGCACAGGGGAGTACTAAGTTTTCTTTTGGCAAATTTTCCCCAGCTAGTTTCTTCTTGCTCATATATGGTTTCGCTAGAAAGGAAGCTGAAATGCATATATAATTGTGAACAGCACTGGCATCCACTCGGAACTTTTTAGCAAATTAACTTGCATGATCTGTCAAAACTTGAAGCGTCTCCAAGGGTTACGTGAGTTGCTTGCTACTCGTTAGCAGCAAGGCACTGATCACTACTGGATCTTATCCTGATAAGCCATGCACAAACCTCATCGCGACGAGATTGAGATCGGCCGTGTAAGAAGTACACATTGCTAGTTGCGTAGGTGACGTGCAGCAGTGGCTACTCCAATCCAATGGGCAGAGAGACTGCTCTTGTATTATATTATATTCAGTATTTCAGTTACTGAAGAAAAGAGAGATGTATTAATTACTTCAGTTGTGGTGCGTATTTGTTGAGTATTTTGTTTTGCAAGAAACAAGCCTTTTGTGCGAAACATTGACCCGACAAGATTGGACTTTGGAGACTTGAAAAGGACTCAAAAACAAAAAAAACGATGTAAGACCTGAACCTTCGTCTTCGTAGAGGTTAGGTTTCTGTCTGCTGCGTACCACCAAAAATAAAAATGCTACTCACCTTCTTCGGAGAAACTGACTGCACAAGTGCACAGCTATGACTATGTAGTTAGTCCCCCTTATATCACATTAGTATAGTGTCATGTCTTCCGATTTTCTTTTTCCAGCACGTAATATATGATCTTTTCCTTTTTTAGAACGTTTGTTTCCTTTTCCTTAATTCCAGGATATTTGTTTTCTTTTCCTTGAGATGATGCTGGAGGTGGGAGGAGATCTGTTGTGGGCCACAGGATGAGTTAGACACATTAAACAATGACCATCGGATGTGGGTGAGTATAGCTGAGGAAAGATCTGAGAGGTTAATTTTGATGGAGGCAAGTTTCTGGGGACGTTTCGCTGGGTGCATGAAAGTTGGACCATCTCTAGTGAGGTGCATTATTTGGGGTGGATGTAAAAAAGAATACTTAGATGTATTATAAAGAGGTATAGATTATAAAGGGTATAGATTCCGAAGATTTATTTCCCAGTCTCTCTCTCGTCGCCTCGCCCCTATATCTCAGGTCAGGTCAGGTCAGGGGAGGGACGGGGGCCCACTGGTCAGGCACATCTCTCGTTCGTCCCCCTTGAAAGCCTTCGGCGCCATTCCCAAAATTAAACGCACCAGCGAAGCGATCCTCCTTATCCTTCTAGGGCTTCCCCTCCCCTCGCCGTGGAATCAACACCAGGTAAGCGACCTCTCTCGATTGCTCCTCCTACTCCAACTCTCTAATGGATTTGTACGTACCGTTGTTCGTCCTCGAATCCCCGTGCTTTGCGCTGATCCCACTCGATTCGGTGTTCCTTCGTGCACTGTTCGATGGACTTGCCCTTCTCTTACTCCAAATCATCTCTCTTTTCTGGAAAATTTGAGATGGAGGCCAAATGGCGGGTAGGGCTGATCGAAATTTCACCCCCCCCCTTTTTTTTTGCGCTTCAAATCCTTTGGTGTAATCAAATTGGTTTGTTGTACAATTCTGGTTACATCGAACGAATACCGAATGGTGGTACGCGCGCCATTTTGAATTTAATCTGATCTACTCGTGAAAAAAATTAATCTCATCTTTTCTTGGTTTGGTTCAGCGTCGACTAATTTATTTCGCGGGAATTTGGAAGGATATATAGACCTAAATTAAAAGGCCGTACCTTTGGGATCAACAGATGTACCATGATTATCTTGTGTTAAAACTACACCATGCAGTTCAAATCTGTTTCTGATTATTTAATTGACTATTTAGGGCCTGTTATTTTTGGACTTTTCGGAGGATACTATGGTTTCTAGAAAATATCATGGTATTAAAAACTGTGTTTGGATACACTGCTGTTTTATAAAACGTACGTAATACCATGGTATTTTTGGGGTTTTAAAAAATCCACTCACAACCTCCTTTGTGTGTGTGTGTATATATATATATATATATAAAGCCTTTTCTGGGAGTACAGATTCAAAATTTTAAATTCGAAATTCAAAATGATTAATTTTAGATTAGAATGTATAAATTCCAGTTTTTAGGTACTCAATTGAATTTTCAAAAACCAAATCAAAATATAATTTGAATAGATCAAGT
This sequence comes from Otatea glauca, assembly GCA_036346275.1. Lineage (NCBI taxonomy): Eukaryota > Viridiplantae > Streptophyta > Magnoliopsida > Poales > Poaceae > Otatea > Otatea glauca. Next base: position 56,114,989 of record CM070714.1, on the reverse strand, counting down.
TGCGAATTTCTACTTGTATTTTGAAATGTTGATTTAAATTTAACATTCAATTTAACAACTCCCATTATCCCTCTAATGATATACTGCATTAAACACTCTAACATCCAAACACACCATGATTTTTCTCAAAACTGCAAAAAAAACTTGTGGTATTTAAAAAACTTAGTACGTTATGGGCGAGTTATTAAAAATTGTGGTTTTCAAATACTATGGTTTGTAAATGCTATAACATCCAAACATGCCATTAGACTTGAAGGTTATGTTCTTTTCGTTTTCCTTTCAATTTTTTTTGTTTCAAAGTTTGACTTATGTTTCCGTTTTTTTTCAACCCTAAATTTTTTTGGATCTGTTCGGATACATAGTATTTTTTGAAGTTTTTAGGCAATACCAAGATTTCTTAGAAATACTACAGGATAAAAAACTTTAAGGTGTTTGGATGAAACATAAACTATGGTATAAAAAACCATAGTATCCCAAATACCATCGTATTTTTTGGAATTTTAAAAAAGCTACTCCCAACCTGTTTTTTTTGTAAGCTTAGAAATGCCTCGCAACAACCGTGCCCTCTGAGATTTCTGTGTGCTCAGTGATGCACCATCTGACGTCGAGACTTGTGTAAAAGAAAAATAATCACTGTCCATACGCTACACAATATACACTACTAGCTACAACCTTGACATTTGCTATGACAAGTTCCATCGGCCATATAAAAAAAATTAAGGGCTTCTAAATATAGCAATCATGTATTGTCAGGCGTACGAGCTAGCTACAATAAAGATGTATATGCATGCGTCTAGCTTATTTAAAATTCTTTATAATGGTTAGTTAACATAATAGCTGTTTACCTAACACAAAACACTGCATTAAATACTGTAAATGCCAAACACATCATGGTTTTTTAAATACTTCGAAAAGCTGTGATATCCGTAAATTGTGGTATTCCATGTCCCGGTTTTATAAACTGTCGTTTTCAAATGCTATATCATCCACAGTGCTCAAAATCTAAGCTAAGTTTGTTCCTGAAGGAATAGATGAAATCATGGCTATATTGATTGAATTGCTGATACGGTGGGGCGGCCTAGAGTTAAAAAAAACTGTTCTAACTGAAGGTGTACATTTTAGTATCCCGATTGGTGAGGAACGTACTACCAAGTATCAACAAGTTGCAATTTAGGGCCTCTTTGATGTTAGAACATTTATATACTACAGTATTAAAAAACTACAGTTTTATGTACACAACGTATGAAATACTACAGTTTTCGTATACCATAGTTTTTCACAGTTTTAACAAAAACCACAGTGTTTGGGAATTGCAGTATTTAATACAGTATTTTGTTGGATTAAGGATAGCTGTAATGCCGAGTAGCTATTATTAGGAACAAGCGCTTGTACATGTGAACTCGCTAGCGTATGATATCTAGACCAAACCGGATTTTTCCCAAATGTTATGCTTGTATGTGATTGTTTTGTCTCGAGTAAATTTGTAATCAGTGTCAATGCTTTAGCATACATATATGAACACTCTCCATAAAAGATCGGAAGCCTTGTTCAATACTTTTAGATCAACGAATCCAATTAATCCATCTTATAGAAGGTTCAATAATACAACTGTATATGTGATCAGTCCATGGCAACCTTTGGCGAAGGGAACAAGGTCATGAGCAACGATGGTCAGTGCCTGTTGCCCGGGTGTATGCATGCTGCAGCAGCTGGCGAGAACCAATAATTGTACGCGATTCAGTAAACATGATGTACTCACTAGTGTGTTTGGTTGGTGGAATGAGATTGAATGAGATGAGATGATCTGGTTTCAGTATTTTGGGTGAATAGAATTGGTCAGCATTAATAGAGAACATTTCTTAAATTTGTATCTCACCATCCAAAATGGGATGGTTCCATTCAAACAACCAAATATATGGATGATTTTTTTCTTGAACCATCTCATATATGTACTACTTGATACAAGCAACCAAACACATCCTAGATAAATAGAGAAGCACTTTCTGCTAGGGACGTGGCCAGAGAGAACTCGTTTTTAGAAAGAAAGAAAAAAAGAGGCCGGGAATGGAATTTTTTAGAACTCCAAAAATACTATGGTAGTTTTCATGAATGGATTCATAGAAATAAGGCGGGGGAAGAAAAGTGAGAAATTTAGTTGCAAGACCGTTGACGCGTCGTGCCGGAGAATGCATGTCAGCTTGCAGCCACTTTGGTTGTTTGATGTGGATGTGATGCTCGTGAGTGAATTAATTCGTTTCCTCTGTTGGTTGGCATTTAATCGACTAAATCACTGCACCTTATTCAGCATCTTCAGTTTCTTTTTCCTTTTCCCCGTCTCCCTCTGCACCATCAATCTTGCGTCGACGTGCTAAAGTGGTCTCTGCAAGAGGTGGCACTTTGTGTCCTCTGATTTATTAAATTTCCATCTTTGAATTACTTGTTGCGTTCTTGTATTGATAATGTGTCATTTCTTCGTTTGCAGTCTAGAACTCGCTTCTCAATTGATGTGTTGTGCCCTGTAGGTATGCAGATTGTGTTACTTATTCCTTTGCTAGTGCTTAGATTTCAATCGCTGGTTGCCTTTCATTTTATTTTGTTCTATTGAAAGGAACACTAATCCCTTTTTTACCACGTTATCAATGTTTGTATGCATGTACGCGTATTGGCTTCTCCAGTTTGTTGTGTCCGATCGATTTTTCAGCAGACCAAATTAATATCCATGTTCTTGTTCCATGTCGTGCTACATGCCAACGTCTTTCCAATCGATCTCACAGAGAAAGCTGCACACTTGCAGAAGATGGGGTGCTTCAATTCCCAGCCAAATGATGCTGGTGCCATCAAAAGAAGACCTGGGAGCATAGGCGAGGTGGCCGTGTTTGTACCTGGATTGCGGGTTCCCGAGAGCTTGGAGCTGCCTGAGCCTCTAGGTGACGGCCTCCTGAGGAGGCTAACCGAACGCTTGGCTGCGTTGAGGACTCGGATAGTGATCATGGCTGCCCATGAGGCGCCATCGGTGACTAGGCCCGGGAGGCGCACAGCTACGCAGCATGGTTCGTCAGTCGATGGTTCATGTGATAGATTGATTAATGCTAATGTAGGAGTAATTGATCGATCGTCTGAATTTGGTGCTTGCAGGGGGCTCTACATCAGCTGATCTTCTGCAGGCTTTGGAAGAGTACTTGCCAGTTCTTCTAGGACTGGTAAAAGATGGTAACTCTTGTACACCTTGTGCTTCCATCTTTGCTCTGAAATGAGATCCGAGAAAGTTATGTCAATATTTGTTCCTTTCCTTGTGGTTTGATTCTTTGCAGGGAGCGAGTTGGAAGATAAGGTACAGTTTGTATGGACGAACCAAGAAGATGATGCAGAGGTCTGCATGCACCTATATATCCGCGCATTTCCATTTTGCATTTGTTGTAGGAGGGACACATATACTTACTGTGATTAATCTGTCTTTGTTGGTAGGAAACGGCATTGCCCAGTGCTTGGTATGAGGTGCTGTCGATTCTACACATGATGGCTATGCTGCGTTTATCTCAAGCAAATTCTTTGCTTCTTCCAAAGACGTCTATTGAGGGATACCATGCTAAAGTATCCGAAGGTCTGTACCATAAGCTCCATTCCTCGCTGCTGCAGAATCAGTATAGACTACTTCTGAATGTTTCGGTGCTGCACTTATACTTGGTGTCCGTTGCAGTATTATAACTGTTCTGCCTGATTTATTATACTTTTCAGAGAACAAACGAGCTTCTGTTGAAATATTTCTCAAGGCAGCTGGATACCTGGAGTGTGGTATTCAACACGTTCTTCCTAGGATATCGCCTGAAAAGAGGTGGTGGGCTTGTCTTCTCATTTGCAACAAGTTTGATGAGCAGTGTTCCATTTTGAAGTTAGTGCAGGAGTTATTGTTCTTGACTGCCATTTCGTGTAGGAAAGGTCTTCCTGTGGACCTAGCTGAAGGAGTCCTGAAATCCGTCTGCATGCAAGCTCTGGGCCAAGTAATGCATTTGTCCCTCCCTCTATCGTCTCTCTTTTTTTAAAGTGAATCTTTCTTGACAATAACTAAAAATCACATGTAAAATAGCAGTTGACATGTCGACTTGTCAGTTCGTCATGCTATTTATATGCGCATCGCATAACCTTGCGTACATGTCAGTTATGTGGCTTTTATGTCTATTTGACATCTGAAGTGCATCCTGCTAAAATGTCTATTTCATACGATTTCGTATGTTGCCAGGCAATTGATGTTCAACTTGGGTTGGCAATCGACAAGTCCAAAGGCTACCATGGCAGTGAAAAGGAGGCTGGCATGTGAGATGGTCAAGTGCTGGCAGCAGGTAGTTCAGCTGATTGTGGCAATTATATTGCTATCATATCAGAGTTGTGCTTATGTTTGCACTTGTCAGCTCTCTATACTGTTTTTTTTTAAAACAGCAAAAGCTGTGATTAGATTAGATTAGATTAGATTAGATTAGCGAAGAAAAAACCGAATACAAAGCTTGGGAAAAAAAGGACATGGTGCATAAGGGAGCACCTGAAAGAAGGCCACAGAGGGCGCGGACCAAGCGGAAAAGTGGGGAGAAGAAACAAAAACGAGAAAAACTTTACAACTGGCGATAAATCAAACTCCTAAGGTGCGAAGCACCAGCCAGGGTCCAACCGACAGCCTCATCTTTGATCGATTGGAGGATTTGGTCGTGGGACGCTCAACTCCATAAAATTATTGATCGACAGCTCTCTATACTGTTATTGACTAACTAACAAAGACTAAGACATGCATGACAATTTAGAAGTTGTTTCAATCTATTTTTCATCTTTGCTTAATCTTGTATCAATACTGCTGGGTTTAACTTCATTTCATCCTCATATATTCATCATTGTGGCCTGCATTCTCACTTTATAAGAACTGTTTCTCTCGAGCATTGTCTGACCCCAGTTTAGGTCAGTAACCAATGTTTTCAAGTTGACATAAAGCTCTGAAACTAGATACTACCTCCGATTCCATATGTAAGTCGTTTTAGAATATATGTTGGTCAAACACTTTTAGGTTTGATTATTAATATACAAGGAATTACTAAGATTGACAACATGGATTTGGTACTACGAAATCCATCATGAATTATATTTCATAGTGTATAATTAATTTTATTTGAAACATTGTATCTTCATAGAGACTTATATTTGGAATCAGAGGGTAGGACCAACCAAATGACAAATGCTACTGTTGTATAGTTTGAGAAATGAAGAAGTAATCCATTTTTTTACAATGTATAATTATTTTTATTTGAAACATCGTATTTTCATAGAAATTGGTAGTCAAAATGTCACATTGAAGACCGTGTCAATATCAAAAAGACTTATATTTAAAAATCAGAGGGAGTAGCAGTCTAGCAGTAGGATCAACCAAATGACACATGCTACCGTTGTATAGTTTGAGAAGAAATGAAGAAGTAACCCAGTTTTTTCATAATGTTTTTTCTTTTCATTTTATCTGTACAATCTTCTTCATTTCACTTACAGGCACATGAAAGCATTGCAGACCTACCTCTACTTGATGGCTGGGCCGAGAAGCACAGGTTCTTTGTTAAGTGGAAGAACACCGAAGCAAAAGTATGTAGCCTTTTTCATATTTCTGTAACACTGTACTAAAATAAATTGCTGTCTTATTGTATGCACTCACAATATTTTTCCTATCTAAACCAAAATCAGCATTTATCTCTAGTTTTGGTGTATAAACATATATATACTCATGGTACTAAAAAGGGTTTGCTGTAAGCCCATTAAATTCTAGCAATCTCTATAATTAGAAAGAAAAGAAACTAAAAATTTTGTAACTAGATAAAAAAATCCTACAGGCTGCAGCATATTATTACCATGGACTCATCGTTGATGAAGGCAACACTGAGAAATCTCATAGGACGGCCGTCGCAGCATTGCAATCCGCAGAGGAGTTCCTCAGGGAGAGCAAAGCTGTGTGTGAAGCCTTCCATGCCGCACCTCCAGTTTCAAGGCAATCTATCAATCCATGCTACTTTTGTTTTGCTGAAATATCTACTGTTGTTTTTTCTACAGAAAACTTGAGAAATCTATAACAAACTAGGATACTTGCAGAATTAGTATCAGATACACAAGAGATCATGTCAGAGGTTTGATGCTATAATGGATAACCGTCTATCATGACTAAGCTGTAGCATTCTGAACTTCATTGCGTGCTTGTGCAGAAGCCCGCCTCTATGGGGATCGTTGAAGTATCTGCATGAGAAGATCCAGAAGGATTCTTCGTGCAAAGTTCGCATCAACAAGGACCTCTACAGCAATGACAGGTGCTACTGATCTTAAAATACTGGCCCATGTATCTTTTCTTAAAAGAGAACATATATTGCTTGAAGTCGTGAACTGTAACCGATGGATCTGCTTGCATTGCAAGCTGAGTTCATTATTGTGCTCAGAAGCAACTGCTTATGCTGCTCATGCCTGAACAGAAAACGTGACTCGTTTGCATATGCATGGATTGTAGGTATTGTTCCATCATGCATATTCCATGATGGAGCATAGCTATAGCTAGAAGTTTGACACGGATGCATGCATGTGTGCTGCAGGATCCATGAGACTGTGCCGGACTTCGCAGTGGCTCTGAAGCCCGAGGAGTACCGGCTTAATTCCTTTGACAGACGCTGCAAATGACTAGCTAGATAGAGAGCATGCGTTTCTCCAAGGGAATTACTCGTGAATTAATCCTGCAGCATCGCAACGATGCATGAGAAGAGGGAAGGGAGGATTTGGGGGCTAGTAGCTATTTGTCCGTACAGAGCTGCTCGCTATGTAAGGAACATCGATCGATGTAGGCTGTGATGGATACAATTCGAGTTATAAAGAGGAGGAAGGGTGAAGGGAAAGGGTAGAGAAGTACAACTCACTCACTCCAGCTCCAGCTCCAGCTCCAGCAGCTAGTGCTAGCTCTTTTGTTTAGCTTAGCTAATAGCTACTGTAAGTTATTACGGAACAAACAAAAGAGATTAATTACCACTATCTGTCTGAATTTTTTTCCAGTGCCTAGCTTCCGGAACGTACGATAATTTCCTGAACAAGCGATAAACCGAAGTATCTGAATGTATGGAATTTTCACGGGCTGATCTGATCGACATGACATTACTATATATAGAAGGATTAATTCTTACGGGGGAAGGCAGGGAAGGTGCGGTTTTGGTGGATTTATTTTTTCACTCGCGCCTACAAGAAATTAAGATCTGCAGACTGAGCTAGCTCTTTCCGGCCGGTCCTGGCGATGTTTCTCGATCGTCGTCGCCAGATAACGAGTGTGTGAATTGCCAGCACTCGTAAATTAACTCTAGGCCCGTGCGTGGCGGAGTCTTAATTGCCTCCGTACTATTTTAAGTGTGCTTAATTTATTCCTACCCGAAAAAAAAAAGATGTTTAATTATCTCTTCTTTATTCAGGTTTGCTCGTCTCTTATCAGTTGGTTTTTCGACTTGGTCTGATAACTACTCACAATCACAAATTAATACCCCTTTTGGCAGGGATGATTAATTGCCACCTCGGCATTGATCATATGGAAGGAAGGGATTGATGAATCGCCGGTATCTCTGACAGTATGCATGGAGTATGGATATCACTTATGCCATGTTGCATGCTTTTACAGCCATTATGGACATCACTAATCCTGTCTAACTATATGCCGATATCCATGTTTCTTGTAGCTGTGACTAACCAAATAAAATTTCAGCAACTTCATGTGCAATACACAGATATTAGGTTTTTGCATGTTCCCTTTCCTTAATTAGCAATACACTTGTACACAAAGGAATCAGTTTGTTTTCTGTCTTTCGTAATGTGTGCTTATCCTTGTACATGATTTCCAATTATCCATCGTGTGATTAAGGTACTAAGCTTTGCAGTCTTTACACCAATCAATCCTTGCTTTGATTAGATATTTAAATGCCTTATCTTTTTGGTTTAAGTTTACGCATATCTCCTTGTAGGTTCACGAACGCCCGCACAAGTTGATATCCTCACAAAAGGTATCCAGCGATTTTTTTCTTCTTCTCTTCTTTTCAAGCATGGTAAAATGACTCGAATTTTGGTACCTCCCAAGAATGACAAAAGGTCACTTCTGCTACATGTTGGTGGGTTACAATAAATGATATAAATTTTAGTACCTCCCAAAGATGATAAAAGACTCAAATTTTAGTACCTCTTAAGGATGATAAAAAGCCACTTCTGCTATATGCTAAGTGGGTTACAATGATATAAATTTTAGTATCTCTCGAGGATGGTAAAAAGACTCAAATTTTGGTGCCTCCTAAGGATGATAAAAAAGTCATTTGTGCCGTATGCTGGGTGGGTTACAATTATCATGTCCAAGAAACCAGTTGTTAATGTAGGCACATTGTGTTTTGTTTTGTACCCATTGGCACATATCATTAAGTTAAGAGTGTGTTGTAGCCCACGTGAGAGATTTATGTTGTAAGATGTTGCTAAATGGTAGAAGTAAAACTCCACATTTAGTCTCCTCCATGTTAATGTTAGCTTGTCGGGCAAATAAGTTGTGTGGCCCTGAGATAAAATGGCAAATTCATAGCTAGTTGCATAGGGAAGGGAAGTACTATTATTTCTGATATGTGTTTTAATTGTGTGCTTTCGTTGTACGTTGTGCTGGTTCTGCTGGTTACGACATCGAAAGAGCAAGGAATACATCAACTTGAGAATATTGGAGTTCAGTCTACTCCTGTTGAAGCCGCCGTTTTATAGTACGACATGTTTCCAACTGACAACTTGGAGAGACAAGGAAAAGAAAGAAACAGGGAAATACCTGTAGTGCGTGCGTATGTGTTAGATTGCGATTGGTTGGGACATGATACCAAACTCCAATGTCCTTGAATTGGACATGTAGGAAGGAAGCACGGGCACCCCACCCACCGACTCAAGAAGAATGAAAGATTTTACCCATTAACGGGTTATTAGTGCCAATTTAGCTTTCACTCTCTTTTTTTCTCTTGGGGGCTAAGGTGTGATCTAAAACTTGCTTAACAATAAAGAAAGGAAAAATTCAGGACATACAGCTGGTATATCCTAAATTCCCTCACAAAGAAATACGTAGTAAATGCTTAGCAGTGTGATGCAGATCGATGGATGCGACTTCAATTTTTCTTACAAGATGTTTGCTATTGTGTACTTGTCTTTCGCTCTTCTCGTACTGCGAATGCGAATTTCTTCTCTCTCGTTAAAGTTGTCTGCCGTAGCGATGCTTCCTATCTTTTAGAGAGGAGTCCCATATATTCATATATGTCATTTTTACCTTACATATATGTGTGGTGTGTGTATCTTTAACGCATGCAAGAAATTTATCAAAGTATCCAAAACCTCACTGCACGACACATGTTTTCCTAATAAAAAATTTCTAAAATCGAAAGTCATTAGCGTTAAGTCTTGAACTTAAATCGTAATAGGCTACCCTTAATTCATCTGGCCACGTGTGAATTTCAGGTGCTCCATGAAACACACGATGAACTCAACTTGTGAACAAGTAATGCTTAATGACCAATGAACATTCTCCACGCCATCTTGAATATATCCGGATCGGATGGCATTCTAGTACAGCCCTGTTTTGGGTTTAAAGTTGGCTTCGACTTTCGAAAAGCCAACAAGTATTTCAAATGAATTAGTTTTTAAGTGTTTTTTTTTATAAATTAGAAGTCACGTATAACGAGTAAAAGCTAAAAATAGAATAAGATATGTTTTTTCAGCTTATTATATAGAGAAATTAGTTATTTATTAAACGAGGTCCTATCAAATAAACTACATCTATTTTTTATCCAGGAAAAACAAAAATCTCAACTTTTTCGTAAAAGCCCAAACGGGCCCTACATCCATCGATCACTAGTTACTACCCCGCCGGAGTTCTCCGATGCCGCCACATCCCGCCGGCGTCGACCTCACCCGCGCACTCTGCGCCACCGTCACCAAATCCACCTTCCAGCCCCACCTTGCCTCCCACCGCATCTCCCTGCTCCCCTCCACCGCACTCGCTTTCTTCCGCTCCTTGCCGCCGCCTCACTCGCTCGACGCCTCCGTCGCCCTCCTCCGCCTCCTCGCCTCCCACCCGTGCCACCATCCCACCGCTCGCTCCCTCCTCTGCGACCTCTTCCTCCGCCACCCACTCTGCTCCCCGCTCTTCCTTCTCAATGACCCCCACATCCTGAGCTGGCTCCTCCTCGTCCTCTCCCAGTCCACCCACCCCCGCGCCCACGCCTGCGCCGCGCTCCTCACTGCGCTTGCCAAGTCGCGGATGACGGCCACCACGCGCAAGGTGTTCGACGAAATGACGCGGGCCGGGGTCGCCATGAACACACACGTGTACAACGCCATGCTGCACGTGAGCTTGAAGGCTGGGGACGCCGCGCTTGCGTAGACGCTGATGACGAGGATGGACGCGGCTGGCGTGCCGTTGGACAGGTTCTCGTTTAACACCATGATTGCGCTATACTGCAGGAAGGGGATGCGGTACGAGGCCATGTGCGTGCGGGAGCGGATGGAGAATGAGGAGGGTCAAGGCAGACGTCGTGGCAATATGATCCTTACGTTACTGAATAGTGTCTAATCAGTGATTCGAGTGGTACTAAGATCTTTATGATCACAATCAAAAGCAGTCAGTTTGCAGTAACATTGACTGTAATTTACTGATCCTCTAGTCATAGTAATAATGATATTTGTTACATCTTGGTTTTCTTATATGAAGGATTTTCACCCAATTTACTGATAGATGTTATCATGGTTTGTTGATGGTTTCTGCAAGAAGAAGAATGTGGATGCAGTGCTACTCATTCCTGATGAACTTATAAAAAGAGGCCTTCCACCAGATAAATCAGTGTATAGGTCTAATCTGAAGGCTTTGCAAGAAAGGCTGGTTGATCTTGCACAAAAAGTATTTAACCAAATGCAAGGAAAAGATTTAGAAGTTGACTCTCCTGTGTATGCTACACTTGCATATGCATATCTCACTGCAGGAAAGCCGGTTGCTGCTTCATATACCTTCGTTGAAATGGCTAAGAAGCAGTTGTACGTGGCGCCCAAGATTTACAACTGCCTGTGTACCTCTTATGCTGATGAGGACACACTGAATATGCTCTGGGTTCACGCCATCGAGAGAGGCCTAATCACAAAGAGTATATACAAACTGATGCACCAAGCAAGGCTGAAATCATCAATGCATACAGTTGAGAACGGAGGATATGTTCCTCTTTCAAGGCGGAACTTGCCAGAGCCTGCAAATTGAGAGTGGGTTATAGACTTTGCAGTTTCGTGGACTAGTCCATATGTTCCCTTAATGAAACTTTCATCATTTAAGCGCCCAAAATACACTATGGTAATTTGACAATTCTTTCTTGTTCTTGTTGGTTTGCAGCGATGACCTCTTCCCTCATATATCGTGTATTTACTGCATATTTAAAATTGTTTTCAGGTGCCTTGTAAATTGGTATTGCATCTTGTTGGTGTTGAGTAGGCATGAAAATGTTCGACGGGGTTTTCATGCTCCCGGCATTTCCATGTAGCATGAAACTGTTCAACAGGAGAAGTGCAGGTATATCCAATGTATTGAGAGCAATAGGACAGTTGAGGTAGAAAAACACCTTGTTGTGAAGCTGGATATGACAAGTTCGATTTGATTCCCTCAAGGATGTGGCGAGCTATTGGATTTTTCAAGTAGAGTATGTTGAGTCGATTGTCTAACTCTGATTTTTTTTTATGGGGGTAAAGTGATGCACATGTGATATCTGAATTCTGAACTCAAGAAGAGAAAGAATAGGTGAATAAAATTCAGATGCTGGGTGAATCCATTCATTTACACCTAGAGCAGGACAGTTTTTAGAGTTGAATTGCTGGATGTTGTGAGGAATCGATTGTTTTGCAAGAGTGTGGCCTTGAGCCTGGTGACTACTGGGCTGGCACAAACCAGCCCGGGGTGTGAAGTAAAAACGAAGAAGCCTCCTTGTCCATGCCACATGTAGCAGCGGCGATGTCACCACTAGCCCCAGCCAAAACCCTCTTCGGGCTTGATTGTTTCAGCTTTGGATTCTTTAAAAACTGATTCTGGATTGTAGTGGTAAAGAAGCTGATTCTCTAAAAGCTGGAATCCAAAAGCACATATGAAGTGGATTGTGGATTCTAGTGTATATGGGTGGGTTGGATTGTGAGAATCGGATTCTAGAATCAGTCTGTTTGTTTCTGATTCTACTTTTGGGGCCAGAATCCAGAATCAAAAGCTAAAACAAACAAGCTTGAAGAATGTTAGTGCTACAGCTCCTCCTCGCTTCCACCTCTACAGTGTTAGTGTTACAGCTACAGCCGCCTTGGCGAGGCCAGGGAGAACACGGTGGCTGGCTCTACTCTTGATGTTGATTTTGCCTTGCTTTCCAGGTGTTGGAACCCAAATATGCAATCAGGATCGTGCTAATGCACACAGGATTAATATAGACGAATATCACAATCATACACAGCGAAAACATAATAAAAAACTTCATATATTAATTATTAACCTGTTGACGACCTTATGGTCAACCTTACATGAATATATCACGCAGTGCTAAATTAAGAATAATGAAGTAGATTGTAGTGGAATGAAAACGTAGATAAATCCCTCAGTATATCATAGGCAACTGACAAGGCTCGCACTCTAAACATCTGTCTCTTCTGGATACTCTCCCTCCAAAGCTGTTGTAGACTCCTCCTCGACTGGTGATGTTGTTGGCTTGGGTGAGTACATAAAACACTCAATAAGTTGTGCACAAAATGCAAGTTTAATATACTATATGTATGGCTTGTTCCAAAGGAATGGCTATCATGGCTATTTTGCAGTAAAGCAGCATGTATAAAAGAATACAGTAACTAGATTGAAATGACAGTAAAACAAATACAATAAATAATAACTTTCAGCATTTCTCAAGTAAACATGGCACCCAGCCCTAACATATTCCAAATTCCCACTAGCACCTAGCTTTCCCATCCAAGTTTTCAGTTTTTAAATTATATTCCTTGACTGTAATTCCCGAGCATTGCTCAATACCGCGAGCACGGCTATCCGAATAGATTTTACACTCTGCAGAGGTTATGCGCTTTATCCACACGGGATGATCATCTCCTTTTGCCTAGCCATTAGCACACTTCCTTTGGTGTACCGGCAGAGAAATCATAACAAAGCCTTTACAATGCTTTAGCTTAACCCAGTACTACCCGTTAAGGTTTCAACACTAAAGGGACTGGTTACCACAATCAGGGCCTCCTCTTGCGCCATGTGAGTTTCATTGTTCGGTCGGGACTCACATCACCACTAGTAGTACCAAAGCTAAGACATTGTAAATTAATCAACTAGGTTCGTCCTATTCTAGACATGTGGTTGTATGTTTGACTCAGGTCAAATGCTTGCAAAGTTAAGTCCTTAGGTTGACCGAGGCAAGACTTCCACAACCCATTCTGCCACATAGACCTACCTTGGCATACTGCCCCTTGCCACTTGCCCCAATCTAAATCATTACCACCACAATTGATTACCATACAACACATGCCATCAACAATTCAACTACATTGCAGAACACCACATGTTACCACAACTCAGCATCATCGTGTGACAACACATGGCACACTAATTCCATAAGCATATACCATATTTCATTAGTCAAGATTAACTTTGGTATTTCAAAAGACATGTGTCATATGTGGTATGGCTAAGCATACTAAGCACGGTCTAACCAACCCACGTTGGCATCTATTAGCAACCAACTAATAATAAACCATCCTAGGGTGACAATAATCATGGCATACAAATGACAAGGTAGGGTATAATTCAATTGGGTTGAATAACTAGATCACAAACTAAATTTGAAAACATAAGTACATGTTAAATAGCATGCATAATTTAAATCAACATAGCAATTTTGTAAAACTGAGTTCGACATGATCAAAGCACAACTTGCCTTGCAAAAGCTATTGTTCCTGCTCTGGACCTTGCTCTTGGTTCAACAATTCCCCCTTAGACGTTCCAAGCACTTTGCAATATATCCAATAGCAAGCAAACTCTAAAAATCAAATAAAATTTACCATTAAATATATCTCAATTTTACAAATTTTTAAAAATTTGAATCACCTCAATCGGAACTCGTATGAGAGAGAATAGACTCTCGAAAGATTTGATAAATAAGAAAATCAGAAAATATTAAATACCAAATTTACTGAATTATTTTTATACTACAAAATTGATTTATTGCGCAACCATGACATCGACATCTAATAAATAAAATCGAAAAGACCCAGATGCTGACACGTGGGCCTCGGTGTATGAACCGGGTCCACGGATCTTGACAAGCTCATGGTGAACCGGGTCTACGGCCCATGACCAACTGACAACCGGGCCCTACGAAGCTGATGTGGCGTGACAACAAGGAAACCAACCAAGCGACATGCAAGCGACCACATCACTATAGAATTCGATCTAGCGCTGACGAAGCAGAGACGTGGCTGCCACGTGTCCATCGCGAAACAAACCATGTAGGCCAGCGGTGCACAGAGCCCAAAGATCATCGCCAGCGAGCAAGGAAGGCACCTAGCTATCTTGCGAACTCGTCTACCTGGTGACGCGGTCTATTTCTCTATTGGAGTACTGAGGCGACGACGACTTGAACGAACCGACGGCTAGGTCTTCACAGGCGAATGTGCTCTGGCGAGTTTCCGGGCCAACTGATGTGCGCATGGGATGTGCCTTGCGACACCGAACCTGATGCTGAGGTTGATTATCCAAGGAGAGCTCCACCGGCAACAAATCGACAAATTAGATCTCTCGGCGGCGCACGGTAAAAACCTCAAATCGCGAACAAACGACGGCGGTTCTCGGTGAATTGACATAGGGCTTGAGCTGATGAAGACCTCGCGCACCGCATGCTTGCATTTTATTGCCCTAGAAGTCCGTGCTCCACCCGGCACAGCCTCCATGTCCATGGCGCACAAGGAGTAGGGCACGGAGTCCTTCTCGGAGAAGACAACAGCTCTACCATCCATGTGGTGAGATGAACGGTGCGATGCATGGCGGCGTGGCTCAATCCGGGACGCAAACGAAATCCAACAGCCGAGAACATATAGAGTCCCAAACCGGCATTGAATCCTCCACGTCCGATCTTGATCTGACGGCTCACGGCGCAACTGCTACATGGCGCAATACAAGCCACACGATCAAGATCTGACGGCGGCGCTCCTAGGGTTTCTAGAGCCTATGCTGACACAAGAGATGGGCTAGGCCTATAGGGCTTCCGGCCCATCACTGCTTAAGGGGTTTTTTTTCCGGATTTTCCAATTAAACTAATCCCTTGAGAATAATTTAAGCTAAAATAAACAGTAAAAATATCAGAAAATTCTAGAAAATTTTCTAAAAATAGTTTGCCACATTTTGAACTCAAATAAAATATTTTTGACCAAAGTTTATTAAAACACTCCAAAATTTTTAAATACTTTTCATACTACGCATATTCCAAAAATAATAAATAAATTCTAGAAAATTCACAAAATGCATATTAAAAATTGGGTTGTTACACCATGCCTATCGAAATGAATGTTTCTGCTTAATTAGTTCCATGTGGGGGACTAATGCTGTGGTAATACAGGGTTCTAGGGAATGCCTGCACCGCAGGGATGATGAGGAGCTCCACTCCATTCTCGGTGATAGCATCAGGATGGAGCAGAGAGGGTGCGTGTGTAATCGAGGTTGCTGTCTTTTGGGGGCTTTGATGGCCCTCCTCAAAATTCTTCTACTTTGTATATTTATGTGCATGGTTGACAAATCCAAGAAAGGCAGGGCGGAGTTCAACAAATCGAAAACATGGTCCATTGTTGCTTTTAAAGTCAGCTTTCGGGAGTGAGTTATCTCATTGATGCTATTCATACTTATTTTTTCTGCTTGGCATGAGTACGCTAGTATTTCATTAAGCATCCACGATAGTTGAAACTCCAACTAGACCTGATGATTGCATCAACCATTAACGACATTGTTGAACATCGACTTGCCCTTTTTGAATCCATGATTCTGTTCCCATATAGTTGAAATTCTCTCTTGATGAAATTACTGAGCCTCTCCAGAAACATCCATTTTCAAACCATCTTCCGTTTCCATGCAGAATCTTTTGTTCTGATTATTTGCATTTTTCAAATTGGGACGATAATCTGAATTGGGCTACTTTGGTATATGGATCAACACTCAACAGCTTAGTTGATATCGCACTGACCGTTCATATACTCATTATTGTCACATAATTCCTTCTTTGTGCGTGTGTAATTGTTCTGAGTTCAAAGGAGTTGCAGGGCCTGAACACTGAATGCCATTTATCTCTGTATCGTTGCAGCTTCAACCCCTTAAATTCTTTCATTTGGTTTGAACTCTTTGAGAACCGATGGATCGAGACATTGACCTGCTAGGCAATGTAATGTGACATTCTATATTCGTCTCTTTCGATTCTCGTTATTTAGAAGCAAACAAACTGTCTTGACATAAGCTGTTTTTCACAGGTAATTCAGGCTTCGTATGTCATGGGAAGGTAATTCAGGAGCTTTCGAATGTGCTGGTTGGGTTTGTTCAATTGTTGAAGAGCTATAATGATACATGATGTTTGACTATTCACCTCCAACAGGAAAAAAAGTTACAAAAAAGGGATTTCGTCTCTATAAAGATTTCTTGGAATTTCTCCACTAGTGGCGCCGAACCGATAACTGAAAGCCTGAAACTATATGCATCAATTCTAAGACAAATCTTCTGGGTTTCATTTGCCAATACTTGTAAACACGAAATTATTTCCACATTGTATGTGCTGACTTCTGAATTTTGAAAAAAATTGCAACCTTTTAATGGAATTTGTGAACCATCTTTTGCATGTCTTGGGCTTGTCACCTAAATAGTGTTGCAAACTGACAATCATGTGGACCAAGCTCATAGCTCTTACCACCTTAGATCAAAATCCCACGTCTTACAGTAGCAATACTTCTTCTTTATCAAACACTTACAACATCTATGTAGCCCTTGTCTGCTTATCTATATAAGCTGGCATGTATCTTTTGAGGTTATATGCTGGTTATTTTGTTTCCCTAACTGTTTAAGACTTACAATTTTGTCAATTTTGATTTCAGCTGGCCAATTCAATGTTCGACTATGACCCTTCGTGTGATTCTGATCAAGCTTCTGTTGTAATGCCTTCAACTTTCCATGATATCACTCATGTCGAGTTCCAAGACAATTGGGCTAGAGTTTGGTAAGGATTGGAAACATTCAATTATTTGAAAACTCATAATGTGGTTTCTACTATTCTGAAAATAACCCTATTTTTATTTCAAGGTGGACCTTGGAACGTCAGATTATCTTGGATTGGATGTATTACTGAACTATCTTACACGGTTAAGCTCAGAGTAAGGCATCTTTCGTTGATATTGTACAATACTAAGGATTTAAATCACGGTTCGTGGTCCGTTGCAGTGAAAGATATGAAAAAGCTATCGCACCTATAGTAGGCTATCACAAAAGCTATTCTACACGTCACGGTTTACTATATATATATATATATATATATATATATATATATATATATATAGTGAACTATATTAAATTCAGAGTACACACTATGGTCATTATATACTACCCGTACAATGTGAACTATATTAAGTAGGTGGTATCGTTAATTTATATATAGTGAACTATATTAAATTCAGAGTACACACTATGGTCATTATATACTACCCGTACAATGTGTAACAGAAAATAATCTATATAATTATATAAATTTAGGAGATGGGTTTAATTTTAACTAATATTTATTATTTCTAGGAGCCAAACTAATTCAATTTAAATATGATAAAAGAAGAATATCATAAACAAAACATAATTAAAGTTTAGAAATACAAAGAGAATTGACATATGTAGCGTAGCGGAGCTATCATGGCTACAAAAATAGGTCAATATAGTGACTATAGCAGTTGTAACTGCGTTCACGGAATTTTATTCAATTGCGTAGCATGATGTCTAAAAAAACTATAGCAGGCTATTAAAATCACTGTATAATACAGTAGCGACTGGCTGTTTTAGCTTGGAAGAAGCATATCACTACTGATCCTGTAATTTTCAACTCAATTGTGGAGATAAATTGGTACCGTAGCTCTGTGAACATATATTAGCTGAAACCGACTTGTGAGACTAACCTAGACTAAATAAACCGTTTTTATACCCTTGTTTTTTTTAATGATTAAACCCTTGTGTATTCATTTATTATGGTCCCTGTAGTCTTCAGTGCCAGCTCTTTAATCCTTGGATCTAGTATATATTAGACTACTAGTGAGCATGCTATAAGTAAAATTATTGATTGTGGTATGTCATCAAACAAAATTACTTCATAGCACATCACGTACATTACGAAATGCGGTATATTATTTTTCTGATTTAAAATCATCATGCATTGTAATCCACTCTTGCTGTCGTTTTGGCTTTGACAAAAACTGCACACACTTGGGCATAAAACAAGTGGTTTTTGGTGGCAAAAAAATGGGCGATTGGGAAGAAGGCATGATGAGCTCCGATTATGGATACATGCACTTCAAAATATAAAAGTCAACAAGCTAATCCTTCATAGACGATTGCAATAAATTAACTGTATAAAACAACCTCTGAGGGCTCCCCAGCCCATAATTTCAGAGAAATTTTGTTGAGGACTAACTCAAGGTTGTGCCTGGATTTGGACGTGCTCTTGTATGTAAATATATATAGAGTTTTCTGATAGGGTTGTACTTGTGTATATATATATATATGGGCATGATAAAACCGAACCGGCCAGCAGATTAATTAGTAGCTTTACGAAAACGTACGTCGGGAAATCACCATTCATCAGGGCAAGTCATGCAACATTTGCACAATATATACATCACAATTCCATTACAACACATATATATAGGTGATATATAGCTAGGTTAAACACGAACGAATTGAATAGGCATTATCATGTAGTATTACATATACAAAACAAGAGTATATATGATCAATGTCGTCGCACTACTACATAAAGATCAGAATACTGATAAAACATCTAAACTGGGAAGGAGATCTTTCGCTCAATTAATTAATCTTAATTAGCTAATAACATGATCAAGGCAACAAAAAGAAAAGGAAGTACGTGTATATATATATACAAGCATTGCATAAGAAATGATACATTGATACTGATCTGTTTTGTTCATTAATTGAATCCGACAAATTACAAGGGAGACTACCAGCTAGTTACCATGCATGCATGCACCTAAAAAAAATATTGGAATTACTAACTATAGCTAGCAGTAACTTCTCCGAAGCACGCATGCATCCATGGATGATCAAATGGACATGCAGGTGAACCCTAGCGCTAGGGAGGTGCAGGCGCCAGAGTCCACGGTGTCGCAGCTCAGACTGCAAGAGGCGAAGGCGGAGGCGAGGAGGCCGGCGCACGGGTGCTGCGATGACGACGCCGGCGAGACCAAGTCGGCGTCCATCCCCACGTCCTCCTGATGAGCCGCCGGCGGTAGCGGCCGCCACAGCTTCCTCTGGAACGTGTCGCTCTTGCGGAGCTCCCTCCAGCGGCGCTTCATGACTCGGGAGCTGCGGCCGTAGACGGCCCGGCTGATGTCCTTCCAGCAGTCGCCACCGAAGCGCTGGTGGAGGCGGGCGAGCTCGTCGTCGTCACGGGCGGTGAAGGGGCGGTGGTAGACGTCGCGAGCTAGGTGGTCGCGCCACCTGTCGCGGCACTGGCTGGAGGAGCGCCGAGGCATGTGCCTGGCGACGCGGTGC
Source organism: Otatea glauca (assembly GCA_036346275.1). Lineage (NCBI taxonomy): Eukaryota > Viridiplantae > Streptophyta > Magnoliopsida > Poales > Poaceae > Otatea > Otatea glauca. Next base: position 56,095,137 of record CM070714.1, on the reverse strand, counting down.
CAGTGGCGGAAGCCGTTCTCCTTGGCGAGGCGCTGGAGGTGGGCGTCCTCGTCGGGCGTCCAGGCCGGCGGAAGCCTGATGCGGAGGATGCACCTCGCGCGCGGAGGGTTGGCCGGCGCAGACATCTCCTCCTCCATCTCGATCGATCGCAAGAGCCAAGACGCGCGCACGCGAGATAGCTAGCTAGGAGATGGAGGGAATTAAGCGGATGATCAGCGGAGAGAATTGAGGAAGGATGGGGTTGGCAAGGGTGGGGCGCCAATTTATGGTGGGAATTGATGGATCGAGCTAGGTGCTTATTGAGTCCGAGTCCCAGCCGAATTGGAGTTGGAGTAGGACTTGCTGGATTGATTTATTGATTGATGGCCAAGTAATTATAATATCTGCATACTCCCCATCTGAGTCGGCTTAGCTTAGTTCGATCGGCCAGCGCGCTTATACCATGTACAACAGTAATTAGCAGAGACTAATTAATGTTTGTCCGTCTCATCTAAGACTAATTTAATACAATTAATTTTCTACAATGGAGGCACGATATCTTAAGGTTATCTCTTGAAGATCCTAAAACCTTTTTAATTATGCATGAAAAATATTCATTATAGACAATTAATAACTCATACAATGTTGTTTTATACTGTCTATATATAGGTGTCTCTTCACAAAGATATACACTCTCTCCTCCTCTCTCATCCATATCAACAAAAATCTTATATGACAAAATATATAGACCGCCGACATTACGTAATTGTATATGCTCTTAGTCCAAATCGATGCATCCATCATGCATCCGCACCAGTTGATCATATATATATATATATATATAGAGAGAGAGAGAGAGGAAGTCTTTTCCGTACTCTTACGAGTACATACTCCCACCTCTAATATACCACTTAAATGAACGCATAATAGACTTTTATCACTTTCGGTATACTCCAATAATAATCCTAATATACTCCAATGTGACATAGTTGAAAAAATTTCATCAGAGCACTTTATTTTTTTGCTACATACCATTTTCCATATGTAAAACGAATATATAAACAAATTATGCTATAAATGGTGGACTTTAATGAAATTTTTCATGAAACTCACTTTGGAGTATCTTATAATCAGTATTAGAGTATACTCAAAAGGATAAAGAGGTATAACAACATCATTTAAATGATATACTAGAGGTGGGAGTACGTACACCCAGGAGTATAGAATCATTTTCCTATATATATAGGAAGCCGAAATGGGGCACCATGGTGCTTGGGCACCATGATTTCAAATGCGTGAATTCAAGCCATATTGGAGTATAATTTTCAAAAATTTCAGTTTTAGGGTATATACTCATCTATAACAATTCAAATGAAACACGTATCTTTTAAAAAATATACTCAAATTCAAAGATTTTGAACGAGTTTGGATCACATGTTTTGCTGATTTATATATAAAATCAGCACATACCTACAACCAAACTATCATCAAAAAGGGAAACTATAGTTTGAATTTCAGTTCAACTAGTTAGTAAACTGGTTAAACTCAGTATCCTAAAAATTTCAAAAAAAATCGCATGAAAATACATAGGAAAAATATCCTTTTTTAGATTATGGTACCCAGACACCATAGTGTCCCAAATAATTATAATATATATAAGCTCCAACTTGACGGAGGAGGAGGCTGTGGAGGACGGCCTCCCTCAAGCATGAGAGGTGGAGACCTCGAACCAGTGGCTGGCGTTCGACCTCGTGATCTTGGTAGTGGGGCTTTTGACGCCTGTGGTTAAAGCCTGCTTCTACAGAGTAGTCACAAAGACGGAGATGACGATCTCCTGCCGTCACTGGCTCGCCGGACTCCAGCTTGCCTAAGTAGGAGGAGAGAGGGAAGGTGAGGAACCAAACAATGCTCCATGGGATGTTGTTGGTGTCAAAAAAGAGCCAATCGGCTTCAACACACGCGAACTTAGAGTTCAAAGATTCTAAGCGTGCCAGCCGATTTGATTCTTCAATCGGCAAAATAAATCTAAACAGCTATTATAGCCAATTAGATTATTGATAAAGATCTGTGCTTCCTGAAAAAGGCGATGCGCAACAAGATCGATATAAAACAAACCTAAGATAGTCTATGAGATCAAAACAGCGATGCACAACTTTATTGATCAAGAGCGAATTACAGAGAGAAGTCTAAATCTAAAAACTTCTCATAGTCGATGGAAAATAAATAAAAGTAGATGCATATAGTTGATTGGTTCGTCTATGATGATTCTCGTCTCGCCTCTCAATCCCTTTTTTATAGTCTTAGGCCTATCATATCCTTCCCCGATTCCTCAATCCACAATTCGTATTGGCTTCAACTGTCGGGAGATAAATCCCACTTTAAACCGATATCGGTTAAGATTCTTTTTCTATGCTTAACTCTATCTTCCTAAATCGACCACTTTTGCCAAATTCTAGTGTGAACATATGCTTACAACAAAATTACAATAAGGCACAACATTGATTCGATGAACATGCAACAAAACGGGAAAATTTGAGATTTGCCCTGTTTTAGTTGGTGCAATTGATGATTTGCCCGTATGTTTCACTAACATGTGGCCCCAGGGTCCGCATGTCAGTAAGATATTACGGAGCAAATCATCAATGAAACAAGTAAATAAAGGCAAATCATCAATTTTCCACAACAAAACCCCCCACGATTGCAACAACCAGTCACCAACAAAAAAACAACAAACTAACAACCAACTGCAACCAAAAAAAATCCTTGTGCAACAAATTCATAACCAATTGTAACAAAAAAATTATTGTGCAATAAAATCCATAACCCAATAAATATGTGTAACAATTGAAACTGTCCGATGAAACATTTTGTTTTTACGTATGTAACATTGCACAACACCTATTGCAACATCGACAAAAACAATTGAATAAATTACATTCTCGCAACCAAAAAAAGCAACATAAAAAAATAGCAGTTTCGACATTTAGATGACAAGGACGTGACATTCTGGAGAGCACCGTGAAACTCTCAAAAAAATATATACGACAACAATAAACATATACAGTACAAACACCTTAAATCACCTATAGCAAAAAAAAATTTATGCTACAGTAGACACTTGATTAGTTGGCCTTATCCTCAGCGCCGGCACGCTTGGCCTCATGCTCCCGGTGTTTTCATAAGGCGAGGCCTACCCACGAGGAGCTCTGGTTGCGACAACATGTGGCAAGAGAGAGGGAAGGAAGGTAGATAGAGAAGCATAGAGGAGCACCTAGCTTCAGTCGAGCCATGGCTACGTGCAATGAGAGAGATGGAGAGAAGCAAAAAGAAGGTGAATACAACATGACTACTTTTGAATGGAAGCTGCAAAAGGAGATAAGGACAGTGTTCTAAACACAGGCCGTCAAAATAGTAAAAGTCTTTGCTCGTTATGTTTATGAATATTTAAGGTTTATCCGTTTTATCAGTTCATTTATTCGGTTTAACGGCCGCTAACATTTATTGGGCCTATTTTATCGGGTCATTTATTTCAGTACAGTTGCAAGATTGCTATATGACATGAAACATTATGATATACATGAAATGAATGCTTAGCTTTGCTTTTTATTTTCATTTGAGCTGATCATTCATTCAATTATGATTCTTTAATTACATTTTGCATCATATCATATTTTTTCTTCATGTCATCGTTGCGGACAATTGTTGATAGCCTGATAATTCTATTCTATATGCATGAAAGAGGATGAATTATATGTTTATTTTATTACTGTAAATACATGTATATATTTCTCTAAATTAAATAGCAAAACCATTTATAAGACCGTGTAAACACTAAAAGATGAGATGACGTTCATTCATCATTTATCATTATTTAGAATATTGGACGAGGATTATACAACGATTTTCACTCGGACATACGCTATCTATCAATACCCTTTACAGAAAAATTAATGCACTTACGGTCCGAATGCTCCCAATAACAAGCTGGTACACACGTATATATGCAACTGCTTTAACAGAGTGATCGATTCGTGCATGCATATACCGACGCATATTGCCATCACAGCTCAGCTGTCGTGGAATCGTTAATTTCTTGGCAAGAGCAGCACCGCTCTACGAAGCATATTCATACCATACCGTCCAGGTTAGCCATACATACATAATTCCCCGATCAAAAAAGAAAAGAAAAGAAAAAGGAAGGAAGTCCATGTGCAGGCCGCCGATCCTAGCTAACTACCAGTGCTAGTTCTCTCCATGCTGTTCGTCCTGGCATTTTCCCGCATCTTCTCCACGATATGCCTCCCCTTCTCTTCGATGTGCCGCCTCTTCTCTTCCAGCTTGTCTCCCATCCTCTTCCCGAAGTCCATCATCCGGGCTCGCCTACCGCTTCTTCGCTTCGCGTCGTCCCCAACAGAGGCTGAGGCTGCCGACGTCTGCTGCTCCCCAGCAGGTAAAATCGCCCTCAGAGATGTGTACAGGGGGGGAGAGCCCACTCTACTTTCTGAATCCTCTTCCTGAAGCTTTTCTGCCATCAACAGTGGCTTCCTCAGCTCATCGGTTGCGTCAGAATTGGAAGGGGAAGTTTCACCAGCTGGAGCCGAGGGAGATTGCGCATCAGATGCTTGTACGACAGGCTCTTGGCTTGGCTCGTCAATGGCTGCCACTGTTTTCAGTGATTCCTCACTTCCAGCCGACGAATCGGGCAAACTCTGCGCTGCACTTTTCTTGCTGGCATCATCCTTCAGACCACCTTCCTCAGGCTGGGTTGGCGTGATGGCTGTAGCGTGGCTTCTGATCTCAGTCGGTTCATGATTGAGCCAAATAAATGGTGAATCCTTGCGAGGTACCCAGTCATCTTTTTCTGCCAGCATCCATGGAATGGAAATACTTTCGCAATTTGGAAGCACCAAGCTTTCACGGAGCGAAGCCTGAACAGTACGTCGTGTTTCACAGTTAGACATGTAAATTAGCAAAGAAACAAAATGTTCAGAGGAAGGGCCATATTCGATACCTTGAATCTGTTACCGATAAGTGACGCCATGTGACTATTGGTAATTTTCCTATCCCCAATAGAAGATTCCAAGTCCCATTCTAGATCAGGCATCGATGTAAATCCATACCAAAGTTGATCAGAAGGAGGGGGCTTCAGATGTATGCGCAGGATACCTCGAACAGATGAAATCTTTATCGCCAGAGAAAGCGGAACCTGTGCAAGAAGAAAATTTATCACACGTGAAATCTTTCTGGTGATACTAGTAAAACCTAAGCTGTTAACTTTCTTATGTATGCTTTCACCAGGCAGATAATGCATAATACAATACGCCTACTAACTTATAGCATGCATCAAAAACTCAGGCAAAACACATGCATGAAGAAAACTAAGAGAAGAGCAAACCTGTGAGACATGATCGGCTATTGAATGCAATATATTTTTCCATCTTGATATATAAGTTGATGTCCATCCAGTGCTCTTGGACTGACTAGCATCTGATACAAAAGATCACAATATCTCGATCACTATTCAATTATTCATACAATCAATGTCGATACATCATATTTTTCAGCCATTTTTCTTAGTTCAGTGTTTTGTCAGAATAAGATATTAAATAAAAAAATAATAAATGAAGGTACAGAAAATTAATTCTCCCACAGGGCACAGGAAGACTGTTCAATATACAAGACCATTAACCTAAGTTCTGAAGCAAGCCTCAGATCATAAATCCTAACATGTCTACCTCAAGCCAGTACAGGCAAACATAAGCAATAAAGGGAAACAACATGTCAAAGGTACTGAAGATAAAAAAAAATGACCAGACCATTTGGCAGAAAGATAAATGATACGAATTTTCTCTTATCATTATAAGAATCATTTAGTCATTCGGTAGAACAAGCAGAAAGAAAGATTCCAGGAAAGAACTGACATAATAAGGGAAATGCACAAAAAAATGAATTTTAAACGGACCTGCTTGATCTCTTTCTTCCACCGAAGAAACTGAGTTTTGTGAATCTCTAAATTGGTTGCCATACTGTTCAATACTCTCAAGAAGATCTGAATCAACCTCCCCGTTGGAGTCTGTTCCAAAGCTAGTTTTCATTATGTCCTTTTGCAACTCTGGTTCCTGAACCTCAAGCCTTGTTTCAATGTTCAATAGTATTCCGCCTGAGTATTCAAAATCAACTTCAAAGGCCCACAACTCATTCAGATCCAATGGAAGGACTCTCATAGCATGTACATAAGGTGGAAGTTTTCCAAGACTGAAGTCAGCAAGTGTAATTTCACCTATGTAAGCTGGGGTCCTCATATTTGATAATGTTCGCTGAACAAACAAAAATCAATAAATAAAAAATATGGATTAGGGTAGATTTTTGTTCTTGAACGTGAGCAGTATATCAAACCTGAATGCGTGCTTTGATGGCCTTGTTTATCTCATCGCTCATTTTAGCATCGAAAAAGAGCCGTGAGGATAGAAGGTTCCAGCAAAGTGTACCTTCATCTGCGACTCTATCATCTGCATTTACATCAGGAAAAGCTGAAAGCTGACCAGTGTGACTCAAAGCAGCAGTTGGTGCACTGGGTTTCACTGTATCCTGTAATGAGCTGCTACTGGACCTGTCTTCTTGTGAACCTATTAACGCTTCAATAAATGGTGTGCCCTGATAGCTGCGTAATTTATCAAATATCTTTCTTTCTCCTTGTGTAGATGATCCCAAACTTGTTTTACCCTGTAGGGGAGCCTTTGTAGACGCCTTCTTTGCCAACTTTTTGAGGAAAAGGCGGACTTTGGAGGATCCATCAGTCTTTATTGTCCTGTCCATAACCTCCTGATCCTCAGCTGAAAGTACTGCGGGCTTTAGGAAACATGGGTATTCAGAATTTAACGATGATATGTAATTACAGAACTCTTCGCTCAACTTGGCATGCCAATTCAATTTCTCCTTGTCAGCAGTAGCTGCAAGGCGAAGTGCTTTACACCATGATTCCTTCTCCCAGGAAGTGTCAGCATATAGATAGCACACCTTGCTTCCATTGTAAATCTCTGATTCCTTGCTTTCCAATTTTATAGGATACCTCTTAGCCCTGAAGTAAGCAACAGTAGCAGAGTTACATATAGACTGAAGTATACAAGTAAATTATCCTACCAGCAGTCTTAAAACAGCTTAGTGGAAGGCACAGAAAGTTGCTTGACAAGCAGTTCTAACTTCTAGAATAGATTCATTCTTGTAGGAGTTCCTTCAAGGAACAAAATTGATGTACTTAAACCTTTAGTTGATTGCAACATGTATAAATACACGATATACCTTGAAATCAAAGCATTCGATGTTATCAATCAAATGTCCTTCTGAATTTATTTGATACTCTACAGTGCATGATCAAATTTGACTAACTACTATATGTACACCTGGAAAGAGATAAACGCTGATTCCTTGATGATGGTAATTATTTTGGTTTGCACATAGTACCGACCATTTGCGTGAGGGCATACTTGATGCAGAAACAGCGAAGACTGTGCAATTCAGAAGCTCAATTGTTGTGTGGGAGCCATCAGGACCAGACAAACTAAGTGAGTGCCCCTTGATTTTAGACAACTTCCTTGCAGGAAAAACCTCCACAATATTCTTTTTGTCCTTCGTCTCTTTGGGACATCCAATTGATAAGCGCTCATTACTAACTTTCGGTATCTTTTCTGGCTCTAGTATCCACAGAAAGCCCTGTAAACATATGGCAGTGATGTAAATAGGCTTGCTCATTAGCAAATAAAACATTTAAAATCTAAATGAAATGCAATTGCAAATCCAGATGCCAGAGTAATTTGATGAGCAGTAGTGAACTGCAAAGTTATTTAAACATATGGCAGTGATGCAAATAGGCTTGCTCATTAGCAAATAAAACGTTTAAAATCTAAATGAAATGCAATTGCAAATCCAGATCTTCCTAAAATAAAAGTGCAAATCCAGATGCCAAAGCAATTTGATGAGCAATTGACTGCAAAGTTATTTAAGCCCTTTATCCACCTGGTATTGCTCATCAAATGCAATTTGAATATTTTCTTTGAACCATCTTATTGATTTTCTAAGTTGGATAGTGCATATTCATACGTACAAGCCACGTCTGAACATAAAGACCAAGGAACATTGTGATGTAAAACATAGTTACAGGCAACATGTTTGTTCAGTGGAAGATAGAGCTGCTGTTTTTTTTTTCGGACTAAGGTTGACCTGTATGTATGCTGATCGTGATGAGCTTTTACCAATTCTGATAATCAGAGGCAAAGAGTGCTTATACTCAAGGATGCTATCTACTTACACATTCCTTGAAATAATAAGTAAAGGAATTCTGAACTCTATTACACGTCCATATCCCATTATTATGATTAAGATGAGTGACGAGGGCATCTAGGTGTCCCCATAGAAGAGAGCCATACAGTTATGTATGCTTCAAGTAAATTTGTTGTGACATTACTACACCTATCAGCTAGGCATGCCAAATGATCGCATCACAACCACAAAGTACATGTCACTGCCAGAAGCAATTAAAATTTTAAACAATACATAGCTAGGAACCTAATAAGTAAGCACATATGACATGTATGAACACAAAGGAGCAATCCCCACTTACAGACGACATGATTTTCTAGTTACGGTTGGGGGTACATCTCTGGGTGATAAAGGGGGGGAGCAACAACGAGTTAACTGAAGAATGCAGCACTCAGTTTTGACGTGGTTAATATATGATTAATGATTAGGCAATCATCGTCACAAGTAGCTCAACATTCCCTGTCTAGGAAAATCCAAAATTCCAGATTAAACAAATGGAAATAAGTTGGTAGTAACAGACCGCAAAGACTGATATTAGCATTTAGCAGCAACTACACCGACAGTCAGGATCCAAAAGTTCCTCCGAACACAAACTAACTAGTGCGATTGGGGGGAAATTAACACTGTTGCTCCTCACAAGAAACATCAATCCAAGCAAGCTAGAAGCTACTATCACCTACACGCGGTGGTTCCGTCATCGAAGCCTTTGTTAAAGTCACTTGGCACTGAAAAAATTAATTTTCGAAGGGCAGAGAAAACCGAGAGCTAATCCCTAGTCTCCTCCAAGCTCCACCAAAACAGTTGGGGACTATCCCCACCTCATTCGCCCTAAGGAGTAAGAAGGCAACCAAATCGAGGGGAAAGCCACATGCAGCGATGCTGTCTTACCTGCTTCTCGTACGGGAACGGGCGTTCACCAGGAAGTTCATCGGCGTCCGGCGGGGGCGCCGCGTCCTGCCGGCGGCGGAGGTGGCGGACGACCCACAGGAGCGCCGCCGCCTCGACCGCAGCCAGCGCCAGGAGGCCGAAGAGGAAACCCGCTAGGAATCCCACGGCCATGGCTCTCCAGTCCCGTCCCGTCCCGTCCCGTCCCGTGTTTCTTCGCCGCGTCGGCTCGGCGTCGCCCTCCCTCCTTTTATAAAATAATATAAAATGCTTGGTGGTTCAACACGATGACGTGTGGGGCTGGGCTCCCTTATGTGATGGTGATGGGACCCACTTGTCGGCTGCTGGTTTTGTGTCTGGGACCGTTGCGTTTGCGTGCCTTTCCATCCGGGAAAACAAACAAAGAAAAAAGAGAGAGAGAAGATGAGGCAATTTTATTCCCGCTGTATTATGTTATCGAGGACGAAACAAGAAGGCATAAATTCCAGACATTACTTGGTACAGATGAGATGCAAGTCATCCTTTTGCAAGATCACAAAGGAAAAAATCGGCAAGACGGAGCAAGCAACAGCAGCTATCTGCTTGCTGCGCTGCGGCACGGCAGATCCCCTTCATGGGGATCGGAGAGATGTGAAAGTCAGGACGCTGTGCATGTGCTCTCACTTGCTTCAGATATCCTCTTTGCCTGGGTCGGAACATCCAGCCCTACTCCAAATGCTGCCTTCCATTCTGTATGTCGCCCGTCCAAACGGGGAAAGGCCAGCAGTAGAACCACCAATTTTTTATATAGATATCTGTGGTCGCCACATAATAATAATTTATACATGGATGGATGAGTAGCGAGATGATTACACAAACTATACATTATGTAGTGGCAAAAAAATCCTTATCCATTGCTTATTCGTCCATATCAAGTTATCGACAGTAAGACGAATCAGATTCGCGGTAGAACCACCAATTTTTTATATAGATATATATCTGTGGTCGTGGCCTACTCATACAGCATTAATGCGAATCAGATTCGGTACTAGTACAAGGATAGTGTAATTTCTATCGATGACATACCAGGATGGGTAAAGTGAGTACGTACCTAGCTTCCCCTCCGAGAGCGAAATGAATATGCAACTCAAAATATCTCAGACTAGACAATTGGTACAACAGTGGTCTAGAAAGAAACATCAAGTTACTCACAAACTGGAACTGCAGCAACTAAATGCACAAGCATAAGCAGGAAAGAAAGATTGCCACAACTCTAACTACGATTACAATCAAAGATATTTCTGTAGCTATCTTATCTTATATTACCTAATTTTATATCATCACAAACGACTGTTACTCTTTCATACTGCATAACAAATGGACCAAAACCACCTAAATAAGATATAACTCATCAGTTTCACAGTACAAGTACATATATATGCTACAAAGTACCAACTACTGATTAGATCAGCTAGCAGAATTATGTAGTATGGTATGCAAGATGCAACCTTTAAACAAGAACTACCCCTTGTTGTCACAGCCCAGGCTTCAAAACAATCAAAACCCAAGGCTCGTTCTATCAAATATTTAATCACCTGTGCCACAAGCCACCTCTGGGAGCAAGAGTCATGTAGCACAGAGCGTATTTTCGGGGAGGCCAAATGACTAAATGTGTTCTCATTTTCCCTTTTGAACACTAGAATTGGGTATATCCCTTTGAGCACATTTATAATTTGGACGGTGAGCTCCGGTAAACCCACTGAAGAACACCATTTCCACGAGACGAGTACACAGAAATAACTACTATTGGCTAAGGTAGATAGGGAAGGGGATAAATGATTTGCTTTAACCATGTATGTGATGGATGGTAAATACCTTGAAAAACCGACGAAATAGAATGGTAGGTAAGAAAACACGCAGAGATCCCCTTCAGTTTTCCATGAGCAGGGATATCATAAATAGGGTACCTGATTATGGATGAGTTGCAATTAAAATGAATATCTCAACTAGCTATGTACCCAGACAGAGAGAGAGAGAGAGAGAGACCAAAATCAAAAAGTCCAGAGAAGGCAATGAAGTTCTAAAAAAGACTAATCCTTTGTAGCCTGATGTTTATTGGATATCTAGATTTAGAGCTGTTTTTTTTAAAAAAAATCTAGATTTAGAGAAATAATAAAAATTGTTCTGTCATCATCGGAACAATTACAGGCTTTCTTTTTATCTTATATATAAATGTTGTGATTTTAAAGAAATAAAAAAACATAGCTAATTTATAAGGCAGTGAAATGATATATAAAACCAAGTACCATGCAAAAATCAAGAACTCCAAAGAAGGCGATGAAGTTCTAAACATCGACTAACCCTTTGTAGCCTGATGCTTATTGGATTCTCTAGCTTCTGAGAAATAATAGAAATTGTGCTGTCATCATCGAAACAATTACATTATTTCTTGAGAGGTGCTTCCATGCTTTTCTTTTTTATCCTACCAATGTTGTGATTTTAAAGAAATAAAAAACATAGCTAGTATACAAAATAGTGAAATGGTTTATAAAACCAAGTACCATGCTACAGACATCCAGCTTGAAGGTGAAAGTTCTGCGCTCTTCAGCCATGTCAAGCATGGATAATCTTGAGCCAACTCTGCCACCTGATCAATAACACAACAGTACTTCAAAATTACTACAACGATATGGTAGTATTGACCATCACCAACTCCAAAGTTGAAGCAGCTAGCAGCCTAACGTTATGTTAGGACTTGTACCTTATCAGCTAGTGGAGCTCTTTCATAGGGTGAATTCCATTCTCTGTACTGGAAACTCAAGTATCCACTTAAATTTGCAGAAATAGAGTCAGAGTCATCCTGGCTTGAATCATCTGATACAGCATCCCAAGACCTAGAAAACTTCTCACCCATACTATCATCGCTGCGGGAATCAGTCTCACTTCCCATGCTTCTGTGTGTTTTCATTTTAGGACCAGGAAAATGGTCAATTTCCAAGGATTCTTGCAACTGATCAAAACTATGTGTAGGCAGCACACTGGAGATTGTTTCAATTACCAACCTGGAGATAGCAAGAGCCTTGGTGGTGTATATCTGAATTGCGGATAAGTATGGAACAAAATGCTGGGTGACGATCTTGCCAGTTCAAGACGGACAGGAACGCCAAGGCCATACGCGCTACTCTCAGAATAATGCTTCCACAGATCCTCAAGGGTGAAGTAGTCGACCACATCTTTCTTATCGAGTTGCCAAACATTATCTAGCCCTTCGAAACATCCCTAGTAAGCACAGAAGAAAAGCAAAAGAATTACTAAAATTGCTCAGCACAGAGGTAAAAGCAGAGAACTCTTCACGAGCAAAATGGCATTACCAATCACTAATAGAGAACTTTCAGTCATTGCAAAAATGGTACAGAGTAGAAAATTTATTGGTACTGCAACAACACACACACACACACAGAGAAAGAGAGAGAGAGTGTGTGCGAAAATCCTTATTTCCTTCCTGCATTACAAATGGATAACTCTAAATTCATGGAGCTGGTGCCTTGTGGTGATTGGAATGACCTCTTCACTGTAACAATATCGTAAACTTATGTTGTAGGATCAGGTGGTAGATCACCGATCCCCCCCAAACAACAGAAATAACCTTCAATTCAGATGTGGCTGATTGCATGTCAAGACTCTAGAACAGATTATAGTATGGCCTTCGTGTAACCGGACCCCAAATTGGCATTTTCCAAAGGAGGAATCGGGAGCTACTAGCAGAACAGTAGACAAAAAATGTAATCAAAAGAACGGGAAAATGGACAATATGCATGCCTAATCAGGGGAAAGAACATTTCAAGGGAAGACATATAGAACCGTGTTTATGGTATGCAGATTCCAGAGTGGTAGACAATAGGGCTGGCTCACCGAGCGCCACCGCAACTGTGTAGTGGCGGCGTCGAGGAAGGCCTCAAGATTGCTCTCCATCCTTTGTATTGTACGCCCGGGCCCCGGCTGCCACCACAGACACCTCTCTCTGTTCAAGAAACACTCGTCTCCTTTGCTTTGTCGTCGTAGGACCAAGAAATCAAGACGGGAACAGATGCCTCCCTATGCTGCCGTGCCGCCAGAAATAGTAGGACTAGGAGAGCATGGAATGGATAGACACAAAGATCATGCCCGGATACAAGAACCTCATCCACGGCATTAAATGCAAGCCATGCACAGATAGCAGTACGTACATCCAGAGTAGGCAAGAGCATGGTGATTTCGGTTCCGAAAAATAGATAAACACAATCAAGAGTTTAACTGGAAGAGAGAGCAGCAATCAATGTGCCTGGCCTCTCTCAAGTCTCTACTAATAAGAGTATACTCTTCTTCTTGCTTTGCCTTTCCCTTCCTGTCTTTGTTGGACCGTTGCAAAATATGTATAGTGAATATATAAATGGTGGCTCTGCAGGTAATTTGCTCCTCTGGGTTTCCTACTCTCCTTCCGGTGCTTGCTGGGATGGATTCATAATCATAATACTTGTGGCCGTTGGAGTGGGACTTCTATGGAATAGTGAAGGAGACTACTGGTTCTGGAAGCAGATTTGGGACTAGTGGAGGAGAGCCAAAACTCCACCCCGCTGTCGATCCACACAAAGTCACCAGCTGCGTAGTTTGATGTATTGCTACCATGACATGAGAAAATAATCGAGCAATATGACATTTGTTGGCCCCCTTCTTGTCGGAGATAACCAGCGCAGCTTCAACACCGGTGGACTCGTAGACGCACACAATAACAAAATGAACTCAGGTGTTTTGGTGCTGTCGAACTTAGCGGCGTTTTCTTGTTTATTGATTGGAATTTATAGGACTCAAAGACTTGACTTGGCAGCTACTCTGCCCTACACGCGCGGCACGAACACTTGGTGGCCGCGCCATCCCACGGCCGCGCTTTTACAGCACAAGACTCGACTCGCTCCACCTCTGCATGAACGCAGCATGCATATCAGGCGGTTCCTACAAACGTGCACAGCTGTTTACCTGGACCATGCACTCAACAAAGCAAAAGACAAACTAAATATCTAACAGACGCACTGGACTGTGTTAGCTAACACTTCTGTCAACTTATTTTGTATTTACATGACATATCAAAATGTAAGAAATTATTAAGGATCAGAGCTTGTCTGATCTGCTTAACAAAGGCCTAGTGGATGTTCAGTTTTCATTTTTCGAAACCTCGAAAGTTTTTTTTCTAATTTCCAACAGAAACCCATCTAAAAAACTTGAATGGTGATGTTTCAAAAAACATATGCATTGCAGTCAAAATGGAGCCATCAACAGATAAGGCTAACTTATTACTAACATCGACTTCCAAAGATAAAAACAATTACTAGTCATGTAGTAATATATATATAAGAACGGTTTGTCAAGCGTTACTAGTGTTAATGCTAAGCGTTTTTTCCCACGTGGAATGGTAACAAAAATAAATTATATGAATCAATTTGCTGTAGTACAAGTTTTTAACACAAATTTGAAATACATCATCTTTGGAAATCAGATGATATATATGGGAACATGGACAAGGTTCCTCCTCCCTACGGTGACTACAACTAAAGTAGTTTCCGTAGACCTGATTCGTCCGATCGAACGAATTAACGGTTAACTACATACGTGTCCCGTGATGATCCCACCTGCCGTGGTCTAACAGTTAACCATGCGTTGCACTCGTTTCTGCCCATCAACGCCGCGTAATTGCTGAAAATGCTAGCTCCTGTTCGTGATTTCGGAAAACTGTAGAGTAAAGCTTTTAGTCAGTAACCACAGGCGTCTTAGAAAATGCACGTTAATTCCTTAGCATATAAGGTATGTGCTGAGATCATCTCTCTTCCTAGAAGATCATTGTTATCTATTTTTATTTTAACCTTTAGTATCATCTATAAGTACTAAAGTCAGATGTTTAGCTAGAAAAACATTCGATTTTTCTTATCTTAGCATCGGCTTTCAAGGTTTACTTTAGTGGCATACAATCTAGACTTAGCATCCACTCCTTTGTCCATTGGTATCAATGCTAAAAAACTTCTCTTACCTTGAGTATTATCCTAGCACATAGAGATGCACGTGGTCTTAATATATAGTCACGTCTTGCCTCGGATCACAGATTACTCTCTTCTCTTGTCAACTACGGACTACCTAACGGTTGGTAGATCGATCAACAGTTTGGAATTAGTCCAGTCCAGTGCATATTTATCAACTTCTTCAAGAGATGGAGGAGGGCATATTATGCTTGCAAAGCCAACGTGATCGTCGATCTGCATGGAGGAGAGGCTTCTTTCTGTTCGATCCGGGGACGGTCATGAACACGCACGTGTTAGGAACTGAATTGTCAGGCTAGCTTAATTACGGCATCAAAAGAAACATCAGCTAGCTGCTGCATCCAGTGGTACTAGAGGCCTGTACTGTATACTCGATCGATCCCCTCCGGTCCGGGCTAGCCTGCTTGTTCGTCACATCACACGAATGGAACCTGTCAATCGGCAACCTGCGATCGATGTAACGAATCTGCAGCAAATTAACTAAGGCTAGTCCATCATAATCATAATGTAATAGTAATGATAACTGCATCGATAGGCTCAAAGTGTGGTGTACAAGGCACACCGTACTGACGCAGCCTGCAGCAAGAAAGAACAGTACTAGGAGTAGTAGGTGTCCATATAATTATACGACTTATAACTGCACAGAATAAACGTGCCAAGAGTAATTCCAGGGCGATTAGACTAGAGATGGCCAAAACCCAAAGGAAGATGTGATGTGATCCATCTCAGCGAGGCAGCAAGCATGCCATTCCCTATCAAATCTCGGTCTCCAACCGCTGCACTTCATACGATCGATAGGTGTGAAAAATGAGCAACGACCTTTTTCTATTTTGAATGATACTACGTACGTACTTAATTTCTTTTCAGAGAGAGAGAGAGAGAGAGAGAGTTGAACGATGAAGAATTGCATGCACACACTTGCTAGTCTTATCCGCTTCTGGACGGCCTTCTTAGCGTTAATTAGCAGCGAACCAAAGTTCCAAATTTGGTATCCAGAGCAGGTAATAATAATTAAATAAGGGAATATACGTAAAGTTTTGTTATGGGTTCATGGTAATTTGGTATCCAGATTATATATGATGAAATCCATAATGAACACATTACACATAGATGCCGTACGTGAGATCTGAAGGTGTACTCGCCAAGATAGTGACAGGTGTTAAACCTAGCTACAGGAGTCCTAGCCTCCTTCCTGTGACAGGAGAAATGACCCAGCTGAACATGCAAGTAGATGTTAACCATATATACTTGTTAGCTAGGAAGCAACACAGGAATAACTTTTATTCAACTAGATGTTAACCATGCATACAAGCTTCACGATTTGCTACATACTCCAAACAAGACTAGAAAGACTGAATGCGTAAAGCAAGAGAGGAACCGCAGCATTCAGTTACTACGGTCATATAGGTAGATCTCGGCGCAAAAATCGAGACAAACAAATTGGCTATCAGCCTAGCATCATCGTCCAACTAAAAATACTAGCTACTCAACAGAAAGTGCAAAGATCGATGACTTGAAGTCCAGATAAGAAAATGGGTAACGGAGGCAGAAAATTAACACGTCAGCTGCAAGGACATTAATGCAGATAAGAAAGCGGATAATCCTAGTGCTGCAGTGCAGACCCAATGCAGTACATGTACTGCTTTTGCTCAGTCCATAAAAATGGCGCAAGCTAGATAAAAAACAACCACCACCTTTAGGAGAGCACATAACACATGAGATCCTTCTTTTCTCTGTACTTTAACAATGTGTTCTTCCTCCTGTGAGATGGCCAGCCGACTCCATTTTGAATTGAGCTATGTAGAAGCTAGTATCAGGTTTGACATACTAGTCACAAACCAAATTAAACGATGTCAATCTAGTGAACCAACTAAAATTTATCACCTAGAAATTGATTCTTGGAATGTGGTTTTTGAAAGAAAAAACCGTGAGTAAACCGAATACTGAATTAAAAAATATATGTATAATTAGATAATGTAATGGTTAAATATGTATAAAATATACGGTTTTACATAGAAATAATATTACTAGTTTTGTCAAAGTAATAGTCAAATATGTGTAATAATTTTTAATAGTGTATAATTAGATAGAGTAATGGTCGAAACTGTGTATTGAAATCGTATCGATGTCCAAAACGACAAGTGAAAAAGAACAATTTACCCTGACCAAACCGAAATATTATGATATTTATCGATACGAGCCGAAGTTCTTTTTAGTATTTTAAAAAGGGGATAATTGATTATTTACCGCAAAGATTACGGTAACGAATGACTTGCCACGTACGGCTTGTCTCGTCAATTTAGACGGGGCAAATAATCAAATGTACGTTCTAGCGCGGAAGGAAGGTTCCGGAATGCGGTGCTGTAGAAGAAATCCGCTAATTGGGCCACTTTCGTGGTTGGCAATGGGCCCACGTAGAAAAGAAGCAGCGGCCCGCGATGAGATGGACGAAGAAAGAAAAGAATACGGTACCCCTGCCGTGCCCCGCTGGTGGTACTGGTAGCTACGCCTACGCCTCGCGCCGCCGCTCCAACTTGTCGCGCCGCCGCCACCTCCCTGCAAGAGCTAGAAGCGCCAGGGAAGGGATATTATGAGGGTGAAGAGGCGCTCCAGGCACCGTAAGGTGCTCAGGTTCTACGCCACCTGCTTCGGCTTTCGCGAGCCCTACAAGGTGCTCGTCGACGGCACCTTCGCCCACCACCTTCTCCTCCACCGTCTCCTCCCCGCCGACGACGCCCTCCGCGACCTCCTCTCCGCATCCAGGTCGCCGCCCCTCTTCACCTCCAAGTGCGTCCTCGCTGAGCTCAGGCGCCTCGGCAAGTCCCACGCTGAGGCCTTCGACGCAGCACGGCTGCTCGCCACCGCCAGGTCGGGTCTGGAGCCCCCTCTTCTCTTCTCCACGCTGCGCCTTCTCTCTTCTTGTTTAATTTACGGCTTCAGGGTTAACTTTCGTTTGATATCAACTCTGATCGCTGCTGTTAATTTCACTGTACCAAAAACCAAAGAAAAACTCCCAACGTTGGGCGATTTATCGATATCACAGAACCAAATTACTTTGTCCTGGCAATTTATTACGTAACCAGATAAGTTGATTTGTTTTTGGGCTATCTGAAACCTTGATGCAATTTTAAATATGGATCACTGGAGACCTCATCTTCCCCTTGTTTTCCCTGTAACTTTGACGCCGGTAAAAGCCTCCTATCACATGCACCTTAACTTTCTATCGGTAATCAATCCAAATGTCCACCATTTGATAATGGTGGAGTTTGCATTAGTTTTGTGCCATTCCCTAAGTATGAAATTTCATTCTCAACGTGGGAATGTTGGATTTAGATGAAATTGGTTCTATCGCTTTGACTGCATGCTGCACTACTCTATTCAGGAAGGGGTTTTTTTTTTCATAGCTTATGGTTTGATGAGCTTGAGGATGAATCACTGAGTGTTTGTTCTGTTGGGATTTTGTTGGTGTGTTCAGGTGTGAACATGACAAGGTGGTCAGTGCAGTGGATTGTATTCTGTCGCTGATAGGTGATAAGAATCCAGAACACTATTTCGTTGCCACCCAGGATGCTGACCTTCGGGCAAAGTTACGGGAGGTACGAAGATTTGCTACTCTGTTGTGTCCACATTCTTTTTTTTTTATCACCTTAATTCTATTGCCAAAGGCATCTGTACAGGGATATAATACAAGCAACATAGATCATAGCATCTACCTCAATAGAAAATGACAGGACAAATTGCAACATGTTATCTTCAGATATCCACGTGCAACAATATGCTCATGTGCGTTTTGCTTGGATGTAGGTTCCTGGTGTTCCTGTTATATATGGTCTGGAGAACTCCTTATTTATTGAGCAACCGTCAGTGCAGCAACGGAAATTTGCTCAATTCGATGAGGAGAAGCGTCTGCATATGGATAAATCAGAGTATAAGAAGCTATTGAATGTGGCATCAGGAGGAAAGACAGCTGCTGACGAAAATGGAAGTCACGAAGAACAAAACAAAAGGACTGCCAGTTCTCTTGTAGAAAATGCACTTGGGCTGGCTGAGAAAAGCAGGTTTAAAAGGAAGAGAGCAAAGGTCATATTTACAGTTCCTCCCTTTCTTCTTTTGGTTACGTTTGTCATATGCACACTTATACTCTACCAATACTCAATGCTTATGATTAGTGGGCATCGCCAGTCTTTGGGTTCACTAGTCCAATTCTGCTTCTTGCACAAAATGTTAATACATGTCCTTTCACAGGGCCCAAACCCACTCTCCTGCAAGAAAAGGAAACCAAAGCCCCAATTGTCAGCTGCTCAAAATCAGGTAACCATCGTTCTGCAGCATTATTGTCTTGGCCTTCTTAGTTGTATGGAATACCCGAAACATGTCCGTTGTAAGTATCTGTTACCATGTTGTAAAAGCAATTAAGCAAGTCTGGAGCTGTGTGATGTATCTTTACTTCTTTAGATACTAAGGTGGTGACCAATAAAAAAATCTTGGCTACAAACTGAAGTTCACCAGCCGGGGCAAAAGCTTGCTGTAGCTCCCGATTTCAGTTGTATTGGGATGTCAATACACCATAAGCACTGATATTTTAACTCCGCAATTTGTGCGCACTGATGAGAAGATCTGCTCTGCAGGGGCCTAAAGCTGACAGTGAGGCAAAGAGAAAGAGGGTTAGGAAGCGGAAGAGAAGCCGCAAAGATAACAATCAAACAGAGACAGTGAACTAGAAGGATGGGCCTACAAAGTTACAAACAATGCCCTTGCTGTGCATCCTGAGGCCGAACCCCCTACAACACAAGTAGGGAAGATGGAAATCTAGCTGATCTGGCTTCAATACATGAATGACCTCACAATGAACCCGCTAGATTCGTAATGCCATACTCGTTATTTCGATGGTGTTTCTTGAAATGTAGAGTAGTTCATTGTCGCTAGGGGATGTAGCTGGGACTTTTTGTGCTGGCAATTGATGCAACATTAACATTGTCCAAGTGAAGTTTTTCTGGCCATCTATTAATCGTTTTCCAAACTCCTATTTGCTCGGCTATGCAGGTACTCCCAGTCGAAAAATCGTAATATTTGCTTGCCTAGAGTATCTTTCTAATGTGATCGGTCCGTATTATAGACTTCCAGTTGTCTATCTTGCAGCTAGGATCTTTGTAAGTTATTGTCGTCCGTTGTGTTGACGACGATCGAGATTGTGACTTATGCTGATAAATAACAATTCAAGCAGATCTTTCGATCAATTAGTCTTAGCTAACAACATGATGAAGACAAGAAAAAGAAAAAGGAAGTACAAGCATTAATTGTATAATACATGATGCATTTGATACTGATCGGTTTTGTTCATTGAATCCGACAAATTACAAGGGACTGCCAGCTAGTTACCATGCACCGAAAAAAGAAATATTTGAATTACTAACTAGCAGTAACTTCTCCGAATCCGAAGCACGCGTGTGCATCCATGGATGATCAGACGGCCATGGAGGTGAGCCCTAGCGCGAGGGAGGTGCAGGCGCCAGAGCCCACGGTGCCGCAGCTCAGACTGCAAGAGGCGATGGCGGAGGCGAGGAGGCCGGCGTACGGGTGCTGCGAGGGCGACGCCGGCGAGTCCGAGTCGGCGTCCACCACCACGTCCTCCTGATCAGCGGCCGGTAGCGGCCGCCACCACATCTTCCTCAGGAACGTGTCGCTCTTGCGGAGCTCCCTCCAGCGGCGCTTCATGACGCGGGAGCTGCGGCCGTAGACGGCCCGGCTGATGTCCTTCCAGCGGTCGCCGCCGAAGCGCTGGTGGAGGCGGGCCAGCTCGTCGTCGTCGCGGGCGGTGAAGGGGCGGTGGTAGACGTCGCGAGCTAGGTGGTCGCGCCACCTGTCGCGGCACTGGCTGGAGGAGCGCCGTGGCATGTGCCTGGCGACGCGGTGCCAGTGGCGGAAGCCGTTCTCCTTGGCGAGGCGCTGGAGATGGGCGTCCTCGTCGGGCGTCCAGGCCGGTGGAAGCCTGATGCGGAGGATGCACCTCGCGCGCGGAGGGTTGGCCGGCGCAGACATCTCCTCCTCCATCTCGATCGATCGCAAGAGCCAAGACGCGCGCACGCGAGATAGCTAGCTAGGAGATGGAGGGAATTAAGCGGATGATCACCGGAGAGAATTGAGGAAGGATGGGATTGCCAAGGGCGGGGCGCCAATTTATGGCGGGGCGCCAATTTATGGCGGGAATGGATCGAGCTAGGTGCTTCCATGGGTGAGTCGGAGCCGAATTGGAGTTGGACTCCGACTTCTGATCGATGGCCAAGTAATATATGCATACTCCCACTCTGAGTCGGCTTAGTTCGATCGGCATGTCCAACACTAAACAGTAGGGACTGTTGTTTATATATTTCTCCGCATCATCTAAAACTAATAGAATACAACTTTTGATATATTAAGGTTGTCTATATAATATCCTACAATCTTTTATTTATGCACATGAAAAGTGTTTATTATAGGCTACTCATACAATGTTTTATTCTATCTACATAGATGCATGTCTCTTTACGAAGAGACAGTTATACTCTCTTCTCCTCCATATCAACAGAAATCTTACATGATAAAGTATATAAACTGCTGACATTACACCATTATATACACGCGCGCGCTCTCTTAGCTTCCACCGACCATGCATCCAAATTGATGCATGCATGCATGCACACCAGCTGATCATATATAGGTTGGAGATGCTAGCACCTATGATAACTCTGTTTCCGTTGTATGCTCTCCCACACTGTTAGATCTCACTTGGAAGGATTTCCTACCATTTGACTTGGCACAACAGAGAGCTCGTCTCTGGCGGCGATCTTCGGTTGTCGCTGGCTTGTCAAAGCTCCATTTTACCGGAGGAGGACAGAGGGTGGGTTTATATAGTCAAAAAGTTCTAATTGTAGAAGATTTGACTTTTAATAAACTATGGATAGAACCAATAGATATTGTAGTTAGAGATATTGAGTTATGTCCAACAGATGGAGATAATGATATCCTACCACCACTCACTCGCCGAAGCAGGAGAAGAGAGGGAAAGTGAGGAACCGGACAATGCTTCATGGGATGCATACAACAACTCGACAATAAGGCACAACATCGATCCGATGAAAATGCAACAACCAATCACCAACAAAAAAAGATGCAACAAACTAACAACCAACTGCAACAAAAAAAATCCTTGTGCAACAAATCCGTAACAGAAAAAATCTTGTGCAATAAAATCCATAACCCAACAAATATGTGCAACAATTGAAACTAACCGACGAAGAATTCTTCACTCGATCGTCGTTGGCGGCCAAACGGATCGACCTTGTCTGTCCGACGGACCATATCTTAACAAGAGTCCAAAACTACTGGAAACGGACAACGCTGGCAGTCCTCAGTCGAAAACATGTCTAGCAAAACATAATAATCTGAAACGATCATACACACTGAGATACAATCATGCATGCGCATACATACATCTCAAAGTACAGACTATAAAAATGCAGACATCCTCTCGCGATGACAACTCTCCTGAAAAAGTGACATACATGATAATCCAACAAGATCTAGAACTTGAAGTCCTTCTTTTTCGATTTCCCTTCCTTCTCCTGCTTCCTCTTCCTCTTACTTGCGTTCTGCGAATTGCAAATGCACGGGTTGAAATTTGTGTTGCTTCTCTTCTCCAAGACAAACTATGCAAGGGAAGGAAAAAATGTTGGTTATTAAGAAAGGGAATGTACCTCCGCCACCATATCACTGAAATCTTCCTTCTGATTCCATAGCTTTTTCCTCCTCTCGTGCTTCTTCGTACCTGTTTCACGGTTTTTTTTTTAGAAAAAAAAGACATTAACGTTCTGACTAGCAGCCAATTTTGACAGGCTCAACCTGACAAACGCTGAATAAAAGTAATCTTACTTGGCTGCCAAAACATCATCCATAACTTCCAGTTCCTCAGGTTGTATGGTGACATCCACTATATCGGACTTTTGATTCTTAAGAAGATCAACCTGCCAAAGAAAACCACAAGAAAAGCTCAACGAATCACTAAAGCTTGCATAGAACGGGATACCTGTAAACATAGTGCAAGGGACTTCAAAGCTCACCCTTTTGGGAGCAGCTTTATCCTGTGCCCCGAGCACATAACTGTAAAAGCAGCAAGATACAAGATGAGTTCTCCATATGGTTGGATTGATTTTTTATAGGCTTTATTAGTGTTACATACTGTTTGCACTAAAATTCGGCAAGTTTATCCAAATCAGGCAATAAAATCAAAGATACGGGAACTAACGAAGGATTAGAAAGAATCCGAGATATTTGGT
Organism: Otatea glauca; assembly: GCA_036346275.1. Lineage (NCBI taxonomy): Eukaryota > Viridiplantae > Streptophyta > Magnoliopsida > Poales > Poaceae > Otatea > Otatea glauca. The sequence goes on along the minus strand of CM070714.1, from coordinate 56,071,601 downwards.
AACTGCAAGATTCTTAAGGAAAAAATCGTCCAAGATAAGGCCGATCTGATACGGACTCGAGCGTGTTGTAGTAGGACACGATCGGCCTAAGGGTATAAAAGAAGAGCCAAAGCAAGCGCAAAGGACATCAACACAATACAATCAACTAGCTTCTACTTTTCATCTACTTTTCACGTCGACTAGAGTAGTTCTTGTAATTTAGCCTTTGTAATCGATTTTGATCAATAAAGTTGCGCATCGCCGATTGTTGATCATCCTCGATTACACCCGTGTTTGGTTTATTCGATTTTGTTGCGCATCGCCTTCTTGTAATTGATCCGCCTTTATCCTCCGATTAGCCTTAATCGGCTAGTTAGATTTATCCCGATACCTTGATCTTGATCGCTTCAAGTCGATCGAGTTTAAGCCGATTGATCTTAACGATCGGCTTTGTTTGAATTTTATTGTTTTTACCTTGTCGATTCTGAGTCAAATCGACCGCACGCTCTGAACCGGTGTTAAATGCGGTGTCTTCCGTCGAAACCCTACATCAAGTTTTTGACGCCAACACACTCTTGGCACGCCGGTGGGACCATGTCTACGTCGGGAAGTCGATTCCGCCGTCGATCTCAACACGAAGCTATAATCGTCCCAACAATGGACGATTTAACCGCAGAACAACGTCAAGAGATTGAAGATCGGAAAGCGCGTTAGAAGAGATGATGCTAAATTGCTACCAAAAGACTAGGCGTGGCGTTACACGAAATCATCTGCCGACGGTCAATACCACAGGAGACACAGTGCGGAGAAAGCGGTAAGTCGATATCTACCGCTCGGCCGAATTATCGGCTATGATTAACCAATCATGCACCATGCTTTAATAAACCAATCATCGGCTCGTAGCGACTCTTAAGCCGATGATAGCAAATAGCGTTAAATCTATAGCCCGAGTTGGCCTCGTCAGAAGCCCGCATGACCCACTACAAGCTCGCCAAATTATCCTGTTTTTGATTATCACAAAACACGCAGAGCACACCAGCCGATCCTAAACCATCGGCTATGACCTCACCTCCCACGATGATGCCCACACAACCTACGGTCATATTGCCTAGGGATCCTCGGTCAAGTGGGGTGAGCCATTACCACGCCTATACCGACGCCGCTAAGTATGATCCATCCATCAATCTACCACCGTCGGCTCCTTTTTACGCTTTTCCCCAATCGGTTTCACAGCCGATTGGCTCCGAGAGATATCCCCAAGAACCTACCCCGTTTAGAAACCCGGGTCCACACAGGGTAGTAACGTACTCAGAACCGTTTATCTCGGTGCCGGAACCACAAATTAGGCATAATCGGCACGATCAGTATAATCGAATGCCGACGGCACGGCATAATTGGCAACCCGAGCTTGCACTCGGGGGGCAGGATGCAGATTATGATCGATATTATCAAGGGCCCTCTTTGTGCGATGGCGATAATGCCAATTGGACCGATCAGATCTGTACCGTCTTGAGGGATCAGTTTGGCATACAACCAAAAGGAAAAGTGATCGACTATAGAAAGCCGTACCCCGATTACATAGATCGCATGCCTTACCCTCATAATTTCAAAGTCCCGGACTTTGCCAAATTCTCTGGGGATGATTCTATCACTACCCTGGAGCATGTTGGACGCTTTATCGCACAATGCGTTGAAGCGGCCCGATCAAACAGGTTAAAAATTAGGTTATTTCCGTTATCTTTATCCGGGCAGACATTTACTTGGTTCACTTGTTTGCCTCGAATTCGGTCCATTTATGGAGCGATTTGGAAAGCCGATTCCATGAATACTTCTTTTGGGCGGTTTAGAGTTAAGAATTTCAGATCTGAGTTACATCGCCAAAAGTTTGGAGAATCGGTAATGATTACATCAAAAGGTTTAGAGAAATCAGGAATCGGTGTTTTAGCGTTACGTTACCTGACAATCAACTCGCCGATTTAGCATTTCAAGGTTTGATCCCTCCTCTTAGGGAGAAATTCGGCGGGCAGGAATTCTCCGACCTTAGCCACTTATTGCATCGCGTATCGGCTCAAGAAAGCCGATTCACTGATAATAAGGTGTTTAATGATAGATTTAAAAATAGTAACAACAAAGAAAAGGATAAGGCTAAGGTCAATATGGTTGAATATTGTCCTAGTGATTCGTCGGAAGACGAGGAAACAGAAATAAATATAGCCGAATGGGTAAAAGGATCCAAGAAATCCTTAGTCTGTTCTTGGCTTAAACCGACTAGGAACAAGTCGGAGGTCAAATACTCTTTCGATGTTTCCAAGTGCGATCGTATTTTTGATTTACTTCTGCAAGAAAAGATAATACGATTGCCGGAGGGACATGTGATACCGCCGACCGATGAGATCAAAAACGCGGTATTGCAAGTGGCATCATTCTTATTCACATAACACTAATGACTGCAATATCTTCCGTCAACAGATCCAGTCTGCTATTGAAGATGGTCGGTTGAAGTTTGCCGATGAGCCGACCATGCAGGTGGATGTCGATCCGTTTCCTATCAATATGGTACATTGCTCGGCTAAAGGAAAAGAGCCGATGCAAGACGAAGAGAAAAAGATCGACAAGTCGACGTACAATCAAGCTCGGACGGCGGCGGACATCGAAAATTACCATCGGTTCCTTACAAATAGAAGCCGATCGAGAAGGAAAAATTCAAGGACCATCAAACCCAAGGGAATCCCGGTGGGTAAATGGTACAAAGCGAGAAATCTCCATCTAGGCGGCCCGCGAAAGGTTTGGTCCAACGTTCTCACAATTAATGGAGAAGTATGAAAGGATGAGCAGTGACCACGGCATCATACCCGCCGGTCGGATAATTTGTACCGCATGAGAACGTGGAGAGGGCGATAGAAAGTGTCCTTTGGCAATTTCTTTGGGAGAGGAGAGTAGCGTTGCCATCACCGTATACCGCCGATGGAACATTATCCTCGAGACGATTGGCCAACGAATCGGCCAAACATAGGCTATCTGGGCCGATTAGAGAGCAAGACAGAAGTCACAGAAGGCCGGTCCATGAAAGATTATCTAAACCGAATCAAGAACAAAGCCAAGCTAAGACACACAAGACCAGTTCTAATCAAGAAGACTTGGCTGGCCAGATACGAAAGCCGGTGGAACCTAAACCCAGGTGGTGCCCATCAGGCCTGAGCAAATCACAACGACGACGGCTTCAGAGGCTAAGGACGCAAGAAATTCGTGAAGCCGATGCCGAGAAAGAGAGAGACGAAGTGTTTAATGAACTTCGTCCAATGAGATGCGTCAAGAAAGAGTGGAGAAGAAAAGAGCAAGCCGAAGAAGATTTGAATCGGTGGCGACTTGATTCTCCATGATTGAGGATGACACACCTCCCATGGATGTCAACATGGTGTTCACATTGCGGCCGAGTTCAAAGTCGAATCGAATCGGCCAAAGAGCGATTGCTCGATTATGCTCCGAGTCTGAGCGCCATCTTTGAGAAACCAAAAGCGATCACCGCATCTCGAAACCTCTGCACTGAAAGGATATATAAATGGCAAGCCGATATCAAGGATCTTTGGTAGACGGAGGCGCCACAGTGAATCTAATGCCATACACCACATGTAAAAAACTGGGTAAGTCTGATGAAGACTTAATCAAAACTAACATGGTTCTGAATGACTTCACAGGCGACCCTACAGAAGCAAAAGGTGTCATGGTCACAGAACTAACTGTCGGTAGTAAGACCTTGCCGACAGCGTTCTTTGTAATTGATGCCAAAGGAAACTACAGTGTGCTGCTCGGACGAGATTGGATTCATGCAAATTGCTGTATCCCATCGACCATGCATCAATCACTTGTTCAATGGAGCAGAAGAAGTTGAAGTCATCACAGCCGATACATCGGCCCATATTGCCATGGCTAGCTCCGATGCGAATTGGCAACACGAAGAAGCTGGCTGTATATCGGGCAAGGTGCTGGACGACTGCGATTTCATATGCGTAAGCAAAACTGGACTTATGCCGATCAGTGTCAAGCCTGGCACCTTTGATCGGGCAAATGAAGTGTTGCGCAGATGGGGACAAGAAAAACATTGAAGACGCTACAGGACAAAATGCAAAGCTATCGGCAAACAACGGATAGCCACGAAGCCATAGAAGACTTCGAAGAAATCGAAAAGTTAGGTCAAAGGTTCACATCCACCGATTTGCTTGAAGAAGTCGATATAGGAAGTGGTGATAGAAAAAGACCAACTTTTGTTAGTGCAAATCTAGATATGAAATACAAAGAAAAGCTAATGAAAATACTTAGAAATTATAAAGATTGTTTCGCTTGGGAGTATCATGAAATGCCCGGATTAAGCCGTCAACTGGTGGAACATCGGCTACCTATAAAATCGGACTATCGGCCATTTAAACGAGATCGAGCGTTTTAATCCACCTTGTACCAAGTCATAAAAGAGGAGATAGAACGATTGTTGGAAGCAAAGTTTATCGGGCCTTGCCGATCTGTTGAATGGGTTTCCAACATCGTTCGGTAATGAAGAAAATGGAAAACTTCGAGTGTCGTCGACTTGAGAGATTTGAACAAGGCGACGCTAAAAGACGAATACCCCATGCCAATAGCCGATATGCTTATCGATCTTTGCATCGAAACAAGATCATAAGCTTTACGGATGGTAATGCGGGTATAACCGGATACTCATGGCGAAGCCGATATACCAAAGACTGACCTTGGATGTCCGGTGCAATAGGGCTATTCGAGTGAATGTAATGACTTTCGGCTTGAAAAACGCTGGAGCAACCTACCAGCGAGCAATGAATCTGATCTTCCACGATTTAATCGGCCACATTGTTGAAATTTATATAGATGATGTAGTGGTAAAATCTGCAGAAGATTTCCAACATCCGCCGACTTAGAGAGGTATTTAAAAACATAAGATCGCACGGTTTGAAGATGAATCCTTACAAGTGCGCGTTTGGTGTGTCTATTTGGGCAATTCTTAGGCTTTATGGTACATGAAAGAGGGATCGAAGTTAGCCAAACAAGGGTCAAGGCCATAGCCAATACTAAGCCGCCAACATGCAAAAACGAATTACAAAAGTTGATCGGCAAAATTAACTACCTCCGTCGGTTCATCTCGAACCTCTCTGGTAGGATTCGTGCTTTTACTCCATTACTGAAGTTAAAAGACGATGAAGAATTTATATGGGGAACCGATCAGGAGAAAGCATTTGACGAAGTAAAAAGGTATTTATCCAACCCTCCGATCCTGTTGCACCTCAAAAGGGATTCCTTCAGATTATGCGTCTCGGTGAAGAAGATACCATTGGGTGTTTTGGCACAAGAGGTACATGGTAAAGAGAGGTTATCTTTTATTTAAGCCGACGGTTGCTAGACGCAGAAGTCGTATCCTTTTGTCGAAAAATTATGTTTATCATTATACTTCTCATGCACAAAGCTAAGGCACTACATACTGGCATCGGCTTGTAAAGTCATCTGTAAAACCGATGTTATAAAATATATATTGTCAGCCCCAATTTTGCGAGGTCGACTTGGCAAATGGGCTTACGCCTTGGTCGAGTTCGACTTATCATATGAATCGGCAAAGCAGTCAAAGGATAAGTCCTAGCCGATTTTATAACAGGACATGACACGGCGGCAAATTTAGTCTTGGTCGCACCATGGCAATTGTTCTTTGATGGATCGGTATGCGAGGAAGGATATGGTATCGGTATTGTACTCACTTCACCTAGAGGACATAGCTTTGAATTTGCATTCGGCTAAATAGCCGATGCTCAAACCACCCGGGCCGAGTACGAAGCATTACTCAAAGGCTTACAGTTGTTGGAAAATATTGGAGTGAGTGCTATTGAGGCATATGGTGATTCACTATTAGTAGTCTGACAAATAAAAGGAGAATACCAATGTCGAGATGAAGTGTTAGTGAATTACTTAGAACAGTGCTTAGAAATCATCGGCTCTTTTACATCATTTTCTATCGGTCATGTTCCTCGAGAATTGAACGATAGAGCTAATGCTTTGGCCCAACAAGCATCAGGGTATAAAGATGTTGGCCGAAGTCAGGAAACTGAACTGATAGATAAAGCAATAATGTGCACGGATATTGCCGACTGGAGAACGCAGATTAAAGATTATCTAGGCGACCCATCTAAGCCGACGGAACGAAGGATACGGCAACAAGCATTAAAGTATGTTGTTATGGATGATATACTGTATTATCGGACTATGGAGGGCTTGTTGTTAAGATGTCTCGAAGCTGAAGAAGCTCGAGTGGCGATGGGTGAAGTGCATGAAGGCATCTGTGGTTCTCATCAATCGGCACATAAGATGAAATGGATGCTCAAACGAACAGGTTATTTTTGGCCGACGATGCTAGAAGATTGTTTCAAGTATTATAAAGGATGTCAAACGTGTCAAAAGTTCGGCAACATACAATTAGCACCAGCATCGGCTTTACATCCAATTATCAAACCTTGGCCGTTCAGGGGTTGGGGGATAGATATAATCGACCAGATATTTCCTGCTTCGAGTAAAGGCCATAAATTTATTTTGGCCGCAACTGATTATTTCTCAAAGTGGGTCGAAGCTATACCACTTAAGAAAGTAACCAGTGTTGAAGCGATTAGTTTTGTGAATGAACATATCGTCCATCGGTTTGGAATACCGCAAACAATTACGACCGATCAAGGTACGGTATTTATGTCTAACGAATTTCAAGGTTACGCAATGAGTCTAGGTATCAAATTGTTAAAATCTTCGCCATATTACGCTCAGGCTAACGGACAGGCCGAGTCATCTAATAAAGCGTTAATCAAATTAATCAAAAGAAAAATTGATGAGAAGCGAGGAATTGGCATTCGACTCTATCGAGTCACTTTGGGCTTATCGGCTATCTTATCACGGAGCGACAAAACTTTCACCATACCAATTGGTGTATGGACAAGAAGCCGTTCTACTGTGGAGATCAATATTGAGTCGATACGAATAGCGGACAAAATGGTTTGTCGGCTCAAGATTACAATGATTTAATGGTCGATGACTTGGATGAGTTAAGCGGAGTTACGTTTGGCAACGCTTGATCGGCTTAAGAATAATAAGATCGAGTTGCAAGAGCATATAATAAAAAGTCGTGCCTAAATCTTTTGATCTAGCCGATTTGGTATGGAAAACAATCGCCCATTGGCTCGAAAGATAACCGATTTGGAAAATGGTCGCCTACGTGGGAAGGGCCATACAAAATTAATCGGCTAGTCGGTGGAAATTCGTATTTGCTGGAAACACTCGAGGGGTCTGTGCTACCAAAAGCTATTAATGGCAAGTATTTGAAGAAATACTACCCTAGTGTTTGGGTCGGAGCCTAGCCGATTAAAGGTTTTGTTCAAAGCCGAGATTAACACGATGCTGTTAATCGGTTGAAAGGATTGCAAACTCTAAACATAAAATATGAATCGGTTAAACAGCCGATTACAAACATAACAAGTTACAAAGCATTGAATAAACATTGAGCAAATGTTTTCAAAACAACCGATAAAAATTACATTTGAGACTTAATATCGGATGCCGAATCGGGAAGAGTTGCGCCTAGAGCCGACAAAGCACCGCTGCCTTTGCAATAATTTCTTGGATTTCATCAAGCGGCGATCATCATCTTTTGCATTTCGGGCGGCTTGACTTTGGCGATTGCCGTCACATTGTCAGCGGCTTACGCAATGCTCGCTTTTTGCTCCTTCACTCGACGCAGATTATTTCCAAGCTTTGTTGACCTTCTCCGATTTGTTTTTCCAATTTGGCAGTTCTTCCGGAGAAGTTTCTTCGTTTTTCTAACTTGGAGAGGACTCTTTCGTCGGCTTAAGTTCTTTGAGCATCGTATCGAACTTACGCTTTTTGGCTCTAGCATCAGCAACCAATTCATTCAGAAGTTTCTGATCGGCTTCTTGGGCTTGACGACGCTGAATCCTTGCTTGAGCTGCCTCCACATCGGACTTCCTTTCGTCCAAATGGCACACAGTTAAGAGAGCAGCCATCGCTTCCGGAGGTAGGTCGGCTTCGACAGCCGCCATGGCATCACGGATGGGTTGGCTATTGGTCAGGATCTCTGATTGTGGCCTTGTAACCAGATCAAAAAGCTTGTTGAGTTTTTCTTTCATACCAGGCTCAGAAGTCACCACAGCCGATGCTTCTTTCGAAACTTGCAGAATCTTCCTGATCTCGGCATCGTAGTCATCAGTAGCCATGATCTCTGGGTCATCGAGATCGGCTAAAGAAAATCCTAGCAAATTTGTTGGATCTGATGACTCTGGTAGATCTGCAGTTGGAGCAATTGGGGTCGGTTGTGATGCAGGGGTCGACGCAGTTGATATGTTTGGAAGACACGCTAGGATCTTGCGACTTGGGCGATGCGTTGGCTAAAAGAAAAATATGGAGTGAGCCAACACGTTTAAAACTTTCAAAGATTTACATTCATTATGAAAAGTGCGATCACCTACCCTCCGTAGGCGATGTTGTCGGATAACTCTCCCTCTGCTCAAGAGGTTTAGGGGCCTTTTGGCGTGACCTTAGTATACTTCGTTTCTTCTCCGAAAATTTGTCAGCAAATGACTTGGTTAACTAAGGAATAATTCTATATAAAAGCCGACAATAAAGAAACTTCTTGGGTTGTTTTGCTTCTCCAAATCCGACAAAGATGGGCTTTGTATGCCCAAGGATCTGACGATAACCGTAAGTAGCAGCTGACTTGTGATTGTCTTTTGGGTTGCTTATCACCCGATGGAGCCAAAGTGCTTGTCTTCTACAAAGGTAAAAACCAAGTTAGATCTGAAATTAAATTCGGATGAAGTCGAATTGAAGTTATGGAAAATTTGGATTCTAAGCCGATACCTCACTAGGAACACCTATATTCGTGTTAGTATAGCCTGATGATGAGGTATCACTGCTAGAGTTGACATTAGATACTAGCGTCGGCTCCGGGAGATTCAGGAAAAACTCAGCAATGATATTAGACGGAGACTTTGACCGATATAAAGCATTTGCAATAACAGACCACCACTGTGTATAAGCTCCCGCTCGTCTGGTATTTAGAAAGAAGTGCGGTAGAGTTTGAATCTGTAGGTCATCGGCTACCTCAAGAACAATTTCGACGGAAGTGATACTGCGAACTCTGGCTCTCGGCTCAAGCCGATCAAGGAGTTGGAGACTTGGAATTATTTGACCAAAACCAAGTTGCCTCGCATAAATTGATGGATGATAAAACTCGTAAGATGGCTGGAAAGTCCGATTCCTTGTATGAAGACCAGCATGAAGAACACAAGGGGAAATAAAGATTTTATATAGGTCAAGAGTCTCCGAGGACATAGCAGAACTGTCGGCTTCTAGTTGAAGAAATGAAGACCATGGAAAATCAGCCACACTACTGTAGCTAAAAAAGTCTCTTTGTCTCAGATCTGTATCACTCAAATTTAGAAAAAAGGACAAGTATTTCCTTGAATAATTCTTTGTGATTTTGGTTTCATTGCTCGAGCACATGATAAATCGTTCGCCAAACGATCGGCTGCTCGATATCGAGGAATGGCATTTTCTTCGTTATCCTCTCTTGGGAAGGTGTGTCTTGGTGAGGCTCCAAATCAAATGGTCGGCTAAAAAGCAATATAGCGGACTTGTATAAACCACAACGCCCGCCTACATTCCCCACGATAAAATCGTGAAGCGGTGTATAATCGACTCGATGACATGCATCATTTGATACCTTGCTCCTAGAAAAGTTTTCCTAAAGCAAGCCGACGGCCTTCCACGATCCTTCAACGATTGTTTGATATACTTGGGTTGGCCTTAGTGAAGCACCGAGAATAGAAATCGGTCTAGCCAAAGATTAAGAAAGCGACATGCTCTTCATCCGATACTAGACCATTTATCTTGTTATTATTGGCTATATATTTAGACCATCCTCACCCTTAGCTTTGAATCAATTTGTACTTGGGTTTGCATGAAGGCCGATACTTGTTCCCATCGGCCTCAAGCGCAAATCGAGCAACATCTAACAAAGTCGGACCAACCATGCCAATCTGAAACATGAAGGCGTTAAAAGAATTCGACCGAAATAACAAGTCGTGGCCACTAAGGGCTCATTGGCCTCTGGATCGGCTAAACTTAAGGGGATGCATTCCGCTATTCCCATCCTCTCCCAAGACTCCCTTTTTTGGGCTGCTACTCGTCTATACCAACTCTTCCATCCTTTGAGTGCAGTCGGCCAAGCTCTAAAACTCTTACTCCAACCCTCAATATTATACCCTCTAGCCGATAAGGGGAGACGAGTTACTTCTTGATCAACAATTGTGGCTGCATTTAAATTCCCTAATGGTCCGAGGAAAAACTGATCGACGCTGTGCGGAATAGGAATAAGTACCTATGAGGGATCCATTCAGCCGATCTTGAGTCACAAGCCGATTGAAGCAGGATAGTTGTCCTAACAGAGGGCAAAAAGAACAAAAGCCGATTATGAGTATAGCGAGAGCTTGTGCGCGTGAAGAATGACAGAGATGGGGTCCGCATTTTATAGCACGGTGAAAATTTGAAGAGGCGGGAGGTGAATTTCAAAAGGCGTGAGCAGTTAAAACGCACTACCAGCATGTCAGAAATTTGCGGCGCGAATAAAGCAGCAGTTAATGGGTGAAGATCAAACGTTAGCCGATTGAATAAGCCGATAATCGTGATTTTTGACAGATGACAAAGTCATCTCTCAAAAATGGGGGGCATATGTTTGCACTAAAATTCGGCAAGTTTATCCAAATCAGGCAATAAAATCAAAGATACGGGAACTAACGAAGGATTAGAAAGAATCCGAGATATTTGGTAACTGCAAGATTCTTAAGGAAAAAATCGTCCAAGATAAGGCCGATCTGAATCACGGACTCAAAACGTGTTGTAGTAGGACACGATCGGCCTAAGGGTATAAAAGAAGAGCCAAAGCAAGCTACAAAGGACATCAACACAATACAATCAACTAGCTTCTACTTTTCATCTACTTTTCCTGTCGACTAGGAGTAGTTCTTGTAATTTAGCCTTTGTAATCGATTTTGATCAATAAAGTTGCGCATCGCCGATTGTTGATCATCCTCAGTTACACCCCGAGTTTGGTTTATTCTGATTTTGTTGCGCATCGCCTTCTTCAGAATTGATCTGCCTTTATCCTCTGATTAGCCTTAATCGGCTAGTTAGATTTATCCTGATACCTTGATCTTGATCGGCTTCAAGTTGATCGAGTTTAAGCCGATTGATCTTAACGATCGGCTTTGTTTGAATTTTATTGTTTTTTACCTTGTCGATTCTGAGTCAAATCGACCGCACTCTGAACCGGTGTTAAATGCGGTGTCTTCTTGTCGAAACCCTACATCAAGTTTTTGACGCCAACACATACGTATGGCTTGATCCATAGAGCGTCCCAGGGGCGATTCTTTCCTCTTTCTGCTCAAGAACCTTCAGAAGAAAAAGGACAAAATGTTGGTTAAGAACTGCAATAAACCAATTTAAAACTCCATAACAATACGTAGCCTGAAATGCCACAAAAAAATTGCTGGCAAGTCCTCACCTGGTACAGCTGCTTTTCCGTTTGCCTTTCAGGCTCTTTCAAAAAATTGCTCTGCAAAGTATGACAATCTGTTCCGCTGCTTACCAAAGAAACACATGCAAAACATCAAGCGCAGGAAACAGTTCATCATAGCATTCCAGTAGAGAGAATATAATAGCACTTCAGTAATGAGAAACCACAAATGGAAGTGAATTTGGAGGTAGGTAGTGCATTTCTTCATAAAAAGATCAGCCCATTTACCCATGAAGGAATCTTAAATCCTGTTGCGAGATTACTTAATCCCTACAATTATGTCTAGGAGATACAAGGAGCATGTTCCAAGGTTGCTGGAGTTGAGGCTCATAAAATTGACGATAAGGCCAGCGATACCAACCATAACCATTTGGCAGATACTCAATGTAAAGCCCCTCTTCATTATTTTATAGGATGTTGCTATTATATTGTAATCATCCTGGTTGATGCAGTTAGACTTCTCTATTATTCTTTTCAATCATAATAAACAACTTATTCAAAATTTTAAGTTAGTTTCAAATGAAAAAATTCGAAAGTACGCCAGAAAATTCGAACAGAAAGTTCATATTTGTTTGTCAGTGCTCATTGGTACTACTTTTGTGCTAAGAATTGAATTTACACCCCAAGAATAGTGTCCAAACTACTTGCTATTCGTTGTATGTTTTTTGCATTGTGACCCAATTTTTGCAGGAAAAGATAATCTTTGTGTAATGCTAATCCATTTTTTAGCATCTCTGCCATTTAATATTGAGCACCCAAAACCACCACAAGAGAGAGTTAACAAGAGGCAAGGCTCATCAGTGAGCCATTGTATCATGAAGAGAAATGTAAGTCTTAGCCTACTTACTGGAGTGCTATTGTGAACTGTTTCCGGGTCGACGGAGGGAGGCCTGAAGGAGGCGCGGACCGGTGGAGGGAGGCGTGGGCCGACAAGGGGAGGTTGCGAACTAGCGGAGGGAGGCACGGGCCGACAGGGGGAGGACGTCGCGCCTAGGGGAAGTCAGAGCAGGTGAGGGCGCGGGCGAAGGTCACCGCGGCAGAGGGAGGCGCGGGCTAGGGTTTGGAGGCGCACGGGGACCCCTTAGGGTTTGGAGACTGAAAGTGCATCTAGGCACTTATGTTATTTTGGTGATTAATGACAAACACTCATAATGACAATCTATACAATTAAGTAAATGCTTAACTTAGTGCTTAACAAATGACAAACCTCTAATATGATTATATTGCTATGAGACTAACTTGTTATTGCCTAGTTGAGTATCAGTCTCATCTATTTAGAGGAAAATCAATAGGAAGGTTAAGCAAAGATAAGGTATGCAATTTTGGTATCTATTCTATATTTGTTATTGCATTCCTTTCGTGCAAATGCATAGTGAACTCCAAGTAGCATGTTGATTTTATATATGCACATTGGTTCATGTCATATTTATTTGTGCATATATATTCATTTGAGTTCATTATGGTATGCATGTATTAACTAGAGTTAAACTTCATATTGCTATAGATTGACTTGGTGCATGCATGTTTTATTTGTATATCTTCTCATGCAATTCTCTTAGTGAAGTTTATCTAGTGTTGGATCACATATTTACTCTTACTCCAAATATTATTTGCACATGTACAATTCGTGTATATTCTATCATGTGCTTCATTTAAGTAAAGTCTGTGATCCTTGCCATGATTTAATTGATTCATCACATTGGCAATTATCTCTCTAGTGCATATAGATCAATTACATATTCATCGTGATGCACTTAGTAGAGAACATTTCTTATGTCAAGTGTTTCTATTTTGTGTTGTGCTTCTTTATATGAAACACTTGTTGTAATCAATCGCTCACAAATATCAACTTATTCATATCTATTGAGCTTTTGGGACTAATGTCTTTCATGAGTAGTTTGGAAAGAATTAGGTCCCGTCTGTGTATGATGACCAAGGTATCTTTGAGGATGATCATTAAGCCGAGGTCAACAAGACGGCGGTGTCACCAAGAGCTGAGGACTAAGTCAAGAGCAACTTGGCGTGGAGATCGTCAGAGAGGATGATCAAGTCAAGGTTGATAGGACGAGAGTCTCATGAGGTGAATCGAGTCGAGTTGGACAAGGCGAAGATGTCATCAATTATATGGTGAAGGTCTTCATGCATCGACATCAAGAAAGAAGACGGCAAGTGACTAGTTCTAGACTTATATTATCTTTGATTTAATTTGAGTCTAAGGATTGCCGTACTATTAAGAGGGATGCGATGTCGAATGACTTTTAGATGTGTCAAGTGCTCAAGTGATCCATCCTTGTGAAACTTAGAAAGAGAGTGGTGTTGGTAGTCTTGGAAAGTGAGGTTGTAGGTCTCTCTTGATTTCTTTGTGAAATCTGTGTTTATCCTTTGAGATTTGGGTAGTGAGACCTGGTTATTTGTGTAGCCCTCGTTCTTAGCTTTCGGGAGAGTCCAAAATCACTGAAATCGGAGTTCGGAGTCAAAAGTTATGCTCGTTTTCGTCGAGCTGCTCAGTGCTATTCGGACTATCCGGAGTTAGTCCGAGTATCGGATATCCGAGTATCCGGATATTTATCCGGACTCTCGGGTTGGGTCTCTCTGTTAGCATTTTCTCGATCAATCCGAGTATCCGGTTGAAATCCGAGTCTCCGGTTGTGCGTGATCTGCCCCAACGGCTAGTTTTTGGGAGGTCTATTTATAGCCCTTCCTCCCTCTTTTGAAGAGGCTTTTTGGTGTGGATTTTGAGGGGTGTGTGGGGGCTTTGAGGAGATTTTACCCTTAGATCTAAGTGATCCCCTTGTGAGAAGGGTTGGGAAGAGTTTGGGAGTGAGTTTTGAGTTGGTTGAGCACTTGATTTCATCTCCAAGCTTGTTCTTCGTGAGTATTTGTTACTCTTGGAGGTTGAGGACTCCTAGGCGGCTAGGAGGTCGCCCACGAGCCACCGGAGCTTTGTGTGGTTGGCCGTGGGAAGTTTGTGAAGGTCGGTTCGCCTCCGTAAGGGAAGGAATCAAAGGAGTGAAGACCCGCGAGTGCATTTGTGCAACACCGGAGGAAGAGGGTTGAAAGAGACCCGGCTCAAGTGTGACCGAGCCGCCTCAGCGGAGACGTAGGATCCCTCAAGGATCCGAACCGGGTGAAAAATCATTGTCTCCAAGTTTGCTTCTTGCTCTTGCTTTAGTATTTGGTTTTGAATCTTTGGGAGCTCCGATCTACTCTTTTGTTGTGTTTGGCTCCAGATCTTCTATGCCCTCAGGTACCTGACATCATTAAGTTCTTTTGTGTTCAAGTAGATTGTTGAAAAATTGCAGGGATTTAAAATCTCTCTTGAGATCCTCAATCCGAGTATCAGAATCCTGAACCGGACAGTCCGGATAATCCGAGTATCCGGATTGAATACCGGACACTCGGGTTAGGACCCTCGATTGGACTATCCGGAGTATCCGGATTGAATACCCCGGACAGTCCGGACTATCCGGAGTATCCGGATTGAATAACCCGGACACTCCGGATTGTTCAGGACACTCGGGAGATTTTATTTAGCTGCAATATTTTTATTCCGCTGCATTTAGCTATAAAGTTTTTAATTCGCCTATTCACCCCCCCTCTAGGCGACATCCCCTGTCCTTTCAGAGACGGGGTGAGATTGTGAGACGGATGAGGGCGAGGGCACTGTGAGGCTAACAGGTTGCGCTGGGACTTTTGCGCGTGGAACGACTGACGTGGACGGCTTTGTAGCCACTGGATCACAGACGGTTGTAATATTAAACCGTCGGTGATGCTACTCATCCCAGACGATTCAAACTTGAATCGTCTGGGATGAGTAGCATCACCGACGGTTTAATATTACAACCGTCTGTGATGAGTGTGTTTATAATTAACATTTATAGTTTATAGTTTAGGGTTCATAATTTACAGTTTATAGGTGGTATCAAGTTAATTTCTTAATTTTTTAGTTTTTTCTCAAGTTAATTTTCTTACCCAAGTTAATATTTCTTATGCAAGAATTTCTATCTACTACCAAATTAATTTTTTTACTCAAATTAATTTTTCTACTACCAAATTATAATACATATATCTCATTAATTACAATACATACATCTCATTAATTATAATACATGCATGTCATTAATTATAATACAAACATCTCATTAATTATAATACATACATCTCATTAATTATAACTAATTGTAATACGTACATCTAATTAATTATAATACATATATATCTCATGTAGTATAATTAATTATAATACATACATCTCGTTAATTATAATACATACATATATCTCACGTAGTATAATTAATTATAATACACACATCTCATTAATTATAATTAATTGTAATAGATACATCTCATTAATTATAATACATACATACATCTCATTAATTATAATACAGCTACACTTAGAATTAACATGACGACCTCATCATAACTCCACTTGCTTATTCTTTTGTATAAAAATTAGCCCTTCACAATGATCGACACGTGTGTAGCTAGCTTCCTCAGGTTATTTTTCCTGGATTGTGACGCCATTACCGATAGGAGGCAACTCGTCAAACTAATTGTATTCTTCCTCATCTACCACATTCTCAACTCCAACAATCCTCCTTTTTCCATGAAGAACCACGTGACGCTTCTTGTTGGACGGGTCGATTACATAGAAGACTTGAACAATTTGGTTAGTGAATACAAATGGTTCATCTTGGTATCCGACACGTTCGAGGTCCACAGTAGTGACACCATACTTGTCAACCTTCACGTACTGCAAGTGAACCCAACAGCACCAAAATAAGTGGATCTTGAATAGTATGTAGTTGAGCTCCCAAATTTCCTCAATGAACCTATAGTACGAGCTCCTCGTCAACCAGCGGTATTGAACGCATCTATGCGAACCGTTATTCTAGTTTGTGCTCTTCATGTTCTGATCACTCGTGTAAAATGTATACCCATTTAAGTAGTATCATTTCCATATTACAACTGTAAATGTTGGCCCTTTTGCCAATCATATCAGTGTATCACCTGACGAGCTTCCAGTGACGGGTTGTTGCTCCTTCAACCATCTGTTGAACTGAAGGTTATACTGCCTGATGATCCAGGACTCCTACTGCGATGGATTCTCTTATCGTAGCCAGTTCTTATGCTCGTCGATATATAGGGCCACCTCAAGATTAAATAGAGTTATCACCACCTCGGCATGCAGAGCATCTAGTCCTTCAGGATCGATGATCTTCTGAGCAATTGTGTTACAGAAATAACACAGCCTTGTCATTGTCTCCCGGATCTTGCTCGGTAAAATACTTCTAATTGTGACAAAGAGCATCTGTGTCATAAGCACATGACAATCATGAGACTTCATGCCAGTTAAGCTTAAATCTTGCATCGAAACAAGTCTCTTCATGTTGGATGAGTAACCGGATAGAACTTTCACACTATACAAGCACTGGCACAGTTCAGTTCTCTCGGCCTTGAATAGAGTGTAACAAGCAGGTTCACAGTACGTTCGGCCTTTATTGGTCTCTTTCAGTGCTAACTCAGGTCTGATGCCCATATCAACCAAGTCAAGCCATACGTTGATATCGTCCTTTATTTTGCCCTTAATGTTCAGTAAGAGACCAATCAAGCTATCACACATATTCTTCTCTACATGCGTGATGCAATGCAGTGCTGAACTTTTAGGTGCTCCTAATAAGGTAGGTCCAAAAATATTGATCTCTTCTTCCACATGCTCTTCTCACAGGTCCTCGATTTACGTCCCTTTCCAAGCGCGACATGCAAGTTCTTAACCATATCATGAATGTCTGTCCCGCTTAAAGACTTTGGAGCTAAAACATTTTCATTCGTTCTGTCGAATTGTTTCTTCATCTTGCAGTATGGGTGATTCCTCCGAAGGAACCTATGGTGACGCATGTACACGGTCTTACGCGAGTGATTCAGCCACACACTCTCGGTATCATCTAAGCAGTGAGTACAGACTTTAGCTCCTTTCGTAGTCTACCCTGACAGATTAGCAAGGGTAGGGTAATCATTTATTGTGCAGAACAACAGGCAATACAAAGTGAAGTACTCTTGTTTGTGAGCATTCCATACCTGTACCCTAGGTGTCTACAGTGTTTTTAGATCTTCCACCAATGGTGCTAGGTACACATCAATATCGTTCCCAGGCTGCTTCGAGCCTTGGATAAGTATAGACGGTAAAATGTACTTCTTCTTCATAGACAACCAAGAAGAAATGTTGTAGATACAGAGATTCACAGACCAAGTGCTACGACAGCTGCTCATGTTACCAAAAGGATTCATTCCGTCTGTACTCAATTCGAACATTATATTCCTCGGATCTGCAGTGAATTCTTGAAACATCCTATCGATGTTTCTCTACTTGGTGGAATCAACAGGGTGCCTTAGCATTCCATCGTTTTTACGCTCATTCAAGTGCTACCGAAATAGTTTTGCCTCCTTTGGATTCGCAAATAAATACTTCAAACGGGGAATTACAGGCAGACACCACGCCACCTTAGCAAGAGGTCCTTTATTTACCTTGATGCCCTCGTTGTCATCATCATCATCCAATTTATCTTTACGCTTGTACCGGGATGCGTTGCACACCGGACATACATGCAAGTTTATGTACCCTTTGCAGTAGAGGATACAGTCATTCGAACAAACATGTATTCTTTTTACTTTTATTCTCAAGGGACAAAGAACCTTCTTAGCTTTGTAGATGGTTGTCAGTAAATCGTTTCCCTCCGAAAGTATGTCCGCTAATAGACCTAACAACGCCGTGAAATTTTTATCGGACAACCGTTACTTGCATTTAATTTCAGCAGTTCAAGCACGGATGACAACCTTGTGTATTTGAACTTGCAGCCCGGGAACAAAAGTTTCTCCGAGTCGTCCATCAAGCCCTGGAATTTTACATACTCCCGCTCATCACGGTTCCCTTCCGCATTGCGCAGCATTTGATCCAGATTGTCATCGTGAAACCTATCCTCATCGAAAGTACAGTCGATATCATCTGGCGTATCGTTGACTTCATCGACGATGTTAATACTACTTGCTTCCTGTATAATCTGCTCTTTACCGTGATTGGTCCAACATGTATACCTTCTTTTGAAACCCCTTAAAATCAAGTGTGCTTCGATCTGCGCTGGGTTTCAAAACATCCTTAGATTCTCGCAGTCAATGCATAGACAAGGCATAAATTCCACCCCCCTTATTCAACATATACTCCTCTACAGCTCTTCTAAAAGCGGAGACGCCATTAATGTACTCGGCGCTCGCACGGTTCTCAACGTACATCCAGTTTCGGTCCATCTACGCTACGTATATAACAATAAGTGTTAAATAATGAATTAAGTACATTAGGAGTGCACATACACACATTCTTAAATTGGAGCATGGATTAACTAGTTAAAACCTTACACTGAACCATAACCATGCTAGATCTAAAGAACAAACGGATATACAATATTCTACATATAAGCTACATTTAAACTTGCCAATTAACCTATATAGCTCCTTAGATCACAAAGAACAAATAGATATAGGGCAGTGCTTCAATGCATTCCCTTCCAATACAAATTGCACAAATCTTGAAGCAAGCGAAGGGGTAAGTAATAATAATCTACCATTCATTAATGCTTTAATATTTGTGCAAATGTCAAAAAGAAAAGCATGGAAGCACCTCTCATAGATATATATATACATATGTAAGCTACATTTAAAGTCAGCATATTCAATTCTCTCTTTACATAGCTAGCTACATCTTGAGTATAATGTAATTAGAATCAATTACTACTTTAAGATCAAAAACAACAAATGGATCTACACCAAGCTAGATCAAAACCATCTTCAATTCCCTCTTTACCAAGTGTTGACGCCAAAAACTTAAAGTAGGGTTTCTGACAACAGCACACCAAACGAACACCTGGTTCAGAGCGTGCCAATCGATTTAACCTGGAATCGACAAGGTAAAAATGTGAAATTCACTCAAAGCCGATCGTGAAGATCAATCGGCTTAGACTCAATCAGCTTGAAGCCGATTAACTCAAGATAAAAGGGTAAGTCTAATTAGCCGATTAAGGCTAATTAGAGAATAAAGGCAGATCGATTCTGAAGAAGGCGATGCGCAACAAAATCAGAACAAATCGAACCTGAGGCGTAATTTGAAGAAGATCAACAATCGGCGATGCGCAACTTTATTGATCAAGATCGAATTACAAAGACTAAATTACAAGAACTACTCCTAGTCGACAGGAAAAAGTAATGTAAATTGGTGTGTTTGATTGTGTTGGATCCCTTTGCAGCTCGCTCCTTGCCCTTCTTTTATACCCGTCGGCCGACCGTGCCCTATTACAACACGTTACAAAACCTGATCCATATCGGCCTTAATTCGGATAGTTTCCCCTTAAAGATCTTTACTGTTACCAAATATCTTCAAATCTTTTCAAATCGCCTGTTAGTTACCGCATGTTGACTTTTTTGCTGATTTTGACCATACTTACCAAATTCTGGTGCAAACACCAAGCTAGATATGTCTTGAATATAATGCAATTCGAATCAATTATTAACCTAGATCACCTTACCATCTTCAATTCTCTCTTTAAGTAACTTGCTACATCTTGAGTATAATGCAATTAGAACCAATTACTACTTTAGATCACAAAGAATAAATGGATTTAGACCAAGCTAGATCTGTAAATAACTATCTTCATTTCCCTCTTTACCAAGCTAGATCTTGAATATAATGCAAATTAGAACCAATTACTAACCTTGGATGACTTAGAACAAAAGGATCTACAATCACACTTCCAAATCCAGGGTCTTTTTTCACCATATCGTCTCTCAATCGCAGCCACCTCAAAAATAACTCGAGAAATCCTAAAAACACAAAGAATGTCAGGGCTCTATGTACTTATTTTCAAGAAAATATCACTATAGACAGTTTTTGGCTAAAACCGTTTGTAATAAGCATTGGACTCATCATTGAATATTTTTACAAAAAATCATCTACGATGATCCCTCGTCACACAGATGGTTTTTAAAAACCGTCATTAACGAGAGGTCTAATCTATACCGCTTTATAATGCACTTAAACATTATTTTCTACGTCCACCCCAAATAGTGCATCCCACTAGAGATGGCCCAACCTTCGCGCACCCAGCGAAATGTCCCCAGAAACTTGTCTCCATCAAAATGAACCTCTCAGATCTTTCCTCAGCTTTACTCACCAACATCCGATGGCCATTGTTTAGTGTGTCTAATCATCCCTGTGGTCCACAACAGACCTCCTCCCCGCACCTCCATCCAGCATCATCAAGGAAAAGGAAACAATCAAGGAAAAGGAAACAAATGTTTTGGAAAAGGAAATGACTGAAACATACGTGCTGGGAAAAGGAAATCAAGGAAAAGGAAACAATCAAGGAAAAAGAAACAAACGTCCTGGAAAAGGAAATGACCGATACATACGTGCTGGGAAAAGGAAATGGGGAGACGGGGCAGCGCGGCCGGGAGATTGCACGCGACGGCCGGGAGAACGTACGCATCGGCCGGGGCGCGCGGAGGAGGAGATCCACGCGGCGTCCAGGGCGCACGGAAGAGGAGATCGATGCGGCTGCCAGGACGAGCGGCGGAGAGCCCGCGCGGCCCTCGGCAGCGATCGGAGGAGAGCCCGTGTGGCCCTCGGCGGTGATCATAGGAGAGCCCGCCCGGCGATCGACGGCGCACGCCCGTGAATGTGATTTAACACTTGTGAATGTGATTAAAATTTAAGCATGACATATCTCATCTTATTCTTCATTTGAATCTTGTGTTGAAATATTTGGCTTTGTTTTACAAATAGCTATTTCAAAAGGACCATTTTGGTCAAAAGTCAAATCTTATGTTTAAAAGGCCTAAAATTGTAAAAAGCTTTGTAAAAGTATTCTAATATGTATTTCAAATGTTTTACAAACTTTCAAAATGAAAATTCTATATTGAAATCAAAATTGGCCAAAATTCTTGTTTTGACTTAAAATAGCCTATTTAAGCATATTGCTCAATCTTGGCTTTCAAATTGGATTTCATTATCTTTTCAAGTGGTATCATGGTTTCTAAAAGTATTTCAAATCCTACAAGCCATGAGAATTTAATTTCTATGAAGTCCGAAATTAAAGTTGCACCTTGAGGCCCTTTATGTTTTTAATCTCATTTTCATGCCTCAAAGCGCAATTGGCTATATCTTTCAAAATAAAATTCTTTTTTCAAAAAATATTTTTGAGAAACCATCTAAATAGTCCAAATTTTATTTTTGGAAAGTTTCAAATTATTTGGACTTCATTTGAATTGTTTTTTGCAAAAACTTGCAAAAATTTAGTTTTTCAGTCTGTCAAAGCCGGTTGCACCGCTCTGAACCGCGGTAGCACCGGAGCCCGGTACTATCGACTATGTGAGAGCGGTAGTACCAGCCCTGGTAGATCTGTTCTGAATTTTCAGATTTTTTGAAATTGATTTTGGGATATCTTTTGATTGGAACTTCCTTTTTCAAAAATTCTTTTTTTTTAAAAAAACTTCTTATGATCCGAAAGTATCTTTTTGCAAAATTTCAAATCATTTGAAAATTATTTGGCTTAGTTTAAAATGGTATCCACTAAGTTCACCTTGATATATTTTAAGTGGTATCCATTTGGGTTCTTTTTGAAAAATCATTTCAAAACCAAAACTTGTGTATGTCTAAATGCAAATAGCTCTATGTTTCATCTCCTGAATCCTATGGAAGCTTATTTTAGTCAAGTTTTGTGCTTTTATCTCAAAATGGTATCTTTATTGTTATTGCTATGATACCTTCAATCTTCTCTAAATCTTTGAGAGTTCTTTTTCAAAAATTAAAATCAGATTAAGGGGTATTGATTTCTTTCATGTGGTATCATATAATTCCTTGCTTTATGGATTTTTACAAATGGTATCCACATCTACCTCTTATGCATTTTTTATGAGCTTTCATGGTATTTCAAACTCATATTGATGAGTTCCCCATTTGAAGCTTAATTGTAAGTTCAATCTCTCGAGGACTCTCTGTGTGAGATCCTTTGTATGATTGAAATGTTTAAAGGGGATAAACTCATGTTGAGTTTACATTAAATGAAAATGCATTTTTCAAAATAATTTATTGGACATTGCTTATCTTACAAGTATTTCTTCAAGCAATGCCTACCTCATGCTAAATGATCTTTACAAGTGGTATCTCTTTATATAAGTATCACTTGAAGAAATATTTACATGTGGTAAAATTGAAAAATAAGCATTACAAGTAGTACAAGTTTCTTGTTCTTTTCAAAATGGTACTACAAGTGATGCTTCTTCAAAAAGCTTTCCTTCAAGTGGTTTAAAGTAAAAATTAGGTATCAGACTTTCTTTTGGATAAGTTCCTCGTTTGATCCCTATTAGGCAAATTATGGACTCTTCAAGTGAGTCATGATGTATTATTGAAAAGCCTAATAAAACGAGGAGTTTTATTTGAATGTGTTTCAAATAATCATTTTTGAGCTTTAACTCTAAATATGGCCTATTTCTAAAAGTGGTTTACTATTTTAGGTCATATTTCAAAAAGTTTGCAAAAGCTTTGGTTTTCTTTGCTTAAAACCAAAAAAAATTCCTTGCAATGGTCATATAATTTCATTTCAAACCTTTTATGACCTATATTCGATTGCTTCTCTTACCAAGCTCTGTACTCTTTTTCAATTGGCACATATTCTTCCAAGTGATGCTTAGCTCTCGATGTTTTCAAGTGGTATAACCTCCTTTTTGATTGGTTTTCCATTTTTGGTGTTTAATGCCAAAAGGAGGAGAATTATTGTGAGCTTAATTCCCTCATTTGGATCCTTGAGGTTAAATGCCTATTAAAGGGGAGAAATTGATGTGTGCCTATTTGAAATTTGTTTTCCTTGGTGAAATTTAACAAATGATATAAGAGCTTGGATCTATTGATCATTTTATAAGTGGTTAAGTGGTATAAGAGCTCTTTTTGGTTTGGGTAAGTGGTATAAGAGCTTAATGGCTAAATTTCCTCTTGTATGTTTTAATTGTTCTACTTGTTAAAAAGAGGGAGTTTCATTTTAATGCCAAAAAGGGGAGACGCAGAATTAAAATTTTTATTGTGTTATTCGATCTTTGATCTTCAAAACCCCTTCATGCATTGTTTTTCATCCAAATATGGAATTAATATAGGATTTGTCATCAATCACCAAAAAGGGGAGATTGTAAGTTCAAGCTCTACTAGTTTTGGTGATTAGTTTAATATTAATGTTTAATCATTGTTTAATGACAAATCTAATCATTATGAGACTAACATGTTTAATTCAGCCTTAGTCTTATTAGTCTCATATTTGGATGGAAAATGGAAAACCTAAGGTATGCACTTGTATTCACTCTATTGACTTAATGCATAATTAGGATTCAAGTTAAAGTATGAACTCTTCCATTGCTTTAGTCCAAATATGTGCATTATGTTCCTAATTCATATACTACATGAATGCACACATCTAGGGGGAGTTTATAATTTAACTTGTTGTTTCAATAGTATTGATCCATATCTTATTGCTAAATAACATGTGAAGGATCAAGACTTTGAAACAATCATTTGAGTATATGAAACTTGTGTAGTTACATATATATTCATATCAATTTAAATGAAATTTAAATTGAGTTCGATTGTCTTTCAATCAATAAAAGGACATTTCATCATGTGTTGATGGTGTTCCTTGTTGATTAAAGACAAGCGAAAAGTTCTTAAGTATAATGAAGCATTAGTTGCATCGAAGTACTCAAGACAACAATTAATCATTTAAATTGATTTGGGTTGTGCACAATCGATCTTGGAGGCATCCATTATGTGTTAATGGAGTGCGGTGATGATTGAGACAACCGTATTTGTTGGACTAACAATCTTCTACGAGTTGTGAAGTAGGTTGAGTCCAAGATAATGAAGATTCGGGAAGAAGAAGAGGTCATCATGTGTTGCTGAGCTTCAAGAGGTGATCCCGAAGTAAAGAGGAGAGCTAGAAGGTTCATCATGTGTTGATGACCAAGAAGAAGAAGAGGTGATCCTGGAGAAAAGATGATTGAAAATCATAAAAGCTCCAAATGGATCGCTAGAGGCAAAGGTATAACTAGCTAGGACTAAAGATGTGTTCCTAGTCTTTTATTGGTCTCGGTGCTTGGGTGAAAGACCGGGTTGCTAGTTAGGTTGCCGTTCTATTAAGAGGGGTTGAGTTTTTTAGCTTGAGCTTCATCATGTGTTGATGAACTCAATCCGGTTCACTCTAGCTCACTCTCTTAGTTTGGTTTTTGCATTGAGCTAACCATTTGGCATGTGTTGCCAATGGGTGAAGCTCGTGCGTTGGATTTTGTATGAGCTAAGTATTTGCATGTGTTGCAAATAAGGGTGCTCATGCTTGCATCTTAATTGAATCTTATTTGATTTGGTTTTTGCTTGGAGCTAAGTTTTGCATGTGTTGCAAATAGAGAGCTCATGCACTTGAATTTGTTGTGGTTGTTTGCATGGTGCTAGAGATTTGCATGTGTTGCAAATAGAGAGCTCATGCACTTGAATTTGTTGTGGTTGTTTGCATGGTGCTAGAGATTTGCATGTGTTCCAAATAGAGAGCTCATGCTTTGGTGTTTTAGCTTGTGATTGGGTCAGTGTTGATCATCACAAGGCTAAGCTTGGTTTAGCTGCAAAATGTGTTTTTGCAAAGTGTTGACTTGTTATTTGCAAATGTGTTTTGCAAATAAGCTGGAAGTTATGAGGTTCGATCCTAGAGCATGTTTTGGCATTTGCAAATATGTTTTTGCAAAGTGTCGGGATCATGTGTTGATCCTTACATGGCTAAGAGGATTGATCTTATAGGTTCGTGGTTTATTTGCGAATGTGTTTTGCAAATAAGTTAGAGTTGTTATTTGCAAATGTGTTTTGCAAATGAACTTGAGATTATGGGTTTCAATCCTAGAGCATGTGAATAGGGTTTGCAAATGTGTTTCGTAACTTGTCTTGATCATGTGTTGATCATCACATGGCTAAGAGGATTGATCTCATAAGTTCTTAGTTTATTTGCAAATGTGTTTTGCAAATAAGTTGTGCTTAATGAGATTCTTTGGAGTATGTGATTAACATGTGCAAATGTGTTTTGCATAATGTTGTGATCATGTGTTGGTCCTCACATAGCTCAAAGAATAAATCTTTAATGGTTTGGAGAAAAGTTTTTGTGAAAAACCGTGTTTTCTCCTTATGGCCGGTCGTACCGCCCATGTAGGGCCGATAGCACCGCCTGGCCGGTAGTACCGCTTATGGGAGCATGTACTACAGGTCGATCCGGTGCTACCGCCCATGGTAGCCCGGTAGCACCGGAGGTCCGGTGCTGCAGCCCCTCTGGCCGGTGTGGAAATTCCAAAGAGGGATGTTTTGGGGCGGATTGGCGGTCCGGTGCTACCGCCCATGGTAGGCCGGTAGCATCGGAGGTCCGGTGCTACCGCTCCTCTGGCCGGTGTGAAAAATCCAGAGGAGGTGTTTTTGTGTTCGGCTTGGGTCCGGTGCTACCGGGGTGAAGGCCGGTGCTACCGCCCGAGCGGTAGCACCGCTCCCAGTTGGACGGTGCTACCGGAAATCCTGCAACGACTAGTTTTGTAGCCGTTGGCGGGGAGGCCGGTGCTACCGGTCCCAGTTGGGCGGTAGCACCGGGTTTGTTGGGCACTTTGCCCAATTCGTTCCCAACGGCTAGTTTTGGCTTGGAGGCTATAAAAGGAGTCCTTGGGGGGCAAGGGCAGGTGTAGTTGGCTGTGTGCTAGAGCATTTGGGTGTTTGTAGGAGTTGTGTGCATGTGTTTCTCCCTTCTATTTGCTTCTTGAGCTAGTGTGAGCCTCTAATTGCATGTGTTGCAATTAGGAGAGGATTGAGAGCCTCTTGTGCATGTGTTGCACTTGAGGAGGATCCTAGTGCATGTGTTGCACGTAGGAGGTCACCGGAGTGCATGTGTTGCACTAGGTGAAGTTCAAGCGGAAGGGCTTGACTTGTTACTCTTGGAGGTTGCCGCCTCCTAGACGGCGTAGAGCGTCGTGCGCGGTGAGCTTTTCAACGGAGGTTGTGAGAAGTCCCGGCGAAGTTTGTGAAGGTTGGAGCTCGCCTACCCGGAAGGGAAAATGAGCTACCATTAGTGGATTCGAGGTGGGTGCACAATTCGTGGAGCCGGTCCAATTCGTTTGGGCTAACCTCAACGTGGACTAGGGGAGACCGGTAAGTCTCCGAACACCACGGTAAAAAGTATCGTGTCTCTTGTGCTTGCATTGTGTTTGTTATTTATGTTCAAGCAATTTATATTCATAGAATTAAATTGATTGATTGCTTGTCTTTATAATTGCATTTTCTTGTTAGAGATATAATTAGTTAGTGCACATAGTGAGCCTAGAGAATTTAGGCCTTGATTGCCAAAACCTTAGTTTATCTCTTCCGCATTAATATTTGTTAAGGTTTTGGCATTAGGGATAATTAGGAGTGAATTGCTTTGTAGAAATTAACGAGGAAATTTTTAAAAGCCGCCTATTCACCCCCCCTCTAGTCGGCATCCTCGATCTTACAGGGGCAGCGCGGCCGGGGCGCGCGGATGAGGAGATCAACGCGGCGGTCGGGGCGATCGGAGGAGAGCCCGCGCTGCCCTCGGCGGCGATCGAAGGAGAGCCCATTCTGAAGCTGTGTGGCGATGCATCACTCGCAGGGTTCACTCAGTGGCGAGGCATCTTCGACCATCGCCGGCGGTAACCAAGTCCACCAGCGGGTGCGCGTCAGCGAGCTGGTGCTAATGGTGCCCTCGACCGGGCCCATCCGTGACCGTAGCTCCGCCGGCGGCCAGCTCTAGCTGGTCCCCTGTTTTCTCTCGCTGACAGGCGGGCCCCAAGGTTAGTGACTGCTGGCCAGTGTAAAAGCGCACGCGCCACTGAGGAAAGACACTTTCTGTTCCGCGAAAGTGTATTTTCTATTTTCTTTAGAATTTCCTTTACCCGATAGCATACAAGTATTTGTAACTTTTACATTATATGTCCAAATAAAATGAAACAAAATTCTAAAATCAAGTTCTTCCATAATATGCAAAAATATTTTGAAAAATAGTACCGGGTGAATTTGAAATTCAAATTTAAAGAAAAGGCCCAAAGATATGCTACATATAAAAATTTTGCAAAAGAGCTGAGAATTGAATGAAACTATTTTTATTAGAATCCTTATACTTCCAGGAACTCAAATATATATAATATTTAGATTTTAACTTTGTTTGAATCATTTTCTATTAGAGATTGTTCTCAATTTACGATGAATTTGCGATTGTAGCCTGGAGCCGAAAAAATTCAATGGAGAGGTGCTGGAATTTTTTTCTCACGTCTGAAATTATCCAGCGGACGATGGGTAATTTCAGGCACACAAAAAAACCAAGCTCTGCCCGACCGCTGGATAATTTCGGGCATGGGAAAAAAATTACAGTGCTTCTCAATCGCGGAAAAAAAATTCCAGCACCTCTTCCCTAATTTTTTCTGTCTCGAGGCTACAATCGCAAATTCATCGCCGCGAGAGCCTGATTCAAAAAAAAGTATAACGATGATACTAATATAGTATAAAATTTGAGCCTGAGCGCTGGTAAATAATACCGCGCCACCGCTCCACTGAATTTTTTCGGCTCGAGGCTACAATCGCAAATTCATCATCGCGAGAGTTGATTAAGAAAAAACTGTAACGATGATGCTAATACAGTAAAAAATTCTCGAAAAATAAAAAAACAATCAAGCGGTGCCCGTCCGCTTGATAATTTTGGTAAAAAAAAAAGAAATGCTCGGCAGCCGCTGAAAAATTCAAGTGTGGAAGAAAAAATGAAAAAAAAATTCAAGCGGTGCCCTTCCACTGAATAATTTCAGGAAAATATGGAAAAATAAATTGCGCTCGCCGACCGCTGGATCCGCAGGGGGAAAAAGATAAAAATTAAATCGCTCTCGCCGGCCGCTGGTTTCGCGAGAAAAAATTGAAAAAAAATTAAGTAGCACTCACAGACCGCTGGTTCCGTGGATAAAAAATTAAAAAAATTCAGCGCTCTCCGTGCGCTGAAATTAGGCTCTATGGGCCTAGATCCGTAAAAAAGTCTCCAGAAAGGTCATATTCGGAAAAAAAAATAATTACGAGGCCAGGATAGTAAAAAATTCAAGTTTGGTTTCCTTACATGCGGATTCTCCCTGTTTATTTCCTTGTTTGATTCGCTCTCCTTCCAAATATGTGTTACATATACAACCCCTTAATCCCTTATCATACACACCATCTTCTCTTCTCTTATTAATCTTCTCACGTATTGGTTCCTCTCCCATGCGTCAAATGGGAGTTCTATTCTTGCAACAGATTCCTTTAAAAAAAACACAAACTAAATCCATACCTTCCTTTCCTGTGTTCCTTGCGCAGGTCCTGGGAATTCTTAACTAAAGAACGCCCAAAAGCTGGGACGGAGGTGCCATACCTCCAGCCGTTCAGCTGTTCGGCGAGGCCGCGAGGCTTTTACGTGCGGCAACGGCGACCGGCGACGTCGGCGTACATACATACGTGAACAAGTCTTAAGAGCATACGGGAAACGTTTAGCGAAAAATATTATTGAGTGTTATATCTTCATTTTTATACTCGCATACGGGCACTGTGATTATTTATTATTAAGTGTTATATTCATATTTATCTTATCATTTAATTGATAAGCGGGTGTAGTGTTGTCGTAGCGTTAGCACGGGTACTATACTAGCACGAGTCTAATATCCGCATCAGGCTCCCACCAGCCTGCCGCCCGCCTCCTAGGAGAATGCATGGCTAGCTCCGCCACTGGCACCGCGTGGCCAGGCAGATGCCTGGCCGCTCCGCGTGCATTATCCGGCCAGCCGCTGGCGTTGTTGGTGTTGCGGCAGCGGGAGCCTTACGCCGACGTTCTTGCTTCGAGCTTCGTCGGTTCTTACAGCTAGCTAGCCTTGCCTGCGACGCCATGGACTCCAGGGCCGGCAGCCTAGCGTTAGGGTTCGTACTTTTCCGTTAGTTTACATGCACTTAATCTCGCCTGTTCCGATCGATCCTTGTACCACATCACTCTTGTTTTCTAATAATATATAAGATTATCCTTGTTTAACACGGTTATAATGGCACTGTGATGTCTTATCTCTCCTGCAATATTAAGCATGGTTGCTGCCCTCATTTTCCTCGATTTTCTAGGCATTGCATTCTCTGTTCTTTAACACACCTAGCTAGCTCGTTCCTTCCTTTCCGGCCGTCTGTGTCGGTCGAATGTTCTGTTGTGACGGAACCGTGTAATGCCATGATTCTATTGTGTATGACCCTTAATTACTACTATAAATCCAAACAGGAGTCAACAACGTGGAGGAAAAAAAAATCAAAATGAATTATTACCCTCTTTATTTAAAGCGATTCTTCAAGCTGAAGCTGTACAAGAAGTACCTGTACTGCATTTTCTAAACTCTTGTTCCAACTTGAACTTTGTTCGACTCTGTACAAGCTTCAAGCGTACACTACCATAAAGTGAAAAGGAATCAACGAATGGCGCTTTTTACAACCTTATATTCATGATGTTGCCATTTTAGCAGATACAAGTATACAACGTACGTAACGGCATACACGTCAAATAGCTTTCCTCAGAAATATTATACAGCAACATGTATAAACAAGGGCAAGTTAAGACCAAAACGTGTTACATCCATTGTAAAATTTCTCCGCCATACGGGCAGCATCTCTTACATATACTGTCAAAAAAAAGTAGATACAGCTTTTACACCTTTGCATTGCCTTGTATGAACACGAACCTAGATAGCTTAGCTCTCTATCCTAATCTCTATCTTTAATCTTATTCTGTAACGGTAGGAGGAAAAAGAATCATTTCATTATAAACGAATGCTAAAATGGAGTTCAGTGTTGGAGTGAATATCTGGATGTTACACTTTGAGCACTAGATTCAGCCAAATCCATGGAAGCCGGCAGATCTGTATGAGTTTGACAGCTTAGGTAGCTTGACAACTGCGAGCACTCCAGCTGCCAGCGAGAAGACTGAAGCCAAGGCGAAAGCGGGGATGTTCCCTCCCCCAAAGAGAGCGTCCCATGGACCTGCTCCTAGTGACACTACTATCTGCAAGTCCGATATAACCATAAAGGTCACCACATCTACAGTACCAGCGCATGCAGAAGAAAATCATTCAAAACAAAATGGCTAACCTGGGGAACGACAATAGCAAGATTTAGGACTCCAGTAGCCAAACCTGTAGATGGGTACAGACATTCTGTGTCACTGCGAAACACACAAGTATACTGTAAAAATAAAACAGCAGCAGCACAAACCTTGTCCACCTCCTGTTCCGGCAGTCAGCTCAGCAGTTACAGAAAATGGAACACTATAAGTGATCTGTAACACCGACGAGCAAAGTGTAAGAAATCTTCCAAGTTCCAAAATTAAGCAGAAAAGTGTGCACAGCCTAGTACTTACAGACAGCGGCAATCCAAGAAGAGAGAAAACAATCAATGATGAATTCCTGATTGTTTTGTTTGCTCCAATGATATGATGAGGTGCACTTGAGTACAGATCAGAAGAGATCCAACTTAGTATTGTTGTAGCCATCATGCAGATAAACACTGTGAAGTTGCTAATTGACCAAACCAATCTTGCACCAATCATCCGGCATAGCGGATCAACGAGGAAGGAGCCAATCCCAAGGAGAACCTACATAAAAGAACCACATATTACACCCACCAACTCAATACCTTGCACTTATTAGTTAACAATGGTAACTAAGTTTTCAGAGAAATTTTAACCAACAGTTTATTATGGTATACTGTGAAATACAAAATTGCAGTGTCTGCTAAAGTACATAAAGACCAGAAATGCTAGGGATGCAAAAGCATTTGAACCTAGTCTTATACAAATTATGGTAAAAAAAATTGATCGCAGGTTCTTACTGAATTCAATAGCAAACCAAGTGCACCTTCTCGAACACCATTGTCATAAGCCTTTCTTTCACTCAAGTCTCCATTTGGGTCCCCGTGGTAAACTTCACGCCCCATCCAGTCGGTGTCAAAAAGGAAAAAGGGAAACCATGACAACTGCAAACCAAACAAAACAAGGGGAACACCATCAATTTCCAACATAGAAGAAACGAGACCAAAAGGCTGATACACATCTATGATCTATCTATGTAATATGTAATTCTTTTTGATGGCATACCCATGTTAGGGCCATAACTAGAAGCACAGAATGCATTCCAGGAGGTAGATGCCTGATGCTAGTCAAAATGTTAACCAAAACTGCCCCCGGTCCATCATTGAAAACGTCATTGTCTCTGTTTGAGTTGGAGTTCGCATCTGTAAAATCCTCAGCATTGGAGTTAGCTGAGACATTGTTTCCATCCACATGACCGTTTGGAAGTCTTCCATTACTCTGTTCATCTGACGCACAACCATCATCTCTAGAACCATTCAGTAGAGGAGAAGAATCAGATAATCGCTGTGCGTCCTTTGGTTCCAGTGGGATCTCTTCAGCAAAGTACAGGGTAACAGATGTACAAAACAAGAGGAATACCTGCATAATAGACCTTATTCAGCTTTTGCAAATTGCAGTCGATAAACCTAAAAAAGTCATAGATAACTTCCAACATCTGCTAGCTCTACAATTTATTAAGAAACTTGGATTCAAATTCATAGGGCAGTAGCAGAATCTCTGAGAACTTACAACTGCAACTAAGAAAGCTGCTTTCAAATTGCCACAAGCTTCACAGCAGGCTCTTGTCATTAGAAATGGAAACCACCTGCATAAATAATGAGAAGCGGGCATACTCAGCCCGAGGACCTCATTTTGAAAAGAAAAAAAAAACAAGCCATCTAGGAGCTTTACCAGGACTAACTAGTAAAAGACCTAGATCCTGGATTATCTTAAAAACCAATTATTGCGTTCTGGAAAGAGAATTCTTGGGAGAAATTAAACATGAACTTGATGGCTAAGGAAGTTCTAAACAAGAGGACCAAACGGCAAAAGCCAGAAATTTGACAGAAAGTATATGACATGCCTTCAATGTACAGTTCTGTTTGGTTAACTTTCATTATGAAAGCAATAGCATGTTAGCATATGCCTGCTATTTTGGTCGAACAAAAGAAAGGTAGGGAAACAAATTGTGGGATTACTCGTCCCCTATGCTAGACCATTCCTGGAGTAAAGCACAGCATCAAGGCGGGGAGAGTAAACCTATTATTTACTTACACAGCTTGACTCATAGCTTTCAGATATTACAAAGTGTGCAATTAACCGTTGACATCACCTAGCGCAAGTTAGTTTGATTATCTCAGGATAGTGGCATGAGTTTACTCTTGAAGACATCACTGATTGCTTGACAATAAACTTCAAGTAAATATAAGCACAAAAGAACAGACACCAAAGACATACTTGTGCCAATTACCACTCGCACCAGACGAAAAACCAAGAACATTTCCAACAGCCATCCATGAGCAGAATATTGCATTTGCGGAATTGCATTGATCAGGACCTGCATAATACAAGGTATCATTCAATACGTGGTACTTAAGGGTGGATCCAGCATTAGTAGACATTCTAACTGAAAGTATTCACCACCTGAAAGATCAGCTAAAAGGGCACGAGCAGGACCCTATATGTATCAACAAGGAACAAAATGTTAAGAGAATATCAATGGTAATTCAACTTTCCAATAATATTTTGGCACCAACTTTGACAAAAAAAAAATGGTGGAAATTCAAAAGATCGCATGTGAAGTTTTGAATAGGCTTACTTGTACTGTATTGTTTGCAAGGTCCAACATCCAGAATCCAAGAATGAAAACAATAGCAGCTCGATATCTTGAACCTTTGTATGTACTGAATAAACAAATATTAGCAATTTTTGTGACAATACACTCAACGTGAATAAAGCAACAAACAAGAAGAATCAATGACTACCTGCAGTGCTGAGTGGTATCTCCTAAAATGTAACCAATGTCTGCAGAAAACCCGATTAAAGTTACCTATGTATGACAGCTGACTATTAGAGCAGGGAGAGAATGGGAAAATATGATAACCTATGAAACTTCATCTAACTCACAGCAGCGCATATCATTAAGCATCCAGCCAAAATGAACGGTCTTCTCCTTCCATACTTTGAACGGCATTTGTCACTCCAGACACCAACACAGGGTTGAACCTGGACAAAATATTATTGTTTAGTGATGCAAAATTTTACATACTGACTCTGAACAAAATCAGTAATACTCTCCTTACAAAAACTTACCACAAAACCAGTAATAGGTCCACAGAGCCAAATAAACGATGCCATGGCATGGTCTATTCCTAGAGTCTGCATGAAGTCAGGAATGAACAACAGGTGAAATGGTGAATACATAGGGGAAGGACGACATGCAGAGCACACTCGAAAGCTAAACACTCCACAACCCAAAGTTGTTCACTTCAAATCATTTTTTCAACATCCATATGCATATATGGAATGGTCAGGTATAATGTACTGGCACTGAAATGGGATAGATATTTCGTCAGGCCATTCTAGAGATGTGTACGTTGCCCACAGAATCTTGGTATCTAGTTTAGTATAGGTAAATTCCTAAGGAGATAGTCCTCCCTGTTTTTTTTTTTCTTCCACATATTGGCAGCAACCTTGATTTCACTAAGTAATTGCATTTGCGCTACATTTGTAAATTAGCTGATTAGTAATGACCAACAACTCAAGTGCTGGGAGGTGTGGTATTGGTATTCCATACGCGGTGGCGTCACCGAGAACAGAAAGGGGAGGAAGAAGACATCGCCGCTCGCTCCTAAATGCGCAGATCCAACAGCCGAACCCAAACGCTCCTAAATGGGAGGGACGAGAGTGATCACGACTCCAAACACTCCCGGCGTATGCTGTTAGATAGGTGGATACCTGGATGTACGGCGTGAGGAGCGAGAGCTGGAGAGCCCAGCCGAACTGCACGCCGGCGGCGACCATGCAGGCGAGCACGAGCTTCCTGGTGCTGCTATTGCTGGCCCTCCTGTCGACATCATCCTGGTCCGGTTGCTTGTCGCCAGAGGAGCTGGCGCGGGGGCTGCCGTGGAGGTTGACGAGCTCCATCTCAGCGTCGCGGAGGTGGCGGTACGGTAAGCGGATGGCCGTGACCCCGCCACCGCCACCGCCGGCGCCGGAGTCCATGGCGGGCGGTAGATCTGGGGCAGGGGGGTTAGGGTTTGGCGTGGGAGGAGGTGAGTGAGATCTGCGTTGGGACTTGGGGTGGGCAGGACTGGAGGCACAAACTGGTCGGATCGGAGCGCGTCCGGCGCGGGAAAGAGGTCGCGCGCCGACGCCTGTCCTGGCCCTGGCTGTGTTGACTGTTGACTGCTCTGCCTTCTCTTTCTTCCTTCCGTTCCCTGAGCAGAGCTTGCGCTGTCAGCTCCTTTTTACTTGAATGCCATTCTAATCTCGTCGTCGTGGTAACTACTCGCTCCCTTCCCTCCCTCCAATTCTATCGAGCGTAAATTTTGAATAATCTTGCTCATCACTGTAAATTCGTATTTTATGTTTTAATGTAAAACCGTATGGATCGGTGTCTCGGTGTCTCCTATGTACCCTTAATAATATCTAAATATACTTAATATTCTCCACATACATGTATAGATAATAATTAGAGGTCATTTATTAATTTTCAATATATCATTTGTTTATGTAACAAAAGAATATATATATATATATATATATATCCCCTGTAGCTTAGACGGGCCAAGTAACGCCCATGTTCACTTCTACCGTCACTTCATGTAAAACACCACCGACCCTACTTTTGCCAACTTAACCGCAAAAGATTCCCTTTCTGATGATCAATAGCTCGCAACAGCGATAGATTCCCAGCAACAGAACCAACATTCTGCAG